>OV049926.1:21931932-22636160 GCA_920104205.1 Eupeodes latifasciatus | reverse complement strand
TCTTAAAAATGTAAACACAAAATAAATGCCATTTAGTTAACTACTACAAATTGTTAAACTATTAACTAAAAAATGTACTTAAAGTTGGGAACAACATTGTGCATTATGGTAAAATAAGTTTAATTTCAGTATACGCTTAGTCCAAAAAGTCTCCGTACAGCAGCATAGAGGAAATATATTATCTAGAGTCCCGACTTAATGGGTTTGCTCTCTTTCGGCCTACAAACTAAATTGAGAGAATTTTGCCCATTAGCATAAGCATGTGTTAGTTGTCCCGTGCATTTCTTATGGGAAAATCCAGATTCTATGTAGTTGTTATGGGCTTTTGGTGAAGTTTGCACAATTAGGGGGAAAACAATGTGAGGTGAACTCAGCCGTTCAAAAAAGAGATCCGTTGAATTCAAAAATTAAAAAATTAATGCAATATTTTAAGAAAAATTAATTTTGCAACTTCTTTTTAGTGAAAACTGTACTAAAAATAATATTTTACTGCTTTTGGCAAACAAATTCTATGATTTTTATGAAAAGTTTCGCTTAAAACAGAAAAAATCGTGCAGAAAGTATAAACGCACCTTAGAACTGCAATGCGAGCGTAGCCCAATTTGAGTTGTTCCCAGTTTTGACAGATCAACAGCGAGGTGAGTATTTTGACAACAAAAATGAAATCAAAACAAATACTGAATATTTTTTCTTTCAAAAATATAATTTATTCAGATTTTTATTTTGAGAAGCACCAAAGGTTGCTTCTAACCAGAAGATTTAAGTAAATCGAAATCTAGATCGGTCAAATCGAATGCATCTATTAAATCAGCCACACCAATGAAATCCGGATCGAAAAAGTTGGAATCGGTAAGTCCCAGTCGGGTTGGGCATACGATACGAGCAGTATCGTGGTCGTCGCGCGTAAGTTCACGTTCATCAAGAGCATCATCCAATTCGAACAAGTTTCATCATCGTCTTCGTCGTCATCATCAAGCGATAAAATTGACAAAGCTTGAAGCGCCAAAGAGGACACCAAGTCGCCCAGCAAATCTGTTTTATCTAGCAGCGAAAAGAGTGGTGCACAGAGGCCGGGAGCGGTATCTTGCAATCAATCCATTCCACCTGCCAGACGTAAATGACGAAGTTCAAGGAAACTAAATTAGGAAGTTCAAGGAACGTAACTCACGACGTTAAAGGCACTCTAGTGTGTCCAGTGATGGGTGTAGCCTAGATGATAACCGCGAATACGGTGCTATTAACATGAGCCACGAAGACCTGAGTGATATAAGCTTTATCTATTGAAGATGAAGCTACGAACGGTTCTCTATTAAATACAAATTAACCCGAACGGCAACTAGAGAAAGAGGAAGAGGAACGTAAGGAGTAAAAAACTGAAGAAACTACATAGCAGTCACGAAGAAGAAGATGATGATGACAAAGACGACGAGGATGGAGATGAATTTGTTGAACAATCTTCCAAACCATCCAAAAACTCTGGAACTGATAACACCAAGCATAAGTTGTTCCGGTTGAGGTGAGAGATTGTATTTTTTAAATTTATCTCATGTATAACATTTATCATCTTTAGGAGTCTAGTGGTTATGGTTCGGATACATCGTCATCCTCATCTCGTCACAGTCAAGAGGAAGCGCACAGCTGATAAAATAGCTAATAAAGTGAGCATATTTCAAGAGTTCTAACTAAAGACATATCTAAATAATGTTCTTTCAGTGGAAACTGTTACAAGGCGATAAACAATTTTGATTCAAATCAAAAAACAAGCTACGGTTAGAGCATCAGCATTAACATCACCTACGATTTGAAACTCATCAGATAAACCAGGAGGCAAAGACATAAAGAAGAAGAGAATCGAAGAGTTACTTAAGCAGCTAAAAGCAGTCGAAGACGTCACTGCCAAAATAAGATCCAAATTTACCGGAAAGTCTTAAGTAGGTAGCACATTACAATTATTACAACTCATACTTAAACATCACAAACAATATATTAATTTTCCAAAAATATTTCGTTTTATAATCAACAATAGTGACACAGTGTTACCGGGAAAACCCCAAGCGGTTCAACTGTGGATTTTTGCTATGTTCGTCCAAATCGTATTGCTGCTGTTAATGCTTAATTGCAGCTTAACTTCGGGCTTAGAAGTATGTAAGTTTACTATTACGTATTTCTAGTTGTTAATTTCTCATGTTTTCTTTTGTTGATAGTGTCGGAGTGCCTGATGTGGCTTCAATGAAGCATACATTTGGATACGGATAGGCGAAAGATTGAAGTGTATGCAAGTCCTTCCTCATGATGTGAACAATAGTTAATTTAATCTACAGTCAGTTTTTCAAGACAGTACCTGCCACCGAGGATTGGCCAATTGATCTGTTTCACTATGTTCTTTTTTGCAGAAATTCACAGTTGAATATCCTCCTTTCACTTTTTTGGCGAACTCTGTGATATAGTTGGTGAGGATGTGTTTATAAGTAATAAAATAAGAACTATCTTAATTTTTGCTTTTTCTAATTTAAATTGTAGGTCTCTGGAATTCAATTGAAATACCTTTCTTCATTCATGATTTATTGCTTACGATGCCGTCAACATCTTCAATTCAAATCCGAATCCAGAATTACTCTACCAATTTAGGCTCTTTAGATATTATTTTGTTTGTAATTCGAAAGCAATCATATACATACATAAAAGGCTTTTCGATGCTATCAATTTCATGAAATAGTTTTGTTTTTCAAAAAAAATGTCTGATGATTATCAAAATCTATAATATCTTCCTTCAATATTTTCTGCCTTTACAATTTCTTACTATTTCCTATAACGAATTTGTGGTCTTAAGATTATAACATCAAGTTCTTGTAATATATTGAAAAAAATACAAAAATAAATAATAAAATATTAAATAAAATAAAATCGGAGTTGGGATTCGTAATCAGCATCAAAAATTAAACTAAGTATTTAAAACCACAAAAGAATTACAATCTAGTTTTTTTCAAAACTTCAGGTAAAGTCAAGAGTCTTTCATAACTAATAAGAAATTACGAAAACTAAGTGAAATAGCAAAATGATTTGAACTGGAGCTAAAAGCAAAAATATGTACTTTGCAAAATTATCTTGCAATTTAAAGTTAAGAGATACGTCATGCTTTACCGGTTTTAAAAACCTGATGTAATAGAAAATTTTGAAGGTGAGGTTCGAAGTCAGGATATCTTAATCCTCTCAAAAAAGAACGAGTTTCTGACTAATGCTATTGACCACATGAAATCACAAAGAAATACATACCAACGTGATGAACCAAAACATAGGAATAGGATTAAAAATACTAAGTTTTTAATTATTAAATTAAACATATGTCTGAATAAAAAAATAAAATCTACTTAAAACAGCTTATTTGTTTTTTTATTATTATTTGCTAAAAACGAAACAAAAGATAAAAAAAGGTATAATCCACTATAATAATTGACCTGATCAAATTTGGGAAAACCAGAATGAAGTATTTTTCTTTGAAAAAAGTACATTTAATATCTTTTTTATTTACTCAAAAACTTAGAAGTTACATTTTAACATCCAGTTATTGTTTTTTAAGTGAAAATACATTATAAGCGTTGAATTTAAAATAAAATTATACTAAATTACATACAATTTTGAAAAAAAAAATACAAATTTATTTAAAAACTAGCTGCGCCGCGAACCTTGATTATTAACGGGTGAGATTTAAAACATTTCGTCGACTATAATCATCTTCACTTTAGGATTTGTTGCAATACCGCTTCGTTTTGTTGCTGAAAAAAAACACATCAATTAGGTAGTGCTTTCAAAGTTTGTGGTTTATGTGAAGCTTACTTTGAAGCAGTCTTGCCATCATAAGCATTCTGGTCAATGGACTCACAATTAAATTGTAGCAAGTTGATTGGTTTATAATTATAAAACTCACGCTGGTTATTCGATCCGTTGATTAAAAAATGGTGGCAAGTCGTTTGACATTCTTTTGCGAGGCGAATTCCAAAATCCCAATAGGACCATGTCATAAATGCACAATTTCTGGTTCTATTATTTTTGGAAATTTTCGGCGGGTTGCGGGAAATTCTTAGAACATCATTTGGACTGTTCCTGTGTCGATGGTCTTCTATGTGATTCCAGTTAGTTCTTTTGGTGATTCAATAAGCATTGTGTATTTAGGAATTCGGCTTCTAGTTTTTCTGTCTATATAAGAAAATTCTAAAATAGTACATACGAAAATGATTAGATTTTCATTATTCAAAAGACTTACCAATGATTTTTGATTCCCGTCATTTAGGAGAAGGAGGTGTTCTCCCAGCAGGTTGCTTCAATGTCGACATTCATTTCATCATCTACGTGATTTGCGTCGGCCTAAGTGGCCGCAGTAGCCGCTTACTCGGTCAGCAGTGTCCCTGCTGTTCTTTAGTGAGATATTTGGCGTTACAAGCATCAATTTAGATCTAGAAGGTGAAGATTAATCAAGTTAATCACGATATGATTGTTTCGATTTGTACTTACACAACTGAACCTCATGTGCAGTTGCACTCTATGAAACCAGAAGATGTTGCTTTAGTTGCAGCTGCAAGAGTCGTTTTTTTTGGTCGGCTTGTACTATACTTCTTGGCAGCTGATGAATGGGCAAAGAACGTTGGAAATCCTAAAGAACCATAAAATTTAAAATATCCGTTTTAAGATTACTCATAAGTAAATGAATGAACTTACCTGATTTGCCTGCATACTCTGCCGTTGCTATTGCCGCTGTTAAGTCATTCCAAAACTGGGCGGTCGCCTATTGAATGTCAAAGCTTTCCCTTGCACCATTCAATTGAATTTCACAAAGTCGATGACGTAGCTGTAGCTGAGGATGTTCGCTAATTCGGAATTGAATTCGTGTTTCTGGTGGTGTTGTCGCATTCCATGAATCTTACTATTGGCAGAGATATTGACACTTCTATCGTCAACGCCTGCGCCCACCATAGCCGCTGAGACAGATCTCAACGATCATGATACAGCAGCAATTGAGTGTAGAAATACATATATACTTTCACTTCAACAGGCTTCGAATAACTATTTACAAATAAAGGCGAAAGTCTGCGGTTAAAAACATTGATATTAAGAGAGACTAGCGCCCTTGTTTTGAGCAAACCTTCCAAATTTCTTGAGAAATTGCTTTCTGTATCATGGTTTGTAATCGGCAGCACCCGAAATGAAAACACTAAGGAGATGCTAATAAAGTCGATTTTTATTCTTATGTACCTACATCTTCTTGAGTTGGTAGTAAAGTATATTATTGGAGCAATCCATAGCTGAAACAAAGCAACATAAATATTCTTTTGTTTACGAGATTCTTTTTTTTTAACGTACCTACCTACTTGAGCTCCGAGTAGAGTAAGTCTCATTGTTTTTTTTCTGGTTCCTGGTCTATCGTTTTTTCAATTAAATGCACTTGTAGCTCTTAATCGTTAAGGTTTTTGATCTGAAAAGAAATAAATTCTGTTAAATGTTTAGACAAAACAAAATAATTTACAAAAACTTACTTGTAGAATCTCAAATTAAATGTTTTGTTTTTGAAATCGAAATTGTGGAACTGTCATTTTTGACAAGAATTCAATCTGACATTTTGCCTTTTTTCCACCACTCACATGTATTCACCGATACGGAATTTGAGAGAGTTCACCTCGAATAAAATTTGAGGGTGTTTCAGGTAGGACGGGTACCGGTCGGGACTCTAGATAATATATTTCCTCTATGGTACAGCAGCCTAATTTTATAGTGTTTTTTTGAAAAAAAAAAGTACTAGAAATAATTGTAAAATCCAAAAAGGTTACGTTGAAAAAAGTTAGTTTCCACCTTCACCTTTTAACCAAATTTAAAAAAAATGTGATTCTGATTTTCAAAATACTTGTTTTTAATACATTGTTTTAATAAATATTTTATCTCAGAATCAACAAAAAGAAAGCTGCTGTACGGAGACTTTTTGGACTATGTATATGTACGTGCTCCTGACATTCTATCAGCAGCTTTTTTGAAAATTTTATTTCTAATATAAGAATTTTCGATTGGATTTTTCTGAGAACATCACGTTAAGTTAACAACATTATTATTATTTTGCATAGAATAATATAATTTTTAAAGTCAATACCTTCCTATGTTCTCGAAATATTCGAATCGAACATCGTTTTTCAAAAATTTTGTACAGATTCTTATTTTAATAAAAAAAAAATCTTTTGGATTGTTCTAAAAATTTCAATTAATGTTATAAAACTATATCATATTCATATTCATATAAGATAAAACTAATTTGCAGGCAATATATTGAAAATGTTTTCTTAATTTTTCTAGATGTCAAAAACGTTATTCTTCGTTGCATTAAAGTATTTTGAAGGTAACTTCATTTTCTGTTCGTAAAATATTTGAGGTGACAAATATTTTTGTTAAGTTTTTTTGATAAAAAAAACCTATTTAATTGAATTAAAAAAACTAGCGTTATTTGTTCGTGAAATAATTGCGGTCAATCCAAATTTTCAAAATTTTTAAATTGCTATAATAAAAGTAACCAACAACTTAATTCTTTCGATGTTATTATCTTTGTAACTTCATTTTTGAATTCGATATCTCTACTGGTTCTTGTGATATAGACGAATAAAAATAGTATCCCAAACGTAAGGACGTATGGACCTACGAACGTACGTACACACACACACACTCTCAAATCTTTGATCTAGATTGTAGTGACCTTAAAATGCGAGAAATTTCAACATTGTCAATTCGACAAATTGGACGGATCGGAGTTATAAGATAATATTTTATGTTAAGAATACCAAACAAAAAAGGAATAAATATGCCGCCATTGACTTTTCCGTGATTAGCAATTTAAAAAAAGAGGCTGGGATATGCGACCCACACTGATAACTTCCCATCCCGTCTGTCGATTGCTTAAAAGTTTGTGTATATGTATCAATTTTTACCAAATTTGCGTACTATTTTTTGTAGATTTTATTGCATTGAATATCGAAAATAATATTTTTCTGTGAAATAAAATAAGCTTGAAGCCAATATTTTTAATTTTTGAAAAGCTATTTGAGTCGAAAGTAAATTTTTACCAAGTTTTAGTAGTGTTTTTTTAGGTTTTTTATTTTTTGTAAGAAAAACTGTCAATTCGATTTTTTTCAAAATTTTACTAAATGTTGAAAACAATATATTTTGAAAGATAAAAGGAGTTTAAAGCCAATATCTCAAAGTTTTGAAAAGATATTTGAGTCGAAAATCAATTATTACCAACTTTTATACATTTTTTTTTTAGGTTTTTATTTTTTGTAAAAAAACTATCCATTCGATTTTTCTCAAAATTTGTCCTAATGTTGAAAACAATATTTCTTATAAGTAAAAATTAGTTGGAAACCATAATTAATTTTATCTTATATAAAAAATATTTGAGTCAAAAATCAATTTTTACCAACTTTTGTTAAATTTTTTTTTAGGTTTTTAATTTTTTGTAAAAAAACTGTCCATTCGATTTTTCTAAAAATTTTACCGAATGTTAACAGCAATATTTTTTGAAAGCTAAAAGTAGTTTAAAGCCAATATCGCAAAGTTTTGAAAAGATATTTGTGTCGAAATTCAATTTTTACCAACTTTGAGTAATGTTTTTTTTAGGTTTTTATTTTTTATAAAAGAACTCTCAATTAGATTTTTCTCAAAATTTTATCAGATGACAAAAACATTATTCTTCGTTGCACAAAATTGTTTTGGAGATGAAATCATATTTTAGTCGTAAAATTTTCGAGGTGACAAATTTTTTGTTCAGTTTTTTTGATTTATAAAAAAAATATATTTGTTTTGTATCACGTTTTAGTATATAATATAAAATTTAATTCAAGTCTCTAGCGTCATTGGTTCATGAGATATTTAGATTTAACCAAAAATTTCACTTTTTTTTAAACTGCTACTTATGGTAAAAAAAAACCACCCACGTAATTTTCTTGAGAGCCCTTTCTGCATCTTTCTGCCTTATTAACTGTATAACCAAATTTATTTGAAGTCGATATCTCTTCTGGTTCTTGAGCTATGGATGACGAAAAAAACTTCGCCAACGTACGGACGTACGGACGTACGAACGTACGTACACACGCACGCACAGACATCTTTCTAAAAATCTTTTATTTCGACTCTAGGAACGTTGAAACGTCGAGAAATGTTAAAATTTTCAATTTGACAAATCAAACCCATTACAATAACTTCCTATGGGAAGTTAATAATCTTAAATAATACAGCTGTGTAGAAAGTCTGATAGCTATAATATACAGTATCTAAGAGTATGGATGTATTCAAATTAATTAGTGCTTCGTGCTAAAAAAAATATTGCTTGCCCTTTCAAGTAATAGCAACATAGTTTCAAAATATACTTTACATGGATAGATATGAATTTCTATAGCTAAATAATTCATGTTTTTTTTAATTCTCTTCATTTAATTTTTAGTTAAGATCATCTCAAAAACTACAAAAAATATTTGACAGCTAAATTTATCACTCTAGGCTTTTATTTGAATCCTATCGTATTATAATATGTTGTTAAAAGTAAAAGCGTCACTAATTTAAAATGACTATACTTATTTTCTTAGGCAATGTTTACATTAGATTGTTTAATATGACGTGACGTCTCATTTAGAAATCTTATCGTTGTCTATCGTTTCCATTAGATATGTAGTTAAAAAAGGGGAAAAGGTATAAAGTAGTCTTTTTAATTTTATTTTAAGTAAGTGAGAACAAGATAAAATTACTATGAAACCTTAAAATGAATCTCCTCAAGAATCCAACATCAACACCGTCTAATACTGAATTTGTCATTTGTAAGCTACAGAACAAAACATTTTTAACTTCCCATAGGAAGCTATTGTAATGGGTCCGATTTGCAAATTTAACATTTTGACAATTCTCGACGTTTCAAGGTCCCTAGAGTCGAAATAAAAGATTTTTAGAAAGATGTCTGTGCGTGCGTGTGTACGGACGTTCGTACGTCCGTACGTCCGTATGTCCGTACGTCCGTAAGTTCGCGACGTTTTTTTCAACATCCATAGCTCAAGAACCAGAAGAGATATCGACTTCAAATAAATTTTGTTATACAGTTAATAAGGCAGAAAGATGCAGAAAGGGCTCTCAAGAAAATTACGTGGGTGGTTTTTTTACCAGAGCAGTTTAAAAAAAAGGTGAACATTTTGGTTAACTCTAAATATCTCATGAACCAATGACGATAGAGACTTGAATAAAATTTTATATAATATATTGTAACGTGATACAAAACAATTATGTTTTTGGAAAAAATCCAATTAACAGTTTTTTTATAAATCAAAAAAACTGAAAAAAAATTTGTCACCTCGAAAATTTTACGACTAAAATATGATTTCATCTCCAAAACAATTTTGCGCAACGAAGAATAATGTTTTTGACATCTGATAAATAATCTAATTGACAGTTTTTTTATAAAAAATAAAAACTTAAAAAAAACATTACTCAAAGTTGGTAAAAATTGAATTTCGACTTAAATATCTTTTCAAAAACTTGAGATTAAGGCTTCAAACTACTTTTCTCTTATAAGAAATATTGTTTTCAACCATAGGAAAAACTTTGAGAAAAATCGAATTGACAGTTTTTTTACAAAAAAAAAAAAACCTTAAAAAAAATTAATAAAAGTTGGTAAAAATTGATTTTCGACTCAAATATCTTTTCAAAACTTTGAGATATTGGCTTTAAACTACTTTTATCTTTCAAAAAATATTGTTTTCAACATTCTATACAATTTTAAGAAAAATCGAACAGACAGTTTTTTTTACAAAAAATAAAAACCTAAAAAAAAACAATACTAAAACTTGTAAAAAATTACTTTCGACTCAAATAGCTTTTCAAAAATTACAAATATTGGCTTCAAACTTATTTTATTTCACAGAAAAAAAATCCAACAGTTCGTTTTTTCATAAAAAAACAAACTTTTACGCAAGACAAATCGACGGACGGGATGGGAAGTTATCAGTGTGGGTCGCATCCCAGCCTCTTTTTTAAATTTGACATTTGATGGAAAGATCTTTAGATGCGCTGTCATGTAGCTTATATACATTATATATGACACTGGATATTTGCTAGTTTTACAATAACATTTCATTGTAGGCCATGCTATGTTAATATTGATGTCTTTCAAACTTACAAACTTTTTGTTCCATTTTTATTCCCATTATTGTGCTTGAGAGTCGTATCTTATTATTGTTATTATCTTTTATTAACAATTAATTTAAATTACACGATAATGCTTGCATTATTGAGCTTAGCAGCGAGAAATTTTAGCTCAAGACGTGTATTAGAAACATAACCTAAACGTATATGAAGCATTCTATCAATGCACAAATTATTGTCATTTTGTTACTTTGGGTTGCGGCAACAAATTATATTTAATTCATGTCCCATACGTCTGTGACAATAATAGCAACAATTTTCATTTGTAGATCTGCGGAGCATCTTATCCAAAAAGAAAATTACAAACAAAATTACCTTAATTCATTAATATAGTTCATAATGTTCCAACAATAGGCACTTTAAAGTTTATAACAAGCATTTTTTAGTAAAACCGCACAAAGCTAATCCAGAAAAAGTAAGTTTTCCATTTTTTGTTCCTAGCCATAATTTAACATTAAATCATTTCAATTTTAATCGTTTCCGTTCTCGTTTTTTGATTTGATTGAAAATTATTTTAAGGCCGTCTTCATTGGCTCTATATTGTATGCATATCGTCGTCGTCGTTTTGTAGTCTTTAACGAGAACGCAAACATAAAACTATAAATAAATTTGAAAAAATAAAATAAAAATTCTTATCTGTTACTCAACTTATATGAAGCCATAGACACATAGCCATACTCGTTGTAATTGTATCCCAATACGTTTTACGTATTTTCGATTGGTTTTTTTCTTCTTGTTTTATATTTTTGAAAAGGGTACAAAACGACCATAATTTACCCAAGGATAGGAATAGGAGCCACTAAAAAGAAACACATGCGGCACGAGTTGAAAATACAACAACATTTCTAAAATAAAAACCAAAAACAAAAAAATATGTAATATCGGACCGCTAAGCTGATATGATTGCTTTCTTATTTTTTTTAAATGTTTTTTGAAAATCCTTATGTTATGTCCATGTTCCGCACTTGATGCAAAGAATAACATTTCCTTCGGGAATATAATTTATGAGCCATTTATAGGGTTTCCAAGAGCCATGGATGAACTATTTTTGTGGCATATCCGTATCGATGCTGATGTTCGTCGTAAAAACTAAAAACGGAAAAAATTCGAGAATAGAAATTAAAAACAAAAATTGAGTGCAATATGTTTTCTTGATAAGGATGCACTTTGTTATGTTGTGGGTTATAAATAGTTTTTAAAAAAATGTTAAGAGGATTCAAGTACGAGTGTAGAGTTTTTTTCTGTGTATAAGATATGGTGGATACCCTTAACACTATAATTTTGTTTAATATTAAGATATTTTTTTAATTGCTTTTTTCAACTTGTAGAATTTGATATGTAAAAAACTGATTTTAAAATATTTAAATAGTAGAATAATAATAACAAACGGGATTTTGAAATAAACAGTTCATTAGGTATTTAAAAATGTATTGTGTAAAAATGAAATCAGACAGAATTCGATAAGCACTATTCGTTTTGAAGATTTTTGAGTTAAAAACGTCTTCTGAGTACATTTTAAAAACATTTTTCATAAGTTTCAATTGTTCGTACTATACAAACGAATATTTAAAATAAATATCATTAATTAACAAGTTTAAAATCCAATCCAAGTCATTGCCAGATTATGTTGTCAAAATATAAAATAACATCTTTTACTAATATTAAGACCTTTGTATATTAATTTGAATAGTACTATCATGAAGAGGAACGCTCGACCTGACATCTTTTTACGACTTCCTAAACAGTTCGTTTCACATGTTTTGCGTGTGGAATGTATTGGGGTGGGGGTAAAAATGAGCGAGAATTTCAATATAAAATAATAAATTTCCAGATTATTAAAAAAACAGAAGATAGAGAAGAATGTATACAAACCCAGCGAAAGTTCGAGGGAGGCAATGAAAACACATTTTTGTTATAATTTATTATTTATATTTTGTATAATGTGGTTTTTTGATTGGTTGTTTGGGAATGATGAAAAATTAAAAAAAAAAAAAAAACACATTTGTTATACAAATAATAATGCAGAAAGATGCAGAAAGGACTCTCAAACAAATTGAGTGGGTGCTTTTTTTACCATAGCAATTAAAAAAAGGTGAACCAATGACGCTAGCGACTTAAGTTAAATTTTAATAAAAAAAAAACAATACTAAAACTTAGTAAAAATTTACTTTCAACTCAAATATCTTTTCAAAAATTAAGAACATTGGCTTCAAGCTAATTGTAACTCACAGAAAATATTATTTTCGACATTCAGCAAATTTAATTTTAATGATATGCAAAATATTTTTTTTAATGTTTAAATTTTTTAGAATAATTAAACGGAATGGGAAGTTTTCAGTGTGGGTCGCATCCCAGCCTCTTTTTTTTAATATATATTGAGTATATACATTCATGTTCAAATAACAGCTTTAATGGTCACTTATTTAAAAACTCTTTTTAGTAGATGTGATGTTAGCACCATACAAATAAATTAAAATAATTGAGGTAAAAATTAAAATTGACAAAGACTTAGATATAAAAAATTAAGTTAATTTTAATATAAAATTTGAAGCGCATTTCTTCAATGTTAAGGTTTGTTGATCTAAATTAAAGTCCTTAAAATTAGAATGGCATTTTTTGTAACGTGATTACTTAAATAATTAATTACACCTGCGACAAACATACAAAACCATTTTGAAAATGCTGTGTAAACGATAAAATTTCATACCCATTTACATATTTATACATAAAAGTGTCATTTAAGTTCAAGCGAACATTGAAAAGCTCGTGAAAATCAATAGTTTAAAATAAAGAAAAAATTGAATTTAACTATCATTTTTTTCATTAAATCATGTTAAGTCAAGACAATAATTTTAAATTTTTTTACTTAAAAAGGATATTTTGTATAATGCACTTTTTCCTTAGAACGCAAAAAGCTATTACACTATCTTTAGCTATTTGTCCGTTTTTTGAAACAACCAAAATGAGGGTGAGGAGGATTGTAGGTTCTTAAATTAATTTTGTTAATTTTTTGCTAGAAACTGCCTTAGATTTTTATCTACGCAACAACCTGCCAACCTAAACAGATATACTATCGTACTTATTCATGGACCTATTTAAACCTTGGACCTATCTGCTTCCAAAACGATATACATATATAGGAAAATATGTTTTCAAATAGGTACATATGCATAAATTCTCAATTGTTTTCATTTTAACACATTTGTTTCGCACTGCAAAATATGAAAGAAAAAAGTCTGAAGCTACTATTAGAAGATTAACGTAAACGGTCAACGGTCAACGCGTTGACTCTTTGATGTAAAAATGACGTCATTTGTAGACCTACAACTAAAAACTACACAATAATTATATGTACTACACAATAATATTGTACTAATTTTTACATTCTTTCACACCCTAGTATGAACAAAATAAAAGTACCGCTGGCTTAAATAAATATTATTTTGTCTAATCGTGTGATAGTCAACGTTTCAAGCATTGACGCTGCGAACGTTGACGGTGCGTTGAACACAGAACATCTAGATGTTTTTATGACGTCAGAGAGTCAAAACGTTGACCCTTTAAGTTGATTGTTTTATTCTAGCTTGAGTCATAGCTTAACTCCAATTACGAAACGACTTAAGTCCTTACAATTCATCTTAATACACACCAACCTACCCTCCTTAATACTTACTTCTCTACATACCTACCCACCCACTATCCACATTACAATAAAAAATGCAAATTTAAAAAAATACCTACATCGAATGTATTTGCTATGAAAAAATTCAAAATATGGCAACGAAGCATTGTATCAAAACTTAAATTTGAAAACGCTGCGCTGCTTTTAAATTTTCAGATTTCACAAAAATAGAAAATCTAAAATCAAATGAATTCAATTTTCTGCTAACAAAACAAATCTAAAACACATACAATAAAATATATTGTATATGCATACCTTCTATACATTGATAGGTATGAATAAAAAAATCTCAGGTAACGTTGGCAACGACTGATTTTTGTTTACATTCGAGTAATTTATTTTATTTATTTATTTCAATATTTTTATACTTCCAGTCGCTCTTAGATTCCATACTTAATTTTCGTACAGGCAGCGCCCTCATGGTCCGCCTTTCGTAACAAAATTTTGTGTTTCATGATAGTACTATATTCAAATTAATATACAAAGATTAAGACACATATTTTTAGTTCTTTTAAACTTCCCATAGGAAGTAATAGTAAATGGTCCGATTTGTTGAATTGAAAATTTTGACTTTTCTCGACGTTTCAAGGTCCCTAGAATCTAAATCAAAGCCTTTTTAGAGAGATTTTCGTACGTTCGGGATACCATTTTTATCGTCCAAAAACCAATAGAGATATCGACTTCAAATAAATTTTGTTTTACAAGTAATACCATCGATAGATGCAGATAGGCCTTTAAAAACAACTTTTTTGACTCCAAATATCTCACGAACTAATAAAGCTAGTGACTATATAATGTGAAGTATAACAAATAAGTATGATTTTGAAAAATATTAAATTAACGGAAAACAAAAATATGTATTTCTGTTCTCAAGAGCAAAAATATGTTTTCCTTTTGAAGTTATGTATTGAGGTTATAGAAGGCCTTACAAAACTATCATTGATCGTAAACAAACATAGGTTTATGTGAGGTATGAACAGGTAAATAATTTAGTTTAAAAAAAAACATCCTTTAACTTTTATTATTTATGTGATTTATTTTTGTTCTTATTCAAAAATTTCAGTCAAAGTTCATAAATATTCCATTACTAAGAGGGGGTTTCTGTTTAGAGTCTAACCACATAGTAATTTATATATAAACTGCTTTAAATCTTATTTTCTGTGACAAATTTAACATATGTATATTTATATTCTAAGTTTCATTAACTTGACATTATTAGTGTTTTTCGATAGTATTTTACCTGCTGATACTCAAAAACCATATAATCAGTACTTAAAAAAAGACACAACTAATCTTAAAATGTGTTTACCATTTTTAATTTCATTAGACGTAAAATCAAAAACTGCCCTAAAACAATTTAAATAAAATAAATTAGGTGGCGCAACAGTCCGTTGAGAACTAGGGCCTAGTGACTTACAACTCTCAACCATTCCTGTGTGCGAGGAATGCTATCAGGGATGGAGGGGACCTACAGTTTTAAGCCGAATCCGAACGGCTAATTTGAGAAAGCACTTTTTCATGACAAGAATAACTCTTGGAGGATTTGTCAATTCCTCGCAAGAGGTAGTACCTGTGAAAAAACTTTTAGGTGGCATAGGCGGGGATCGAACCCAAAACCTCTCGCATGACAGTCAAACGCACTAACCATCATGCCACGGGTACTACGCCCTAAAAAAATGGGTAATATTATTTATGTTGTATACAAAATTAATATTCGAGTATGATCATACATGCACCTCCACATACTCGTACCCTCGCATTTAGACAAAAAGCTAATCAAGGGATTTCCGGGGACTTTTTTTTATCGATATTCAGTTTTGACCACAGCGTTGATCCATATAATGCTCTAATGAAATTGCCAGAAAAAAGAATAGCCTAATACCCGAAGTTCGAGGAATGCTCATCAAGCTTGAGTACAATTTAGGTTGTACTGTTAACTACAGAGATTCTTTTTTTAGCCGGACTGCACGAATGTAGAATTCTCTACCACGCTCAAAAGGGTAGGAATACTCATTGCAATGTGCAGAAATACAAAACAAATGTCCATTGGTTTCTCCTTTCTAACCGTATATACCAGTTTCCTGATTGCCCACCCTGTGTGTAATCATACTATAAGGGTATTCAAAACCCCTTGGATACTCGAACATTGTAAACACAAATTTTAAATAATTTTTTAGTTTCAAAAGTCATTCAGAAGTACCAGTTTTTTCTTTAGCAAAATATGTTAGTCTAAAAAATTTGGTTTCACAAGATGAAACGAGACCGAAACGTTTATCGCCTCGTGGTCAGCTATATCTATACCCCACAAGAGGTAAAGAACTTTAAAAAAAAAACCTTGATATCATCGAAAATAGAGCTCGTATCACGCTATCAAAATTGTGTAGAGTAGTTTTTCTGCATATTATCTTTCCCTTACTCCCACTCCGCTTTGAGTTAGAAAAATATCAAGTTATTTTTTGCTCGTCTTAAACTCAAGAACCAACCACCTGGCACCTGCTAAACGTTTATTAGAATCTATTTAATAGAATCTAATACTTGTGGACTAAACTGACTAATGACCCAGTTTAGACCACACACAACATTCTATTAAACCGCACACACATATATTCAACCGACACATTAAGCGCGTATTGAAATATCATTAGCGAATTAAAATTAGTTCCCATCTGTGTAACATAAGATCTGCCAACTGCCACAAGTTGTTAGCTGTTAGCTGGGTGATGCTGATGGGGACCAAAATGTGCACAAGCTCTCACAGTCTTTGAAGCTATGTAGATATCTACTACTAGATCATTTATGGTATATTGTTTCCATTTCCATTAAGTTGTCTGCCTCTTTCCGCACCCCATCTCTCATCTTACCGCTCACCGCTCACCTTTCCTTAAAGTTGCATCCACATCAATTTAAAGTCGATCATCATTATTGCACGCTTTGTGCATTAAACATGACATCGAGTCCAAACAAAAATCACTTCATCAATCTACTCGACTCGACTCGGATACGTTCAACGTTCATTCATCATCATAGCCACGTATCCCATCAGTGCAGCAGCGTTTCGTTGCAAGTTGTACAAGTTACAAACGTCTTTCAAGTCGTATAGTATCTTTCACCATGTAGTGTGACAAAATTCTAGCTGAAGACTTTGCATCTTTTTTTGTTTTTGTTGTACGGCGATGTATCGCGATGGTTCCCATAGGTTTCCCGCCATCAGCAACGTTGTAATAATACAAGAAGCACATGCACCAGCACAGTGCCGTACCACGATCAATGGGCGTTATTCCCCCAAGGAGTCTGCTTGGTGCGCCACCGTTTCCACCCTCCCCTTCAACCCAGTCAGTCAGTGCTCCTCGGGCTTTGAGTAATTTTTAACCATCAGAGGCTCCCACCAATTCACTAGAGCGATTAGTGGTGCATCAACTTCACTTCGGAAGCTTCTTCCAATTGCAGGGCACGACCACGGTGATGAGGATGACGATGATGACTATGACGACTATGACGACTACTACGACTTCGACGGAGGCGATGTGCAGAGCACTCACTTCTGTTATGGGAGCCGGAATCGGAGCCATTTGCGCCGTCATCGTCTCAAATGCAATTGGGATGCAATTGCTGTCGTAAGACACCGTGCATCACATCACATTGTGTAGCAATTTTCATGGGAAAATAATTCTCCACCATGGGATAGGGAATATTATGTGAAGATGATGGGACTGATTTTTATATATATTTATATATATATATTTCTGTACTCTTACTTTAATGTGAGTAATGATGAAAAGGAGACAAAATTGTACTAAGAAATAAAAAGGAAAACATACTTAGATAGAGGTGTAAGACTTATAGATGATGACAGCAAAAGATCAGTTTTTGTTGAGCATGCTAATTAAATTTCCTCGAGGTGCTTTATTGGCCAACTCAACATCTTTTTCTACTTCTTCTGTATCTACTTCTACCAAATTTGGTAATCGTCGTAATTCAATAGTGTAACAAATTGTGAAAAACGATCTGCGACTAAGAGACCCAAGACTAGAGGGCAACTGCACAATTTTTTATATACCAAGATGTTCCTTGGTCAATTTTTTCAAAGAAAATTTATATGTTTTTAAACTGCCTGCCTTGGTTGTCTGTACTTGATTGATGAAAATAAAAAAATAAAAAGAGCAGTGAAATTAAATTTCATTTTTGTCATTTTCGAAGTTTGGACGTACATTGATACTTTCGAGAAAAATTCAAAAAAATCTGAAAAATTAAAAATGCTCAAAATTTTGTGAATTAATTTACTATCCTTATACAAGATATACATAGAAATAAATGTAAAAATAAATTAAAGAGGCGTAACAAAATAATAAGTACAATTAAAGAAAATAAAACGAAATAAAATAGAATCCAAAAAAAAAAGATTAAAAAAAAAAAATAATATAAAATATAGTAAAAGTAAAATGAAATGGAACCAAATAAAAAAAGAGGCTGGGATGCGACCCACAATGATAACTTCCCATCCTGTCTGCCGATTTGTCTTGCTTAAACGTTTGTCTATATGTATCAATTTTTACCGAATTTGCGTACTATTTTTTGTAGATTTTATTTTGTTATGAAAAAACGGACTGTTGGATTTTTATAAAAAAATTACTGAATACCGAAAACAATATTTTCTGTGAAATAAAATAAGTTTGAAGTCAATATTTTTAATTTGTGAAAAGCTATTTGAGTCGAAAGTAAATTTTTACCAAGTTTTAGTATTGTTTTTTTTTTTAGGGTTTTATTTTTTGTAAAAAAAACTGTCAATTCGATTTTTCTCAAAATTTTATCAGATGTCAAAAACATTATTCTTCGTTGCACAAAATTGTTTTGGAGATGAAATCATATTTTAGTCGTAAAATTTTCGAGGTAACAAATTTTTTAACTTCCCATAGGAAGTTATTGTAATGGGTCCGATTTGTCAAATTGAAAATTTTGACATTTCTCGACGTTTCAAGGTTCCTAGAGTCGAAATAAAACATTTTTAGAAAGTTGTCTGTGCGTGCGTGTGTACGTACGTTCGTACGTCCGTAAGTCTGTACGTTCGCGACGTTTTTTTCGTCCTCCATAGCTCAAGAACCAGAAGAGATATCGACTTCAAATAAATTTTGTTATACAGATAATAAGACAGAAAGATGCAGAAAGGGCTCTCAAGAAAATTGCGTGGGTGGTTTTTTTTACCATAGCAGTTTAAAAAAAAAGTGAAAATTTTGGTTAACCCAAAATATCTCACGAACTAATGATGCTAGAGACTTGAATTAAATTTTATAATATATATTGTAACAATTATGTTTTTGGAAAAAAATCCAATTAAATTTTTTTTTATAAATTAAAAACACTGAACAAAAAAATTTTTCACCTCGAAAATTGTAAGACCAAAATATGATTTCATCTCCGAAACAATTTTGTGCAACGAAGAATAATGTTTTTGACATCTGATAAAATTTTGAGAAAATCTAATTGATAGTTTTTTTTATAAAAAATAAAATCCTAAAAAAAACATGACTCATAGTTGGTAAAAATTGAATTTCGACTCCAATATCTTTTCAAAAACTTGAGATTAAGGCTTCAAACTTTTTTTTATCTTATAAGAAATATTGTTTTCAACATTCTGAAAAATGTTGAGAAAAATCGAATTGACAGTTTTAAAAAAAAAAAAAAAAAAACCTAAAAAAATAATAAAAGTTGGTAAAAATTGATTTTCGACTCAAATATCTCATCAAAACTTTGAGATAATGGCTTCCAACTAATTTTAACTTATAAGAAATATTGTTTTCAACATTCGATAAAATTTAGTGAAAAATCGAATTGACAGTTTTTTTTACAAAAAATTAAAACTTAAAAAAAAACAATACTAAAACTTGGTAAAAATTTACTTTCGACTCAAATAGCTTTTCAAAAATTACAAATATTGTTTTCGATATTCATATATCATTCGATATAAAAATCCAACAGTCCGTTTTTTCATAAAAAAATAAAATCTACAAAAAATAGTACGCAAATTTGGTAAAAATTGATACATATAGAGAAACTTTTAAGCAAGACAAACCGACAGACGGGATGGGTAGTTATCAGTGTGGGTCGCATCCCAGCCTCTTTTTTTTTTCAGTTTTTTGATTTATAAAAAAACCGTTAATTGGATTTTTTCCAAAAATATACTTGTTTTGTATCACGTTACAATATATAATATAAATTTTAACTCAAGTCTCTAGCGTCATTATTTCATGAGATATTTAGGGTTAACCAAAATGTTCACCTTTTTTTTAAACTGCTATTGTAAAAAAACCACCCACGCAATTTTCTTGAGAGCCCTTTCTGCATCTTTTTGCCTTATTATCTGTATAACAAAATTTATTTGAAGTCGATATCTCTTCTGGTTCTTGAGCTATGGACAACGAAAAAAACATCGCGAACGTACGGACATACGGACGTACGAACGTACGTACACACGCACGCACAGACATTTTTCTAAAAATCTTTTATTTTGACTCTAGGGACCTTGAAACGTCGAGAAATGACAAAATTTTCAATTTGACAAATCTGACCCACTACAATAACTTCCTATGGGAAGTTAAAAAGAAAAAAAGGAACTAGTATTGGACCCACATCTGTCAATTTTAATTAAACTTTTTCAAATCATTAATAACAATATTTTTGTCAGTTTCTTTTTTTTATCTCATACATAACATTAGAATCGAAAACCATTTCTTGTTAGTTGATTTTGTATGTTTTCGTGTTTTGCAAAAAAAGTTGTCAATTAAATTTGTCTCAATTCTTACTAAAAGCTTACAAAAATATTTTGCATATGACAAAATAAATTTTATTTTAAAATCTGATTTTGTTCCAGAGATGTGTTGTCAAAATCCATTTGTATCGATTTTTTTGCAGAATTTTTTTAAAGTTTTTAATTCTTTTCCTCTCGCGAATCGAACATCAGTTTTACTCATTTTGTGAAATAATGTATTTTGCGTATTGAATTGTAAACAAACATTTTTAATACATGTAAAAACAATATATATATAAAAACAATATCTGTATATGATACAATTAATTTAAATGCAATATCTTTAATAATTGTTGTCATGATACTTGAGTGGAAAATTAATTTTTGGGATTATTTTTTAGGCTTTTATTTTTTGTAAACAAAAAATGGCTTCGTCAATTTTTTATACATTTTACCAGATGCCAAAAACGCTATTTTTGTATGCATACAATTATTTTGGGTGTAATTTCTGTTCGCAAAATGTTCAAGATGACACAAATATTTTTCGACGTTTTTTTTTAGTACAAAAAACCTTAAATAATTTCGTTTTTGAATTTATTCCAATTTGGTATCACGTCATGATGTATAATACAATAAAGTGCAAGACTGGGTCACACGAACTTGTTCCTGTATAAAAAGACTCTGTTCACAAATAAAACTTAAATTTTAAAACTTAAAATGTAGATACCTATAAAAATAATTTGTCTTCAAAAATTTAACGCCTTTTGATTAGTCAAAAAACTTTTATTTGTTAATTCTTTTTTCGAAAATCGTTAGAGCGTTTTTTTTCAAATTTTTTCTTTGTATGCAGGATTTCTAAATTTTATCTTACAAATATTTTTGGAGTTTTCGATTTTTGACCAACAAAATTGTATGGGGACTACTTTTTTTTAGTATTAAAATAAATGAAAAAAACAACTAACGAAAATCTGCTTGAAACCTTTTCAAGTTTGAGCTCAATCGACACAATAATTTGGGCTGAAGGGATGAGTACATATAGACCGACGGACGGACCGAATCGGGGGATCCGCTTTTTCGACTTCTTTAAATCTCATGTTCGATTTTTTTACAATTGGAAAACATTGCCATATAGTTCCTCGATGTCGCAAGTATAAACTAACGATATTTTTCATAAGATAAAAATAATTTGAAGGCAGTGTCTTGAATGTTTGAAAAGATATTAGAGTCAAAAATCAATGCTTACCAACTTTAATTAGTGTTTTTTCTTTTAGATTTTTATTTTTGTAAGAAAATGCAATACAAAAATTGAATATTTTTTATTACATTTTGGGCAGATAAATTAAGAGGTAATAAGAACTAGTTTAAATTTTCTCATAAAAAGTTGAATAATTAGGAATTCGGAAATTTGTGTCTATTTTTTTACTCTTCTTAAAAACTAAATAAAATAAAATTTTGTCTTGAACAAATTTAATAAATAAATAATATTCAAACTAGGAAAAATCAAATGATATAAAATAATAGAAAACAGTAAAATAAAAACAAACAAAAATTATTGAATAAAAAAGTAATGAAAACAAAATTACAAACAAAAAATATCGTAAGAAGCTGACGAATAAAAATACTGAAAATTATTTGCAATTAAATTATATAGTAAATTAACACACATTCAAATTTAATTTTAAACAAATTTAAAAAAAAAGTTAAAAGAAATATCAAAACATAAATTTTAATATAATAAAATAAAACCAAATTAAATTAAATAATATATTATTAAAGGCAAATAAAATAAAAGTAAAATAATATATTTTTTTTGAAAACTCATTTTTGTATTTGCTTGATGATAACAAAACGTATGATATAATGTAAGTGATGAACAATTATTACAATGTCTTAATAAAACAAAACAGAAAAAGAGGCTGGGATGCGACCCACACTGAAAACTTCCCATTACGTCTGTCGATTTGTCTTGCTTAAAACTTTGTAGGTTTTCGAGTTTTGTTAAAAAAGTTGTCAGTTGAATTATTCTTAAAAATTAAAAAAATGTTCAACAATATTTTGCATATAATGAAATAGTTTTATTTCAAAATCTATTTTTTTAAAGAGATTTTTAGTCGAAAACCAATGTTTACCAATTTTAGTAGGATTTCTTAAAAATTTTCTTATATAAACAAATACAAATTGGATGAATGGGCAAGAGTACGATAACTTAGGCGACAAGATATTATAACAGAATTTTTTAGAATAGTTAAAAATAAGCATTTTTTACTATGGGAGGGGGGGTCTATCTCCCCCCGTTTAGGCAGTAGGGGCAATTTAAAAAAATTATTACTTAAAATGGAACAAAATTCTTAAAAAATAACGGTGATACTTACAATTAAGTTGTATACATTTTTTTAAAGCCAACATTCTGTTCTATTAGCCAGTTTTTAAATCAAGTCAAAACTATGCGTAGTTTTCGAAAAATTTGATTTTAAACTCAAAATTTGAGTAAAAAAAGTTAAAAAAAGGTTTAAAGTGTAACTTTTTCAATACTTCAAGATTATCTACCATTGTTTTTATTTCAGAATTAATTACTCTTATTTGTTTTTGATCAAAAACTGAAAACAAGATGATTTTATGTCTTTTAGATTTTGAGAAAATTGAAAATAAAAATTTAATTTTAAACTCAAAATTTGAGTAAAAAAAAGTTAAAAAAAGGTTTAAAGTGTAACTTTTTCAATACTTCAAGATTATCTTCCATTGTTTTTATTTCAGAATTTATTACTATTATTTGTTTTTGATCAAAAACTGAAAACTAGATGATTTTATGTCTTTTAGTTTTTGAGAAAATTGAAAAAAAAAAATTTAATTTTAAACTCAAAATTTGAGTAAAAAAAGTTAAAAAAAGGTTTAAAGTGTAACTTTTTCAATACTTCAAGATTATCTACCATTGTTTTTATTCCAGAATTTATTGCTCTTATTTGTTTTTGATCAAAAACTGAAAACTAGATGATTTTATGTCTTTTGGTATTTGAGAAAATTGAAAATAACCACAACTACTATTTTAATTTAATTCTTCTTTTTTGCTTGAGTGGTCTTATTTTGATAGTAATATAATAATGCTATTTGCGTATGCGTAATGCGTGTTTGGGTTTATGCAACAGTAAGGTGTGCGCAAATTTGGGTGTATGCAACAGTGGCATCTGTAAGGGGGGGCATGCTGCCCCCTGCAACCCCCCTGCTTGGGCACACTATAGAATTTGGGGTGGGTGCAAGTTGGAGTGTGTGCAAGGTGGGGAGGGTGCAAGATGGGATGCATGCAAAGTTTCTTTTGCATTTAAATAAGTTGGATTTAAGAAAAATTAATTTACCCTAGGTGTATCTTAATCCATATTCGATTATTACTATCAAAATAAGACTACGTTAATACTTAAGCAAGGAAAAAGTAATTTAATTAAAATATTTATTTTGGTAATTTTCAATTTTCTCAAGAACTAGAAGACATAAAGTCATCTAGTTTTCAGTTTTTGATAAAAAACAAATAAGAGCAATGAATTCTAAAAAAAAAACAGTAAATAATTTGAAAGTTTTGAAAAATTACACTTTAAACCTTTTTTTTAACTTTTTTTTGCACAAATTTTGACTTTAAAACAATTTTTTTCAAAAACTATGCATAGTTTTGACTTGATTTAAAAGCAAGCTAATAGACAAAAGTGTTGGCTTTAAAAAAAGGTATAACACTTAATTGAGGGTATTACCGTTATTTTTTAATTATTTTTTTTCCATTTAATGTACATATTTTTTTTAACTGCCCCTACCGCCTAAACGGGGGGAGATAGACCCCCCCTTCCCATAGTAAAAAATGCTTGTTTTTAACTGTTCCATACAAATCCGTCATTAAACTTTGTCGCCTAAGTTATCGTACTCTCCCCGATGAATCAAATTAATTTGAAGTCAATATCTTCTTTTATTCACGAGATATCGAGAACCGAACATCATTTTTTACCAAATTTGCTCAGATACTATTTTTTGTAGATTTTATTTCTTTATGAAAAAAACTGACTGTTAAATTTTTATAAAAAATTTACTGAAATAAGTTTGAAGAAAATATTTTAAATTTTTGAAAATATTTTTGAGTCGGAAGTAAATTTTTACCAAGTTTTAGTAATCCTTTTCGTAGGTTTTTATTTTTTATAAAAAAAACTGTGAATTCGATTTTTCACAAAGTTTTACCAGATGTCAAAAACGTTATTTTTTTGTTGCACAAAATTGTTTTGAAGAGAAAATCATTTTTTGTTCGTAAAATATTCAAGGTGACAAATATTTTTTTTCAGTTTTTTTGATTTATAAGAAAACCGTTAATTGGATTTTTTTCAATAAAATATTTGTTTGGTATCACGTTTTAATATATAATATAAAATTTAATTCAAGTCTCTAGCGTCATTGGTTCATAAGATATTTAGGTTTAACCAAAATGTTCACCTTTTTTTTAAATTACTATGGTAAAAAAACACCCACGCAATTTTTTTGAGATTCCTTTCTATATCTTTCTGCATTATTATCTGTATAAAAAAATTTATTTGAAGTCGATATTTTTACTGGTTCTTGAGCTATAGGTTAGGTTAGGTTAGGTTAAAGTGGCTGTTGGTTGGGAAGTGCAACACACTTAGACCAAAATATGGTCCGTTGTGATACCACATGGATCAGTTAATCAGCTTAACTCGTTGAACCAATTGGAGCTTCGAATGAAGCGTAAGAGACAAATAATGTTTGAATTTTTTAGATCGCTGGTATCGTTAAAGTAGTAGTCTCGAAGGTGGATTCTACGTCTTTGTGATAAGGCAGGGCATGTGCACAGAAGATGAGAGATTGTCTCTTCTTCTTCTTCGTCCATGCAACTCCTACAAAAATCATTTGCAGGGGCTCCAAGTCGAATAGCATGCCTTCCTATTAAGCAGTGCCCATGTCAGAACACCTATAACGTAGCTAATGTGCAATCTGCTCAGAGAGATTAATTGTTTTGAGCGCCTGGTGCTAAGATTAGGCCAAATTAGTTTATTCTCTACACAGGTGGTGGTGTTATTCCACCTGAAGTTTGTTTTCTCTATGGTGTCTTGCTTTAGCATGAGTTTACATGTACATAGCTATGGGGATACCTATGCTAGCATTGTGAGCCAGCAAAGGTAAAGTTGTTCCGCTTTTTGCAAGTTCGTCAGCTTTGCAATTTCCTGGAATGTCTCTATGGCCCGGCACCCAAAAAAGGTGAATGTTGAACTGTGTAGCCATCTCCGTAAGAGATGATCGACAATTTAGGGCTTATAGTGAGTTAGTGGAGACAGAGTCTAGGGAATTTAACGCAGCTTGGCTATCCGGGAAGATGCGTATTGCGTATATCATTAGTTGATATAACGTTTTCTCTAAGCTAGGATAGGACTTCTTTTATAGCCAGGATTTCAGCTTGGAACACGCTACAATGATCGGGTAGACGAAAGGAGAGACTTAAGTGTAGTCTATCTGAGTATACGTCTCCACCAACCCCATCCTCCGTTTTTGATCCGTCTGTATAAAAGTTGATAGGATCATCGTTCAAGAATGATGTATTCTCCCAAGAAGACCTTGAGCTATGGACGACGAAAAAAACGTCACGAACGTACGGACGTACAAACGTACGCACGCACAGACATCTCTTTTAAAATCTATTATTTCGACTCTAGCGACCTTGAAACGTCGAGAAATGTCAAAATTTTCAATTCGTCATATCGGACCGATTACAATAACTTCCTATGGGAAGTTAATAAAAAACAACGAAACAAAAAAAATGCAATGAAAGTACAAAAGAGCTAAAATGAATTTAATTAAATAAAATGAAATAAAGAACATACAACCAAAAACAAAATATTTTAAATTATAATTAAATGCAAGAAATTTAAATTGTTTTTAAAGATTCAAAATTTTCAAAAAACAAAAATATTATTTTTAAATAAGGAATCAAAAATATTTTGTAACTGATCTAAATATTTATGAATTTATAAATATTTGATACAACCAAATAATTTTAGTTTTGAAGCGAATTTGACTATTCATACAAAATTTTATCGTATCCTTGAAAAGGATTAAAAAAATGTTTTAAAGGTTATCTCAATTCAAACAGTTTTGGCAAGACCTTAAAAAACTGATAGAAAATAGTGTTATAAATCATATGAAAATAAAGAAACATACACAGAATAAAATTCTTTAAAACAGAAAGAAAAATGAATAAAGTTGAATAGAATTTAAAAATCTTATATATAAAAATGAATCGCAAAATGTGTTGGTAAGCACATAACTCAACAACGCCTGGACCAATTTGGCCAAAACCATAAAAAGGGCCCTTTTCTTTTTCCTATACATATGTTTTCTAACTAAAACGTAGTCGGCTTAAAGAATTTGACTTCATGTCATATCAAATTAAAAAAAAAAAAAGAAAAAAAAAGAAGAAAAAAGTGTTGATATCGATTTGCTGTTGTTTTTCTTGGATTTTCTGTTACCTTATCTACTGATTTTGGTTTTGTCAACTGATAAAAGGCTGAAACAAATCCGTATATAGTGTTTTGTGCAGAGTGTTAGCGTTTGTGTTTGTTTAGTAAGTGTTTAGTGACAAAATAATTTATATTTGATATGCCTCCTATAAGATGAAGCAATTAAGGTAGAAGAACCCGAACTGCTACAAAACAAGCTAATTACCGATCTAATCGTACTGCACAAGAACGTGAAGATCCAATTGAACGTGAAAGAATTCGGATATCACAAACGCATGAAGCGCGAGCGCGACATTCAACTAATGGTCGCTCATGTTTGAATCGAGCTGCTTTCAGTTACGATGTGTCAATTGACTACAGTAACTACCAATGTGTTGTTATTGGTTCTTTGCACTCGGTTTGCTCACACTGTAAGGCTGAAATACAAAAACGAAGCTAATGGATTGTGTTGCACAAATGGTAAAGTGAAATTGATACCATTGGATCCACCACCAGAGCCATTGTACTCATTGGTTTCAGGAATAGGAACAGATTCCATACACTTTTTGACAGTTATCCAACACTATAACAATTGCTTTCAAATGACTTCATTCGGGCAACAAATGTAGTTCGGGAAAATTTCATGCCAACTTTCAAAGTATGTATTACAGCAGTTATTCATAATTATTTTAGCGAACAAAATTTTCTATCAACTAATTTAAGATGTTTATTGATAGATATTAGTTATAACTAAATATATAGTTTTTAATATCAAATATTATTTAAGTTTGATCACTGACAATCCATAAATTTATACCCATTTGCTTATTTATTTTATTTTATAGTGTTTGGTACAAAAATAATATTTTTTTTTAATTAACAGATACAAGGGCAAATATATCACAGAGCAGGTTCACTGTTAGCAGTGTCAGATAGCGACAGCAAATTCCTGCAAATTTATTTTATGGGCAATTCACCACAAGAAATTGATCTGCGTGCAAATAATAATTTAGTAAAGAGGTCTATTGTAGAACAATTACAAACTTTATTCAAAACAAATCACCTGCAGGTCACCATGCAAGACGTTTTAATGCACCAACTATTGATGAAGTTGCTATCGTTGTAGTTGGAGAAAACTTGGAATCCCGTGATATTGTCGAAATGATCAATTACAACGTATAAAGCAATCAAAAGACGAACTTATTTAGAAGGTGTTTCCAGATGTTTCTCAAAATTACAGAAACAATGATTGGTTGAGCGAAAGAGCTTTATTGGCTGCAAAAAAACATTGATGTAAATGAATTGAATTTCAAAATTCAAGAACAAACTACAGGCGAATCGAGGATATATATGTAAATCAGTTGATTCGGCTACTAACCAAGATGATGTAGTCAATTATCCACCGGAAATTTTAAAATGGCTGGATTTGCCAGGATTGCCTCCTCACAATCTTCAATTAAAGGTTGGATCAATAGTTATAGTGTTGCGAAATATCAACAAACCGCGTCTTTGCAACGGTACACGGTTAGCGATAAGATATAGCGAAGCAACTACATATACTCAAAGAAAAGTATAAAGGAGAAGATGTTCTTATACCGCGCATCCCAATGATTCCGACTGATGTGCCATTTGAGTTTAAACGACTACAGTTTCCAGTGCGGCTTGCTTTTTCTATGACCATAAACAAGTCCCAGGGACAATCATTAAGTGTTTGTGGTATTAATCTAGAAAATCCACGTTTCTCACATGGTCAATTGTATGTTGCCTGTTCCCGTGTTGGAAAACCATCATATTTGTTTGTCTATGTAATGGAACAAAAAAAAATCGTATATCATAAAGCACTAAAATGATAATAAAACTGATTTTTAATAATTAATTATGATTCACATGATTAACAAGAAAGCGATTACTTACTTTTAAATCGTTATATATGTTTCATTTAATTATTTTTTATTCACAACGCCCTATCACCAGAGTGACGATTCTGTTCAGGAGAAAGTTTAGCCACGACTATAAAATACGTAGGAACAAAAACTGCCACTTTACAAATCTTTATGACAGGACGAAGTCTGTCGGGTCCGCTAGTATTAAAATAAAAATATCTGTTGAGCTCAGGGCCACAAAATGTTCTAAAATGTATTTCCAATAAGATAAAAGTTGTTAATTAGTTATTATGGAAATAAACACTTAAAGATTAATTTTTCAATTTTATGGATTACTTATTTAAAGTGGGTGGTATTTTTGAAATATCAAAAATTGTTTTTAAATAGACAACATATTTCTATCTAATTCGATTTGTCCTTACAAAAATTGTTTTTGTGCCTCCAATGCACCTTCTTTTGCTCCAAACAATCAAAACAGCTAACTTAACCAAAGCTATGAGATCCAAAAGAAAAAAAATAATCCAAGTAGGTACCTACCTACCGATCTAACTCTCTTTTTATTTTTTGTTTCTATTTAACCTATCCAAGATTCAAGCCAACAAGATACCAAGATCAACCATATACAACAAATGTTGTAAATTGCGCACGCGCAGATAGCACAAGTAGTTTTGCACTGCTGTGCTGCGCTTGATGCTTAGTTTTAGATGGACGACCGACAACGGGCAATCATTTTGGTATCGTGTTTTTTTTGTTCTTATGGCATCGCATCGCTTCGGTGGTTTAGGCTATGTGACTTTGGCTGGGTATATCCAATCCAAGCCTTAGACATCCATGAATCCATCCAAGACCAAAATAAGAAACAACAATAACAACAACAACGAAAAAACATTATTCCCTCAAACTATATCTACATGCATAAAGATATAAACAACAATAAAGCAATCGAGTCGCGCGTGCATCAAGCAAACCGTGGGAACCGCCTGCCTGCCACGGTCCCAAAACCATTTCAAGATTCGAGCTCCTCTGAACCACTTTGTGATGTCGATGGTGCTCATGGTGCACGAGGAGAAGAAGAAGTTGCTGTGTGCGCGATATGTAATGTTAATCTTTTTTTGTTTTGTTTACATCAAGATTTATATTGTGTGGATAAGAAGTCAAAGTAAGATCCACGACTTGGTCGCAGCTATTTGCTTTTATGACGGTTTTAAGGAACCCTTAACTCTGTTTTCCAAATTTTATTTGTTGTTTTATCCTCCAAAATCGTTAAACAAGAAATAGGTCCTGGAGTGTTGTTTTAAGCTTATGTCAATTTTAAGCACATTTCTCAACAAATCTTTTAAACCCTTAACTAGAAATAACCCTTAATCACTTTAAACATAGTTATATCTTTAAACACCATTTTTAAGTACCTACAAAAGTTTGTACAGTAAACCTTCCAGTTTCTTATCAAGAGACCCAAATATAATATCTTGAGGAATTTTGTACAAATCCATAACTCGCGCCCTTGGGGTTTTTACAAAGTCGATAAAAAATTGGTATCTTTTGGATGAGACCCGCATTTATTTGCTTTCGAGGGTTGTGGCATCAGCACACCACAGCGCTATGGCGTGATTAGTTGTCTTGTCTTAAAGATCCACATCCACACCATTCACACATAAAGGCTACTGATGGTGGGGTCGGGCCGCAGGGCAACTGTAATAACTTCTGGGGACCTCTATAGACAGTAGGTATATACGACTTTACGAGTCGAGTATATACGGAAGGTGAAATATTTAAATTACACATCAGGGTCATTAAGCGCGATGAATGTGAGAATGTCCATCAATATAGAATACGTACCGTACATACGAGTATATAAGACGTATCCGTTGTACCAACTGTAGTACGGTAGCATTGATGAAGAGGTGTTTGACGGGATATTAAATAGGATGAGCCGCCATACCATCTGTCGGTAATTTAAGTAATTACGTATATATGAGGTTGTATAATAAGCTAACGCCATTTATTTAAAGATCATGTTATCCGATATGATAGCCATTTTTTTTTTTGTCAATACTAACGTCATTTAAGAAATTTATCCAACAAAAAATTAAAATGAATACAAAAATATTATTTTCATCAACTGTTTTATTATCTTGAACAATTTGTAAGTACTTAGAAGTTTTGAAAACGCTCTGAGTCTCGAATTCTATGAATCAGAACATTTCTTGTAATATAGAAACAAAAGTGATCGACTTAAAAATTGAGTTTTGTAAAATTTATTTAAACATATTTAATCAGATTTTTTTGATATATAGGGTTCTTCAATAAAAGTTTTCATTTTGATACTAAACAAAAAAAAGAGGATAGAATGCAAGCCCCACTGATAATTTCCCATTTGTGTCTGCTGCCTGTCGATTTTTCTAAAAACTTAATAAAATATTAATAACAATATTTTATGGGAGATAGCAATTTTTAAGTCAATATTTTTATTTGTTCTCATAATATTTGAGTCGAAAACCATTTCTTATCAACCTTTTGTTGCTTTAGTAGGTTTCCGCGTTTTGTAGGAAAATTAAGCGAAAATATGTAGAACCTGATTAAATAAGTTTGATTTCAATATAAAGGGTGATTTTGTAGCTATTATCTTTTTGGCAACAGTGGTTTAAACAGCTGTCGCACATTTCGTGTTTTGTTTCACTGTCAAACATCTTCAGTTTGGTCTATAATCCAACTTTTTTTTGCCCAAAATGCAAGAGCTTGACTGTGGTATGATATGTGGTTTCAACAAGACAGTGCCACATGCCACACAGCACGCGCAACAATGGACTTATTGAGAGGGCAAGTTCGGTGAACATTTTAGTTCACGTTCGGGATCGGTAAATTGGCCGCCTAGATCGTGTGATTTAACGCCTTTAGACTATTTTTTTGTGGGGCTATGTTAAAGCTCATGTCTATACAAACAAGGTCGCTTCAATTGACGCATTGGAAGACAACATTGATGCATTTATTCGTGAGCTACCGGCCGAAATGTTGGAAAGAGTATGCCAAAATTGGACTAAGCGTATGGGCCATTTGAGGCGCAGTCAAAGACAACATTTACATAAAATAATATTCAAACATTAAATTATATGGACCGTACTATCGATTCAAATAAAGATTTTATGTATTTTTCTGAATTTTATGTGATTTTTTTTAACTTTCCTGTAGCTTTTAAAAAATCACCTTTTATGTTTTTGTTAACGAAATTTTTAGTTGAAAATCAATTTTAGTAGGATTTTCTTAAAGTTTTTATTTGAAAAAATTAACTTAGGTAGCATTTTCTTATAGTTTTTATTTCCTATAAAAAACGTTCCGATTTAGTTTTTAAGAACATTATCTTACGTTTACAACAAAATTTAGCATACAATTTTAAATAAATGAAATGAAATGAAATGAAAGTTGAAAGTCAATTTTTAATAACTGAGGGGTATAATTTCAAAACTCTTCTATTCCACTTTTTTTCAAAAATGAGTTAAGTATGAGAAATTGTTCTTTAGAAGAGCCCTCGTCTATGTATTTAGCTAAAATTTATCAAAACTTGTTACTTCCTATACTTTTGAGTACTCAAAAAGTGAAGTTTTTTTCAAAACTACACTATTCCACTCAGTCGTTTAATTCAAAACTCATTTATTCCCATACAAACCAAAATCCGCACCAAAAGTCTTCTTTTCCTATGCAAATTAAAGTAGCCGCTTTCAAAACTCGTGTATTCCAATGACATTAAAAAGGCGGGAATCTTTGTTGTTTTGAGAGCATTCATGGGTTAAACTATTTAGTGTTGCAATAATTCTTGTTAAGAAAACATCTTTGGTAAGTTCGCAGATAAAATAATGTTTTATAAGTAGATTTATATTTAATAATTAAATATATTGTATTTATAGATCATGAAAAAAAGTTTACTTTCTTTTCAAAACTCATCTATTCCTAAATAGGTTGAATCAAAACTCAACTATTCCAATCGTAATTTTCAAAACTCTTCTTTTCCAAATTAAATTGAATTTTTATAACTTTTAGATTCTTCTTATAGGTTCAAAACCAAAAGAAATAGATAAAGATCATTCCAAACTTCAAATTTAGCCTTTCCACCAATCGCTAATGTCATTTTAGCAGCTTGTAATAGTTTTTTTCGTTTTGCTTAAAATTCTAAAAAGTGGAATAGAAGAGTTTTGAAATTATACCCCTCAACTTATAGGGCCCATACACTACACAAACTGTTTGAGCAAACGAATGTATTTTATTGTTGTAAAAATGTTTGTGCAAACTATTTGAGTGGTGTGTAGCGATGATGCGTGTTTGCGCAAGCGGTTTGAACAAAATCAAAAAATTTTGAATTTTCCGTGCCTGCACAAACATGTTTGTGTGGTGTGTATTGAATTTTGCTCAAACCGATGCCAATTTTAATAGAGTTTACATAAATAAACAAGAGGAACAAATTTTTTGGACTGAAATAGATCTTTTTTTGTACCACTCTTAACACAAAATTATTTTTTTTTTGTTTTTTCTGTTTTTTTTTTTAATTGCCAAGGCAATAATCAAAGCTGCACATGCTAAATCACTCGATGAAAAACGTCACGCAACTAAAATCTCTCAAACATGTTTGCGTAGTGTGTGGCGAAACTATGTTTGCTCGAACACACGTTTGAACAAACGTGTTTGCGTAGTGTATGGGCCCTATTAGGTAGTGTCCGACAAAGCCTAATTATTAGGCTGAAAGAAAACCTTTGGCCGAAGCCGAAGCCTAAGGTTGAAAAAAGTTAAGAATTCTCCTTTCCACAAACGATGCGCAAAAGGTGTCAGGCAAAATTCAAAAATTTAAATTTTGTTCGGCGCCTAGTACGATATAATAAACAGATAATTCGGCTTCGGCGAAAACTTCGGCCTAAAATGGCCGAAGCCGAAGGTTTGGCCGAATGTTGTTTATTTGGCCGAAACTTAGGCATACAATTATAACATACAATTATTTTACCCGTAATATCATATGTATATTTTTCGTAAATATTCGAGGTGACAGATATTTTTTTTCAGTTTTTTGATTTATAAAAAAAAACGTTTACTGACTTTTTTCAAAATAACATTTATTGAAGTCGCTAAAGTTATTAGTTCATGACATATTTGGGGTCAACGAAAACGATCACTTTTTTTAATTGATATGGTAGAAAACATTCGCTCAATATTTTTAAAAGTCTTTTCTGTATCATTTGATGTAATTACATGTGAACAACATTTATTTGAAGTTGATATCTGCACGACGTAAAATGGTGTCCCGAACGGACGGACTTACGGACGAAAGGGCGTTAACAGAGGGGTACCTCTTCAATAAATTCTTCTTGCTAAGCTCTTAATTTGAAAAATTTCACCTCATTGTTTAACCGTGCATTATTCTATTTAAAGTATTGATTTTCTTATGACATTATCATTTTTAAAACGAACAAGTTTTATTTTTATTTATTCAACATTTACACCAAAAAAATACATTTTCGAAAGTGATTCTTCTATGGCAATTCTCACGAATAATTTTGTATGTACATTGTACATATGTATATATTTATATTTTTATATTATTATCTTAAATTCACGTATTAAGTTAAAACAAGTATTATTAAAATTAGGTTATTTGTATTTCAATTATTTCTATCAAAACAAATTATTTTAAAACATTGACTATACTAACACCTCCGAAAAAGTTATATGTAAATTTATATTTTTCATGTATTTTGAGATCCTAAGTCTTCTTAAATTATTAATTTATATCTTAGTTGATTTATGTCGACCTAATGTGTAAAGAGAAATTTAGAAATATTTGTTAAAAAATAAACAAAATACAAAAGTGCACATACGCCCTAGTGAACCTTTTCAATTTCAGGTAAAATGTATTAATTGAAAGCGAAAACAATTATTGAAACAATTAAAAGCAATAATTTTTTGTCTAAAATTTTTGTTCGTTCACAGAAAGAGGGGATAAGTATTGCTTAATCCTTTAATCTAAAAACAAAAAATTTATCCTTTTCAATCTAAGAAATTTCTAAATGTAATTTTGAATTCGAATAAAAAACATACACTTTTCTCTTTTTTCGGATCAATAGAATTGGTAAAATAGTTGACCAAATAATTTAATTAACCACCATCCATTGTTTAAGTTTCACTAATATAGCGTATATTTTGAAGAGCTAAAGAAAATGTGAATCTTTTAAAATTTTTTAGATTTATTTTTTTCTTTAAAAGTAAATGATCTGACATTTAATTGACAAAATTGGTCTTTAAAATCTCTACAATTAATTTAAGACTAGCAACGACTAGATTATAGATCCAGTTGATATTTTTTTTGAAAACCTGAGTGTAGCCACTGTTTTGTTTTCTCTGACTTTAATTTAGTTTGTGCAAAATAAAACTCAAGTATGTAATTTTGAAAACTTTTTGTAAGAAATGTTATATCATAAATTACTCTATTAACAACACATTACATTACATGTTAACTTATATAATTCTGTAAATAACTAATATTTTAAGTCACAAAAAATCATATTGTTATAAATCAAATACACTCAATAAAACATATTTTGATCATTATCTCAATAATCTAAAAATGACACTTGGATCAACTCTATTCATCGCTATCCACAAATTTCTCAAAGATCAAAATTGAAGAATCAAAGATAATCGTCTTTAAACGAAATTAAAAAAAAGAGGCTGGGATGACCCACGCTGATAACTTCCCATCCCGTTTGTCGATTTGTCTTGCTTAAAAATTTGTAGGTTTTCGTGTTCTGTCAAAAAAGTTGTCAGTCGAATTATTCTTAAAAATTTAAAAATAATTACCAACAATATTTGGCATATAATGAAATAATTTGATTTCAAAACCTATTTTTGTTAACGAGATTTTTAGTCGAAAACCAATTTTTACCAATTTTCGTAGCATTTCTTAAAAGTTTTTATCTCTTATAATGGGTGATTTTTTTGAGGTTAGGATTTTCATGCATTAGTATTTGACAGATCACGCGGGATTTCAGACATGGTGTCAAAGAGAAAGATGCTCAGTATGCTTTGACATTTCATCATGAATAGACTTACTAACGAGCAACGCTTGCAAATCATTGAATTTTATTACCAAAATCAGTGTTCGGTTCGAAATGTGTTTCGCGCTTTACGTCCGATTTATGGTCTACATAATCGACCAAGTGAGCAAACAATTAATGCGATTGTGACCAAGTTTCGCACTCAGTTTACTTTATTGGACATTAAACCAACCACACGAATGCGTACAGTGCGTACAGAAGAGAATATTGCGTCTGTTTCTGAGAGTGTTGCTAAAGACCGTGAAATGTCGATTCGTCGCCGTTCGCAGCAATTGGGTTTGTGTTATTCGACCACATGGAAGATTTTACGCAAAGATCTTGGTGTAAAACCGTATAAAATACAGCTCGTGCAAGAACTGAAGCCGAACGATCTGCCACAACGTCGAATTTTCAGTGAATGGGCAGAAAAGTTGGCAGAAAATCCGCTTTTTTATCGACAAATTTTGTTCAGCGATGAGGCTCATTTCTGGTTGAATGGCTACGTAAATAAGCAAAATTGCCGCATTTGGAGTGAAGAGCAACCAGAAGCCGTTCAAGAACTGCCCATGCATCCCGAAAAATGCACTGTTTGGTGTGGTTTGTACGCTAGTGGAATCATTGGACCGTATTTTTTCAAAGATGCTGTTGGACGCAACGTTACGGTGAATGGCGATCGCTATCGTTCAATGCTAACAAACTTTTTGTTGCCAAAAATGGAAGAACTGGACTTGGTTGACATATGGTTTCAACAAGATGGCGCTACATGCCACACAGCTCGCGATTCTATGGACATTTTGAGGGAAAACTTCGGAGAACAATTCATCTCAAGGAATGGACCGGTAAGTTGGCCACCAAGATCATGCGATTTGACGCCTTAAGACTATTTTTTGTGGGGCTACGTCAAGTCTAAAGTCTACACAAATAAGCCAGCAACTATTCCAGCTTTGGAAGACAACATTTCCGAAGAAATTCGGGCTATTCCGGCCGAAATGCTCGAAAAAGTTACCCAAAATTGGACTTTCCGAATGGAGCACCTAAGACGCAGCCGCGGTCAACATTTAAATGAAATTATCTTCAAAAAGTAAATGTCATAGACCAATCTAACGTTTCAAATAAAGAATCGATGAGATTTTGCAAATTTTATGCGTTTTTTTTTAAAAAAAGTTCTCAATCTCTTAAAAAATCACCCGATATAAACAAATACAAATTGGATGAATGAAATCAATTTTAAATCAATATTTGCTATTGTTCGAGAACCGAACATCAATTTTTACCAAATTTGCGTACTTTTCTTTACTTTCACCTCAAATATATTTTCAAAAATTAAAAATATTGGCTTCAAACTAATTTTATCTCACAGAAAATATTGTTTTATAAGAATTTACTGAATGTTGAAAACAATATTTTCTGTGAGATAAAATAAGTTTTAAGCCAATATTTTTAATTTTTGAAAATATATTTGAGTCGAAAGTAAATTTTTACCATGTTTTAGTATTGTTTTTTTTTTTAGGTTTTTATTTTTTGTTAAGAAACTGTCAATTCGATTTTAACCAAAATTTTACCGAATTCAACATATTATAAAACAATATTTTTTATATTATAAAATTAATTTGAAGCCAATATCTCCAATTTTTGAAATATATTTGAGTCAAACATCAATTTTTACCAACTTTTATTCATTTTTTTTTATATAATATTTCTTATAAGATAAAACTAGTTTAATGCCATAATCTCAATTTTTTTTGAAAATATATTTTTGTCGAAAATCAATTTTTACCAACTTTTAATAATTTTTTTCTTAGGTTTTTATTTTTTATAAAAAACTGCCAGTTCGATTTTTCTCAAAATTTTACCAGGTGTCAAAAACGTTATTCTTCGTTGCACAAAATTATTTTGGATATAAAAACATTTTTTGTTCGTAAAATATTCGAGGTGACAAATATTTTTTTTAGTTTTTTTTTGATTCATGAAAAAAACCGTTGGTTGAAATTTTCTCCAAAAATATACTAGTTTGGTATCACGCCATAAAATATAATGTAAAATTTAATGCAACTCGGTAGCGTTATTGGTTCGTGAGATATTTTGGGTAAACCAAAATGGTCACTTTTTTTAAATTGCTGTTGTAAAAAAATCACCCACGCAATTTTTTTTCATTATTATTATCTTTATAACAAAATTTATTTGAAGTCGATATCTCTACTGGTTCTTGAGCTATGGACGACGAAAAAAACGTCTCGAACGTACATATGTACGTACACACGCACGCACAAACATCTCTCTAAAAATCTTTTATTTCGACTCTAGGGACCTTGAAACGTCGAGAAATGTCAAAATTTTCAATTCGACAAATTGGGCCAATTACAATAACTTCCTATAGTCCAGTCAAATTAGACGAAAAAAGGGGTTCAGCTCGGAAAAATTCCCACCTAGCTGAATTTTGGTACACATCTTTTTTATATTGTTGTTAACAATGTGTAAAAAGTCGACCTCGATATCATGTACGCGTCAAAGGTTATTCGAGGTCAAAGGTCACGGAATTAGCCTTTTTTTTAATATCTCGTTTTTTATTGGTCGTACAAAAAAAAGTTCTAGACACAAATTGTAGAGGAGGTAATTATCCACAAAAATGGTCTTGTAACATTTTCACGTCAAGTTGATAGTTTTTCCGTTATAAGGCCAACAAAGTGTACACTTTTAATGAAATGTGATTTTTTCGCTAAAAACAAGTAGCCTTTGCGTTAATATCTCGCTTCATACTGTTTGTACAATAAAAAGTCTCCAACAAAAATTGTAGAGGACAAAATTATCTACAAAATGGTTATATATGTATGTATATATATCCAATCGCACTTGCGCTATACAAATTTTAATGTTTACCATACAAAATTACAATAATTTATAATATTACATCATAATATAATAACGATAATAAGAATGCATTCGTTTTATGCAAGATGTATATGTATGTAGGTACATGTCCATCGTCTCTATCATTGCTATCGTTTTTTAATGTTTGTAATCCACTTCTGCAGACTGTATAACGGCGACGACGAACCGAATTCCGCTGTCAGGCAGGATGATCCATTCAACATAGACGACGAAAGCCAACAATCCCGTCCTCCCGACTTAGACGAAGTAAAGATTGCCATATCTAAGCTTAAGTCTAATAAAGCCGCTGGAGCAGATGGCTTGAATGCCGAGTTTTTTAAAGCAGCTGGAGATAAGTTGGTTAGGAGCATGCACCAACTTATCTGTAAGATAAGGTTGGAAGAAAGCATGCCCGATGAATGGAACCTCAGTATTGTTTGCCCGATCCTGAAAAAAGGAGACCCTCTAAACTGCACCAACTATAGAGGAATCAGTCTACTTAACATCGCCTACAAAATCTTCTCTGCCGTAATACGTGAACGTCTAAAGCCCATCGTCAACAACCTGATAGGTCCTTATCAGTGTGGTTTTAGACCAGGAAAGTCCACAGTCGATCAAATATTCACATTACGGCAGATCCTGGAAAAACCCCAAGAACACCAAATCGACACCCACCATCTTGTCATCGATTTCAAGGCCGCATATGACAGCATCTACAGAGACGAGCTGTATAGAGCCATGTCTAGTTTTGGCATCCCTGCCAAACTCGTCCGTTTGTGCAGGATGACCAGAGAGAATTCACGCTGCTCCATAAATGTTGGAAACAACTTAACAGAACCTTTCGATGTCGAAAAAGGTTTTAGACAAGGTTATGCGCTGTCATGCGATTTTTTTTTACATCGTACTTGAAAGAATAGTGCAAAGCTAACACGTCAACACCAGAGGCACTTTCTTTCAAAAGTCTGTCCAATTACTAGCATATGCTGATGACATTGACATAATCGGAAGAACTCAGCGTGATGTCAATGGGTCTTTTTTTGTAAACGCAGAAAACAACACCAGCGCTGAGATCAAACGAAGAATAACTCTTGCTAACCGCTGTTTCTTTGGGCTAAGAAAGCAATTGAGTGGAAAAGTCCCTTATCATCCCCGTCCTGCTATACGGTGCAGAAGCATGGACTATGACAAAAGCGGATGAAAGCACCTTGGGTCGTTTCGAGAGAAAAGTTCTTCGTGTGATCTACGGTCACGTATGCATCGAAGGGGAATGGAGGAGAAGATGGAACGACGAGCTGTACGGGCTGTACAGCCACGTAGACTTAGCCAGAAGGGTAAAAGTCCAACGACTAAGATGGCTGGGTCACGTAGAGCGCATGGAAACCAATGTTCCGGCCCGGAAAGTCTTCGAATCCACACCCACAGGACAGCGCAGTAGAGGAAGACCGCGGATCAGGTGGCGCGCACAAGTGCAAAGTGACCTCACCCAACTTGGAGCGCGAAACTGGAGACATCTAGCTAGGGACCGAGCTAGATGGAGAAGTTTGTTGGGTGAGGCCCTAGTTCACACAGGACTGTAGCGCCACCTTAAGTAAGTAAGTAATCCACGCTCGACATTTACAGTTTCACCGACCGATAGCGAGTTTTCACATATAAAACAATTACCCGCCATTTAGTTGGTTATGTAATATTAGCAGTACTTGTAAAAAAAATTCAGAACTCACAAAAAACACAATATACACGTGACAACGTTCGTACGGACCGAACACAACTAAATACTCATCTACTGCAGCGGGCCGGTCCGGCATATGAATGTCGAAGACAGCTACGTCTATTGTTACTAAAAAAGGTCGACCTAGTCCTTACAAATACTATATATGTACATATATGTACAACCTGTTACCCCCCAACCACCCAGTTCGCCGTCTGGCATCCAGACGACAGTAATATGTACTATGTACCTACATATACAATACATCTTGCATAAAACGAATGCATTCTTATTATCGTTATTATAATATGATATAATATTATATATTATTGTAATTTTGTATGGTAAACATTCAAATTTGTATAGCGCAAGTGCGATTGGATATATATATGTACATATATAACCATTTTGTAGATAATTTTGTCCTCTTCAATTTTTGTTGGAGACTTTTTATTGTACAAACAGTATGAAGCGAGATATTAACGCAAAGGCTACTTGTTTTTAGCGAAAAAATCACATTTCATTAAAAGTTTACACTTTGTTGGCCTTATAACGAAAAAACTATCAACTTGACGTGAAAATGTTACAAGACCATTTTTGTGGATAATTACCTCCTCTACAATTTGTGTCTAGAACTTTTTTTTGTACGACCAATAAAAAACGAGATATTAAAAAAAAGGCTAATTCCGTGACCTTTGACCTCGAATAACCTTTGACGCGTACATGATATCGAGGTCGACTTTTTACACATTGTTAACAACAATATAAAAAAGATGTGTACCAAAATTCAGCTAGGTGGGAATTTTTCCGAGCTGAAAGCCTAATTTGACTGGACTACTATAGGAAGTTGATAAAGCATTTTAAAACTTTTTCAAAGTTTTCAAATAATTTGTTTAAAATAAGTAAGGCAATTTAATTGTAAGTTTTCTAGTTTTCCAAATTAAAGACTTTGATCATTAAAATTACAAAAAAGAAATATTTTGAAGGTCAAATAAAAAATGTGTGTAAGCGGTACTTATCTATAAGTTAATAACTATTTTCGGATTTGATTGCACGTATTCCTTCCTCTTACGTATTCCTAATAACAAATCCGTAGTTTTTAATTGAAATTATTTTGAAACATTTTATTTTAAAATAAAATTACAACTATGTCCTTTCTATTTCAAAAAAAAAATATATAAAGCCCAATACTTCTCAAAACAAACATTACAACCGATTTGGGTTTCGTGCAGCTTTCATTTTTTTTTGACAAATTATAAAGGTTTACCTTTTAGACAATATGAGTGAAAAAAAAGAGTTTTACAATAACTAGACTAAAGAATAATTTACACACATTTTTGGACTTATTAGAAATAATTCATAAAAAACTTGCTCTAATCGGGCACAAAATCAGATGACTTACTTTTTAGATGCATGTTTGGCACTCCTTAAAATTTGTAAACTAAAAATTGTTGGAGGGCTTTCAACTTTTTGCTGTTAATTAAGAAAAAATAAATGACTTATAGATCGTTCAAATTAAATACATTTTTTTCATTCATCATTGGCAATGACTGGTGTATGACTCCGTTCTCAGTTCTTTTAAATTTGTGTGGACAGTAATGTTGATACCTATAACATCTTGGTACGAATTAAGAATTAAAATTAAAAATGATGTCCATTCATAAAGGTAATCAAATTTTCGCAACACAATCTTATAACTCAGAGTCTGCTCTTGATTTTGAAAAATTCGTTTTGGTCTGCAGTTACACCCATATCCGTTGACTAAATTACATTATATTTACATTTTAAAATTCATATCATTATGTCATAATAATTGACATAATTAAAAAACTTAACTTTCCCAAAATCATCTACAAAATGACCTAAGTATATTAAGTACGCAACTCACAATATGTAATGTTATGTGCATGTACTCATATACATACATATAAAAGTAAAAACCATATAAGGAACCTTTTAACTCCTCCTTTGATTTTTTTCCCTCAACTTTATCCCCCAAAAACGAAATAAACAGCTCTATAATACGACGAGCGACAACGAGTATTCCCCCACATATGTTGCAAGTCGTTCTACCTACCTACCACACATTATATCGTTACAAAAACACGTCCAAACGACACGACAGAACGACCTGAATCTCAACGACCCCAAAAGTGCACCTGTTTCACATTCCCACGGTAGTACGCTGAGCTGGTAGTATGGTGGCTTGCTGGGGAGCTGTCACGCCATCCGTTGGCATTACCGGCAACAAGACTTGATGTGTGCGCGATCGTTTGCGTGATATGTGCGCGCGCACAGTTACCTACACTCCGCACATTCAGCCCCACTCTTACCAAAGTTATCTTATACAAAAATTACAACAACAACAACAAGGAGAGGGGAGGTGCGCACGAGTTGGAACGCATGCGATGTTAGGTCGCATATTATGAGCATGAGCAGAGCACGTATGTGTCCAATGTCCATGTCCAACGATGTTCAAGACCCCAACACCACAGTCAGAGCTCAGAGAGTGGTTGGTTATTCCCTCAACAACAACAACAACAAATAAAAGCGGTGCGGTGATCGTGGTGCTGTTGATGATCATTGACGTACATTATACGGGAGACGGCTACGGAATGGCAAATTGGCTTTGCAGTGAGTGCTGTGGGCCTGGGCTTGCAGTGGAGTGGAGTACGTCTGGGATCGCTCTGGGGTATTACTCGCCGTCGTCAAAGTCGTCTGTCGCAATGCCCTCGTTGTGACGCGAACATTTCAAACTCTTGGCCGCAGTGTTGGAACATGGATTCTTAAACAGGGTCGCACTAGCCAGAAAGTAGAATTCAGTGGTTGTTTTAAAGGGCCTCAGGTATTTGGTTCTACATCCGGCTAAAGGGATTATTATTACCTGCAACATTTTAAAACATAGTATAAGTGTTAGAAAAATAGGAAAGGATTTAATATTAGAATACATTTTGTATTGGTTTTGAAAATTTGAATATTAAAATTGGAGGGAAGAATAAAGTTGCATTAGAAGAAATCTAGGTATGACATCGGAATTTGTTGAGAGGTGTAAAACAACTGCGTCCATGGAGCAGTGCTTATAAAAATGTCGATAAAACTACGAAGGGCATGCGGAAAAATGTAACATCTTTAAAATTCAACTCCTTTGGAAAACCTAAATAATCTATCTATTAAAAAGCCCGTTCCAAAATTAATGAAAAATACAAGAGAATTTGTCACCATCAATAAAATGGACGAAAGCACAGAATAAAATTTCGATAATTAAACATAGTTTTGCAAAATTAATTGAACTTTTTCAAAAAATTTTAACTATAGATCTTTAAAAATATAATTTTTTTTGTCTGTCCTAAATTTGAACATGGTTTTTTTATTACATCAGGTTTTTAGAGACAACCAAAAAGAGTGATTTTAAAGCTCAGTTAAAACACCACATAGTTCTTAGCGATCAATCGTATGATGAATTTGTCTTCCAGATACAGTTTCATTGATTTAAGTATCCTACTTAGTTTTTTTTTTTTGTAATAAGCGCACACTCAAGGGGATATTACTAACCTTATTATGTAAAGACACAGTGTGAGCACTAGGAAAGGGAGAGAGGGTTTAAAAGGAGGTGTCGGCGCACATTGGTTTTAAATTCCTGAATATTGCAATGACTAGGAAAGACAGAGAGACATTCGCATAGTACGGCTAAAGAACGAATCTCTGTAATTGACAGTACGACCGAAGTTGGGCTCGAGGGTATACTGATGAACATTCCTAGAATGTATGCGAGTATTACGGTTGAACTGTTTAGGGGGAGGAATGCAGCTGGCTATTTCTCTAGAGCATAAACCGTTAAAATAACGGTAAAAGGGTGTGAGACAAGAAACTTTACGATGATGTTCAAGCGAAGTTAATGATTCTATGATGGTAATGGGTGATTTTTTTGAGGTTAGGATTTTCATGCATTAGTATTTGACAGATCACACGGGATTTCAGACATGGTGTCAAAGAGAAAGATGCTCAGTATGCTTTGACATTTCATCATGAATAGACTTACTAACGAGCAACGCTTGCAAATCATTGAATTTTATTACCAAAATCAGTGTTCGGTTCGAAATGTGTTTCGCGCTTTTTTATCGACAAATTTTGTTTAACGATGAGGCTCATTTCTGGTTGAATGGCTACGTAAATAAGCAAAATTGCCGCATTTGGAGTGAAGAGCAACCAGAAGCCGTTCAAGAACTGCCCATGCATCCCGAAAAATGCACTGTTTGGTGTGGTTTGTACGCTGGTGGAATCATTGGACCGTATTTTTTCAAAGATGCTGTTGGACGCAACGTTACGGTGAATGGCGATCGCTATCGTTCAATGCTAACAAACTTTTTGTTGCCAAAAATGGAAGAACTGAACTTGGTTGACATGTGGTTTCAACAAGATGGCGCTACATGCCACACAGCTCGCGATTCTATGGCCATTTTGAGGGAAAACTTCGGAGAACAATTCATCTCAAGGAATGGACCGGTAAGTTGGCCACCAAGATCATGCGATTTGACGCCTTTAGACTATTTTTTGTGGGGCTACGTCAAGTCTAAAGTCTACACAAATAAGCCAGCAACTATTCCAGCTTTGGAAGACAACATTTCCGAAGAAATTCGGGCTATTCCGGCCGAAATGCTCGAAAAAGTTACCCAAAATTGGACTTTCCGAATGGAGCACCTAAGACGCAGCCGCGGTCAACATTTAAATGAAATTATCTTCAAAAAGTAAACCATGGACCAATCTAACGTTTCAAATAAAGAATCGATGAGATTTTGCAAATTTTATGCGTTTTTTTTTTTTTAAAAGTTCTCAAGCTCTTAAAAAATCACCCTTAAATTATCACCGATCAATCTAAAACCTCTACGTTCAATACCGTCCAAAAGACTTAAGTAAGTTGCAGGAGCACCAGCCCAGATATGGGAGCTATACTCAAGCTTTCGACGTATATAAGTCTTGTAGATAACAGCCAGATCAGAGGGGGAGAAAAACTTCTTGCATCGCCTTAGAAAACCCAAACATCTTGCGGTATTTTTGGCGACATCGCGTATGTGATCGTTCCACAAGAGATGGTTGGTGAAATGGTGACACACATACCGAGAATATCGAGATGTTCAGTCTCATTGATGCAAGTGCCATCTATGGATAATTAGAATAACAAGGGGGGTATATCTCGCTTTAACGATACAAGACAGCATTGAGTTTTCGAGCATTAAATTCCACGCGGTTTTTTATTCCCCATTGTACAATGCTGTTTAGGTCGAAATTTAATGAGCTTATCATATTTTTTGTATTAATGCTCAGTAGTTTTCAGTCGTCGTTTTACTCTATATGAAATTTTGAGAAACCTCGAATTTATTGCTTTTCGAATCTGAACTTCGAGCTTAGCATTCTACTCAAATGTTTTAAATCACCGTTTTCAACACTGTTTTTATATTTTTTATATTTTTCAATATATGTACCAAACGAAAACCCCGTCAATGGGATCAAATCAAAACAAATCATATTTATTCAAACTATAAAAAGTTTTTAACCTACATTGAGTACATACGAAATGCACTCAACAAATAAGTATTCATTGGATATAGTAAGATATGTATTCATTTAAGAACAATCTTGAACCACCATCCAACCGATACAAAATTACAGAGAGCTGTGTGTTAACTAAAAGCAATACGTATTGAGTCTACATTTTGTCGGAAGATTTAAAATGCGGATTACACAAGCAAGAGTATTGAGTTAATACTTCAATTTCATATAACATCAGTTTATATAATAGCAGTGCATACACTATTTCCATTTTTACGTAACGAGTATTAAGATTTATGTAATGAATACATAGATTTACATAATGACTTCATGGATGTATCCAATGTGTGCATATCAACATTAAGCACAACATTTTCCTTTACTTGTTCTATATAAAGTGTGGAAAATGTATTTGAAAAACTTATTAGCAGTATTTACGCTTATGTAATGAGTACATATGATCTAAACAAAGTTAATAAATATGTCTCACCACAGATAGTATTAAATCATATGAAACGAAATAACAAAACAATAATGAAATAATTCTATAGAAAAATGAATGAGACCATTCAATACATTAAAAAAGAGGCTGGGATGCGACCCACACTGATAACTTCCCATCCCGTCTGTCGATTTGTCTTGCTTAAAAGTTTGTATATATGTATCAATTTTTACCAAATTTGCGTACTATTTTTTGTAGATTTTATTTTTTTATGAAAAAACGGACTGTTGGATTTTAATAAAAAAAATGACTGAATATCGAAAACAATATTTTCTGTGAAAAAAAATAAGTTTGAAACCAATATTTGTAATTTTTGAAAAGCTATTTGAGTCGAAAGTAAATTTTTACAAGTTTTAGTATTGTTTTTTTTAAGGTTTTTATTTTTTGTAAAAAAAACTGTCTATTCGATTTTTCTTAAAATTGTATCGAATGTTGAAAACAATATTTCTTAAAAGTTAAAATTAATTAGAAGCCATTATCTCAAATTTTTGAAAAGATATTTGAGTCAAAAATCAATTTTTAACAATTTTTGTTAAATTTTGTTTCGGTTTTTAATTTTTTGTAAAAAAAACTGTCAATTCGATTTTTTTCAAAATTTTACTGAATGTTGACAACAATATTTTTTGATAGATTAAAGTAGTTTAAAGCCAATATCTCAAAGTTTTGAAAAGTTATTTGAGTCGAAAATCAATTTTTACCAACTTTAAAAAAATTTTTTTTGGGATTTTATTTTTTGTAAAAAAACCGTCAATTCGATTTTTCTCAACATTTTGCTTAATATTGAACACCATATTTCTTATAAGATAAAATAAGTTTGAAGCCTTAATCTCAAGGTTTTGAAAAGATATTTGAGTCGAAATTCAATTTTTACCAACTTTGAGTAATGTTTTTTTTTAGGTTTTTATTTTTTATAAAAAAAACTGTCAATTAGATTTTTCTCAAAATTTTATCAGATGTCAAAAACATTATTTTTCGTTGCACAAAATTGTTTTGGAGATGAAATCATATTTTAGTCGTAAGATTTTCGAGGTGACACATTTTTTTTTCTCAGTTTTTTTGATTTATAAAATAACAGTTAATTGGATTTTTTTCCAAAAATAAACTTCTTTTGTATCGCGTTACAATAATGGTATAAAATTTAATTCAAGTCTCTAGCTTTATTGGTTCATGAGATATTTAGGGTTAACCAAAATGTTCACCTTTTTTTTAAGCTGCTATGGTAAAAAAAACCACCCACGCAATTTTCTTGATAGCCCTTTCTGCATCTTTCTGCCTTATTATCTGTGTAACAAAATTTATTTGAAGTCGATATCTCTACTGGTTCTTTAGCTATGGACGACGAAAAAACGTCGCGAACGTACGGACATACGAACAACGACATCTTTCTAAAAATCTTTTATTTCGACTCTAGGGACCTTGAAACGTCGAGAAATGTCAAAATTTTCAATTTGTCAAATCGGACCCATTACAATAACTTCCTATGGGAAGTTAATAAATTAGGTGGAGCAACAGTCCGTTGAGAACTAGGGTCTAGTGACTTACAACTCTCAACCATTCCTGTGTGCCAGTAATGTTGTCAGGGATGGAGGGGAACTAAAGTGTTAAGCCGAATCCGAACGGCTAATTTGGGAAACCACTTTTCATGACTCTTGGTGGATTTGTCAATTCCTCGCAAGAGGCAGTACCGTGAAAAAAACTTTAGATCGCACAGATAGGAATTGAACCCAAGACCTCTGGCATGACAGTTCAATGCACTTTTTTCTTTTATTCATTTTTATTCGTTAATTCTTAAAAACTATCTTAAAGCTAGACAAAAATGCATAAAACTAGCCTAATTAACCATAACTTACAACTAACTTACTGGTTCCATACGGACACTCTAAGTTAAACTATAATACTTAATAATAATGCCTTTCGGCCCTAAGGTCTATTTTACTATAATTCCATTTTATTTATTTTTTTATTTTATTAGAAAATGAAAAAAAACTAATCTCAATATCTTTTTTTTTTTAATTTTACTTAAATACTGCTTAAAATTAGGTCCTTAATGTAAAAAAGGGGCAGTCCAACACACTAACCACAACTACCATTCAGTACATTAATTGATTTAATAACAGGGCAAATACCCCTAAACTGAAACTTTAACCATAACAAAGGCATTTATTTATTACAAAAAACTTACTAAAATGTTTGAGATCTGTCGTGATCACTTGTTCATCGAAACAAAATAACAATTTTGTATGCTATAAACCTACAGATTCTTCAATGGGTATATGAATACATGCAGTCAGTAAAGATTGTATTATGTAATGAATACAAAAATTATACATGAGCAGAAATAAATGTAATGACTAAATATTTTTTGTGCAGAGTCCAATCTTTTTTTACTTCGTTTACTTAGGTAAAATTAAAGAGCACAAAAAGTATAAAATATGTGGTTATAGAATATCTTCACTTCGCTCCATGTTTTGGATCCATAATAGATCCCTGGTTCCACCAACTAACAGTTTGGGGCTGTTCAGATTTGCAAATTAGAATCCAAAACACTAAAGTGTTATAGAGTGACGTACAATATATGTTCTGGCTCTTCGTCAATTGTATTTATTTAACTTAAAACAACGGCCCTAGGACACTTAAATCCAACCCTGACATTATAATATTACAATATTGCCTCAAAGTTCTTATCCTCGAATTATTGACCATATATGTACTCATACGTACCTACCTACCTACAAGTTCATACCATACACACAACTCTATCGTGTCGGGAGAGTATATCGATTAAAGATAATCGCACTTGGGCTTCTTGCTAATGGCATGCTTCTGGCATTTTGCCGCAGCCGCGCATCACAGCGGGAAAGGATTGTTGTTTTGTTTGAATGATGGTGACACAATGACATGAGACCGTATCGTCCGTCGTCGTCGTCGTCGTATGAATTGAATATGTACTACATATATACGTAACTTTATGGACATTTTATGAATGCTCATCGTTTGCGATTCTTGGTAATGCCGCGTCCCTAGATTGTCATCAAGGCTGTTGCTGATGTTGATATGTCTAACAAACGAGGATGGTGTGATGAATGAATGAGTCTGAATAACTGCATGCATTTTTGTTTCTTCTTTTTTAAATATTTTACAATCAAGATGACTTTTTTATTGTTTTTGTTTAATTTTTGTTTTAAATATATTAAGCTTCCTGTTTTGAATGAGCTAAGTTTAAGTGATGTCTCGTTTTGTTTCTAATTGATATTTTCAATTACAGTTGTTGTTTCTGATAAATTTCATCAAAAACGTTAAACGCGTCTGACAAAGAATACAAATATTTAATTAGTTGAAGACGTGTCAATGGGTGGGTCTTAACAAATCCTGCAATTTTACAATTTTTTGACGATTGATGACTAAACAAAATTGGAAAAGTGCAGTTTTCCGGATTTTCCAGAATTTGGTTTTAATAAAAGCTCTCAATAATTTATCACTGGAGTTGTTTCTAAAAAATAAAAATGTAGTTCCAGTGGATGTGGCAGAGACCGGATTTTATTCAAAGCTATTTTATAACAAACAAATAATATTTAAAAGCTCTTTCAAAATCAAAGAGGTGTTTCTGGTTGAAATTGTTAGAATCATTTTTGAGAAACTACAGTTTTTGAAAAGTGGGCGTGGCAGTGGATGAATATTTTATAAGGTTTTATTTGTAATTTTCATCAGGTTTCAAGATCTAATCTAATTTTGTTGAAATAATATAAATGGATTAAGTGGGAATGGCAGAAGGCGGATTTGACTAAATAAATAGATTTGGAGATTCTAAGCTCATGAAGAACTATAATCTGATGATTTAGAACTCTCTCTTCAAGTATCCATGACTGGGAATATCGAATACACTAGTTTGCATCAAGACTGTGTATCAGTAACTGCACAAAAAGATATTGACCCAAAACTTTACTCTAAGATTGCTTAAAGACTATCGAAAGTTATCAAAGTATACCAATCATTTAAAGTATTAAAATCCCATAATTTTATGAATTCATAAACATATTTTAAAGACTCACTCTAATCTTCTTTTGCAAAATAAGGATAATGTGAGACGTGGTATTATACCAGCCTCTTACCACTCGCTTTCACTATACTTCCTATACTTCCTATTCAGATTAGGAAAAAGAAAATCGATTTCATGACCAGGTAACAGGGGTCATGGAGATTGGAAGCTTTTTTATTTTTATTGGAAGTGAATATCCTCTATATTATATTTAAATCCTTTTAAAATTACATCTTCGCATCCTATTAACCTCCCGCCTGTCAATCCATCACTCACTTAGAGATATAGGTACTGCGCTCGCTAACCCCTATATCGAAAAATGTGCTAAATCGGTAGTTGAACGTTAAAGTAGTAGCGTTAGAAGTAGTAGTAGTAGTCGATCCCCGCACTTTTCACTTACCCCCTCCACTTGATCTTCTCTTTTTTCTGTTGATTTGGGAAATGAACATCAGTTTTCTTCCTTAGCTTGTTTTTGGAGTGTGCATAAGTGTTTGTATACCTCGCTATACATACCAATGTGTTGAAGGATATCAATGCCTGGGGATTTCTATTTAGCCGCAAGGATACGTTTGGAAAAAAATAAAATTTCTGTGAGCGTTGCTCGTCTCCGTCATCATCAAGATGAGTGAAGAATTTTAATAGACGATTCACATCACGTAAAATAATTTCAGTTCGATTTTTCCTATATGTATGTTCGAGTATTCTTATATCCCAATACACATCCTGGCATCAGAAGCAGAAGAGTAGATTTTCGCAGAACTATGAGAGGGTTCTTTTTTTTCAGATTTAATTCATGTTGAATAGGTATTCAGCTTGAAAGAAAATTTGTCCTTTTTCTCTCTTTTTTCCCTCGCTTTCTCTCTCTGATTGAAGAATTAATGACAGTTTTTTGAAATTTGGCGGTGTTCAATGTGTGGTTATGTTGAATTTCAATTGGAAAAATAATGTGGGAAAACATGAATTATTTTGAGGTATTTAATGAGGTGGAACTTTGGATGAATAAATGAGGGTTTTTTTTTTAAATTTGTCCTGGTTGATGTTTTCACTTATGGTAAATGTGTAAATATGCAACTTTATGGCAATCATGGTGCCAATTTAAAAAAATAATTTGCCGGAACCTTTCATGATTTTGCATTTGTAGCACACACATTTTTAATCGTATCGGTTTAGCTTTTTGAACTTTGTATTGGAATCAATTAGGTAAAGTCATAAACTTCATAATTTTGAGACACATACTTCCCTGAAGAACTTTCCAGAATTTAAAATAAATTTAAAACTTTTAACAAAAATTTTAGTATTTTAAAACACGAAGCTCTCAAACACTCTTTTTTAAAGAAATATCAAACGATATGTTTGTCCGTAATCAAGAAAAAGTGCTTACACATAAGTTTTTTTGATAAAACCATTCGACTATTTTTTTAATTTAAACCAAATGTTTATAATGTCATGTTGTTATGAACCAAAGGATTAAATTACTGGAAGTGGATCACAAACATTTTCCTGATTTTTGGGGATTTTCAAAATTAAAAATGGTGGTACTGAGGTTAAGAAAAAATATTTTCAAGAATTTATATAAATGTTTTGAGATACAAATATAGAACAACACAATTTTAGAAAGTAGAGCATATGATTTTTTACTCATTCGATCCTGACAAAAAATTAAAAGAGCCATGATCTGGCCTGAGAAGCTTGTTTTGTAAGCTTCATTTAGCTTTTTATTATAAATCTTTTATATTTTACTGATATTGAACTTTAAATAAATAAGATTTGTTTTGTTGTGATAGCTGAAATCTTAGAAATCATCAATCAGAAAATCTAAGGCCAGTTCTTAAAAAATTAAAAACATGGAAAAAGTAAGTATAAGTAAGTAAGTAAGTAAGTAAGTATGTAAGTAATTCTTTTATTGTTTCGTTTTGCTTTTGGTACATTGTTTATAATTTTTATGAATTTTGCAGCTATGGCATTGCCGTCAGCTCGAAAATGGAAAAATAAAACAATGCCATGATGCTATAAACCTTCCGATTGGTGCCCGCCTTTTTAACATTTCGTAAAATTTTGAGAAAGCAACTTTTTACAAAAAATACAAACCTAATAAATAAAATACTAATAAAAGTTTTTAAAAGTTGATTTTTGACTCCAATATCTAGCTAAAAATTTAAGATATTGCCTTGAAATTGATCATATATCGATATTCAAGTCTAATATCAGTTGAATGGACATAAACTGTGGAGGTACCTGCGTAACGTTGGTATTGGTAAGGCAAGAAATATGCCTGCTAACGATGTTAATGTTAACTTACTTAATAAATCATTTATCTCAGTTCCATAAACCACACCTTTGTCGAGTTTATCTGAAAATATTTCGCTAAGGCTAAGGGAACATTTAGATCACCCTAGTTTCAATAGCCAATTTTGCTGCCATACATTAAGTAATGCAATTAATACTATTTTGATGTCTGGAGTTTTTTTGAACTTTTGGAAGACAGCAAAAATCATACCACTTCCTAAAAATGCTAATGGAACTGAATATAACCCTATCTCAATTCTACCATATTTTTTTTAAAGTCTGAGAGAATTTTGCAGATACAAATCAACGCTTATCTCACAAATAAACTCTTGGCTCACTCCAAAACAATCTGGCTTCCTGAAAAAGCACAGCTGTACAACAGCACTCCTTTGCGTGACTAAAGAAATATGAAAAGCGCTGGATAAGGACGATTTAACTTTCTTTTGACAATTTCAACCATGTCATTCTGTGTAAAAAAACTTTTGCAGCAGTTTAATTTTCCTTCAAGTTCCGCTAAGCTTGTATATTGTTATTTGACTAACAGGAAACAAGCAGTTTAAATTGGTGCCTGCTTGTTCAGTTTTGTACTTACTTCGTTCGGGGTTCCTTAGGGATCGATATTGGGTCCTCTACTATTCTATATCTATGTCAATGAGTTTTTCAGTTTGATCAAAAACTGTTCCTGTCATCTGTTTGCCGACGACTTTCAACTTTACTTCAGCTGTCCTCTTTGACTTATTGAGTATGCTGCCTCTAATATCAATGAAAACCTTGACAAAATTTCAAACTGGTCTAACTTAAATGTTCTTTTCCTGAACCCTCAAATATTAAAATGCGTAGTGATTTCTAAATAGATTCTTGATCTTTCTTACTTTTGCTTGATTTTGTTAATTAATCCCCCCTTTTGAATATGCAAAAACTGCTAAAAATCTCGGCGTTAACTTTAAACGCTCTCTAAAATGGGACAACCATATCAATGAAATTATAAGCATAGTTTATGGTGCCCTACGTACGCTATGGGTGACCCAGTATTTTACACCAATAAACACACGCATGTTGCTTGCCAAGACTTTGTTAATACCAATCTTAATATATGGTTGTAAATTATATTGCAACTATAGTTATGACAGTAAACGTAAACTTAATATTGCTTCTACAAGGATATGACAGTGTATCCAATTTTGCTACCCTGCTGCGCTGCTAGATATGTCCTTTGATAATATCTTAAATTTTGTAATTTGTTGCTATAATTAATTTCTCTACCTCTGGAGTCTAGAAGATCTCGTCAATTAATTCATCCTCGCTATACATGTTTAACATCCAAACATCAATTTTTTATAAACTCAATTTGACTAAGGAACTCTCTCCCATACGCTAGTAAGGATCTCAAAAACGCAATAAGAATTAAAAAGGCTTTAAAAGATCATTTTTCAAATAGCATTTAAATATTTAAAATTTAATTAGTCTTTTTCTTACCAAAATTTCGTTTGCTCTGCCAATTTGCAATATTAGCTTTATAAGAAATTGTGTCTTACAGTTATTAAGCATTAATAAATAAATAAAATGAAGTGAAATGCAATAAATTAAATATTCCGAAAAATGATGAAAGTATAGACTTCAAAATTATTTATTGGTGTAAGATAATGGTTTAAGAAAATTCTAATTTTTGTATAAGAAATAAAAATTCTGCTAAAATTGATAAAAATTGGGTTTCGACTTAAAATATCGGATCAAAAACAGGTCTTGAAATCAAATTAATTTTACCATATGAAAAATATTGTTTCTAACTTTAGGTTAATTTAAAAAAAAACAATTGACAACTTTTTTTACAAAACGTGGAAACCTGCGAAAAAAAAACTGGTTGTATGAATCTCTTAATCTAATTATTTATAGTACAAATAACTTTTAATCACAAATTTAACTGATTCCATGTAATTCACAAACTTAAAGACTGCCACATGAGTCGTTGTGAAAAAGTCAAATTATACGTGGTCCTTTACTTTTTATTTTTCATAATAAACTTCATCAGTTTAAGTATGATCTTAACCTTGAGTTCTAGATCTCAAGGAAAAGGACATGTTTTAAAAATCCATTTTTTTATTTCTAAAAGTTGAATATCTTAAAAAGTTTTTCTTGAAATTAATGAAAATTCATCAAAAAGTCCTTTGAAATAAAGGCCACATCCACATAGAAGTCTTATTTCAATTCAAAACTTCAAGAATTCAAACAAAAATCACTTTCCACTGTTGTAAGACTTTCATTTTCACATAAATTCCACAGTAGATCAGCCAAATGTTATCTCTTAGCAAAACAAATCTGCGCTTTATTTCAACATCATAATTTTTAAGTGACATCTCTATATGTATATAGGATAGGTATATCAACCACCAACTGCTGTAAGGATATTGTGTGTTAAGTATAAAGTTAAAAGCTACCTAATTTAATATTCACAAACTTTTAAAGAATTTTTCTTTCAACACACAGAAAAACTTTGTGGTATCTTTTAAATATTCGCTTGTATTTTTATATAGATCTGAGTATAAATATGCACTTGTGTAAGTTTGTACAGTATGATGTAAGATGTATCATGGATAAGACTTTTGTACGAGACTTCTTAAACTTCAACAAGCTACAAAAAAGTCAAATAGAGCTCATAGAACAGGAGCAAAGCCATAGAAAAGAGCACATAACTAATTTTTCCAAAAGAGAAATTGACATGAAATTATGTCAATAGATTAATGTTATCCTTTATCAAGGATGAAATGTCATACAGTGGAAATCCTTATACCCATATACACAAAAGTTTGCACCAAATAAAACAAACAACAAAAAATGACAAATTACCAATATCAAAGCATCAAAGTTTTAGAAACTTTTATATACACAAAAGATTATGAACTTGCCTTCATCATATTTATTTTGATATCAAAAAACCTGTGTCGATGTCATGTTTTCCTAATAACACGCACTCCAAAAAATTCCTGAATGAAAAAGTATTACTTTTGATGATAGGGTATTAAGGTTAAATGACGAAAATTATTCAAATCTTCCTTAAAGACAAAACCGCCCTCCCCGAAAAAGAACAAAAATTGGAACTTTTCGTTTATTTAAAAATTTAAAATTCCATACCATACACGCATTGACAGAAAGCCATCAAAGTTGCCACAATTGTTTTATTTTATTTTATTTTTTCCACCATCACGCATCTTGCTTTTTCCCTATTGTCAACACAGCAGGGACCCTTGTCAATCATCAAAAAGTCCCTCAGTTAGTAGTGTGTGCTTGTGTATTATAGGGAAATGGACCAAATGGAAGGATCTATTTTGCATGCGAAAGGCTTACGCTTCACCAAGCTCGCTCTGCTATGTTGTAACAGTCTATGCATACTTTGGCTATACGAGTACGATGACGATGGAGACGCGGTATGATGATAACGACTGCCAATTAAGGACGAAGTTTAAAATGATTATTCAACGCGTGAGGTGGGTTTCAAACTGCAATCGTTTTTTTAGAGATGCCATATATTCACTCAAGCGAGTGATTGCATGATATTTTTGTCAGTATTTTGTTGCTACTTTTTGTATATAGATACAACTTACGAGGTTTTCATTTAACATGGTAAAAGGTCCTTTATTCCTTTGATATCTTACCACGCAAAATGATTTTTAGAATGAAATTAACAAATGTTTGGCCCTTTCCAATTTTAACTGAATAACCAATGAATTTTAACACTAGGACGTTATTATTTTTTATCTTTCAGAAAGTATAATTTTTTGAAAAAACAAACTAACAAAGCCCTTTATGGCAACCCTACACATATTAACCACATATGTATAAAGTTTTTTTCGGTACATTTCTAGGACTAAATGGTGGAATATGATACGTTCTCCTTGGGGCTATTATGATGATACCATAGTGAATATGAACCATTTCTGAGAGTAGTTATGCAGAACATTTTATGGGATACATTTTTGGTATGAATTGCAATAAAATGCGAGCTTAAGAAATTTAAGGACACAAATGAAATTTTTGATCAAATATTGTGAAGTTGCGAGTATTTCTACAAAGTAGATTAAGGACCATACAAATAGAGTTATGTAGCGTATTTTAATGATTAATGATAATTTAATGCAATTTATAGTCCATTCAGTAATTAATCTTTTAAAAGCCAAATTTTTGTATCTGAGCCTATAACTAGTTACGAGATTCTAATGTTTATTGACACTTTAAAATTTTCAAACTTTTCTCGTTATGATAGTATTTCAAAAGTTTGTTTAAAAAACTGATGTTTTAATGCACTTTATAGTCCATTCAGTAATGAACCTTCTCAAAGCCAAAGTTTTGTGTTTGAGCCTATAACTAGTTTAGATATTCTAATGTTGATTGGCACTTTAAAAACTTCAAACTCTTCTGGTTATGATAGTATTTCAAATGTTTCTTTAAAAGACTAATGTTTTGGCACATATCTTAAACAAAATAATTTTTTATGGAGTATTTCCGGTTGCTCTTAACTGCATCAATATCTTGAAACTTTTTAAGAAAGCACAACTTATGATTTGGGTAACTATAGACTTTTATCACTCTTGCCATCGAAAAGTAAGATTTTTTGAAAAAGCTGTACAAAATAGAATGGTGAGCTTTTTAACGAGAATGAAATTTTTAATTGATGTTCAGTTTGGTTTTCAAAACAATAAATCAACCGAAGATGCGTTGTTACATTTGTGTTCTCAAATATTTGTGAATACAGCCGCATTGTTTGTTGACATATCAAAAGCCTTTGACTTTGGTTAATCACGAAATTTTGATTAGAAAACTTGAAAGTGCTGGGTTTCGAGGTTTTATTAGTAATTGGTTAAGATCTTATTTAAATATAAGAGCTCAAAGAGTGAAATTTTATGGTATTAAAAGTGAAAAAAGACATTTTATTTACAAGTTCCACAAGGTTCGGTTTTAGGACCAATACTTTTTTGGTATACATTAATTCTGTATTAAGTTTGCTATTTAAGGGTTCTCTGATAGCCTTTGTAGATGATGTTGTTTGTATGGTACAGATAGTTGTCTCAATATTAAATCTGATATAAATTGGGATCTCAGCTAAAATCAAGATAATGTTTTTCACTTTGTCTGTTCAAAAGATTGTTGATGCTGATCTCATTTTCCATGCAACTGAGTGTCCAATGTAAGCTTTTTAACTGTACCTGTAATTCTTTGGTTAATTCCATAACATTAAGGTATTAAAACATGAGCTGTAGTGATAAATGTTTTAAATTAGAAATAGTTAATGAATTCAAGTGTTTGGGGTTAATAATTGATTTTAAAATGAGATTTTATAACCACAAAGAAACTTAAACTTAAACACTCTTAGAAACTTCTTCTTTTTGTGTAAAGTTTGCTCTTCCAAACCGCTACTCATAATTTAGTTTGGAATTTTTCATTCGTAACTAGAATATGGAATTTCTTGTTGGGGAGGTTCATATTATAACAAAATACAACCTCTAGTAGCTTTGCAAAAAAGTGTTCTAAAGAAAATATGTGGTAAGTCTCGCCTGTATCCTAATTTTCCACTATTTATGAATTTAAAAATTCTTTCAGTGCTGCATGCATTTGTATTGTTATAAAGTTCTAAAAAATTTCTTTTAGAGATCTGGTAATCTTAATTTTAGAATAATTAAAAATTATCTCTTACGTGAACATTTTTTGAATCAAGTTTCTATACCGGTATATCGAAAAACCGCATTTAGAAATTTGTATAATTTTTCCTCATGTCGGATATTTAATAGACTCCCATATTCTATCAGGATGCAAACTTCTCATTTGTTAGTTGTGAAACAAGTTAAATACTAGCTCCTTGGTCTTGATAATGAAAGTATTGAATTTTTTTCTAAATAATTTTACCTGATTTTTTCTTGAAATGTTTAACTTTAATTTGATTTAATTTTTCTTTAAAGGGTCACTCCACCCATTTAAAAAAATACATTTAAAATTATTTTTAGAGTGGCAATAACTCTATTTTTTATTAAAATATTTGTGTGACTTATTTCTTTTCTTTCTTAATTTTTATTTAAAGTTTAAAATAAAGACTGTAAAAATATAATTAAAAGTTCAAATTTTGAATTGTAACAAACATAATAATGTATGTTTAAAATTGTTTTTATTGACTTGCAAAATATTTCAAATAATACTACAATGATAATAATCACTTCGGTATATTTAAATGAATACTAAAATACTGATTTCAACCCGTTTTCGACCTTAAGACATTTTTCCATAGGAAATTATTGTAATAAAATTTTGACATATCTCGACGTTTCAAGGTCCCTAGAGTCGAAATAAAAGATTTTTAGAGAGATGTCTGTGCGTGCGTGTGTACGTAGTCCGTACGTCCGTATGTTAGCGAAGTTTTTTCGTCGTCCATAGCTCAAGAACAACTAGAGATATCGGCTTGAAATAAATTTTGATATACAGATAATAATACAGAAAGATGCAGAAAGGCCTCTTAAAAAAATTGCGTAGGTGGTTTTTTTACCATAGCAATTTTAAAAAAGGTGAAAATTTTGGTTAACCCAAAATAAAATATCTCACGAACCAATAACGCTAGAGGCTTGAATTAAATTATATTATATTATAAAGGGGGTCCCAAAATTAACGCAAGATTTGAATTTGCCGCCATTTGTGCAGTGAAGTGTTGGCAACCCTGAAAAAAAGCAATTTGACAGCTAACAGTATAGGGTTATTAAAAATGGAGCGTTACACGATAGAACAACGTGTCTTCATTATTAAAGAATATTTCAAAAATAATGAAAGCTTGGCGGCTGCAGTTTGAAAATTTCATACAAAATATGGTCGGAATAGTGTTTTAACTTCGTCAACTGTGAAGAGATTAATTGAAAAATTCATGGAGACTGGATCCGTTGGAGACGCAAAACACACTGGTCGTCCAAAAACAAGCCGTTCAAATGTGAATGTCGAAGCAGTGCGTGAGAGTGTTGCTGACAATCCAGGAACCTCAATTCGACGTCGTGGACAAGAATTGCAAATTTCAAGAACCTCTCTAAAGCGTATACTCACCAAAGATCTGTGTCTTCATGCTTACAAAATTCAATTAACACAACAATTGAAGCCTAATGACCATGGACAGAGAAGAGAGTTCGTTGAATGGATTATTGAACATCAACAAATGGACCCTGATTTTTCGAGCAAAATCATCCTAAGCGATGAAGCACATTTTCATCTTGATGGCTTTGTCAATCGCCAAAATTGCCGCATTTGGGGTTTGGAGAACCCACATGTGATTGTCGAAAAACAAATGCATCCACAACGCGTGACTGTATGGTATGGATTTTGGGCTGGAGGCATAATTGGGCCATATTTGCTTGAAAATGATGCTGGTCAAGCAGTGACTGTTACTGGTGCTTGATATCGCGACATGATTACACAGTTCTTTCTGCCAAAATTGGATGATATTGATGTGTCCAATATGTGGTTTCAACAAGACGGTGCCACATGTCATACAGCCCGTGAAACAATTCAATTACTGCATGAGACATTTCCAGGTCGTGTACTCTCTCGTTTCGGTGATCAAAATTGGCCTCCTAGATCGTGTGATTTAACACCATTAGACTTCTTTTTATGGGGTTATTTGAAATCACAAGTCTATGTCAACAAGCCCACAAACACCCGTGCATTAAAGGAGGAGATTCAACGCTGCATCAACGAAATTCAGCCACATTTATGCAGAATGGTCATGGAAAATTTCAACAAAAGAGTGCGCATGTGCATGCAAAGCCGTGGAGGCCATTTGTCCGATGTGTTATTCCATACATAACCCTATTCTATGTACTTTACGAGTCAATAAAAATATAACTACCAAAAGACTAAAAACGGCGTTTTCTATTTAATTCAAATCTTGCGTTAATTTTGAGACACCCTTTATATTGTAACGTGATACCAAATAAATATATATTTGGAAAAAAATCTAATTAACAATTTTTTTATAAATCAAAAAAACTGAACAAAAAAAATTTGTCACCTCGAAAATTTTAGGAACCAAAAATTATTTGATCTCAAAAATAATTTTGTGCAACGAAGAATAAGATTTTTAACATCTGGTAAAATTTTGAGAAAAATCGAATTGGTAGTTTAAAAAAAATTAAAAAAGAGGCTGGGATGCCACACTGATAACTTCCCATCCCGTCTTTCGATTTGTCTTGCTTAAAAGTTTGTCTATATGATTCAATTTTTACCAAATTTGCGTACTACTTTTTGTAGGTTTTATTTTTTTTATGAAAAAACGGACTGTTGGATTTTTATAAAAAACAATACTGAATATCGAAAACAATATTTTCTGAGAAATAAAATAAGTTTGAAGCCAATATTTTTAATTTTTGAAAAGCTATTTGAGTCGAAAGTAAATTTTTATTAAGTTCTAGTATTGTTTTTTTTATGTTTTTTTTTTTTGTAAAAAAAACTGTCAATTCGATTTTTCTCACAAATTTATCAAAGGTTGAAAACAATATTTTTTATAAGATAAAATTAATTTGAAGCCAAAATTTGAAGTTTTTGAAAGGATATTTGAGTCGAAAATCAATGTTTACCAACTTTTATTAATTTTTCTTTATGGTTTTTATTTCTTGTAAAAAAACTGTCAATTCGATTTTTCTCAAATTTTTTCCGAATATTGAAAACAATATTTCTTATAAGTTTAAAGTAGTAAAAAGCTATTATCTCAAATTTTTGAAAATATATTTGAGTCGAAAATAAATTTTTACCAACTTTTGTTAAATTTTTTTTTCGGGTTTTAATTTTTTGTAAAAAAAATGTGAATTTGATTTTTGTCAACATTTTTCAGAATCTTAAGTTTTTGAAACGATATTTGAGTCGAAATTCATTTTTTCCCAACTTTGAGTAATGTTTTTTTAGGTTTTTATTTTTTATAAAAAAAACTGTCAATTAGATTTTTCTCAAAATTTTATCAGGTGTCAAAAACATTATTCTTCGTTACACAAAAATTTCGGGGTGACAAACATTTTTTTTTCAGTTTTTTTGATTTATAAAAAAAACCGTTAATTGGATTTTTTTCCAAAAATATAATTGTTTTGTATTACGTTACAATATATATTATAAAATTTAATTCAAGTCTCTAGCGTCATTGGTTCATGAGATATTTAGGTTTAACCAAAATATTCACCTTTTTTTTAAACTGCTATGGTAAAAAAAACCACCCACGCAATTTTCTTGAGAGCCTTTTCTGCATCTTTTTGCCTTATTATCTGTATAACAAAATTTATTTGAAGTCGATATCTCTACTGGTTCTTGAGCTATGGACGACGAAAAAAACGTCGCGAACGTACGGACGTACGAACGTACGTACACACGCACGCACAGACATCTTTCTAAAAAATCTTTTATTTCGATTCTAGGGACATTGAAACGTCGAGAAATGTCAAAATTTTCAATTTGACAAATCGGACCCATTACAATAACTTCCTATGGGAAGTTAAAAATAAAATCATAATTATTATAGATTATGAACTAATTTAATCTTATAAGAAATATTGTGTTCAACATTCGGTAAAATTTTGAGAAAAATCGAATTGACAGTTTTTTTACAAAAAATACAAACCTACAAAAATAATAATAAAAGTTGCCAAAAATTGATTTTCGACTCAAATATCCTTTCAAAAACTTGAAATTTTGGCTTCAAATTAATTTTGTCATATTAAAAATATTGTTTTTAACATTCAATTAAATTTTGAGAAAAACTAAATTGATAAGTTTTCTACAAAATATAAGAACTTAAACAAAACATTACTAAAAGTTGTTGAAAATTGAGGCTTAATTAATTTTCGACTTAAAAATCTTTTCAAAAATGTGAGATTGTGGTTTCAAACTAACTTTATCTTATAGGAAATATTGTGTTGAATATTTGGTACAATTTTGAGAAAAATTTAATTGACAGTTTTTTGAACAAAAAATAAAAACCTTAACATAAAACAATACTAAAACTTGATAAAAATTTATTTTCGACTCAAATATCTTACTCACAGAAAATATTGTTTTCGACATTCAGTAAATTTTAAGAAAATCTGACAGTCAGTTTTTTCATAAAAAATTAGAATCTACAAAAAAAATACGCAAAATTGGCAAAAATTTATGTTCGGTTCTCGATATCTCGGGAAAAAATTGAAGGTATTGACTTCAAATTCGTTTCGTTTATCCAATTTGTATTTGTTTATATAAGAAATAAAAACTTTTAAGAACGGCTATACTAAAATTGGTAAAAATTGGTTTTCGACTAAAAATATCGTTAACTAAAATAGATTTTGAATGGAACTATTTCATCATATGCAAAATATTTTTGTTAAGTTTTAAACGTTTTACAATTATCCAACTGACAACTTTTTTAACAAAACACGTCAACCTACAAACTTTTAAGCTAGACAAATCCACAGACGGGAAGGGAAGTTATCAGCGTGGGTCGCATACCAGCCTTTATTTTTAGTTTTAAAGATACTACCTTATAACAAAATAGTAAAGACCCTTAAGTTTAATTTTTTAATCAAATTGACAGAAATCTATTTACGATTTTATGGGAAACCAACCAAAACCAATCGATGGAAAAAATATGAAAATAATTTTTTTCTAAGAATTAAGATATTCGAATTAAAAATTAAAAATTAACTCGAAACATAAATAAATCCAAGGCCTCTTAACCCTCAACGTATACAAACAAATTTAATTAATTATTCGCACCATTTCTGTATACAAATAAGAAGATAAGTCTTCTTAAATTGGGGCCTCAGCGTATACGAGTATAATTCCTTATCCATGAAACATAAAAAGATTAATTTTATATTATATAAAGACTTCTAAATGGGAAGGGTATCTAATTCACCTGATGTAACTTAAAAAAAACTGATAGCCATACAAATTACGATTAACTCAATAGCGCACGCTTAGATCATTACTCACTCATCGTCGCGTCGTCGTTAGGCTTGTGTATAGCGTAACGTATCTTCTCTAAGCTCAATTCATTAATCATCTTCACACCAACTCTCTAGATGTTCACATTCCCACGATCTTCCACTTGATACAAAAAGCCTTACAAAAAAAAAAAAAAAAACAACAGTAAACAGCAGTATGAGCAACTTAATGGTAGCGCCGCCACCGTTGCTGTTACGATAGCTTTGTTTTTTTTTTTTTGTTACTTCACCAATTATACTTCGTAAGCAGCATTTTTAAGACTGGTTAGGTATACATTTATATGATAATTCCTAAAGTAGGTAGGTACTTTGTGCACCTTCCGAAGATTCATCAAGACGTTGTGAGTTGTGCCGCTGGCTGATTGTATCTTACAGTAATTAAATTTAAGCAAACAAACTTGAGGTATTATATTTGATATTGTAGAGTGAGCCACCACCAGTTTTTTGAATTGGACACCTCTCTTGCCCTCATCAAACAAAAAGATAGACATTTTTATAACATTCCATCAACAGAAAGCGGAAATCGAACACCAAAACAATCGCAAAAAATAGGTACTCGTATCTACTTCCATAAATTTATTCTACTACAATATTTCAGCTTTGAACAAATAGTTTTTACCCAACCCTTTCCCCACTTAAGACTCAACTCACTCTTTATCTTTATAAACCTCTCCTCTGTATCTTCCTTCAAAAGATAAAAACAAAAATCGGAGCGTGTGAAACAAATTCAACACACAACTTGATCTATCTCAATGGTGACGTGTCGCCGCGTCATGGTACGGCGTTGAAGTTGCTGCTGCTTCAGTTGGTCGTCACTTTATGTTGTGAACCTTAGAACCCACTGTATCCCATCACTAAGCACATCATGAACACAAGCACAAGTCATCCAAGTTTCCCTACCCGACCCGGCTAGAGGCTTCGTCACACATGTGAGATGAGAAATTTACACCCACACTATAAACTATAGAGGTGCCGTATAGGTACATACATACATACATAAGTCAAGATGAATGTGTATGGCCACGAGATATCACAGAAAGTAAACAAACTTTTAAACATCCGGAGTCCGGATGGACGGACTGTGCCTTAACTCAAGACGGATGAAGGCGCAAAACAACTTCCGAAAGCCATTCTGGATAACATAGTAAGATAACGATTTCTCAAAAAGGAGAATTTCACTATTTCAGTAACATTAACGAAATAAAAGGTTAGCATAATTTACGAAGGAAATTAACTTAATAAAAAAAATATTAAGTCGACTTAAGATGATATAATTTCTTCAATGAATGTCTTACGCTCATGCTTCTATCTCACATATTTTACTCTTTTATAAAGAAAAATCTATCAAACAACGTAAATACTGGAATTTCATGGTTGTTGTGTTCGAATCCAAAAATACAAGTTGATCCAAAACCATTTTACGTATCTTCCGAGTTTCCCATAATTTTTGTAAGATACTTTTCTACTTGCAAACGTAAGAAAAAAACATTTTAAATCGAAAACTATAAAATTTTCAAATTAAAAAAAAGTCTTATGATGACATGTCTCTTAATGGATCTTAAGTCGACTTAAGATGACTTTGTTTTTTTTTGTTTAACGAACCCTTGTCAATGAATGCCATACCCTCATTCTTCTATTTCACTCGTTATATTTATGTTGACCGAAGCTTGTTTAAAAGGAAGTATGGTAAAATATCTTATGTCCTCATATAATGTTGTGATCAATAAATCAAAATTCTTTTATATTAAGATTTTTTTTTTTAATTCTGAAAATATAAATTAATATTTAATTACTTTAGATACATTGACACATTAGAAAAATATCGCTTTTTCGACTTATGATAAAATTTCCATGAGGCTATGAGGCCCAAAACGCCCATATTACTGCTGCAGATATTTTTGGTCATTCGTAAACCAATCAAAAATTGTCTTCCTTGGTCCCTACGCTTGTTGTTAATGATACAACTTTAGTTCTACTGGTTCGCCGAAAACCTTCACCTTTACTGATAGTATCACAGCTCGTTCAGTTTTAGTGCACCGATTCTATGGGACCAACCATTTTTCGTAGTCATACTGTGCGAGAGTCCTAAAAGATCTCAAGATGCATTCAATTTAATAGTCTGAATTGCTATTTATTCGAAGAGGTGTTCTTTCATGCTACCAAAATCCCTGCATAATAATTTACCTATCGAATTATTCTAAGTATTACCCGTGGCGTGATGGTTAGTGGGTAGTACTGTCACGCTAGAGGTCTTGTGTTCAATCCCTGCCTGTGCCACCATAAGTTTTTTTTACGGGAACTGCCTCTTGCCTGGAATTGACAAATCCTCCAAGAGTAATTCGTGCCGTGAAAAGTGCCTTCTCAAATCAGCCGTTCGGATTCGCTATAAAAACTGTAGGTCCCCTCCTTTGCTGAAATGACCTGCACAGCCACACAGGAATGGTTGAGAGTTGTAAGTCACTATTCTAGCCTCCTTCCGAGAAGTTGAAAAAGAGAATTTGTTCAGCGAATCCCCAAGAGAAGAAAATATTCTTATTACTCAAATTATCGATTACCAGCATACAAAATATCTTGAGGGACTGTAAAACAAGTAGTATTGGATGGAATGAAGCCAATAATCCAAAACACAAATTCTGGTGTGCCACAAGGCTCCGTTTTGTCCACAATAATAAGAGACCCAGTGGAATTCGATCGGATATACCCACCTTGCAATTATCCAGGAGTGGCACTTACATCAATGAAACTGAACATCTTGATATTCTCGGTATGTGTTTCACCAACCACACCTTTCGACAAATGTAGGAAGATGTTTGGGTTTTCTGATACGATGCAAGAAATTTTTCTTTGGATTGGTGTTCGAGAAACTTTCTTAAGCCTTGTGGAAAGTTTCCAAATAAAGAGCTTACAAATAATTGGTAACAAAACATCATTGACTCATTTACGCCAGTGCATCATTTTGTACATTTATTTTAACGAACTATATTTTCTAGTCAAATAACCAATTTTATTTCTTCCCTTAAACAGTTAAACGGTAATACTCTCACTTCCCGGTTTTATTCTGGATTAAGAAGATTTGTTCTTTAACCGTACTACGCGAATGTGCAATGCTTTACCAATCCCTGTCTTTCCCCGTCATTGTAATGTTCAAAAACTCAAAAAAAATGTAGGTACACTGACACTTCCTTTTTAACCCCTCAATTTTCATCTTATCTTTCTCATATCAAAGGTACCTACCCTTATAGGAAATAGGAACACTCTTTACCTTATGTAGCATAATAGCATTTTAAAATATCTTAACTTCACATAAAATGTTTTGTGGCCAATTGAAACAAAAAATTTCAAAATATTATTTTATGTTTAGAGTTTTTATTATTTAAAAAAGATAAACCATATTTAATTGACTTAAGATACTTTGGCACTTGCGAACTGAAGAAAAAATCATCCTTAACTCGACTTAAGACACAAATCCCTAAAAAATAGAATAAACATATTTATCTTTTAAATTATTATAAAAATTGCAAAACTGTCTTAAATCATGTTTTGGAATTTAACTTTGTAGCCGACAAAATCATACACTAAAAGACGTGGTGAAATTCACTCTATTCAGAAGCTTCCACTATAAATCTCCCAGGCACATGCCTGGTTATTCGAATCGGATCTATACAGCAAAACCGATACTCCAATCATAATCTCTTCGTTGACTTCGGCGTATGCCAGAGTATCACAACTTGAAGAATGAAGAAGGCTCGAGATTCACATGACACCCGCCTTACCCGCCTCGTATCTATAGTGATTGCGATCAAATTCCATTTGATGAGGTCTTGGAAGTTGGATACTACAATATGATGTGTATTGCGGTTCGAATGCGGGATCACACCGATATCGAGTTCCATCGCATCAACAAAATAAACACAACAAACCATAATTATAACGAAGGTATGTGCTATCGCTGCCGCTATGCAATGGCCGAAATGTTTGCGCGATGGTGGCGATGATGGAAGCTCCAAATAAAATAACAACTCATTCAAGTATCATCTTCATTTCGTAGATTTATCCCACGGGACCTATAAAGGCATGTCGTCCGCCGCCACCACCACCACTAACCGCCAACACGCTACCGCCATCGCGCTCACTACGACCGCGACGCGGTCGCGAAGTCGTTGTGTCGTAGTCTTAATTTAAGTCATCGTCGTCATTCACATCAGTGATGGCAAACCATCAGATTTCAGAGACCCCCCGAGCTGCACGCTAACGCCTCGCCGCGCGCCGGTCATAATGGCGAATCCGTGGAATATTGCCCAGTCGACATCAGGCCTTAGAGATATCTACTTAGAGATATACCCGCTGGCTGGTTGGCTGCCTCAACAAGCAGCACGCCAGCCACTCTTGATGGTCTTGCGGTCGGTATGCACTTAATAAAATTGTGAATGAACGTAGACGATGGATCACTCGATCGTTACACGTCAACGGATTAAGACGTTTCAACGTTCTTTTCAAAAATACTCGTATTAAAATAAAAAGGGATAATCCAGTAGCTTCTTTAATCGTATCTTAAAGTTAGCAATTAAGATAAGAAAAAAAAAGAAAGATATTTTCAACTTGTTGTGGTATTTTTTAATGGTTTTTGAAATTCAACTTATCGGATGCATTGCATCGTCCTCGAGTGTTGTTTTTATGTGAAATAGTTCTTGTTTAAATTTTTCATAAGACAAAATTTATTGATTCAGAAAACATACTCTGTTGTTTTTTTTTTTTTTTTTGTAATTTTAAATTGAAAACAAAATAAAAATTTTATCCGGATGATGGCACCGAACCATCATCATTTCGCGATTAATTCGCTTACAATGGAACCTGTGTCGCGTACTTATCAATATCGTAAAATAATGAAGCCAATGTTGGAGAGGAAACGACGCGCACGTATCAACAAGTGTCTGGAGGAATTAAAGGATTTAATGACAGGAACATTACAAGCTGTAAGTTGTGTAAGAAGGATGTATCTTTTTTGTTGTTATTTATATATGTGCTGTGTAGAATATAAAATATATTTTTATTTTTACCGAGCTCGGAAATGAGTCCAAAAATTATAAGAGTTAATTCTATTTTTGGGAAAATACGAGTAGTTACATAAATTCTACTATCATGCTATTAGTTCTTACAAACATTTCAAAGCTTGTATAGATATCGGTCTAAGATTAAATTTTATGGTCACGTTTTTTTTTACAAAACACATAATGTTAGGAAAATATTGCCTTGTTGTTATTATCTGGAGAGCCAAGAGAAAAGAATGATTTAACGGAATTTTTAAATGATTTGAAATTTCGTGTCCTACTATTTGTCAGTATATTCAAATTAGATACTTCAAATTTTACAAATCTGGGAATTTGGTTTTTTAATTGAGAGGCACAAATTATAACGAACCAAATTTTTGGTGTTGATGTTCCTTATTATCTAAGAAAAGTCTCCTAAAATATTCGTAACTATACATTTCAAAACTTTGATATATTTTGCATTATTTTGATTTTCACCGTAAGCATTTTCTCATCACTCAAGCTTCTTCCAATAACGGCTAGTTTTTGGCATGGAATCAGCATAACATTGTGAAAGGCTTTTGAACGTTCAAATTTTTCAAATTTTTAATAATAGGAATTGAATAAAGGGTAGACCGAAATTCTATGGCAGTTTTATTTTTTTTATTATCAAATTTACAATTTTGAAACATAAGTTTCAACACCAAATATAAAGTAAAAAGAAATTTAAAAAACACGGATGTTTTTTTGTAAAATGATAGCATAGAAATGAAATAAGAAATGAAATTAGAAAGTTAAACAACAATGGGAACGTAAAACATAAAACAAATTACCAAGTTTTAGTAGCTATTGTTTTTTTTTGTAGGTTTTTATTTTTTGTAAAAAAAAATGTCAATTCGATTTTTCTCAAAATTTTACTGAATGTTGAAAACAATATTTTTTGAAAGATAAAGGTAGTTTAAAGCCAATATCTCAAAGTCTTGAAAAGATTTTTGAGTCAAAAATCAATTTTTACCAACTTTTATTAATTTTTTTTAGGTTTTTATTTTTTGTAAAAAAAACTGTCAATGCGATTTTTCTCAAAATTTTATCAGATGTCAAAAAACATTATTCTTCGTTGCACAAAATTGTTTTGGAGATGAAATCATATTTTGGTCGTAAAATTTTCGAGGTGACAAATATTTTTTTCAGTTTTTTTGATTTATAAAAAAAACTGTTAATTGAAATTTTTTCCAAAAATATATTTGTTTGGTTTAACGTTACAATATATACTATAAAATTTAATTCAAGTCTCTAGCGTCATTGGTTCATGAGATATTTAGGTTTAACCAACATTTTCACCTTTTTTTTAAACTGCTATGGTAAAAAAACCACCCACGCAATTTTCTTGAGAGCCCTTTCTGCATCTTTCTGCCTTATTATCGGTATAACAAAATTTATTTTAAGTCGATATCTCTTCTGGTTCTCGAGCTATGGACGACGAAAAAAACGTCGCGAATGTACAGATGTACGGACCTACGGACGTACGAACGTACGTACACACGCACGCACAGGCATCTTTCTAAAAATCTTTTATTTCGACTCTAGGGACCTTGAAACGTCGAGAAATGTCAAAATTTTCAATTTGACAAATCGGACCCATTACAATAACTTCCTATGGGAAGTTAAAAATATTATGCGGTTTTTGATACAATACCTCATGAACCAATGGCGCTAGAGACTTGAATTAAATTTTATAATATTATATTGTAACGTGATACAAAACAATTATATTTTTGGAAAAAAATCCAATTAAGGGTTTTTTTTATAAGTCAAAAAAACTGAACAAAAAAAATTGTCACCTCGAAAATTTTACGACCAAAATATGATTTCATCTCCAAAACAAATTTGTGCAACGAAGAATAATGTTTTTGACATCTGATAAAATTTTGAGAAAAATCTAATTGACAGTTTTTTTTATAAAAAATAAAATCCTAAAAAAAAATTTACTCATAGCTAGTTGGTAAAAATTGAATTTCGACGCAAATATCTTTTTAAAATTTTAAAAACTTGAGATTAAGGCTTCAAACTTTTTTATATTATAAGAAATATTGCTTTCAACATTCTGAAAAATGTTGAGAAAAATCGAATTGACAGTTTTAAAAAAAAAAATAAAAACCTTAAAAAAAATAATAAAAGTTGGTAAAAATTGATTTTCGCCTCAAATATCTTTTCAAAACTTTGAGATAATGGCTTCTAACTAATTTTAACTTATAACAAATATTGTTTTCAATATTAGGAAAAATTTTGAGAAAAATCGAATTGACAGCTTTTGTACAAAAAATAAAAACCTAAAAAAATTTAACAAAAGTTGGTAAAAATTGATTTCCGACTCAAATATCTTTTCAAAAATTTGAGATAATGGCTTCTAACTAATTTTAACTTATAAGAAATATTGTTTTTTTTTTTTACAAAAAATAAAAACCTACAAAAAGAAAAACAATACTAAAACTTGGTAAAAATTTACTTTCGACTCAAATAGCTTTTCAAAAATTACAAATTTTGGGTTCAAACTTATTTTATTTCACAGAAAATATTGTTTTCGATATTCATATATCATTCGATATAAAAATCCAACAGTCCGTGTTTTCATAAAAAAATAAAATCTACAAAAAATAGTACGCAAATTTGGTAAAAATTGATACATATAGACAAACTTTTAAGCAAGACAAATCGACAGACGGGATGGGAAGTTATCAGTGTGGCTCGCATCCCAGCCTCTTTTTTTTTTTAATTTTATAAACGTTGGGCCTTGAGTAAATAATGCTCCTTTAGTTTGGGCTTACTGCATTCCTAAAGTATGGTGATTATAAAAGTTTACTAACTTTCTTAAAAAAATACAATATAATACAGTATTAATAAGACAACAAACAGCATCCCTGCAAAAATGTGTGCCCTACAGTTTGGTGCTTGAAATTTCTCAATATTATTAATGGTTTTCGAGCCTTGAAACTCCATAAGAAAAAAATACCTCGGGTATAGCGATCTTAAGCTTAATAGAACTTCTAAGAATAGTTTTTTTTTATATTTTTTAAAAGTATTTTTGTTAAGTAAAATTTTAAATACCGATTAAAATATTAATTTTTGAAAATTTCTATGAACTAAACTGTCAAAACTTTAAGTGATCTGTTGTTGATCAAAAAGGATAAAACACTTTATATAGAAAATTAAAAATAATATAAACGCGTTTATAACGAAAAATTTATAATATTTGTGTCCCATCTTTCGGATCAAAATTTGAAGGGCCCTAACGTTGCATGCTTTTTGCAAGACAAAGTAAAGGAACTTTGGCGGAAAGTCTCCAATTCATTGTCAAAATAAATTGTTAAATGCTCCTTTGACTCATTTTTGTATTTAGTTAATTTTATCCCCATTTAATTTTAATGAACTGTGGCGATTATCTTTTAAGATGTATATATTTTTCTAGTTTATTAAAAATGCTTCATACAAATACGATATTTTTGAATAGGTTAAAAAAATGAATGAAAATTCGAATCTAGAATTAATTTGTTTATGTATCAAAATCAAAAAGAAACTCCGTATAGTGCAGGTGATATATTTCTTACACCAAATTTAAGTATGTGTTTCTAACCTACATTCTAATAATCAAATATTCTGTTTAAGTCAGCAAAATAAAGTAAAATTTAGTTTTTCACTGAATATAAACAAATGTACTTTATTCCTTTAAAAAAGAGAGTTTTTGTGTTTTTATTTTATTCAAATTAAGTTAAGTCCAATTTCCATATCAAAGAGCATTCTGAGTTTATATCTTATTTATTTATTTTTGTTTTCTCAACAGGACGGTGAAAACATATCGAAACTGGAGAAAGCAGACATCCTTGAACTCACAGTGCGTCATTTGCATCGTCTGCGTGAAAGTAATACACTTTTCATGCGACCGGATCCAGTCAATGTGGACAAATTCTGGGCTGGTTTTCATCATTGTGCCACGGAAGTCACTCAATTCCTTACCAAATACGACCGTCACATCACCGGCGACCTTCTTAAGCACATTTCCACATTCATGCCAAATATTACAGCAGCAATAGGAGCATCGTCAGCAGCTCAATACCAAAGATATCCGATGCCGCAAGCCAATGTCCTGTATCCTATTCAGTTACCTGCTTCTGCTGCTTCAACTGCTGCCAAAACATTGAGGAAACCATTTCCCAAGGAAGAAATTCTAGATTGTGGCGGCACAGACACTGACGGTGGTGGTGGCGGGGATGGTATTGGTGGTGGAGGGTGCGAGGGCGGTGTCTGGCGTCCTTGGTGAAAGTCCTGATCCTGGTTGTATAAATACACATAATGGATAAGGTAAAACCACTCAAACAAATTGATGGCTTACCTATATGCATCATACATCAGACCGGTCTACCGGCCGACATGGCAAACAGACATCATGTAAATACGACAAGAATTCAAAAAATTTACGAATTATGCATGGAAATAGCTTTAATTACACCCAACCATTCACACTGATGTCAGTGATGTAGATGACGATGGTTAAAAATGCACACTCAACCCCCCTCCCACAAAACCCTGTTTTACGAATTTAAAATTCAAATTATATTATTTAACATACCACGTAGACTTTTTATTATTTATGTTGAGCTACCGTTACTGTGATCGGAGACGAGTTGAATAATAATTTTATTTATTTGTTTTTCTTCAAAATGTAGAATTAAGAGTTTAATGTTAATTTAAGAGAAAAATTTTAAAATAAAAAACAAGAACAAAAATCAAAAAATAAAAAATAAAATTTATCTAATTATGGCCAACATTTTGTAAATTTGTATTCTATAAATTTCTGTTTTCTTGTTTGTATTGTGGCTTTGTTTAAATTTTTGTATTTTTGCGGATGGATAAGGATTTAGTCTTCGGCAAGATGTTTTGTTCAGCATTTAAATAATCGTCAGGATTTTATAAATTTCCATTGAAATTCAAGTACGTTTTTGAGTATAGATTCCCTAAACATGATTCGGATGCGAGTGCGAATACCTACCACTTAAACTGCTTCACTGACTTTGGTGGTACATAATCGTTAGAGAGTATAGGTTCTAGGTTCTTCTTCTTCTTCTACGACCTTAGGGGATAGGTTAGCTTTAAGCTACGTGAATAATATGAATTATGTACTTTGTTTTTCAAAATAATATATTTACTTATTTAAAGGTGTGATATAGGCGTTTGTACTTGAAGGCAGGAAGGTATGCACAAGAGAATGTTGTCGTCAATTTGCCACTTATTTGACATGGGGTTATAAACATTAGTAGCACATGTTGTTGGCATTAACGTGGATATCATATTTGTGCAAAGGAAGTGATTTCTTTAGGCACAAACTTATAACACTGTCGCCAGGTTTTTGAAAATATTTCTTAGAATTTGAGATGTTTTTAATTTAACAAAAAAAAAACGTTTTTACCTAGAAAAAGATTTCTGTGTTTTAAATACTAAAAACAATTTTTTTAAAACATTAAAGTACAGAAATGTTGATAAAAGTCGATGAAGTAGTCGATAAAAATCTTAAATAACGAAGATAATATTAGCAAGTAGGTACTCTTTTTTTTAAGTAAAGCATAAAGTTAAAAATTCATTTAACATTACTTTACTGATTTGTGATCACACGTTTTTACATTTATTTAGAAACATACACTATTCTTAAAAAGTAATTAAGTTATTTATTTTTCACGGTATACATTTTTTAGTTTTTTTTTTATACTAACAATTTGAAACGAAAAAAAATTTAATTTTGAAAAATTTAAGAAACAAATTCCTATAAAATTACTAGCCAAAATAATTCGTAGCACAACAAAAGCTTCCCAAATTAAAGCTCAACTATTAAATTATGTGATGGCAGAAACAGAAAATAAAAAAAATTACAATTTTCAAAATAAATAAAATGCCCGACTGGCTCCTGGGTCTGTTTTAAAATAGGATTTATGTTTCAAGATAAAAAAATAAAACTACTAAATAAATTTGTCTTCAAAATTTTAAATGCTACTGAATTTCTTGATTTCTTGGTATATTAAATTTGTCCTCCAAAATTTTTACAACGTATTTTGTATTAATTTTGTGATTAATTTTGTACATATTAAATTGAATATTTTATGAACAAAAAGTTATATTACATCAATAACATTTTATATTTTATGAACAAAAAGTTATATTACATCAATAATATTTTATTTATGAAACGAAAAACAACATTTTTCACATCTTGGCATTTTTTTTTTGGAAAAATCGAAGTGACGGCTATCTTACTAAAAATAAAAAAAAAAACTTAAAAAATCGCTACTAAAAGAATGTACATACAAATTGATTAAAGACTCAAAAATTGAAGATATTTCTCGACGTTTCAAGGTCCCTAGAGTCGAAATAAAAGATTTTTAGAAAGATGTCTGTGCGTGCGTGTGTACGTACATCCGTACATCCGTACGTTCGCGACGTTTTTTTCGTTGTCCATAGCTCAAGAACCAGAAGAGATATGGACTTCAAATAAATTTTGTTATACAAATAATAAGACAGAAAGTGGTGGTTCTTTTTACCAAAGCAGTTTAAAAAAAAGGTGAAAATTTTGGTTAAACATAAATATCTCATGAACCAATGATGTAAGAGACTTGAATTAAATTTTATATTATATATTGTAACGTGATACAAAACAATTATATTTTTGGAAAAAAATCCAATTAACAGTTTTTTATATAAATCAAAAAAACTGAAAAAAAGAATTTGGCACCCCGAAATTTTTACGACTAAAATATGATTTTATCTCCAAAACAATTTTGTGCAACGAAGAATAATGTTTTTGACATCTGATAAAATTTTGAGAAAAATCTAATTGACAACTTTTTATAAAAAATAAAAACTTAAATAAAAAAACAAAAAACAAAAAACGCAAAGTTGGTAAAAATTTAATTTCTACTCAATTATCTCTTCAAAAACTTGAGCTTAAGACTTCAAACTTATTTTATCTTATAAGAAATATTGTTTCAACATTCTGAAAAATGTTGAGAAAAATCGAATTAAGAGTTTTTTTTACAAAAAATAAAAACCCAAAAAAAAAATTTAACAAAAGTTGGTAAAAATTGATTTTCGACTCAAATATCTTTTCAAAAAATTGAGATAATGGCTTCTTACTAATTTTAACTTATAAGAAATATTGTTTTCAACATTCGATAAAATTTTGAAAAATCGAATTGACAGTTTTTTTTACAAAAAATAAAAACCTAAAAAAAAACAATACTAAAACTTGGTAAAAATTTACTTTCGACTCAAATAGCTTTTCAAAAATTACAAATATTGGTTTCAAACTTATTTTATTTCACAGAAAATATTGTTTTCGATATTCAGTAATTTTTTATAAATTTTTTTTATAAAATCTACAAAAAATAGTACGCAAATTTGGTAAAAATTGATACATATAGACAAACTTTTAAGCAAGACAAATCGACAGACGGAATGGGAAGTTACCAGTGTGGGTCGCATCCCAGCCTCTTTTTTCAGCTAAAATTGTTGTTCTTAATTTGGCTTCTTTCAATATAAAAAATATGTTTGTATTGCTCCAGAAGGGTACCCCCATAGAACCGTTATTTTGTTTTTAAGTTTTGTCAAGGACTAATTGACCAATTTCAATAATTTGTTTTCTGCACAAGCTTTTATACTGTCTCAATAACATTTCATAATCAAAAATGTCATTGTAAAAAAAAAATATTTAATTTTTTCGAAATTCCATATCGTTATTTCAATTTCGCAAAAAAATGATGACACATTTCATAATTTTTTTACAAAATTGAAATGTAAAACGTATATTAATTATGTTAATATATTCTAAATAACCACACACCAAAAATATTTTTAAACAAAAAATAAAAAATTGCTCTAACGATTTTCAAATAAAATGTTTGAAAAACTAAGTTTATTTTGAGAAATCAAATAGCGTTTAAGAAAATATTTATTTGAAGTCGATATCTCTATAAATGACAAAAAATTGTATGCTTAACGTACGAACACACCCATAAACAGACATCTCTCTAAAAATCTATATTCAAAAGACCTTTGAACATCGAGAAATGTCGAAATTTTCAATTGACAAACCGGACAAAAGAATTTTCTAAAATATACAAAAACATCGAAAGCAAAATTGAAACAAGTGTTATTTTTAAATTCCAATTTGTATTAGTTTTAAAACGTTGAAGAAAATATGCGTTTATTTGTATAAAAAGATAAAGCCAAGTCTTAAGGATTCTATTTACCTTTTTACAAGACTTTAGGCTTGCTTTATTTTTTTTTAAATATTTAGAATTCTATATCTTACCTATATATTCGATATAAAAACTTAGGTGTTGGTTAAAGTATTAGAGAAGAGAATTAGAAATACATTTTTATCATTAATTTTCATTTTATAAAATAAATAAATTGGGTGGCGCAACAGTCCGTTTGAGAACTAGGGCCTAGTGACTTACAACTCTCAACCATTCCTGTGTGCGAGTACTGTTGTCAGGGATGGAAGGGACCTACAGTTTTAAGCCGAATCCGAACGGCAAATTTGAGAAAGCACTTTTCATGACAAGAATTACTCTTGGAGAATTTGTCAATTCCTCGCAAGAGGCAGTACCCGTGAAAAAAACTTTAGATGGCATAGGCAGGGATCGAACCCAAGACCTCTTGCATGACAGTCCAACGCACTAACCATCATGCCACGGGTACTACCCGTACTACTAGTTAATAAAATTTTAACAACAAATAAAGAATAAATAATAGTTATCATCTTTTAGCTTTAAAGCTAGTGTTGAATGATACATAGCGAATTTAAATTTACATAAACTAAAAACTGATGTGGGGTGACAATCAGTGCTGCAATAATACTAAATAATAATAATAACAAGTTTTTTTTTTATCACAAATATTACATACAAAAAAAAAAAGAATAAGAATTAGAACATATTCATATAAATTAAGAGAAAAAGAAATATAATACAAAGTACATATTCAGTTTTTATACATCAAAGTTTCTTTAACAAATATTATCTATACAATTTAAGTCAATTGTGAAAAGTCAGTCTTTTAATTTTTTCAGAAAAGAGTTTAAATTTTGAGAAGTTCTGATAGATGTTGGTAAGTTATTAAATGACTTGGGTGCTGCGACAGTATAAAAGTTAGAGAAATGAGTTTTATGAGCAGTGGGAATATTGACAAGATGCATATTATTTATGCGTAGATTTTATAACTGCGAGTTCCTACTTGGAATGTTACCACTTTGCTTGAAAAATTCTTTCAGTACTTTAAAAATGTAAAATTGTCTCAAAGGTAGAATTCCTAAATCCTTGAATAAGGGCCACATTTTAGTTAATCGATTTTTGTTGCAAATGATTCTAATTAGATGTTTTTGAGCAATCAACAAGGGTCTTAAAGTAGTAGCATATGAACCAAACCAGCTAGATAAACCGTATTGTATTTTGGAGTGAGCAAACCCGTAATAAATTGAAGTTAAAAGTCTTTTTGAGCAGTATGGTTTTAACAAATACATTTTTCTAGTAATGAGCATCAAATAATTTTTATATTGAAATTATGATCTTCCCAGTTAAGATTAAATTCAATTGTAACTCCTAGATATTTAAAACTATGCACTGAATCAATTTTGAAACAAGAATCGGAACAAGAACCAGCTGCTTGAAAATTAGGTCTACCACAATACTATGTAAAGGAAAGGTGAATTGTCTACAATTCGACCCATGAAATATAAAATTGTAATTGCAAAGCCGATGACTAGAGGTTTTGAATAATATTATTTTAGTTTTTTCACTAAGGATTAACTTATGAACAGAGAACCAAGTTCTTAGAATTTCGAGATCTTCTTCAATTTGGATGTTACAATTATGTTCTGCGTTTGACTGGTAGGTAAACGATATATCATCCGCAAAAGCCGTAGAAAGGCCATTCAACTGCAACCTAAAGAGAGAGTTAATATAAAACAGAAAAAACAAGGGACCGAATACGGAGCCCTGAGGTACTCCAGATTATAGATATCTAGCTTCACTCATAACACCATTAACTACTACTTTTTGAACTCTTTCTTTTAAATATGACTTCAGCCATTGACAGATAACTCCTCTAAATCGTGCATTATATAATTTACTTAGCAGTAAATCATGATCAACCATATCAAAGGCCTTAGTCATATCAATAAAAAGAGCCATAGTCGGTTTATTATGATTCAAGCTGCCATAGAGTTGACTGCAAAGTCGAAGAATTGCATCTTCGGTAGACTCTCCAGACCGATATCCAAATTGATTTTCGCTAAAAAAAACCATTTTTTATCTAAAAAAGAAGTAATTCTTTTTTTCATTAGTTTTTCGAAAATTTTTGAAAAGGTGGGAAGAAAAGAAATAGGTCTATACGAGTAGTTTGACATATTTGTTCTATCTTCTTTTTTATAAAGAGGAAGGAATTAAGCGGGTAATACTATATATAACTTAACACATCTGATACATATAAAGCAATTTTTTTGAGTAAGTTACTACATATTCCGTCTGAAGTACAGGAGTTTTTGTTTTCCAATAATAAAATAATTTTATAAGTTTCAAAAGAGGAAATAGCATCGAAAGCAAAGCTGTTAGGTTGTAAATGAACAGGATTTAAAGAGCAGTTGCAATCAACAAACAAATCAAAAGACGGCTTTAATTTTTCATAGATTTCCGTAAAATACTCATTGAATTTATTTGAAGTACATTTTGAATCGCATAGTGAAATATCTTCTGAAACAATAGTTTCTATTGCGTTAGAGTTTATTTTCTTTCCTAAAATATCGTTGATAATTTTCCATTCCTTTTTTGTGTTGCCTTTCGAACTTCTGCATAAATTAGAATAATAATTTTCACGAGTTGATTCAATGCTAGTTTTAATAGCTTTACATAACGAATCATAATATGTGTGTAGTTTTGTATTACATATTTGGGTGTTTTTTCAGCTTAGTACCAACTTTGTTGCTCTGAGTTCTTTTAAGAAATTACTACATGAACTTGAAGAAATAAATAATTTAACATATAATTTTTGTTCAATAATTTGCTAACATTAAAGGGTTTTTACGAGCCTTAAACAGTTTGAAGTTAAAACACAGTGAAAAAAACAGAAGTTGGGTTTTAGCATTCGACATTCTTGATGTGCGGTTCAAAAAAGAACCACTGTACTCTAAAGGACGCCCAAATCGAGCTCAGGGTAAATTGATGAGCATTCCCAAAAGTGTGAATATTACTGCTGAATTTATTAAAAAGTACATTTTTGTAATTCGACAGAAAATTGATGGTAAAAATATCGCTAATACAACGAAAGACAATAAGCATTGTGTCCGTGTTCGAGTGGTTATTATAAGGTTATGGTTATAAAGCCATATCATTTTCAAATCTCTGTTTTGGATTCCTTCCGAAAGACTTACTTATGTTAGGGGCACCTGCACAAATATGCGATTTGTATTTAAATTCAAGAGAAATTAAGGCTTTGTAAATTACAGTAAGGGTAACAAATTTCTTTAATTATGTTTTGACAATTTTCAATCTCTCTCTTTGAAATTATGTAGTTGGATTATTTAAATACCAAATGCACATACATAAATTTCACAAAACTGTGTTTCATTATCTGTTGCACAAATAAAAGAACACTTTTTCAATTCAATATTTTCAAGTAAGGGTTATAGATTTAATAAATCATCACTATTTGTATTGAAAATAAATACTACGTAATGAATTTAAGGCCTCAAAAAGCCTTATATAAGTTTTTTTTCGATTTACAAAAGGTTATTATCTCAAAAATATGACGAGACAGATTGATTTTGAAGTCGTTGTTGACCATAGTTTTTATTTGTTGGAATGTTAAAAATAATTGCTCAAAAAAAAAAACTAACAAAAATTAAAAATCAGTCTTACTCAATTAACCTGTAAAAAATTTCTTTTCTTCATTTTATCATTTAATTTTTCTACTTTTTTTTTAAATAAGACAGTATGTATTCTAAAATCAGACTAAATTTTCTCTAAAGAACTGAATTCCTTCCTTCCTATATTAAAATTAACGACAGACTTCTGTACGAGCACAAAGCCCTCTTAAATATAAAAATGTACATTTATAGACAATACAACAAAGACAAAAGAAAGGAAAGAAAATTCAAGATGAAATTAAGGTTCAGTCTTTGGGTACTCTTTTTATTCATTTACCTATATCTTTGTTCTATACATAAGGTATGCAGGTTTAAAAAAAAGTAGTTTTTTCGTCTTAATGCAATTAAGAAGCTCAAATGCATATGCATACAATGAAGAATATAAGGGTTGAGGACGATTGAAGGAATTAAGATTCCATGAGTTTGTATTCTTGTTTTGTTTATTTTTAAAAAGTTTCTTAAATTTAAAGCCAGGAGATTTTTTTTCTGATCTAAGGAACCCTTACCTTTTCTGGATCCTGTGAGCTCTTTTATCAATTTACAAATAATATTTGATAAAAAGTATAACTTTTTAATTCTATTTTATCAATTTTTAGGAGATGAAAGAAGAAGATCTCGATAAACAACTTTAAAACGAATCCGCTCCCAAAAAACACACCTTCCGCATTAATGCTTTTATACATATGAATGAAAGTACCTAGAGGTAGTAACGGCTCCCATAGGAAATTTATGTACTTCCACATAATATTTATATATTATATATGTATATATATTGTATGCCGATAAATATTTAAAGTAAATTGTCAACAAAATTCATTCAGGACAAATTTTTGACGTGGGTGGGTAAATGGAATGTTTAGGGAAAGCTTTACTTTTTCCTTTCTTCTTTTTTCAACTTTGTATATGTGTCTTATGTCCTTCCCTAAGGAATACAAAACTTTCATCCGATAATGGTTATGTATTGATTCGGATTATTCTAAATGTCACTTCTATCATCGTCGTCATAAGTAATACAAAAAATACATAGAATATTTGAAAAACAAATATTTCGTCCTCTTTATTATTTAAACAACGCAACGTTTTTATAAATAATTTTTTATAAATTTTTTCAAGGTTTTTATTACTTAAAAAAAATAATTTTTCTAATGAAATAACGTTATTTTAACAACAATATTTTGTATAAAATAAAATAATTTTAAAATCAATATGTGCTTTTATTTATTCTCGAGATTTCGTATAGTAATTTTTTGTACAGTTTTATTTTTTATAAGAAATAAAGATGAGCCAACTGACGTTGCAGGTCAATCCGCCAGCGCAGATATGGTAACAAATTTAATTCTTTGTGGAATGAGAAATTTTACCCCGAATAGGGTGAAATCTATCAAACCCAAAGAGAACTCATGGTTTGATTCGAGCTGTAAAGAGGTTATTAGGTTCAGAGAGGTAATTTTCCGTTGTTATAAAGCCAACCCGACTGAGGAAAACCGAAATAAGTTCAAACAAGCTAGAAAGACCTGTAATGGTCATATTCGACGAACCAAATTTATGCATGATCAGAAATTAAGGCAAAAAATACTACAATGTCCCAAAGGTAGTAAAAATTTCTGGTCATTTGTTAAAAACGTACGAAACACCACGTCATCCTCGGTTCCAACGCTCGTCCACAATGACACTCCCTATGTAAGCTCGATTAATAAAGGCAATTTGCTTGCAGCACAGTTTGCTGTTAATTCGACGCTACCGGAAAGTGTCATGAGTCCTCCTGTTATTGAGAGCGTAAATGATTCTATAGGACGAATCTTCTTTGGCACTCGTGCAGTTGCAAGAGTGTACTGAAAGACCTTTACATACACAAATCCGCTGGCCCGGATAGTATCTCCTCAATTGTTCTTAAGAGGTGTTCTTCAACGCTGGCAAAACCACTGCATAAACTTTTCCATCTTTCCTACTCTACAGGTCTCTTTCCGAGCGGATGGAAAATAGCATTTGTCCAGCCTGTCCCTAAAAAAGGCGAATTCTCCTCTCCCTCTAACTATCGTCCAATAGCACTCACGTCCCTTCTTTCCAAGGTCATGAAAACGCTGATTAAGTATCAGCTTAAGAAATATCTTGAAGAACGGAAGCTTCTTAATGACCGACAGTATGGCTTTCGTAGCAATATCTCACCGAACAGTGGGACAAATCTTTACATCGTTTTGGAGAAAGTAAGATTATTGCACTTGATATTTCAAAAGCATTTGATAGAGTTTGGCACCAAGCTCTCTTATCGAAAATGCGTGCTTTTGGTATTGATGAATCTCTTCTTCGTTGGATTAGAAATTACCTTTTTAACCGTTCAATACAAGTTGTATTGGGTGGTTTCAAGTCTGAAATTCATAAAATAAATGCTGGTGTCCCCCAGGGCTCCGTTTTGTCTCCGACTCTCTTCCTTATATTCATAAATGATATTATGTCTGCCAATTCTAATCCATTAAACTGTTTCGCCGACTACAGTACCCTCAGCTTTTCATACTCGTTTATAGATTCACATCCTTGTACTTCGGATGTGGAACTCAAACGGCAGCGTATGATAAGCTCATTAAATTCTGATCTTGACAGCATTGTCCAATGGGGAGTCAGAAACCGTGTAGAATTTAATGCTTCGAAAACTCAATGCTGTCTCCTGTCGTTAAAGCGTAACACACCCCCGATGCGACCATCTATGAGTGGCACTTGCATCCAGGAAACTAATCAACTGTCAGTACTCGGTATGTGTATCACAGATCACCTTTTATGGAATGATCATATATTTGATATTGCCAAAACTGCTGCCAGGTGCTTAGGATTTCTCCGACGGTGCAAGAAATTTTTCACCCCTTCTGATCTGGCTGTAATTTACAAAGCCTTCATCCGTCCAAAGCTTGAATATAATTCGCATATATGGGCAGGTGCCCCTAAAACAAGTTTAAATCTCTTGGATAGAATACAAAAAAGGGCTTTAAAAATGATAGGTGATAGAACTATAATCGAAACATTTACATCGTTAGAACACCGTTCGTTGTTTTATCGATATTTTTACAAACAATGTTCTGTTGAATTAACGACTGTCAAGTTAGCACTACATTTTTCGAAATTTAAAAAACTGAGTATGCAGTTAATTGTAGCTTTTTTGTTGTAAATTAGTTGTGGAAAAAAAAAATTTGTAGCTCGACGATTTTTCAAAAAAGTGGTATGTAGTGCTAGGTTGATATCAAGTTAGCACTACACTTTTTGATTTTGTTAAAACTAAGTACGCAATTAGTTGACAATTATTTGTTGTAAATTAGTTGTGGAAAGAAAAAATTCCAAACATTTTTTTACTTTGATTTTTTTAAAAAAGGGGGGTATGTAGTGCTAACTTGGCACCGTGAGTCCACGCATAAAACAAGGATATTCGAAAATGTAACGATGCAATTAATTGTAGCTTTTTTGTTTAAAATTAGTTGTGGAAAGAAAAAAATTCCAAACATTTTTTTACTTTGATTTTTTTAAAAAAGAGGGGTATTTTTTTCTTTCCACAACTAATTTTAAACAAAAAAGCTACAATTAATTGCATCGTTACATTTTCGAATATCCTTGTTTTATGCGTGGACTCACGGTGTCAAGTTCGCACTACATACCCCCCTTTTTTAAAAAAAATCAGAGTAAAAAAAATTTTTGGAATTTTTTTCTTTCCACAACTAATTTTAAACAAAAAAGCTACAATTAATTGCATCGTTACATTTTCGAATATCCTTGTTTTATCCTTGGACTCACGGTGTCAAGTTCGCACTATATACCCCCCTTTTTTAAAAAAATCAGAGTAAAAAAAATTTTTGGAATTTTTTTCTTTCCACAACTAATTTTAAACAAAAAAGCTACAATTAATTGCATCGTTACATTTTCGAATATCCTTGTTTTATGCGTGGACTCACGGTGTCAAGTTAGCACTACATACCCCCCTTTTTTAAAAAAATCAAAGTAAAAAAAATTTTTGGAATTTTTTTCTTTCCACAACTAATTTTAAACAAAAAAGCTACAATTAATTGCATCGTTACATTTTCGAATATCCTTGTTTTATGTATGCGTGGACTCACGGTGTCAAGTTAGCACTACATACCCCCCTTTTTTAAAAAAATCAAAGTAAAAAAAATTTTTGGAATTTTTTTCCACAACTAATTTATAACAAATAATTGTCAACTAATTGCGTACCTACTTAGTTTTAACAAAATCAAAAAGTGTAGTGCTAACTTGATATCAACCTAGCACTACATACCACTTTTTTGAAAAATCGTCGAGCTACAAATTTTTTTTTCCACAACTAATTTACAACAAAAAAGCTACAATTAACTGCATACTCAGTTTTTTAAATTTCGAAAAATGTAGTGCTAACTTGACAGTCGTGTTGAATTAGCCACTTGCATTCCTCCCCTTAAAAGATTCAGCCGTAATACTCGCACTTCCAGGAATGCTCATCAGTTTACCCTTGAGCTCAATTTCGGGGGACCTAAAAAGTATAGAGATTCTTTCTTAAATCGCACATCGAGAATGTGGAATGCTTTGGCCAACTCTGTTTTTCCCTCCCATTTTGATGTTCAGAACTTTAAGACCAATGTGCATCGGTATCTCCTCTTAAATCCTTCCCTTTTTCCTAATGCTCGCACTGTGTTTAAATATAAACATACATATAAAGGGTACTAATAACCCCTTGAGTGCCTGTAAATTATAAAAAAAAAAAAAAAAAAAAAAAAAACAATCGATTTTTTTTAAAAAATTTAACTGATACCAAGAACGTTATTATTGTTGCATACATTAGTTTTGGAGGTAATATCATTTTTTGTTTCAGAAATTTTGAATAAAAAAATAAAAATACGACTAACAATTCGAACGAATGTTAGAATTTTCTCTTCTTGTCGCTAGCTCTATAGACCTAGCTTAGCTACTGTTCATTGCTTGTTTATTGACTTAAATGAGCATCAGGTCTTTCCCAAAAATTAGCGCCAAAACTCAAATTTTAGCTTTTTTAAGTGCTTTATTATTTCCTTAACAGTTTCTTTAACTATTACGTTACTATTGGTTTTCTCAACCTTATATATAATTAAATTCAAAAGTACTCATATTGTAAGTTTTATTGCTCATACTCTTCAATAGGTATCATAAAATTGATACCTTTTTTGTAGTATTGTGTTACGTTTTATAGCGAAGCACACAATAAAAAATAAGTTAACTTCCTTCTTCGATAGATACACCTACTCCTATATTACGAGTGTAGTCCTTGAGTTTTTAAAAGGAAACCCAACAGGAATATTATTATGTATTATGTAAATAAACAAAAAGGAACTCAAAGGAACATTTTGTTGGAAAAGAAATAAATCAAGAATTAAATCAGTATAAAAAATGTTTTCATTTAAGAAAAGGAAGATTGTTGATAAATTTAATTTCTGAATTTAAATATTTCTTATAATAATTTTTAACATCATTCCTAAATGTATGAAATAAGTATGACTTTTTAAATGGAACACTAAATTTTTGATAGATTTATAAATAAAATGTATACTTAATTTCTATTCACATTGATTCTTATGGAAGATTATTATAAAATACTCTCTTTCCTATAAAAAGAATAAAAGTTCTTTTGTCCTTATGCTTTTTTTGACTTTTGTGGTATTTTAATGAAACAAAAATAACACAATAAGATATTTTAGCTTTTCGCCAAGCTTATAATTTGATTTAAAATAATGTTTTAGAACTTTTTTCAAAGTCTTCGAAAAAAATGAAACAGTCACATTTAATATGTGAAAAAACTTTCACTTATACTTTCAATAGAATTTATAGTAAATTATCACAGTTTTAGAATTGGTCGCACGTTTTCCGGATAATAATATAACCAATGCACATCTGAAATGGTATAAACGAATGCTTGAAAGCGGAAGTGGACATTTCTCCACAAGTAAGGCTACATTTCCAAGTGGAAGTTGGAACTTAGAATCCAATTCCGAATTTCTACAAGTGGACTGAGAAACGTCCTTATGGCGTATAAGAGAATAGATAAGACAATATTTACGAGTGCTGTGGTGGTGTATCCTGAAATCAAATTAAGCCTTCATTTCTTGGTGAAAAAATATGAAGGTTACCAATTGGTCCTATTAATACGTGCTACCTTTGTATATGAAAACTATAGTACTCTCATGGTGGAAGTCGAATAGGGCGGCATCTAGATATTTTTTGTGGAACGTCTAGTCAAGACATTCATGGAGAAATGGATTTGCAGTCGGGAGACTTTGGAGATTTAAAAATATTATAATTTGAAATAGAGAAAGACTATAGAGAATTAACGAAAGTTCGAGTGAGGAGGAAAACACATTTGTTTCTTTGTGTTTGTATTTTGGTGTGGTTATATTTTTTGGTTACATCTTTGTATATGAAAACTTTTTCATATACAAACTACAAAGGTTTACGCAAAACGGTAGTCTTTCTATACAAAGATGATAAGACAAAAGCAGGGGAATTGCGATTTCGTGTAGGAATTTTATATTCTTGGTTGAGATTTTATATTTTTGATGATTTGATTTGAGGATTGTATAAGGGAATTATAATTTGAACTTTTATAGGCAAGTAAATATGTAGGTATTGTATTCTTATCCAATAATAGATACATAGCTAGCTAAATAAATTTAAAAAATTTGATCACCTAGACCTAAACCTTTCTTACAATTTGTTTTCATATCGAGCATAAAGAAGTTTAAATTTTCAAAGTCTTAGAAAGATGATTTTTTTTAATAAATAAATTTGTTAATTGTACCTAATACAATTATTTAAAAGCTGGTTACAAAATTGTTGACAACATAGGTATTATGAAAAGATGGATACCTATTTAATTTTTGGACGTTTTTTAATGGTAGTGAATTTTTTAAATGGGATGAGGAACTTTTAAATTTTTTTGTTTTAAAAATTAACACATAGGTACCTACCTATGTTTCAGTTTATAAAGTAGGTAGTTATAACTTCCGGTCAAAAAAGTGTTTCAAGGACAAATTTTGAAACATGCTTTTGCCTGTAAGTTCTTATGATACACCTATTTAGGTATTTATTAAAAGAAAGACCTTCCTATCAAAAAATTAAAAAATCCAAAAATAAAGCCAATAGGGTCATGTCCCCTATAGTCGAACACTTAGTGGTCTATGGTAAAGTAATCGTCTACTGTGTTGGGACCGTTTAACGTAAATATGTGATGTAAAGTTAATAAGAAGCTTAAACTCAAAAATTTTGTGTTTCTTTAAACATTTTTTTATTAACTTTAACTACTTTTTTTAAACAAATTAAAAGCTGAAAATAAGCAAATTCCCCAGTAGTCGAACAGTAGTTGCCTGAACCCGAACACAAAGTTTCCTAATTTCGAACATAGGATTTTATATACAGTTTCAATGTAAGATATTTAATGAAAAATTGTTTTTGAATAGTTTTTTTTTGCTATTTTCTTTGCTAATTCAATTTTATTGAAACATTAAACATTAAAAAGATGTGTGTTGTGTTAGGTGGTTTTTATTGTTTGATCAGAATTCACTCAAGGCTATTGACAAGTGCGATTTATGTCCATCAACTAGTAAAAGAATCGGTCGTTTAATTTCATTTCGGTTAAGCCAGCCACTGAAATTATGGCACGAGCACGATAACTTTGGTGCCAAGATATAATAACGGTTTTTGGTAGAGGGGCTTAATACAAGCATTTTTTATTATGGGAGGGGGGGTCTATCTCCCCCGTTTAGGCGGTAGGGGCAATTTAAAAAAATTATTATTTAAAATGGAAAAAAATAATTAAAAAATAACGGTGATACTTACAATTAAGTTTTATACATTTTTTTAAAGCCAACATTCTGTTTTATTAGCCAGTTTTTAATTCAAGTCAAAACTATGCGTAGTTTTTGAAAAATTTAATTTTAAACTCAAAATTTGAGTAAAAAAAGTTAAAAAAAAGGTTTAAAGTGTAATTTTTCAATACTTCAAGATTATCTACCATTGTTTTTATTTAAGAATTTATTGCTCTTATTTGTTTTTGATCAAAAACTGAAAACTAGATGATTTTATGTCTTTTAGTTTTTTAGAAGACATAAAGTCATCTAGTTTTCAGTTTTTGATCAAAAACAAAAAAAAGCAATGAACTCTAAAAAAAAACAGTAGATAATTTGAAAGTTTTGAAAAACTACACTTTAAACCTTTTTTTTAATTTTTTTTTTGCATAAGTTTTTAGTTTAAAACAATTTTTTTTCAATAACTATGCATAGTTTTGACTTGATTTAAAAACAAGCTAATAGACAAAAATGGCTTTAAAAAAAGGTATAATACTTGATTGTAAGTATTACCGTTATTTTTTAATTATTTTTTTTCCATTTAATGTACATATTTTTTTAAATTACCCCTACCGCCTAAACGGGGGGAGATAGACCCCCCATTCCATAGTAAAAAATGCTTGTTTTTAACTGTTCTATACAAATCCGTCATTAAACTTTGTCGCCAAAGTTATCGTACTCTCCCCGGCTTCACTGTAGGTTTGATATTTTCGTTTCATTTTTTGTCTGAAATATGAGATTTGAAAATATTGTCAGATCTGTCAGTGAAAACTGTGTCTTAAATGTTTTACAACCGTTTTAATTAAGAAGGTAGGTATTTTGGCTGACAATATTGTTAGAAATACCCCAACCCATTGTAAGACGACCTTCTTTTCAAGTTATTGTTTACCATTGATAGATCTAACAATATTGAAAGATCTGACAATCGTCGTGTCCTGCCTACTTTATTGAAAATCTAAGAACAATTCGGAAAAAGGAAACCAAAAATAAATAATTAAATTTAAATTATTTAAAGAGTTGCCTACATTCGAACACCTGTGTTCGGGTAGGAAACTTGACAAAATTTGGTTTCCTATGTTCGAACAGGCAAAATATAATTTATTTACTAAGTTTTAAGCTACAAATTATACGTAAATAAATAATGTTATATATTAACTACAGAAAAAAACACAAACAAATATATATTTACCTTAATTTACCAGCAATGCAGACAGTTTCCCACAACGATCTCAACAGTTTTTTTTTTAACCAAAACAGTAAACAGAGAGTGCCTCTAAAGCAACAAGATAAACTAACCTTTTTATAAGTTTTTTTTTATAAGTAAGGAGAAACAGACTTATGAATGTAAATAAAAACAAAAATCCGTACAAAATACTGAACAGCTGATGTAAGCATACAAAAACTTCATTCATCCCCTTATTAGACACAATATTGAGCCATTGACGTTTTTCATATAAAAATGCATTGATATAAAGAAATTACAAAAACAAATTCATCGCCCTTCATATGGAAGCTTAGTATGTGAAAACATATACAAGGATAAACTCAAATATAATGAAGGAAATTGTGTCGACTTTTTGGTTGCTAAATTAACTGAGCTCCTTATTCTGCTGGCTGCTTATGGGAATGGAAATAATATTTTTCTCTCTTTCCCCCGAGGTCTCTCCAATTTCGATTCTACTGCCAACGACGGCATCCGCTTCACCAAAAAAATTCTTCCCATGAGAGTACTATAGTTTTCATATACAAAGGTTTAACTTCCCATAGCAAGTTGTTGTAATCGGTCCGATTTGTCAAATTAAACATTTTGACATTTCTCAACGTTTTAAGATCCCTAGAATCTAAGTTAAAGATTTTGAGAGAGATGCATGTGTGTGCGTGAGTACGTATGTACGTTCGCCAAACCATTTTTTGTCGTCCAAATCTTAAGAACCAGTAGATATATCGTCTTCAAATAAGTTTTGCAAAGATACAGAAAGGACTTTCAAAAAAATTGAGTTAGTGGTGAAGTGAACATTTTGGTTTGGACTTTAAACATCTCACGAATGCACGCTAGTGACTTAATGTTGTATAACATATTATTATAACGTGATACCAAGTATAGTCTTAAATGTATTATTTTAACGGTTTTTTATAAATACAAAAACTGATACTACTTCCAGAAAAAAACTCATGCAACGGAGAATAATGTTTTCGACACCTGATAATATTTTGAGAAAAATTAAAGTAAGAGTGTTTTTTTACAAATAATAAAAACATAAGAAACATCAATAACAGGTTCCGGAACAAGGCCAGATATCGATGTCAAACTTATTTTATCACATTCAATATAACGTTAAGAAGTTTAAGTTAATTTGTAAGAAAAATTCAATTAATACTCGTAACTTTTTTTACGAAATACGAAAACCATAAACAAAAAACTGATAAGAAAGGAAAAATATTGACTTTTAAATTCTTTTATCTCACACAAAATATTGCAATTATTATTTTGTTAAAGTTTTAGAAAAATTGACAGACGGGCACTGATGGAAAGTTATCAGAGTGGGTCGCAACTCAGCCATTTTTTTTTAAAATTTGATACCACTTTTTTAAATTTTAAATTAATTTTTAAATTTTGTCTTTTAAAGAATCCTATTATTCAAATATCCAAATATAACCCAAGATGCTTTTACATATGAAAAGCTTTATGAAAAAGTTCGAAAGCTCAAAAGCTGTACTATTTGCAGCGCTATCTGTTGTTTTTAAGAAAAAAAAACAAAAAAGCTCTATTTATTAAGCTTCAAAAAGCTCCATTAAAAAAGTCCCATCTCTTGTTTTTTGTTGGTATTTTGGTTTAAGTCTTTGATAAGAAACCAAGGAAAAGCTCATAATTCAATACAATTTTGTAAGACAAGGTCTTATATATCGGGTGATTTTTTAAGAGCTTGAGAACTTTTTTTTTAAAAAAAAACGCATAAAATTTGCAAAATCTCATCGATTCTTTATTTGAAACGTTAGATTGGTCCATGACATTTACTTTTTGAAGATAATTTCATTTAAATGTTGACCGCGGCTGCGTCTTAGGTGGTCCATTCGGAAAGTCCAATTTTGGGTAACTTTTTCGAGCATTTCGGCCGGAATAGCCCGAATTTCTTCGGAAATGTTGTCTTCCAAAGCTGGAATAGTTGCTGGCTTATTTGTGTAGACTTTAGACTTGACGTAGCCCCACAAAAAATAGTCTAAAGGCGTCAAATCGCATGATCTTGGTGGCCAACTTACCGGTCCATTCCTTGAGATGAATTGTTCTCCGAAGTTTTCCCTCAAAATGGCCATAGAATCGCGAGCTGTGTGGCATGTAGCGCCATCTTGTTGAAACCACATGTCAACCAAGTTCAGTTCTTCCATTTTTGGCAACAAAAAGTTTGTTAGCATTGAACGAAAGCGATCGCCATTCACCGTAACGTTGCGTCCAACAGCATCTTTGAAAAAATACGGTCCAATGATTCCACCAGCGTACAAACCACACCAAACAGTGCATTTTTCGGGATGCATGGGCAGTTCTTGAACGGCTTCTGGTTGCTCTTCACTCCAAATGCGGCAATTTTGCTTATTTACGTAGCCATTCAACCAGAAATGAGCCTCATCGCTGAACAAAATTTGTCGCGAAACACATTTCGAACCGAACACTGATTTTGGTAATAAAATTCAATGATTTGCAAGCGTTGCTCGTTAGTAAGTCTATTCATGATGAAATGTCAAAGCATACTGAGCATCTTTCTCTTTGACACCATGTCTGAAATCCCGCGTGATCTGTCAAATACTAATGCATGAAAATCCTAACCTCAAAAAAATCACCCGATATATTTAAATTAAATCACAAGCTTTTAAATACAACCATATTATAAACCATATAATAAGATTGAAATAAGTGAAAAACATTACAATGATTTGGTTTTTTGATCACTAGATCCGTGAAAGCGAATTGTTTTAAAAGTTTTCAGTCAAAAAAGTCTAAAAAAGCAGCCGGTGGATGACGTGTTGTGTTATTGTGAAAAATTATATTTTCTACTAAAAATTAAAAGTTCTCATTATATAACTGCTATATAGCTGTGGTAAATCAACTTAAAGAATGAAATTTGCATTAATTTTCTTACTGTGATTTTTTGTGAAGAGACAATATTGAAAAACAATTAAAGCTTGATATCAGTTATCTTATGCCAAAGACACTTAACCCAATAAACTTCTATATTTTCTACCTAATTAAAAGCTTAATAATATAAGTGAAAGCTTAAGACAAGCCAAATAAAATAGTGAGCTTTGAATCTTTTATGGTTCACCCAACAGGCGCCATCTGTTGTTTTATCAAAAAATCAGAGAAAAGCGACATCTTTGATTGTATAGTAAAAAGTATTTGAATTTCCATCTATTGGCAAATAGGCTTTGCATTCGAAAGGACGATTTACTGACCCATTATTTTGTAAAGTTTATATTGAAGCACAGACAAGAGAAATATTTTTCTCTTGTTTGTTATTGAATAAAATAAAAATTCGTGGTAGGCCAAACGAAAGCTGATTTTTCAATTCTACTTTTAAATATACAAAGATACAAATATACTACCTCATTTTGGTATTATTTTTTTTATTTATTTATTTATATCTTTATTAAAGCGTATATAAAATACAATGCTAATATTTAGCGAGCTTTAGCTATCGAGATTTTCGTTACTTTGGCAAAGTTTAGGAACCAAAATGTTGATATATAAGAATGTATGAAAGTCCTTAAGTTAAGAACATATCAATTAATAAGAAAAGCTCTCTGGAGCTTTTTTACTCTGAAAATTAAAAGAACAGCAAACAAAATTTAAAGAAAAAAACACTTTTTTTTTGTTTTATAATTTACATATATTTCACACATTTTTTTTAAAACTAATACATAAGTTTTTATTTAAATATTAATACTTTTGAAGATTAAAACCTCAAAAAATAAAAACATATTATTTAATTATAATTTTTTGTTGTTGTTGTTAAAACTTCTGTCACTCATACAAAATATCACAATAAATTTAACTTAAAATTTTCTAACTGGCATTTTTCTATTTACAAGTCTTAATGTCTGTCAAATTAGGCTATAGGGTAGTTTTATTTATTTTTTCTTATTATTTTTAACTAACTATAAACATAATTCACGTAATAATTAATTATGATAAATAAATTATTATTAATACACAAATGAGTTTATTTTATCTTATTTTAAAACTTATTTTAATGTTAAAGAAAATTAATGTTAAAACAAAAAATGTCAGACATTATGAATATTTCATGTTTTTATTTATTTGTTGATTTAGACACTTTTACGCTTAAGTTTTTGTTTGAATTTTCTAGTTTATTATATTATATTATTAATTTAGGTAAATTTTATTTGTTTATTATTTTTTACAATAATTTTCAGCTGTGGTGCATGTATGTAGTTTTTGTTTTTGTTTCTTCAAACGCAAAGAAATATATTTTATTAACTTTTTTCTGATGTTTTGTATATTGTTTATATTCAAATGTATATATAGTTTAATTTGTTTCTATTTACAACAAGCTTTTTGTGTATATAATTTATGTTAATTGTATGTTATGTATATGGATAACAATTAATAAATCTGTATGACTTTAAAAAAATATATTATGTTTGTTTTGTTATATTTATTTAATTATTTTTAATGCTGTGGATTTGACATACAAGTTTGAAGAAATTAGTTTTATTTTAATAGTAAGTTGATGATGGGCAGTTTCTTAATTTTTAGTATAATTTTGAGATAAATATTAAATTTGAAATTTGGCGGGCTCTGAAACACTTTTTTTGTATTAAATTTCGAAATATTTGAAATAAAATAGGTTAAAAACTTTTACTGAAAAAATAGAGTCAAAACTTTAACTTAATGATGATGAAATATTTATTTGAAATGGCTGTTTTTTGGAATATTTTTTAACCAATGAATAAAAATAGATTTAATAAAAAGAGCTTGTTATGGTCTCAAATAAAACACTAAAACTATTTAAAAATTACAGGCTATTGATTTTTATTTTAAAAGTGCAAATTCATTTCGCCTTTAACTGCCCGTAAAAATAATTCTTAAGTATTGGGAAAAATTTACAATTCTCATTTAAAGTTGATTTTGTAAGGTTGGGTTTGTTTTACTATAGATTTTTCTATTAGACTGTTTTTAATATTTCTTAAATATGTTTTTCTTTTCGGAGGATAAAGTGTTATGCTAGAGTTGGTAATTTATTACATTAAGGCCTTATGAACTTTTTGTTTAACATTTTTGTAATGAAGAATGAAATACATAAATTGGTATCCAAAAATGTTCAAAATAATGAAAATTATTATTCGCATTCAATACTCTTTTTTCTTATTTGTACACAATTTATAACGATCGTTGCAGGGAACCTTAATCAAGAAAAATAATTAATAAATCTTAATAATTATGTATATATTTTGTTACAGAAAAACTCATAGTTTGTATACATCTTATATTTTACATACATAGTAATACAATAATAATAATTGGACTTTTTCTAAAATGTTTTAAAAACAAAAATCCCTTTTTCTTATCCTTTTTTTATAAATTTGAATGTTAAAAAATTTGTAACATTTTATAAATGAGCAATATAATTAACATGCACGTTTTGTTTTGTTTTTTTTTTTATTTTCCCATCATGAGCTTTATTTTTCAATTAATTCTCTTATATGTTTTTATAAATGAATATAGTTTTATTTTATAATTTCCTTAATTTTATATATAATACGCCCTAAACTGCTATTGGCAGAGGTAAACTATTGGATCATATACTACTTGAACGGCCAGCTGCTGTACAAAGGGCCGATGTTGTTGTAATATGATGATTTTTAAATGCTAGTTTATCCAATTTTATAAGTGGAGTGGCTTTAGTTGATACCTTTATATAATTAACAAAAAAATAGAAATAAAATAATTATTTGCAATTTAACAAATTTATTGAATTTCTATACCTCATCTGCTTGATTACATAATGAAGCTGGAATCCAAGGCCATTTTATTGTTCTCATAAGAGTGTTGCGGAAGTCTTCACTGAAGAGGCAGTATATATAAAATGTAATCGAATAGTTTGTTAATTCCATAAGATTTGCCAATGCTCTAAATACCTATTGAAAAAGTAAAGAAAAATCTTTGATTAAATAAAATATTTTTAAAGGTGATATATTAGAATCTGCATTTATTTTAAAGCTTTTAAAACCTATCATCAAGTTCATGGGTTTGACTTTCTGTCTATGAATTATTAAGAAAATATGAAAGCAAAAGTGTATCAAATAATTGCTGACATTATTTCTGATAATTGAATAATAAATGTGTTTATATACAGAATTATTTTTAAATTTACTTAATAACGATATAATTAACTTAAAAAAGTGAAAAATATCAAAAAACCTCAAAAAAAATGACTTTTACTTACAAATAATTTTGTTCTATTTTCAGTATTGCACATTGAACCATCAAAAATTAATTTTATAAGTTTGCTTAACACAGCATCGCACCATTGTTTTTTTTTTGCAGAATCTTTAATAATTGATGAGTATCTCGATGGTCCTGTTTTAGAGGTTGAGATGGTTATTGAAAATTCAAAAAAAGATAAAGCATCAAGGAAAGATAGTGTAACGTTTGATTATTTTAAAAATCTTAAACCAGAATTCTTCCGGCTTCTAACTTTGGAGCTTAACAGACTACGCTCCAAAAGGAGATTATCCTTCTCTACATAAAAAAGGTAATGTTTCAGTTCCAACAAATTATAGAGGCATTTCGATTTTTTAATTAGCAGCTTCTTACGGTGGCACGGATCCGAGTGGTTCGATTTTCAATGACTCTTCCGCATAGATCCGACTGAATTTGAGCGATGGCCTGTGTTATGTTCACCTTTAGGGCATCGGTCGATTATGATGTTTTTCCTGCAACTTCAAGAAACCCCACAGCGAAAAGTTTAGCGGGGTAAAATCGCATGACTTTGGTGGCCCATTCACATCATCCTGTGATAGATAACCTTACCCTCAAATCGTTCATGCGAAATGTCAATCGTGGCGTTTGACTGAACGTAGCGCCACCGTCCTACTGGATCCATATATCGTCTAGGTCCAAATGGTTCAATTTGGGTCATAAGAAATTAGTTATCATAGTTATGTTGCGCTCGCTCTTGACGATGACCACCTCAATAACGTCGTTCTCCAAAAAGTACGGACCAATTACGCCGCCGCGCTGCCCGCCGGCCCAAAATTCACACTAAACGGTAACTTTTTGAGGATGCATTATCACCTGGTGACCCTCGCGTGGGTTGGTGTCGTAACACAGCCATTCATTCAAAAATGCGCTTAGTCACTAAAGATGATTTTTCGGCATTTTGAGCTCCTGGTTCAGTTGGATCTTGTACGGGTGTAGGCCCAAGTCCCGATGCAAAATTCGCCAAGTTGAAGTCTGCAAAAGGCCGAGTTCTTGTGCACGGCGAGGAATAGACTGCTTCGGGTTCTGCTGTACACTTTCACGTACCGCGGCGATGTTCTGGGTCGATCTTACGTTCCTTGAATATACGGGTGTTGGCTGATTGTTTACTGAACCAGTCGTATCAAATTTGGAACGTTGAAGAGTCTATTGTGAAGGGCCACTACGTCTACCGTAAAATGGGGGCAATATGTGTAACGTTTGCGTTAACGAACACTCATTTTGATAATAAAGTTTTATCATTTGAACATGCTGTTCAATCGTGTAACTTGCCATGATGATTTGGCATAAGCAACTGAATATAATAAACAAAAGATTTGACAGTTGTCACCAAAACAAAATGGCTGCCACGGGGCGCCAAAGTCTACCCGCACCAATTGAAAAACCCTTTTTTAATGTTTCTGCTACGACTTTAATGGCTGAAATACAAACACGCTTCAGCTTCGGCTTCGCCTGACGTTAGTTCTGCCATAGGAATTCAATGCATCCTATCACAATGAAGCTTTGACCTCACGCTAGTTCAATTTTGCTGAACATTTTTTTTTTCTGACAGCTCAACAGCTGTTCCAAAAAGTCAACAAACAAAATACAATTGCTTTAGGAGGGATTCCCGTTGGTTATTATAGGCTGTGTAAGCTACTTCCGCGATAAATTTAATTTTTTTGATTTCAAAATTCATATTTTTTACTGCACGAAAAATCAAAACAAACTTTTGAGAAAAAATAACAGCTGCTAATGACAGAAGTGCCATTTTAGAAATGTCATTCAAAGCAACCTCTAAGCAGGCCCATCTTAAAGCAGACGAAGGCGAAGCTGAAGCGTGTTTGTGTTTCAGCCATAAAAGAAACGCACACGCATCTAATGATAAACTGGTTTCAACTACATTGCAAAACATGGAATCTGGCTTTAAATCTTTCTTAAGTCAAAAATGATGATATTCAGAAACGGTGATTATAGATGTTCCCGAAGGGAGAAGTCTACGTTTGAAAAGGAACCGATAGAAGTTGTAGATGAGTACATCTGCGAGTTTTGATTGCAGTTAGAACGAACCTAGAAAATCTAAAATCTAAATTATCGTAAGCAAATGTGTGGAGAAGCTACATTCTAAGAACTAGCATTTCACATACCTACATATAGCTAAATACAAGATATTTCGAGCTACCGCATTCGCAATTCTGCTTTCTGTTGAAAAGATTCTCCATCTCTAAAGAAGAATAGGACCCCTCTTTGAGTGATGAATGACGAAAGGATTCCACGACTATTATTCATACAAGTTATGAATTCCGAAGCAACGTGTGTACATTGTCAATATCAGGCGAGTGATTGAAGATGAATCGTCCATTTACAGAGTAGTAAAGTGAACAACTATTTGAACCACTACACTTTGCTTCTTAGGTAAAAACAATGCTCAACAAATCAACTTGTTACTTTAGTAAGAAAAGAACTTATCGGTTTAAACTACATTTCGCATCGACCAGATTTGTGCGATTTTTGCAGCCACAAATCACGAGAAAATGAATTCCATTTCCTTTGTTAAAAATGGTTTAACAAAGTTTTAAAAAATTACATGCAAAATATTTGAATGTCACAAAATTTATTAATTAAATAAAAAATAGTTTTTGGAAATCCTTACAGTGATTTTTTTTAAATTAATTTTGTAAACAAATTAATTGTTATAGGATGCACTAAAAGGGTATAGCAAACAGGTTTGGTTAAAACAAAGGAAAAAATCGTACAGAAGGGGGGTCTTTTTCTCCCCGTTTAGGTGGGAGGGATAGTTTTCTAAAAAATTGAATTAAAACAGACCAAAAAACAAAAATACAGTTTTTATTTTTAATTCCAAACTATTTTTTTTTAATTTTAAGTAAAAAAGTAACATTTTTGTTTTCAAAATTCAATTTCTTATTATTTTTTTAATAAAAAACAGAAAACCGGATACTACAGTGGCCAATAGACCCCCCTCGCTTACATTTTTTTTTTTAACCCAACCTATTCACTCTATCCTTTTAATGCAACTTATGCCAATCACCCTGTTTACAGATTATTTTATTTTTTCTTAGAAATGTTTGTTTTTGACCCGTTTTTGAGATATCGAAATTTGAAAAAAAAAATAAATTATAAAAATGTGTACTTTTTTCTAAAATTTAAATTAAATATTTAAATATTTTTAATATATTTTCAATATGTCGGAAGTAAAATTTAACTTACTTGAAATGAAAAACTTGATAGATACTCCTGTGCTATCGTCATATGAAGTATAGCCATTGGGGAAACACACACGAGAAATAACACTGAGGTGCTCCCTGAACAAAAAACGGTTATAAATCCATTAAAACTTTTAATACCAAGTTTAAATTAATAAAGTTTCTTATAGCTTACCTAAAAGTAAAAATAATCTCCTCTCTTCGGCAAATTTACGCGGATCATCGTCCTTAAAACATGTTGTCCGTGATAAAATCATCTTTCGGCGCCTTTCACATGTCTGCCGATAAACAATCATTATCCTTAGATTGAAACCGGCTATAAGAACAGTGGGTACAAGTTTGAAAAGAACCTCCAACATTACTTTGTACACCTAAGAATCCAAAATAGAGAATAGTTGTAAGGATTCTTCAAAATAACACAACATTTCTTTTCATACCGAATAAAATAACGTGCTTAGGAATTCACTGTTTTCTCTTCGAAAATACACGAATGTTCCATCCGCTTGCAGGACACACTTTATCAACTCACCTCGGAAGACACTCGGCAGGTAAATAAAAAACGTTACCACTGGTATCAGAATTACCGTCATCCTGTAAAAAGGAAAAAATCCAAAAAAAAAAAAACAAGAAAAAGAATCGTCGAAAAATTCCAAAAGAAAAACAGAGAGTGAAAAAAAGTAGCCAAATTCTGATTACTATTCTGAAAAATATCTCAAATAAATGTTGAGTTTTTTATCAAAAACAACTGATAAAACAGTTATTTTTGTATTCATATTTTTGTTTGACTACAAACTCACACCTTGGGGGACCCATAACTGGACGAATGTATCCTGGATGGCAAACGGATACGTATCTTTCGATGGTGAGAATCAAAAGCATCATAACACCGACTCCTGAAATGAATTAAAGGTTATGATTAAAAGCGGGAGTAAAGAACACTCACCTAGACATCCATTGCCAAGAAACAATTCCAGATGAGCTGTGTAAAAGGCCGGTCCAAATTCCTCCCACTGTCCGAGGTCCTTGTGGATTAGAATTCGAATGCTGAAGGGAATAGCAAAGACAATGGCTAAAAGCGCTGCTGCGGAGTAACCTGGAATTAAATAAAGAAAAATGTATGAATTCGGGTGTAAAAGGTTGTTGTCAATGATAAGGTACATTTTTTCGAGCAGTTTGATATGTACTGTAATACCGACATGTGGTGAAAATACTTATATCGTATCGTAACGAGTGCTATAATTATAATAATTGTCCAATAATAAATTATGGTTCGTGGTGGTGGTATTTTTAGTTTATTTTTTTAAATTCACAATTATCATTTTTAAACTTCCATTATTTGTTTATATTACGTTTCTCTTATTTTATTAATGTTAAATTAAGATTATTATGCTAATGTTTTTGTTTTAAAAAAAATGACTACAATTTAAAAGTAATTTGCATTACTAAAATAATTTATTTATTTTTTAATTTAAAATGATTTTCTTAAAAAAAAAAATTAAAATTTAATTATTTCAAAACCCATTGCATGTATTTTGACCAAGATTTGTATTATAAATTCGGACATTACAATCAAAAAATTGTATTGCCTTACCAGAAAAACTAAAAATATTTAACTCCAAACAGGAAGTTATTTTAATCGGTCCGATATGTCGAATTGAAAATGTTGACAATTCTCGAAATTCAAGGTCCCTACAACCTAAATCAAAAGTTTTTAGAGTGATACTTGTGTGTGGTGTGTAGGTACGTTCGTCAGCTATATCTCAAAAACCAGTATCGGTTTTGACTTCAAATTAGTGTAGTTTTACAGATATCAAAATAATAGATGAAGAAAGGCGTTCAAAAAATTGAGTGGTTTTTTTTTTTTTGAAATGTGGGAATGTGGGGTGATACAAAGTTAATATAGTTTTGATAAAATTCAATTAACGTTTTGTTTTATATATCAAAAAATCTGAACAAAATATTTGTCACCTTGAATATTTTAAGAACAAAATTTGTTATTACCTCCAGAACAATTGTATACAACGAGGAATAACGTTTTTGACATCTGGTTAAATTATTTTAAGAAATGATATTGCCTTTAAGCTAATTGCATCTTATGAAAAATATTGTTTTTAACCTTTACTAAAATTTTTATAAAAATCCAACTGTCAATTTTTTTTTATAAAAAGAGCATGGGATGTGTGTAGGTTTTCGTGTTTTGTTAAAAAAGTTGTCAGTTGAATTATTCTTAAAAATTTAATTAATTTGAAGTCAATATCTTCTATTATTTACGAGATATCGAAAATGGAACATCAATTTTTACAAATTTTGCGATTACTATTTATTGTAGATTTTAATTTTTTATGAAAAAACTTACTGTTGGATTTTTACAAAAAAAAATACTGAATGTCGAAAACAATATTTTCTGTGAAATAAAAATAGTTTAAAGCCAATTTTTTAATTTTTGAAAAGATATTTGAGTCGTAAATCAATGTCTACCAACTTTTATTAGTTTTTTTTAAGGGTTTTATTTTTTGTTAAAAAACTGTCAATTCGATTTTTCTCAAAATATTACTGAATGTTGAAAACAATATTTCTTATAAGATAAAATTAGTTGCAAGCTATTATCTCAAGGTTTTTAAAAATATATTTCATGCGAAAATCAATTTTTACCAACTTTGAGTAACATAAAAACGTTTTTTATGTTTTTATTGTTTATAAAAAAACTGTCAATTTGATTTTTCTCAAAATTTTATCAGATGTCAAAACATTATTCTTTGTTGTACAAAATTGTTTTGGAGATAAAATCATGTTTTGTTCTTAAAATTTTCGAGGTGAAAAATATTTTTTTTTCATTTTATAATATATAATATAAAATTTAATTCAAGTCCCTCGCGTTATTGGTTTGTGAGATATTTAGGGCTATACGGACATCTCTCCAAAAATCTTTTATTTCGACTCTAGGGACTTTTAAACGTCGAGAAATGTCAAAATTTTCAATTCGACAAATTGGAAGTTAAGAATATGAATCTACAAAAAATACCACCCAAAATTTTTAAAAACTGATGCTCGATTTGAATATTTCGAGAATTGATGAACGTGTTGACTTTAAAATTTATTTATTTCTTGCAAAATGTTATTATTGACGTAATTTTTACTTGCGACATATAGGAACTATATGGCAAGTTTTGCATTCGTGCAAAATTTCGAACTCGAGATTTTAATCAAACATGATATTACGATGGTAGAGAAGTCAAAAAAAGTGGGCCCGCGATTCCGTCCGGTCTGTTTTGTCTGTCTGTCCACGCTCCTACAGCCTAAACCATTGGGTCGATTGAGTTTAAACTTGGAAGTTAAGGTTTTCAGCAGATTCGCGTTAGGTGTTTTTTTCATTTTTTTTAAGACCAAAACTAACAGTGGCCCCCATACATTTTTTTGGTCAAAAAACGAAAATTCGAATTTTCTCAAAAACAAACCGATAGATTTTTTTAAATTTTCTCTAAAATTTTATTTATTTTATTTATTATTTTTCTTTATTATCAAGTAAAATAAATTACAATAATAATATTTGTATAAAGCCTAGTTACCAGGACTATCAGCTAGATACGTAAAATATATCGAAAAAATAAAGCATAAGTTGTATATATCTAGAAATTTAGGATAATGTGTGTTAGTTGTAGGAGTTAAAATACGAAGATAAATGTGATAATATGTGTTACATATATTAGATTAAATTATCAATGTTTAGTAATCGAAGTATCTTAAAGGTAGTGTTTATATTAGATTCAGAAGGTGTTTTAAGTAAATCAATAAATGAACAGTTTTGTAGAGTGTTAGTAATTTGGTTGACTTTGTGACATACGAGGAGGTGATCCATGGTAAGACTGGTGTTTGTATTGCAAAGATGACAAGGTAAAGGTGTAGTTTTGTTAAATATGTGGCTATGCGTTAAGTTAGTGTGTCCCATGCGAAGTCGAAGAAAACATCTCATCATAAATTTGGAGCAGTTCAGTGGATAAAGTATATGTTCTAATAATGGGTTAAGTTTTGAGTAATGATGGTTATAGTTATTCCATTCTTCTTTCCTTTTACTGAGCCAATTTTGTTGGATAAGAGCTTTTAAGTCTCTGTTGTTTTGAGGGTCAAATGAGAGAAGTTGTTTCTCAGCTGCAATTTTAGCTGCTATGTCGGCTTCCTCGTTACCACTTATCCCTACGTGGCCGGGTACCCACATAATTTTTAATTTAGTTTTATTTTGTATAAGGCAATCTCTTATATACTGTACAATTGGAGTTTTGTTGTTGACATTTTTTATTGCAGATAACGTGGATAGACTGTCAGTGCAGATAACAATTTTTTTGAAATTCTTGATTTTTGTAGCTTTGTAAATTGCAAGAGCTTCAGCAGAAAAAACAGAACAATATTGTGGCAGAAGACCATTCATTATTAGGTTTTTATTTTCGTCAACTATAGCAAAGGTAGTGAGATGTTCTGTTTTAGAGCCATCTGTAAACAAAAAGGTCCAATTTTCACTTTTGTATTTGTGTGCTGTAGCATTATACAGTGCTTGGTAAGTTTGGTTGTTTGTGTAGTCTTTGTGTGTGCAGGTGAGGTCAGTAATTATCGATGATTCGGAAAGTAGCCAAGGTGGGTGAACTGTTGTTTTCTGGGATCGAATGTCAAGTGAAATGTCCATTGTTCGAGCGATATTAAGCGCATTGTAGATTGTAGAGGGAACACTTGGAATTCTTTTCCGGGATAGGGTTCGTTTAGCATCATTTGTAACTGGAGACTTAGGTGTGGATATTAACTTTGGAATAAGAAGAGATGTTAGGTAGTTGAATCTTTCTTCGATGGAAGGAAGGCCAGCTTCGGCTAGCAAATTTTTTACGGGAGTTGTTCGAAACGCTTTGAGACAACATCTGATGGCTGAATGATATTGCGGTTTTATTAATTGAAGCGAACTCTTGCAGCATTTTCCATAAATAACTAGGCCGTAGTCGATCTTCGATAAAATTGTTGCTGCGATGACTCGGATGATGGTGTTCATGTGTGAAAAGCTTTTGTTTGAACATAAATACTTAATTACATTTAACCTGGTAACTAGGTTTTTCTTAAGCATTAAACAGTGGTTTTTGAAATTAAATTTAGCATCAAATAATATACCTAGGATCTTAAGATTATGAACATTTTGTATGGAGATATTATTGAAAATAAGTGGAATCAGCTTTGAGCAACTTGTTTTTTTACAAATGTGTAGTATTTTTGTTTTATCGAAAGAGATTAAAGAACCAGAAAGCTTAGACCATTCGTTAATTTCGGTTAATATCGTTTGAAACGTGTTAGTAATATCGGAAATATTTTTACATTTTGACATAATAATTAAGTCGTCTGCATACAAAGAATGACGAATAGTAGAAAATTTTGTTAAAATTTCGCTTAGCTCATTGAATGCTATTATAAAAATTATCACCGAGAGGGGTGATCCTTGAGGGATACCATTCTCGGCGTTATTTACAGCTGAATAAACATTGTTAACTTTGACTCTAAATTTTCTATTTGTTAAAAAAGATATTATATATTGAAGCATTTTTGGACCAATCTTCCAATCGATTAGCTTCTTTATTACAATATGTATCCCAATTCTGTCAAAAGCCTTCTCAAAGTCAATTGACAGAACTGAGACATGATTCTTAGAAGAAAGGGCTGATGTGATAAAATCGTCAACGTGTAGGAGAGCGTCAGTTGTCAATAGACCGCGTTTAAAAGCTACTTGATTTACATTCGTAAGATTATTTTTATCTAAATACCATAGAAGTCGTTTTGAAATAATTTTTTCAAGAACTTTTCCTGCACAAGGCAGTAAAGAAATTGGGCGGTAACCGTTCACTTCATTTATAGCCTTACCGTGTTTTGGAATAGGCACAATACTTGCAATTTTCCATGATTGTGGAATGACTCCAGTGTCCAGGATATTGTTAAATAGGGAAATGAAGCGCAGTTTCAATGACTTAGGTGCATTTTTTAGCATAGGGTACGATATTTTGTCAAAGCCAGGAGTTTTGCCTTTTGCTGTAGCTAAAGAACTTTCCAGCTCAAGGGTACTAATCGGGAGTTCTATAGATCGAGTTGATGCAGATAGATTGTAAGTTTGAGTTGTTGTTTCAAGACAAGATTGTTTGGCGTTCGTGAACTCGGGAGAAAAATTTGAATCTTTAGCGTAGTTAGACCACGCCTGAGCAAAATGATTGGCTATATCAAGAGGTATTGAAATTGTTGTGGATTCAGATTTTATACATTTAATAGAGTGGTTAATAAAGTTTCCAGAAAGTGTTCTAATGCCAGACCAAAGCTGTTTAGAGGAAGTTCGGGGGTTAATAATAGATGTAAATCTTTCAAAAGATTCTTTTTTAGCTATTCTGGCTGATCTGCGAAATAGTGCATTTGATTTCCGGTATGCTATAAGATTGCTCTCGGTTGGATGTTTTTTAAAATGTTGCCAAGCTTTTTGTTTAGATTGTCGGAGGTTTTTTATTTCACTGTTGAACCATGGAGGATTATTTTTGTGACAAGATCGAGATTGGGGAATGGCTGCATTGGCAGCATATCTAATGCATTTGTTTAAAATAGCAGCTTCCTTATTAATATTAAAGGTTGGTTCGACCTGTGCCAAGCGCTCGTTGATTTTGTTTTGAAATTTAGGCCAGTTAGTTCTGTCAGTTTGGTATCTAATATTATGGTTGTGGGATGTGGACCTAGATCCAAGGTTAAGGGTAGTAATAATCGGAAAGTGGTCACTGCCATGGAGATCGGGAAAGGCTTTCCAGGATGATAATGGGTAGAGCTGTGGTGAAATGAGAGAGAGATCAAGGTGTGTCAAAGTGCCATGTGTTGAGAAGTGAGTGGGCGACCCATCATTTAGTATGAGAAGATTTGAGGTGGATATAAAATCTTCAACAATTTTGCCTCTGGAATTAGATATTGGAGAGCCCCATATGGGACTCCAAGAGTTAAAATCACCAGTTAATAGTAGAGGTGTGTGGACGGTATTTATTATATTTTCTAAATCATTTGCAGAGAAACTTTGTTCTGGATGGATATACAGAGACAAAATGGTTATTTTCATTTGTAGCTCAATTTCAACTGCAATTGTTGAAATTGGAGAATTTATATGAAAGTATTTGTGAGGTATGGACTTATGAACTAAAAGCCCAGTTCCCTGTTTAGCAGAAAAGTTTGAAGGTAGGTTATGGAAAAAAGCAGAGTATTGTTTTGGAGGATAAGGATTAAGATTATTTTGAAAGTGTGTTTCTTGTAGGGAGATGATTGAAGGTTGTTCGTCGTTTATTAATAACTGCAGTTCATGTAAGTTATTGAAGTATCCATTCAAGTTCCATTGTAAAATTTTGAGCATCATCATGGAAGAGAGAGGTCTTAAAATAAATATAGTTTAAATATTCATTAAAGAATTGAGCTGCCGAAAGAACTTTTTTCTTCACTTGTCTCCACCAGCAGAGAAATAACGTATGGCATACCCCCATCCCACACAACACCGAGAGTAGCTTAAAAGACCCGCAATGCAATTGAGCAAGTCAATTGCATCACTGGTCATCCAACCACCAGCCGCGCTAATGCGGGAAAAAGGGGGGAAACCAGACGCACCTCTCTACTGATGGAGACATTGAGTGAAAGAAATTAATGTCTTTTAAGAAACGTCATCGTCATCTATATTCATGAAAGAAGGAGAGTTTCTGTGTTGTTGAGATTTAGAAGGTGAGTTGTTTTGTTGCTTAGAGTTTAGTTTGGGGGAAGAGATCGAGAGAGAGTTTGTGGTTGGGGGGTTTGAGTTATTGTTGTTATTAGGTGTAGCTGAATTTGATGTAGTAATAGAAGAGTTGTTACTGGAAGTATGTGGTAAAATTAGTGAAGATTGATTTTGAGTGTTTGGTAGGCCACCAATACGTGATGGAATAGGAGGGAATGAGGGGGATGGATTGGAATATGGAATTGTTTTTTCTGAGTTTTGTTTTTCTTTTAAAGAGTAATTGAGTTTAGGATTTTTAATAGCTGTATTATTTTCTGTTATTATTGTATTACTGTTTATCTGAGGTATTGTATTGTTGTCACTTTGAAGAGAAATAGGGTTATCTTTGGTTGGGATGTTATTCTGTTTTGAAATGTCAAAACTGTTTGGTATTGTTAAATTAATAGGTGGTGTTTGTTTGATGGCATCTGCAAATGAGCTAGAAGATGTTTGCGGCTTTAACGGGTTACTTTCCTTGTATAAGCGTTTGGCTTCTGATAATGTACATTTGTTTCGGGTTTGAATAGTAAGTATTTCTTTCATTTGAAGGAATTTGGGGCAGGATTTCTCAGAAGAGGGATGTGGGGAACTACAATTGGCACACATAGTGCGGGTACAAGGAGTTGGTGTATGAGGAGTAAGGCAACATATTTCACAAGCTGCTTGGTTTGTGCATCGCTTGGTTGTGTGACCGAGTAGCTGACAATGTCTACACCTCATGGGATTTGGGACATATTCACTGACTTTGGCATTGTACCAGCCTATTAAAACGGTATCAGGTGGTTGGAAACGATCGAACGTAAACAGCATTAATCCTGTAGGACGTTGGTTGCCTTCATGTTGTTTTGTAAATTTGTATACTTGAGTCACTCCTTGGTCCTTCATTTCAGATATAATTTCGGTTTCTTGGACATTAATGAGCCATGGAGCATATACGATTCCCTTGGAGGAGTTGAGTTGATCGTGGAGGTATACTGTGACTGGGCACATGTTGGAAAGAGTTTTGACAGCAAGAAATCTATCGGCAATGGATTGGTCTTTCGTTAGGATGAGAAGGTTACCGTCTCTTAGTTGGGATATACTATCGTATTTAGTGCTAATTGCATCGATAGCTTTTCGTAGCAAAAAGACGCTGATTGATGTCAAGGGTTTATCTGGATTTTTGGGGGCAATGACAATGAACCGGGGGTTTTTCGGAATGATGGTTTTTTTCAGGGAAGGGAATTCATGGGAAGAGGAAGTAGATATTTTAATTTTTTTAGAACGGGGTTCAGGAGGGGGATCAACAGTTAGGCCGTCGAACATATTCCCCTTTTTTATTGGCCCTGAGGCCATATTGATTAGGTTAGGATACACTTCACTCGCGGGGTATACACACGCACTTGAAGTAAAATGGAAGATCACAAAGGGAGGAAAGAGATGGATACTAGGTTGGAATAAGAGAAAGTGTGAGAGGATACGCACAAAAGGTAAATGACACAAGCCAATTAGCGAGATGTTTCCTGCTTGAAAGCTAGTCGGAGACTGTGCTCTAAAATTTTATTTTTAAACTTGGCTTCTTTTCATAAGAAAAACATATTTTTGTATTACTCAGGAAAGGTACCGCTTATAATGGGTGATTTTTTTGAGGTTAGGATTTTCATGCATTAGTATTTGACAGATCACGCGGGATTTCAGACATGGTGTCAAAGAGAAAGATGCTCAGTATGCTTTGACATTTCATCATGAATAGACTTACTAACGAGCAACGCTTGCAAATCATTGAATTTTATTACCAAAATCAGTGTTCGGTTCCAAATGTGTTTCGCGCTTTACGTCCGATTTATGGTCTACATAAGCGACCAAGTGAGCAAACAATGGCTATGTAAATAAGCAAAATTGCCGCATTTGGAGTGAAGAGCAACCAGAAGCCGTTCAAGAACTGCCCATGCATCCCGAAAAATGCACTGTTTGGTGTGGTTTGTACGCTGGTGGAATCATTGGACCGTATTTTTTCAAAGATGCTGTTGGACGCAACGTTACGGTGAATGGCGATCGCTATCGTTCAATGCTAACAAACTTTTTGTTGCCAAAAATGGAAGAACTGAACTTGGTTGACATGTGGTTTCAACAAGATGGCGCTACATGCCACACAGCTCGCGATTCTATGGCCATTTTGAGGGAAAACTTCGGAGAACAATTCATCTCAAGGAATGGACCGGTAAGTTGGCCACCAAGATCATGCGATTTGACGCCTTTAGACTATTTTTTGTGGGGCTACGTCAAGTCTAAAGTCTACACAAATAAGCCAGCAACTATTCCAGCTTTGGAAGACAACATTTCCGAAGAAATTCGGGCTATTCCGGCCGAAATGCTCGAAAAAGTTACCCAAAATTGGACTTTCTGAATGGACCACCTAAGACGCAGCCGCGGTCAACATTTAAATGAAATTATCTTCAAAAAGTAAATGTCATGGACCAATCTAACGTTTCAAATAAAGAATCGATGAGATTTTGCAAATTTTATGCGTTTTTTTTTTTTTTAAAAGTTCTCAAGCTCTTAAAAAATCACCCGATAGAACCGTTATTTTGTTTCTTAATTTTCTCAGCAACTTATCAACCGATTTCAATAATTTTTTTTTTCTGAATAAGCTCTTATATTGTTTGGATTTTTAAAAAAATATTGAATTTTTTTTTTCAAAATTCTATATCTCAAAAACGGGTCAACATTTTTTTACGAAATTCAAATGTAGAGCGTATATTTACAATCACTAAACAACTGCATACGAAAAATATTTTTAGAACAAAATTTAAAAATTTTATATATAAAAAAATTAATTTAAAAAAAAAAACGCTCTAACGATTTTCAAAAAAAAAATTTTGAAAAATCAAGGGTTTTTTGATTTATAAAATGGCATCTAAATTTTTGAAGACAAACTTATTTTTCAGGTAAAGTTTTGAATCTTAAAATAGTTTTTTTTTTAAATTATTTTAACTGCATTAAATGTAATCCCCTCCCATCTCACCAGATCAAATCCTGTGCGTGAGCCCGAAAGAGCGCATTACATTGACAAAACTTTTATTATATTCAGCCCTATCATGAATTCCATCGTAATTGGAAATTTTTACGAATCCCGAAAAACTGTATCATGAAATCCGTTTGTAGTGGAAAATCTCATACAATTTTGCATTACGAACGGATTTCATGATACAGTTTTTCGGGATTCGTAAAAATTCCGACTACGATGGAATTCATGATAGGGCTGATTACTATCTTTTATCCAAATTAGATAATGCATTTGGTACATATGTATGTATTGTTTATAATTATAACTATTGTAAATACCAATTCATTTTCGGGATGAGTTGTCCTAGGATGAGTTGTGTCTTGGGATGAATCGCGCGGTTTTTTTGACAAATCGAATAGCATTTAAATCTTTGAAGACAAACTTGTTTTAAAGGTATAATTTTAAATCTTATATAGATGATTTTTTAAACAGACTCTTTGCATACAGGAGCAAGTTTGTGCGACCCAGTCGTGCATTTTATTATATAAGAAATACAAATTTAAGAAACTTGCTGTTAAAATTGATAACAATTAATTCTTGACTAAAATATGTAGGGAGCAAAAACAAATTTTGAAATCAAACTTATTTTATTATACGCAAAATATTATTGCTTACTTTTAATTTTAGAAAAATTCAAGTAGCAACTTTTTTTACAAAACACGAAAACTTACAAAAACAACAAAAAAAAAATTATAAAAAATTTGTTATTGTCTAAAAAAGCGGGAACGAAAACAAATATAGAAATTAAGCTTATTTTATAATATGCAAAATATTGTTGCTTACTTTGTTTAACTTTTTAGAAAAAATCAATTAACATTTTTTTTACCAAATACGAAAACCTACAAAAATAACAAAAAAACTGATGAGAAATGGTTTTCGACTCAAGTATTAAGAGAACAAAAAAGATATTGACTTCAAATTTTCTTATCTCAAATAAAATATAGTTATTAATATTTTGTTAGAGTTTTACAAAAATCTAAAAACGGGTACGGATGAAGAGTTATCAGTGTCTTTTTTATTGTTTTAAGTTGTTAAGTTTTCTTGTTTGTAAAATTTTATTTTTTAATAAATATCTTTAAAAAAAGATACAAATTTTAACTACACAAATAATTTAAAACTTTTAAAATTATTTTTTTTTAAGAACATAATTTTGTAAAAAATAAAATCTGTAATTACCTAAAACCAACATTGAAATACATTTTGATAATTTTTGTTTTAAATTGGGGATTTACAATTCTTCAAAAGAGACAGAACTCATTTAAGGAAATAAATGTTTCTACACAGGTGTCATAGACATCACAAATAAATAAAATATCAAATACAAATTTTGTCTTGCCAACTCTAAGCTGATTATAAAAAAAAATTCATCACCTCAATAAATTGTGCACATCATCTTTTTCTGTCTCACATGAGTTTGGTTAACAAGCCCTTTAGAAAATAATTTCATGCTTCTTTCACTTTTTAATTTATTTTCCATCAGCCTAGGAACGTTTTTTTCAAAAGGACTCTTTTACACAAGGCAAGGATATGAAAATCCAAGTCTACAAGACTCTGGTATATTTGGTTGGGTGATTTTTGTTTGTATTTTTGTGTTTTGTTATGAGTATTGTGCTTCAACTCCAACATTCATACACATACATAAAATAAAAAAATTAAAATATTTAATATGCATAAATTGATTCTGCATATAATAATTTTAATGGCATCAGACATGGGTTATGCTCGAACATATGTTCGACACACTCGTAAATTTTCAATTTACATTAAATTGTCAATTTATAAGAAAAATTACTTATTGATGATGAAGTCGGTTATATATTATTAATGTGATTTTATTTATGTACAACATATATACTTTCTCTCCTTGTGGAAAAACCCATCTCCCGTCGACATATCTACTCCATCTTCATGCCATTACAAAAATTAATTTATTTTTATTTCGCATCACTGAATCCTGTGTGAAAATAAGGATGATATCTTTAAGTATAGAGCATCATACCTTATACATATATTAGCTATTTCACTTCTTGTCATACACAACACCGCCGCCGTGACGTAAACACAAAAGGATACAAAAATATAAAGTGTAATAAATAACTTTATTGATTGAGATAAAGTTTAAAATTGATGTTTTTGAAACGCGGCTCAGCGCGGCGCGTTAAAGGCATAACCCCCCATCAATATCGTTAATCAAACAGATTAGGAAACACGAAAAAGGTTGAGTCAGGTCTAAAAGGAACCTCTATACTAGATCGCAAGGACAACTCCACCGACGACGTGAAAATTCTACTTTGATAAATTGTACAAACATTAAACAAAAATTTAAAAAACATTTTTAATCGATTCACGTATCTTGAGAATCATGTTTTGCCTTAAGCCTTTTTGCAGATGTCCTTATTCTGATTAATATGTTAAATTTACACGAAAACCCTTTGAAAAAGCGTCAATTGATTGCATGTAATCCAAGTTAGGCTAACTAAGCTATATTCTAAGCGAAAAAATCGATCATTGATTTTTGACTTTCGTGTAAGATATACCAAAGCTCTTCAACTAAGTAAGTATTACCTACGTAAATGACGTGATTTCTTATGGTATAACAATAATAATATGTACAATGTAAGTCACTTAATATCCTAAGCACATAATTGCATACTTTTGATTTGACCCACTCTAAATACCCTCATTTGTGAAATGTGTAACAAGGCCTTTTACAACAACAACAAAAATAACAACAACAATCATTCCATTGACCAATAGCGTGCCCCAAAGTGATTTCATTGAAATTACCTTCTACTAAACCTTGGTTTGGATGATGCTTTCGACCGAACGACCGACGACGACGCCTGATGACTTACGCCTTCTTCGTTTTGTTCATGAAAAATGCCCTCAATGAAATGAATATGTATACGAGTACAAACATATTAAGGTCTAGGTATACCAAACCAACCTGTTGCATGTCCTTGCAAGGACATATTTTCATTCAGTATGCTGTTCAACCCAATGCAAATATGGATATAGTTGAAAAACCTAGATTTTGATTTAGGTATAGGTACGTCGAGCATGGGAAAATACCTAAAAATACATACCAGGACCAGAATCAAGCCAAACTCAGTGCTGAATATGTTGTATGATGCTATTCTACACATCAAGGTAGGACAACATTAAAACAACAACTCGTACATCAAATTCTAGGAGTATGTATGTATATAGTATATTCTTTCATTTCATCTCAAGGCACTCTGCATTTTAAGGATCTGTACTGTGCTGTGCTTTGTTTGGGCTAAAGTGCTCAACTTATAAATAGTCCCTTTTTTTCGTAGGAAAATAAAAATGAAAATGAAGGCAGATCGCAGATGATGCAGCTTAGGGCGAACAGAACACTAAGATTTCACATCTTTGAAATTACGTTGCATTGTTCACATTCTGTGAAGAGTTCACCTCCGAGGTTATCCTGATGATAAACTTTTACGTTGTGTGTTTGTGTCTTTGTCGTCATCAACGTATTTTATTGCTCTAACCACACACTATCACATGTATGTATGTATGTGAAGATCCTTGCTATGTTTTTTTTTTTGGTTTTATAAAGAAAGATGCTGGGTGCATGATGCGGTGAACGTGTCTTTTATCGAGATAAATCATTCCACATGAACTAAGTTATATTAATGACGTTTTTGTGCATAGTTCGCTTTCTTGTTGCCTAAGGAGGACGATACGGGACGGGGAGCTTTCTGAGATTAAGTTTCATCCAGCAGCAGTATAGCACTAGCGCCAGGACCTATAACAGCAGCAGAAGCAGCATGAAAACTAAAACATGTGGTCTTGTACTTTTGGTCTAAGAGGTCTTGCATAAGACATTCTTTGCCATCTCAAGGACTTGCGGTACGGTGCGGTTGTGGCGGCGAAAGAAGCTCACTATAGCAGTGACATTATTTATCACAAATTCTAAGAAATAAAACTTCTTCTTTTTCTTATATTTTTTCACAAGCAAAGTAGTAGCAGCTAGCGTTGACTTAAATGAGAATGTTTAACAGAATTCCACAAATGGTTATGAAGGAGTTCTTTACAAGGATCTTTTGTTTGGAGAGCTCACAAAAAATAAAAACATAATCGTGTGTTTAATTTTATGTAATTTCTGAACAAAGGATTAAGATATGTGAGCTTTTTATATAATTAAAATGTTACCGCTAATTTAATGTCTTGTTTTGAAAATATAATATCTATGAACACCTGATGCGAAAATCTGGGCGATGTGGTAATGCTTTTTAAATTTTCATACTTTCAAGGACTCATGTTAGAAATTTAAACCTAGAGTGAATGATAGGATTACAACTAACTACGCTTAAAGGATGATGACCCATTTCAAATGAGGGTGCATTTAGCATTAAAGAGATTTGCTTAAATTTCCAACAAAAAAAAAAACGTTCTAAAGCTTAGCAACTTTAGGCCTTAAAGTCCAAATGTTATCATTAATCTCTAAGAGATTCAAAACTAGAGTCAATCGTTTTGTTAAATAACTTCATTGAAGAATAAACTAAGCTCATCTTGGAAATCTTCACAATCATATGAGAATTAAAAATTGTATTTTATATAAACCTACGAGTATTACTTTCATTATAAATATAAAAAGAATAAAGGCCCTGTTTGGCTACTCTGAGGTATTCAGCTGAATTCATTATGGACTTGTAAGACAATAAACTTTTGAAAAGTACCTTGCACTTTAATAAGGTTGAAGCTTTCACAAAATGTAGTACCCGTGGCATGATGGTTAGTGCGTTGGACTGTCATGCCGGAGGTCTTGGGTTCGATCCCATGCCTATGCCATCTAAAGTTTTTTTTTCACGGGTACTGCCTCTTGCGAGGAATTGACAAATTCTTCAAGATAAATTCTTGTCATAAAAAGTGCTTTCTTAAATTATCCGTTCGGATTTGGCTTAAAACTTGAGGTCCCCTCCATCCCTGGCAACAGTACTCGCACACAGGAATGGTTGAGAGGTGTAAGTCACTAGGCCCTAGTTCTCAACGGACTGTTGCGCCACCCAATATATTTTTTTTCACAAAATTTTTGGACAGCTGAATCTTTTCTGAGAAATTATAAGGATGTAGAAATAGGCTTGATTTTGAAGTTAGTGATTTGTCGAATTGAAAATGTTGACATTTCTCGACGTTTCGAGGTCCCTAGAGCGTAAGAGAGATGTTTGTGTGTGCGTGTGTACGTTCGTACGTTCGGGAAGCTTTTTTCGCCATACATATCTTAAGAACCAGTGGAGACATCGACTTCAAATAAGCTTTGTTATACTCTCAAAAAAATAAAGTGGGTGGTTTTTTTACCATAGCAATTTAAAAAAGAGGCTGGGATGCGACCCACACTGATAACTTCCCATCCCGTCTGTCGATTTGACTTGCTTAAAAGGTTTGTAGGTTTTCGTGTTTTGTTAAAATAGTTATCAATTAAATTATTCTAAAAAATTTAAAAATTACCAAAAATATTTTGCATTTGATGAAATAGTTTGATTTCAAAATCAATTTTTGGTCGAAAACCAATTTTTACCAATTTTAGTAGCATTTCTTAAAAGTTAAAAAATACAAATGGGATGAATGAAATTAATTTGAAGCCAATGTTTTTTTATTATTCACGAGATATCGAGCAATTTTTACCAATTTTGTGTAATATTTTTTTGTAGATTTTAATTTTTTAAGGAAAAACTGACTGTAAGATTTTTATAAAAACAAATTAATAAATGTTAAAAACAACATTTTTTATGAAATAAAAATAATTTGAAGCCTATATCTTAAATTTTTAAAAAGATATTTGAGTCGAAAATCAATTTTTACGAACTTTTATTAATTTTGTTTAGGTTTTTATTATTTATAAAAAAAACTGTCATTTAGATTTTTCTCAAAATGTTACTGAATGTTGAAAGCAATATTTCTCATAAGATAAAATTAGTTTAAAGCCAATATCTCAAAGTTTTGAAAATATATTTAAGTCCAAAACAATTTTTACCAACTTTTGTTGATTTTTTTTTAAGTTTTTAGTGTTTTGTAAGTAAACTGTCAATCCGATTTTTCTCAAAATGTTACTGAATATTGAAAATAATATTTCTTATAAGATAAAATTAGTTGGAAGCTATAATCTCAAATTTTTGAAAAGATATTTGAGTCGAAATTCTATTTTTACAAAACTTTGAGTAATGTTTTTTAGGTTTTTATTTTTTATAAAAAAACCTGTCAATTCAATTTTTCTCAAAATTTTACCTGATATCAAAAACAATATTTTTCGTTGCACAAAATTGTTTTGGAGATTAGATCATTTGTGGTTACTAAAGTATTCGAGGTATTTTGGTTAACCCAAATTATCTCACGAACCAATAGCGCTAGCGACTTGAAATAAATTTTATATTTATACACCGAACCAATATAATTTTGAAAAAAAAATTAATTAACGGTTTTTTTTATAAATTAAAGAAACTAAAAATAAAATTTTCGCCTCGAATACTTTAGTAACCACAAATGATTTTATCTCCAAGATAATTTTATGCAAAGAAGAATAACGTTTTTGACATCCGGTAGAATTTTGAGTAAAATCATTTGGCAGTTCAAAAAAAAAAAATACATAAAAAAAACAATACTAAAAGTTGGTAAAAATTGATATTCGACTTTGACTTCAAATTATTTATCACACACAAAATATTATTATGAATTTAGTGTAAGAGTATATTAAGAAGACAAATCGACAGATTTGACTTATTTCCTTTAAAAAAATATTCTTGGAAGCTAATCAGCCTTATCACAGGCCCCGTCGTAATAGATTCGTAGTACGAACCCCGAAAAAAAGTATCATTGCTCCCGTCGTCGTCGTACTAAAAAAATTTGCTACGAAATTCGGAGTTTGTGAAAAGTGGTATCAATAGCCCCGAATGAATAGAAAGTTTGGCAGTTTTTTCTACGAACAGTTATTTCGATCGGAGTTCAATGAAAACGAACAAAAAATATTTAGGGTTAAAAGCATCCCTTAAAATTTTGCGCTGCATTTTTAGTGTTCGTTGTCTTCGTGTATTTTCTTCATTTATTGCAAAGATTGCAACGGCAATATAATGCATTTTTAAAGACAAAAACAAATAGAATTAAATCTAAAGATGAAAAACGAGCTTTTATTTATTTTTCTTATTTTGACGCAAATCAGCTGATTTTAACACTCCGAAAATAGTATTTCTGTGTGGCAATGCTTTTTTGATTTCGTTCGGGGCTTATAATGTAAATGTATTCGTATTCGTAGCGTAACAAAATTTTCGGAGATTCGCTACGAGGGACTCTGTGATAGGGGTGAATAGCTTTCTTTGAAAATTTCGTATCTTAAAGACATATACATAATTATGGTTTCAAAATAAGTCCATTTAAATTTGAAAAATAAACCCTCAAATTCAAATTTAAAAAAAAAACATTCATTTTTTATGAAATACGTATTTTCAATATCCAATTTTCGAGCTATGAAATTTAAGATTTTGACATTTTTCAAAGTTTCAACATAATTGTGGATTAAGGAACTCAAATAAAATGGCACCAAAAACTGACGTTTAAGCTATTTCTCTATAGAAATTCAACACGTTAAATAAATAATTTTGTTAAAGGAATTTAACAATATGTAAAAATATTTGTAAAAAAGAAGCTGAGATGCAACCTGACTGTTAACTTCCCAACCATTCCCGTCTGTCGAATTTTATAAGCCTTGAAAAATCAACTGACGGAAATTAAATATAAGTTATTAATATTTTGCATATGATAAAATAAGTTTGCTTTATGTATCTGTTTTTATTCTGGACGTTTTTAGTCGAAAACCAATTTTTATCAATTATAGCAGCATTTTTTTTAAAGTTTGTATTGATTGAATTTTTCGAAGAAAATTATTTTACGTTATTAACAAAATTTTGCATAGAATGAAATAATTTCAAAGTCAATGCCTTCATCTTTTCTCAAATTATTATGTCGGTAATATCTTTGTTTTTCGAAAAATATTCGAAGTGAAAAATATATTTGTTTCTTATTTATACAAAACAGTTAATTGATTTTTTTTTAAATTATGCTTTATTGGTATCACGCCACATTATATCATATAAATTTAATTGAAGTCTCTAGCGTTGTTGGTAATATCTTGACTTTGTACCTGAGATATAACCGATGCAAAAAGATAACCTAAACCTAACCTACATACAAATTTTTCAGCAACGAAAAATTATATTTTATTCAAAATAGTTTTTTTACCACAAACAAAAATTTTACGCTTGGACTTACCAAGCTTCTTACTTTTTAAATTTCAATTGGCACTTAATTTAACAAGAAATTAAAACTTTTAAAATACGAGCTTTAAATGTATCTCATTTTTTCTGTTTTTATTTTACTAAATTTGAAAAGAAAACATTTTTTATTTACAAAAAAAAAAATATTTCTTTATTCAAACACCTTAAGTAATGAAATTAAGTTTTTGTGAATTTAATATTATAGAAATACATTTGTTTATGAAAATCTAATTGACCGTTTTTTTTCCAACAAGTATAATTTCTTAAAAAAAAAGTAGTTTTCAAAAAATGTAGGTAGTGGTTTTCCAATAACAAATGCTTATAACAGATCTTAGTTTCATTCTAGGTAGCGCTTTGTTTTTAATCCTTAAAGCATCAAACACAATTAACGTGGGTGATGCCACGTGTATCCTAGCAAAATCATATATTATCAAGGTGAGTGCCAATCTCTCAAGTTCAATTTTTGGTCACGTATTATTAATTTCCATAAAATAAAACAAAGGTGTAAAACACATTTTTGAAAAAGTTGATACTTTCTATTCATTTATTCATTTATCGCACTTTGTGCGTTCTTCCTTGAATTTTTACAGAATTCTAGTATTTCTTAAAGCCATCATTTCAAATGAAACCTATTCACTGCCCAAAATGTTTTTCTTTTCAATTTCTTGTCTAGCACTTCGTGCGATAAAAAAAACAAATGAATACCCTTACATTACTACAACATCAAGGACACTCACTTGATAATGGAATGTCAATAAATTTGATTTTAATAGCATCAAGATCAAGAAGTACAAAAATGTTTTTATTTTTTTTAATAGAAAAATCATACAATTTTTATACACCCACTCGATACTTACGAGACTTAAAAAGTCAACAAAAATTATGTTGCTGTACAAATTGACACTACTTATACCAAAATCAATTGAGAATATATCTATAAGATAGTCGTAGACCTTGAAGACATTACCTGAAATTTATTGACAATAATGGCGAGTAGAGTGAGTTAATTTTTATTATAGACATTTATAATTTTCAATCGAGGCATGAAAAGGTTGAAAGCTTTAGAATGGAGACAATAAAAAATCGATTTTAAAATTTTATATCGATTTCAATAAGAGGCAATCTGGTAAACATATGTTATATTATAATATCAAGTGAAGTCGTTAAATTGAGCCAAAATTGACAATATTTCAAGGTCTAGAAAAATAAAATTTACGTGTTCAGCATAAAAAAAAAAAGAGGCTGGGATGCGACCCACACTGATAACTTCCCATCCCGTCTATCGATTTGTCTTGCTTAAAAGTTTGTCTAAATGTATCAATTCTTACCAAATTTGCGTTCTATTTTTTGTAGATTTTATTTTTTTTATGAAAAAACGGACTGTTGGATTTTTATAAAAAAATTATTGAATATAAAAAACAATATTTTCTGTGAAATAAAATAAGTTTGAAGCCAATATTTTTAATTTTTGAAAAGCTATTTGAGCCGAAAATCAATTTTTACCAACTTTTATTAATTTTTTTGTTTAGGTTTTTATTTTTTGTAAAAAAACTGTCAATTCGATTTTTCTCAAAATTTGTCCTAATGTTGAAAACAATATTTCTTATAAGTTAAAATTAGTTAGAAGCCATAATCTCAAATTTTTGAAAAGATATTTAAGTCGAAAATCAATTTTTACCAACTTTTGTTAAATTTTTTTTCGGTTTTTAATTTTTTGTAAAAAAACTGTCAATTCTATTTTTTTCAAAATATTACTGAATGTTGAAAACAATATTTTTTGAAAGATAAAAGTAGTTTAAAGCTAATATCTCAAAGTCTTGAAAAGATATTTGAGTCAAAACTCAATTTTTACCAACTTTTTTTTAACTTCCCATAGGAAGTTATTGTAATGGGTCCGATTTGACAAATTGAAAATTTTGACATTTCTCGACGTTTCAAGGTCCCTAGAGTCGAAATAAAAGATTTTTAGAAAGATGTCTGTGCGTGCGTGTGTACGTACGTCCGTACGTCCGTACGTCCGTACGTCCGTACGTTCGCGACGTTTTTTTCGTCGTCCATAGCTCAAGAACCAGAAGAGATATCGACTTCAAATAAATTTTGTTATACAGATAATAAGGCAGAAAGATGCAGAAAGGGCTCTCAAGAAAATTGCGTGGGTGGTTTTTTTACCATAGCAGTTTAAAAAAAAGGTGAAAATTTTGGTTAACCCTAAATATCTCATGAACCAATGACGCTAGAGACTTGAATTAAATTTTGTATTATATATTGTATCGTGATACAAAACAATTATATTTTTGGAAAAAAATTCAATTAACGGTTTTTTTTATAAATCAAAAAAACTGAAAAAAAAAATTTGTCACTTCGAAAATTTTACGACTAAAATATGATTTCATCTCCAAAACAATTTTGTGCAACGAAGAATAATGTTTTTGACATCTGATAAAATTTTGAGAAAAATCGAATTGACAGTTTTTTTACAAAAAATAATAACCTAAAAAAAAATAAAAAAAAGTTGGTAAAAATTGAGTTTTGACTCAAATATCTTTTCTAAACTTTGAGATATTGGCTTTAAACTACTTTTATCTTTCAAAAAATATTGGTTTCAACATTCAGTAAAATTTTGAAAAAAATAGAATTGACAGTTTTTTTACAAAAAATTAAAAACCGAAAAAAAAAATTAACAAAAGTTAGTAAAAATTGATTTTCGACTTAAATATCTTTTCAAAAATTTGAGATTATGGTTTCTAACTAATTTTAACTTATAAGAAATATTGTTTTCAACAGTAGGAAAAATTTTGAGAAAAAAAGAATTGACAGTTTTTTTACAAAAAATTAAAAACCGAAAAAAAAAATTTAACAAAAGTTGGTAAAAATTGATTTTCGACTTAAATATCTTTTCAAAAATTTGAGATAATGGCTTCTAACTAAGTTTAACTTATAAGAAATATTGTTTTCAACATTAGGACAAATTTTGAGAAAAATCGAATTGACAGTTTTTTTACAAAAAATAAAAACCTAAACAAAAAAATTAATAAAAGTTGGTAAAAATTGATTTTCGGCTCAAATAGCTTTTCAAAAATTAAAAATATTGGCTTCAAACTTATTTTATTTCACAGAAAATATTGTTTTTTATATTCAGTAATTTTTTTATAAAAATCCAACAGTCCGTTTTTTCATAAAAAAAAATAAAATCTACAAAAAATAGAACGCAAATTTGGTAAGAATTGATACATTTAGACAAACTTTTAAGCAAGACAAATCGATAGACGGGATGGGAAGTTATCAGTGTGGGTCGCATCCCAGCCTCTTTTTAATTTTTTTTTTAGGTTATTATTTTTTGTAAAAAAACTGTCAATTCGATTTTTCCCAAAATTTTTCCTACTGTTGAAAACAATATTTCTTATAAGTTAAAATTAGTAAGAAGCCATAATCTCAAATTTTTGAAAAGATATTTAAGTCGAAAATCAATTTTTACCAACTTTTGTTAATTTTTTTTTTCGGTTTTTAATTTTTTGTAAAAAAACTGTCAATTCTATTTTTTTCAAAATTTTACTGAATATTGAAACCAATATTTTTTGAAAGATAAAAGTAGTTTAAAGCAAATATCTCAAAGTTTTGAAAAGATATTTGAGTCAAAACTCAATTTTTACCAACTTTTTTTTATTTTTTTTTAGGTTATTATTTTTTGTAAAAAAAACTGTCAATTCGATTTTTCTCAAAATTTTATCAGATGTCAAAAACATTATTCTTCGTTGCACAAAATTGTTTTGGAGATGAAATCATATTTTAGTCGTAAAATTTTCGAAGTGACAAATTTTTTTTTCAGTTTTTTTGATTTATAAAAAAAACCGTTAATTGAATTTTTTTCCAAAAATATAATTGTTTTGTATCACGTTACAATATATAATACAAAATTTAATTCAAGTCTCTAGCGTTATTAGTTCATGAGATATTTAGGGTTAACCAAAATTTTCACCTTTTTTTTAAACTGCTATGGTAAAAAAACCACCCACGCAATTTTCTTGAGAGCCCTTTCTGCATCTTTCTGCCTTATTATCTGTATAACAAAATTTATTTGAAGTCGATATCTCTTCTGGTTCTTGAGCTATGGACGACGAAAAAAACGTCGCGAACGTACGGACGTACGGACGTACGGACGTACGTACACACGCACGCACAGACATCTTTCTAAAAATCTTTTATTTCGACTCTAGGGACCTTGAAACGTCGAGAAATGTCAAAATTTTCAATTTGTCAAATCGGACCCATTACAATAACTTCCTATGGGAAGTTAAAAACAAATTTATTTCAACAAAATTGTCTTTAAAACGATTTGATTTACGTATTTAAAAATTTAAAAGGAAGATGCTGTGATGGGAGCGACACTGATAACCTTGCCATTAGTGCCGTTAAACAATTTTAAATAGCATTTTTTTTAACAACCAATATTTTCATTTAATGGAAATGTAACAGTATATCAACAGTAATATGGGATGAAATACCTTTTCAGTTAAAATCTCTATTTTTTCTCAAGATACCTGTCTCGAAACCCCTTAGATAGTTGTTTTTAATAGTTTTCTTTTTTTGTAAAAAAGTTGTGAATTGGATTTTTTTTTAAACAAATAAACTTTTGCAATTGGAATTTCTTGTTTTTTGCCAAAATATTTTAGTCGAAACTTAATGTATAATAATTTTTCAAGCCGATTTTAAATTTTTACCTTCTTTTAGTACTATTTTTAATTTCTCTTAGGAAGTTATTGTAATCTTTCCGATTTGTCAAATTGACATATCTCGACATTTCAAGGTCCCTAGAAAATTCAAAATTCTTAGAGAGATGTCTGTGTGTTTATTTAGAAAGATCTTTCAGCAAAATTTAGTGGACTATGTTTTAATTGCGACATAAAGCAAAATTCAATATTTTTTCAAAAATCCAAAAAAATGTATACACTTCTGATCATCAAATATTGAAATCGGTTCATTAGTTCCTGAACAAAATTAAGGTTTTATGAGCGGTACCCTTCCGGAGCAGTACAAAAATACATTTTTTAACTAAAAGAAGCCAAGCTAAGAAAAAAAAAATAAGAGAAAATTTAATACTAATCAAAAAATTAAGACAGTATTGCTATGAGGTAAATTTATTTTTTTCGGGTACAAAAGCAAATAGTGCGCTTTTGGCGGAGGGAAACTTTTTTGTCGAAAATAGAAATTTAGTCTGGACGAATCATCATCATATATATTATTTCGTTAGCATGTCTCCCTTTTTCGGCTCTCATACGGAACTAATTTTAACAAATAAGGTGTCAAAACAAAGAGAATTTTCCGTAGACTATGCGAATTGTATTTTATTGAATATTTGTTTATAATTTGTTGAAAAAACTTAACTTTTTATTATAATAAAAATATGAAATACTCGGAAAATATTATGTTAAGGGAAATGGTTTGTGTATTTGAATGAACTTATCGAATACACACTATTTTTTGTCGGTAAGCTAGTTTCCATTCATCCATTCATCCCAAGACACAACTCATCCCGAAAATTAAAAATACTTGTAAGCATACTAAACAAAAATTTATAATTAAAAAAATTGTTTGTGTTTCAACTAGTTCGTTCAAAGCTTTTTGCTTTGGATAGCTTTATTTTAATTTCATATTGAAACCAGGATGGAAAATAAATTATCTGAAGATAAGAAAGAGGAAGAACATGTACGTTTAAATTGTAAATCTATCGCTTATTGGTTGTGTAGTTAGGTAGGTGTCTAAAACGAATAAAGAATAGTTCATTGGCGTGCTCAGCTTTATGCAGACATATACATAGATAAAAAAATGTTTATGATGATAATGAAAAAATGTTATTGGTAGGTAGAAGGTACTTACTAAATCGAATCACAATCCTTCTTTCCTACAAGTTTTCAGCGCAAACATAGAGTTATTACGTTCAGTTTATTTTGTTCGTTAAAGTTTAAAAAAAAAACAAGCATACGAACAGGTACAAGAAATTGATATTGATGTGTTGTTTACAGTCGGGCTGTTGTGCGTTTATGATTTTAGTTATGAAGTGACACGTAAGCAGTAGTTGTAGAGGTTGTACGTAATACCTATATAGGTACATATAATGTGTACTAAGAATTTATTCTTTTATATAGGCGAAGGCAAGGAAATTATGTGTGAAATAGCCTTATTCTTAAAGAATAATATTTTAAAATCATATACAGGGCCGGACAAAGCATATGTGCAAGATGTGCAAATGCACAGGGCGCAGAATTCTGGGGGCGCATTGCAAACAAATATGTACTATTATTTTCCATTCTTTAACCACAAACATTCTTAAAATAATCTCAAAAAAACATCCATCACAACTGTCCTAAGTTACCTTTTGCGCACTAACTAACATCACTTTCATTGTTGCATTCAATGAAAATTTAACTCAAGATATCGCAGAACTAAAAATCCTACCTACCTCATTTCCAAATATTTCACCCTGTTCGTAGAAGAGAAAAAAGAAAAAATTTTAACACAAAAAAGTTCCATGCCACCTCATATGTGCAAGATTTAATTCATGCACACCGAGTCCCAAAATTAACATGGAGAGTATGACGAAGCAAAATACTTATTCATATTGAATCGTATGGGCTAGAACGTGCAGGTTTTGTATCACGCACCGTTTTTTGTGCAGGTTTTCTTTTTTGCACACTGATTATCGAAACTAACATGGAAGATATTTAAAAAAAAAAAATTATTTATACGGAATCATATGGGTCAGAGCGTGCAGGTTTTCTTATTGCACACTGTGTAAGAGTTAAGTGCCTGATTACAGAAGATGAAATTTTTAATAGAATGGAAAAGGAGCATAGAGCTTAAAAATTAAAGAGGGATGATTCTATGTGGAGTCGAATTGTTCTTGCGCAAGCAGTTTTTTTTTTTTGAAAGTTAATGACTGTTTGCAGATTGTTTCAATTGTTTTTTCGCTTTGGCGATTAATTAATATTAAATAAATAGTTATCAGTTTTTAATAGAAGGGAAAGTTATGATAATGGTTCGAATATGAAAGGAAAAGAAGCGGGTGTTCAGAATCGAATTCGAACCCTGGAACCAAGAGCATTTTTAGTTTCATGTTGCTCGCATTCCTTAAATTTAGTGGTTAATGATGCTGCTCGGTGCTTATTTTATGCAGTTAAATTTTTCGATACAATTAAATGTTTGTATAACTTTTTTTAAAGTTCCACAACGAGGTGGGATATTTATAAGAAAAAAATTCCAAGTCATACTTTGAAACCCCCTTCTGAGACTAGATGAGAGAGCAGGTAAGATGCATTGAGACCTTTAAAAACAAATTAAGAAGAAATATATGAAGCCCTTATAGAATTAAGAAATCTAGAGGCAAAAAACATTGCAGAATCGTTAGGAAATAAAATTTTTAATTTAACATTTATTTGCTGCCTGCTAATTTGGTTTGATATTTTAGAAAATATAAATTAAACTATTACCTAAATATTTGCAAAGTCCGTCCGTTAATCAACTGGCATAACAGTTTTAGAAAATACAAAAAACAGTTTGATTTTAATGCGTTCCGATGAAAAATTTAATGAGTACTGTAGCTTCATCATTGCGATCTCAACGGGGAAAAATACTTTGTGCTGATGAATGTCCTGAAACTATATTAGACCCGAAACAAAAATTTAAAGTTGATTTTTTTTAAATACTTGAAAGGTTTGATACGTATAGTATCAATTTTTCATTTTTAAGTAACATAAGCGAATGTTTAAAAAATAAAAATGTACGTGCTTCATGCCTTAATTTGCAGAATGTTTTAACATAAAGTAGTTTTAAAGATTTAGATGGAGAAGAATTGTTTCAAGAGTTAACCGTAATATCCCAGCTTGTTACACCACAAAGCTCAAGTTTAGATGTGTTAAATTTTATTTTTAGTTCAAACCTTGAAGGTTTATTAAAAATTATGTTAGGACAACCATGACTCAAGAGAGATTGGAAGGTTTATCCATAATATGTCCATTGAAAAGAAATTATTAAATTCTTTAGACTTTGATGATCTCATTTCTGAATTTGCAAAATGGAAGGCCAGAAAAGTAAGTTTCCAAGTTTAAAAGTTGCCCCTCTGCTCATTTCTTCGCTGCGTTTTAGTTAAATGGTTTAGGCCTCCTGGGGATAGATACCTCAATAAAAAAACGCATTGAAAGTCTACCTCTTGGGTAATATGGGAAAGGCTTATGCTTGTGTATCAGTTTATGTGTAAAAATTATAAAAAAGGGGCGCTTTCTACAAATCTTGCACAGGGCGCAAGTTTGGCTGGGGCCGGCCCTGATCATATATACAAAGGTACCAAGATAATACTTCTTTACACTTTAAAATAGATTGTTGATTAAATTTATCATATTCGTTGTTGGTATTTAAAATAGTTATTGTTATAAAAATACATAAATATGTACCAAATGCATTAATTTGGATAAAAGATAGGAATGTAATTAAAGTTTTATCAAAATAATGCGCTCTTTTGGGCTCATGTAAAGGATTTGATCTGGTGAGATGTGACGGGGTTACATTTAATACAGTGAAAATAATTAAAAAAAAAACTATTCCTTCCGACCACAACAGGGGTGCTATAACACCCCAGACATTTTTATTTTAACTGTAATTTTGATTTTGCTCCATTCTCCTTTCTGCCGTTCTATGTATTTGTCGTTTAATATCTTAAGTGTCATTTGCTAATGAGTTGTTGGCGCGATAGGTCATATTTTTTGAGTACGAGAGCAAAAGGTATGCATTGGGGTTGTATATCACCCCATGTTGTGTTCCATGTATGTGAAAATAAAGGAAAAAAGGGGGTTGTAGGACACCCCTTGGAGTGCAATGAAGATGAACTCCTCCGAAACAGCATAAGCAATCATGATGTACAATCTGTCCGAGGAAACAAGACCGCAAAAGCAAGATTGGGTGTCTGAAATACCAATGTGCTGTTTGTCCTGAACACAGGAAAGAAATATGTATAAATTGTATTTAAGTTTATTATTTTTTTGTAAAAATATTTATTTTTTTATGAATTAAGTTTTTTTTTTATGTTTTCAATAAAGTATAGAATTGCTACATATGTTTAAATAAAAATGTTATGTTGTTCTTTAAAGTATTTTTTTTTAATTTATTCCTGGCTGGGGTGTTATGCCACCCCTGTTGTGGTGTATGTATATTTTAAATGTGTTGTGGTCGGAAGGTTAAGATTCAAAATTTTACCTAAAAATAAGTTTGTCTTCAAAAATTTAAATGACATTTTATAAATAAAAAAAACTTGTTTTTTTAATTTTTTTTCGAAAATCGTTAGAGCGTTTTTTTAACTTCCCATATGAAGTTATTGTAATGGGTCCGATTTGTCAAATTGAAAATTTTGACATTTCTCGAAGTTTTAAGGTCCCTAGAGTCGAAATAAAAGATTTTTAGAAAGATGTCTGTGCGTGCGTGTGTACGTACGTTCGTACGTCCGTATGTCCATATGTCCATATGTCCGTATGTCCGTGCGTCCGTACGTTCGCGACATTTTTTTCGTCGTCCATAGCTCAAGAACCAGAAGAGATATCGACTTCAAATAAATTTTGTTATACAGATAATAAGGCAGAAAGATGCAGAAAGGGCTCCCAAGAAAATTGCGTAGGTGGTTTTTTTACCATAGCAGTTTAAAAAAAAGTGAACATTTTGGTTAAACCTAAATATCTCATGAACCAATGACTCTAGAGACTTGAATTAAATTTTATGTTATATATTGTAACGTGATACAAAACAATTATATTTTTGGAAAAAAATCCAATTAACGGTTTTTTTTATAAATCAAAAAAACTGAAAAAAAAAAATTTTGTCACTTCGAAAATTTTACGATTAAAATATGATTTCATCTCCAAAACAATTTTGTGCAACGAAGAATAATGTTTTTGATATCTGATAACATTTTGAGAAAAATCTAATTGGCAGTTTTTTTTTACAAAAAATAAAAACCTAAAAAAAAAATTAATAAAAGTTGGTAAAAATTGAATTTCGACTCAAATATCTTTTCAAAAACTTTGAGATTATGACTTCAAACTTATTTTATCTTATAAGAAATATTGTTTTCAACATTCTGAAAAATGTTGAGAAAAATCGAATTAACAGTTTTTTTACTAAAAAGAAAAACCTAAAAAAAAATAAACAAAAGTTGGTAAACATTGATTTTTGACTTAAATATCTTTTCAAAACTTTAAGATATTGGCTTTAATCTACTTTTATCTTTCAAAAAACATTGTTTTCAACATTCAGTCAAATTTTGAAAAAAATCTTATTGACAGTTTTTTTTTACAAAAAATAAAAACCTAAAAAACCAATACTAAAACTTCGTAAAAATTTACCTTCGACTCAAGTATAGCTTTTCAAAAATCACAAATATTGCCTTTATATGTATTTTATTTTGCAGAAAATATTGTTTTCGATATTCAGTAATTTTTTTATAAAAATCCAACAGTCCGTTTTTTCATGAAAAAATAAAATCTACAAAAAATAATACGCAAATTTGGTAAAAATTGATACATATAGACAAACTTTTAAGCTTATCAGTGTGGGTCGCATCCCCAGCCTCTTTTTTTAAATTAATTTTTTATATATAAAATTTTTCAATTTTGTTCCAAAAATATTTTTGGTGTGCAGTTGTTTAGTGATTGTAAGTATACGCTCTACATTTGAATTTCGCATAAAATTGTTGACCCGTTTTTGAGATATAGAATTTAAAAAAAAATCAATTTTTTTTAAATCCAAAGAAAAAAAAATTACACTTTTGATAATCAAATATTGTTAAGGCAATATAAGAGCGCGTTCAAAAAAAATTATTGAAATCGGTTCATAAGTTTCTGAGAAAATTAAAAAAAAATAACGGTTCTATGAGCGGTACCTTTCCGGAGCAATACAAAAATATACTTTTCTTACTAAAAGAAGCCAAGTTAAAAAATAAAATGTTGAAAAAAGTTTTTAAAAAATCTATTGGTTTGTTTTTAAGAAAATTCGAATTTTCGTTTTTTGACCAAACAAATTGTATGGGGGCCACTGTTAATTTTGATCTTAAAAAAAATGAAAAAAACTCCTAACGCGAATTTGCTCAAAACCCTAACCTCCAAGTTTGAACTCAATCGACCCAATGGTTTTAGGCTGTGGGAGCGTGGCCAGACAGACAGGACAGACCGGACGGAATCGCGGGACCCACTTTTTTCGTCTTCTCTTTTGGTTGGCCCGCAATATTTGACGAACCAATAATGCTAGCAACTTCAATTAAATTTAATATTATATGATGTGATTTGTGCAATTTTGAAAAAAATATTAAATTGTTTTTTAATCAAACAAACTGCAAACAAAATATTTGTCACCTCGAATACTTTACGGACCAGCATTTATATTAATTCCGAAATAGTTTTATGCAACGAAGAATAACGTTTCTGACATCTAGTACAATATTAAGAAAAATCGAAGTAAAGGTTCTTCTACAAAACAAAAAAAAATCTAAAAAAAACCTATTAAAAGTTGTTAAAAGTTTATTTTTGACACAAATATCTTGGCAGCAATTAGAGACATTACCTTTAAACAAGTTTCAGCTTAAAAGAAATATTGTTTTAAACTTTGTTTTAATATTTTCTGTAAGATCCAACAATCATTGTTTTTATAAAATATAAGAACCTACCAAAAATACTACGAAAAATTGGTTTCGATTCGAATATTTTGAGATTAGATGAATGCAACATTTTGTTCTTAACGCAAGATAATGTTCTTAGAAAAATCCAAAAGCTACTTTTTTATAAGATATAAAAACTTAAAAAAAAAAATGCTGCTAAAATTGATAAAATTTGGTTTCTACTAAAAATTTCGGGAAACAAAATAAGTGTTGAATTTACAATTATTTTTTCATATGAAAAATATTTTTGCTAACTTTTTGTTATTTTTTTTAGAAAAATACAATTTACAACTTATTTTAACAAAACACTAAAAGCTACAAAAAAACACAAAAAAAAACGTTAAAGAAATAGTTTTCGACCCAAGTATTATGAGAACAAAGAAAAATATTGACTTTTAATTTTCTTATCTTACATATAAAATATTGTTATTAATATTAATATATAATATAATATAATATAATATAATATAATATAATATAATATAATATAATATAATATAATATAATATATATAATATAATATAAAGGCAAGTTATCAGTAGCGGGCATATTCCAATTTCTTTTTTTTTATTATATCAAAATGATATCTTTCATTGGAAAACCCTTTATGTCTTATGGCCAATATTTAATGTACGAATATTTCTTTTTCATATCTTTTCAGCACTTTCTCTATTCTAAACTTTAAAATCAGCTTTTAATTTTCTAACCAATTTTCAACACCATTGTATTCAGTATGCAAAATTTCAAGTCATGTTATAATTAAATTCTTCCCCGGCTACCATTTCGTTGAATTAATCCAATTTCTTCGTGAGTAATTTACTAAGTCTGTTGGGATTATTAAAAAAGTCTCCCTTTTCCTGTTATTCTATTTTGTTTCTTATAAATTTTAAGAAAACCAATTTATTTGCATTGTTTTTGCCCAACAATTTTACAACTTGATAAAAATTGATTTCGAATTGAAAAACCAATTTATTCAAAAAACACAAAACACAAGAAGAAGAAGAAAAAAAAAACATATAATAAGCCCTTGAGTTTATGAGACTTTTTGCTTATCTCTTCGTTCTTGATAATAATTTCAATCTATTTCGTCCTTCGCAATTCAAAATCAGGATCTTTGAATTTTTTACTATTATTAAACACAAAAACGCGCTATGGGATTTGTTGCCAGTTGTTCTAGTTGGAGTTGCCATAATCATAGAAATGCTTGTCATAGTAAATCTTGATTCCCTGTAGAAAATTTATTACCCAGGATTCTCTATTCCTTGCTTTGCTATACATGATTTTCAGTTTGACCTGCCTCAGCGTCGCGTCCTGCCCCCGAACTGTGTTAGGCAGAGTATATTATGATGAAGCATTGAGAAAATTTGTATTATTTCTAATGGGAAACACACAAAAAGGTATCCCTCTCTTGAGGCCTAGTATAAAGTAGATAATGGTAGGTTAGGGTAAAATTGACCTCAAACTTATGCTGACAGTTTTATCGATTTTTATTTTCCTTATAGTTATCATCGTAGTTGTTGTTGTATTCTCTAAGATTGATGAGCATCAGTGAATCTAGGAAATATTTGGTTGTGACACATGTTAATAATAATTTTTTTTCTGTGCCGTCTCCAAGGAGGAGGATGTCCTTTGCATGAATGATTCCATATATAGATGGATATAATGGTGCTCTAAATGAAAACAAAGAAAAAGCCTCATCCACACGAGGCAATTTAGTTTGTAATAAAATAACAATAAATGGCACGTATTACATTGTGATGCGTTAAAGTGGGATAATGATATAATAGCTAATGGCTGGTGAATTTGTGTTAAGGGACATTCATTATGTACAGTACCTACATAGTTTTATTGCTTGATTTAAGATTTTTGTGAATGTGAAAACATAATTAAAAAGAAATATTATATTCTTAGGCGAAAAAGGATACGTTTTATTGAAAAATAAATATTCAAATTGGAATTTTATAGACATTAATATGCATTATATTCGTTATTAAAGAGTAAAGTAAGTACTAAATTGATAGTTGTTTTCTTATGCCAGAATCTAAGAGGAGTTTTGAGCTATAACAATTTGTTCATACAAACATTTTATGTGACACGTGGCTTTATATTAATATGGACATCACTATTTATTTAGTTTGGTTTTTTATTCATACATTTTAACCATTGTTAATACATTGTGTGAGTCGTAAATAAGATCCTTGATACTTGAATAGGCTTAACAAATTTATTCTCATTGCATCAGAATTGTTTACAAATAGTTAACAAAACATTTTTTTTAGAAAAATGGTATTTTACGAAGTGCGATGAATATTTATAGGAAACCTTATGCAGTGTTTAAAAAAAAAAAACGATTTGCAAACAATACCATTTTCGTTTATATGTTTTCACATTAAAGTCTTCTTTTTTGTGTAGGGCCCCTATAGAGGCAGTTTCTTTTTTAGTGTTAACATAAAAGAAAGTACGGTCCAAATGAACAAGTATCGAGGGCAATTTTAATATTTAATGAACTTAGATTTTTCTCGAGATTTACACACTATACTTCAAAGACATTTTATTCAATTTCAATTTGTTGTGTGGATATACACAAATGTTTGATTTTAAAATAAAAAAAAATGCTACGATAGGACCCTCACTGATAACTTCCAATTATTGGCCTTTTAAATGATTTATTTTTTTTGTAATAAGGAAAATTCCATTTGAGGAACTACGAAAATCATTCAATCAATAATTTAAGTTTATGTTTTTTTTTTTATATGTTTGTGACTTTAAACTTAGTAAGAGTGATGTGTTATAATAGTTTTTTAATAAAATAAAACCGTGAATTGGAGTTTTCTAAGAATGTATAAGAAAAACTATGTGTACATTTTTTTTTTTATTTAAGATTAGATTGATTGCTTTATTTAATTTTGAAGTAATAATAATTACAACGTTTACATTATTGCTGAATTCAATCTTTTTAAGGCATGGCCTAGGCCGTCACTTCGACTTCATATCTACACTAATATTATAAAGAGGAAAGATTTGTACTTTTGTATATAATAAATAAACTCAAAAAGTACTGGACCGATTTTAATAATTCTTTTTTCATTAGAAAGCTACATTATCACTGAGTAACATAGGCTATATTTAGTACTAGATTACTATACAGAAATTTTTTGAAATTCCTATTAAAACCAACCTAAGGTTTAAAAAAATTAGCCATAAAATGTCTTTCACCGCATACGCTGCGAAGAGTATTAATGATAGGGCAAAAAAATGTTTTCCAATTTAGTGATTCATGGTCGTTTTAATTAGCATGCCTATAACTTAAATATCTGTACCTATTTATGTCTACCCGTGTGAAGCCGGGACGGGCCGCTAGTAGTATATATAATTATTATATAATTTCAAAAAAAAAAAAAAAGAGGCTAGGATGCGACCCACGCTAATAACTTCCCATCCCGTCTGTCGATTTGTCTTGCTCAAAAGTTTGTCTATATGTATCAGTTTTTACCAAATTTGCGTACTATTTTTTGTAGATTTTATTTTATTGTATATCGGAAATAATATTTTCATTGAAATAAAATAAGTTTGAAGCCAATATTTTTAATTTTTACCAAGTTTTAGTATTGTTGTTTTTTTAGGTTTTTAATTTTTTGTAAAAAAACTGTCAATTCGATTTTTTTTCAAAATTTTACTGAGTTTTGAAAACAATATATTTTGAAAGGTAAAAGTAGTTTAAAGCCAATATCTCAAAGTTTTGAAAAGATATTTATGTCGAAAATCAATTTTTACCAACTTTTGTTAAATTTTTTTTAGGTTTCTAATTTTTTGTAAAAAAACTGTTAATTTGATTTTTTTCAAAATTTTACTGAATGTTGACAACAATATTTTTTGAAAGATAAAAGTAGTTTAAAGCCAATACCTCAAAGTTTTGAAAAGATAATTGTGTCGAAAGTCAATTTTTACCAAGTTTTATTAAATTTTTTTTTAGGTTTTTATTTTTTGTAAAAAAAACTGTCTATTCGATTTTTTTCAAAATTTTACCAGATTTTAAAAACATTATTCTTCGTGGCACAAAATTTTTTTGGAGATAAAATCATGTTTTGTTCGTTAATTTTTCGAGGTAAATTGTATTTTTTTTTCAGTTTTTTTGATTTATACAAAAAACCGTTAATTGGATTTTTTTCCAAAAAAGTACTTGTTTATCACGTGTATCACGTTACAATATATGATATAAGATTTAATTCAAGTATCTAGCGTCATTGATTCATGAGATATTTAGGGTTAACCAACATTTTCACCTTTTTTTTTTAAATACTATGGTAAGAAAACCACCCACGCAATTTTCTTGAGAGCCCTTTCTGCATCTTTCTGTCTTATGATCTGTATAACAAAATTTATTTGAAGTCGATATCTATTCTAGTTCTTGAGCTATGGACGACTAAAAAAACATCGCGAACGTACGGACGTACGGACAGGACATACGGACGTACGAACGTACGTACACACGCACGCACAGACTTCTTTCTAAAAATCTTTTATTTCGACTCTAGGGACCTTGAAACGGCCTAGTCACCGATAAAGCTTCGGTTCCCATCGATCACCGAAATCAAGCATCAGTGAGCGTGGTTAGTAGACAGATGGGGGACCGTCTCGAAACCTACCGTGTGCTGTTGTCATGTGTGTTTTCTGTTCTTTCTGTCTGTTCTTTCTCTTCTGTCTTGTATTAATGTCTTGTGTTGTTATCACCTTACATAGTCTAGTCGCTTAAGGTGCTGTGTTTTCTGCTCTGTACATTAATGTGCTGAGTAGTATGTAATGTAATGTAATGTCAAAATTTTCAATTTGACAAATCGGACCCATTGCAATAACTTCCTATGGGAAGTTAAAAAACAATTTATAAATATAATAATCAGACAGATAATAATAATAAAGATCATGGGCTAGGTTTAGTGTGAAAAAAAAAATCAATCAATATTTTGGCTCTGTATAGCTAGTGGTTTCCTTGCAAAAATCGGTCAGAATCTTCCATCCTTTCTTTCCATTTAAAACACTTATTGTTCTTTCCAAGGTCATTAGTGTGCAGTTAAAGAAGACTTTCCTGATCTTCATAACGATAGGGCATACGGATACGAAATTGAATACGGCCTCTCGAGCTTTAAGATTGCATAAAGTGCAAAATAAAGGAAGACCATCATTGTGGGTTTTAAAATTCAAATTCAGCAACTCTCCTCTAGCTTTAAATATTGTGGATATGTAGTTTTCATCACGAAAATAGTTGAGGTAATTTAAGTCATATTTAAGTCTGCAGTAATATTGTCCGTAGAGTGATGATTGCACTTTATTTTTAAACACCTCTCTTAGTTTTTTGTCCTGATCCGTATGAAGATGTACAAATTATCTTTCGAATCTTCCATATTGTTGACCGAAACATTAAGTTGAAGATTGTATCTCCTTGCTTTAAGGTCCCAATTTTTATAGAACAAAGATTTTGAATTGATTGCATGTGTTACAATAAGTTTTGTTAAATGATTTTTTGGATGAGATGCAGCCCTAATATCATAATCGAAGTGAAGCTTCAAACTTGAAATAAATAGTGGAGACATTCCTGCCTCCAATAAAAACATATAACTACGGGAACTAGAGGGAAGTTTAAACACTCGTTTCAGAAAAAAACCTCAGCAGTTTTTCAACTTCTCCATTTTGCAATAACCCCAAACTTGAGCGTCATAAAACAAAACTGGTTTAGAAGTTGCTTGGAACGGTTTATATGCACTTCACACTAAAACTGAGTGTGATTAGGTGCTGTTTTTGCTAATTGAAGCTTGTTGGAAAGATGGCTATTCATATTTAAGTTTGAGGTCATTTTGAATAATTTCAATAAGTATTGCATTTTTCGTTTCTGGTGTAACTTTCACGCTTCCACAAAATAAGTCATTGGAGTTTATTGAAAGTCTTATCTGCATGACCTAATATTATTATTTTTGGTTCTTAAAATCTGGATGACATAAAAAGGCATTTCAAACGTATGAACATACATATGGACGTACGTGTTTTTTTTTTAAATTGGGTTCATTTTTTTACAGACATTTTTGGACATTGGACATCATATTAAAAATATTATATATACATCTAATAAAAAATAATATGTGAATAACTGAACACATAAAATATATTAATAGTGTTGCTTGTATTTGTAAAGTGCCATTTTTCTGATAAATTTAACAATTGAAATGCGTTTTTAAAGAGTTTATCATTCATGTATTTATAGTAATGGCGAAGTTTTAACTTGTCAACTATCAAAAGACAGAAGCCCAAATAGTGGGCTGTTGAAAATAAATGCTCCTATTTTTAGACACTTTGAAGTTTGCTTTTCCTCTAACTACATTAAAATATGTAGAAAGGACTTTACAAAATTCCAACTCATGGTTTAATTTTTAATGAAAGCATTTTGAAAAAGAAAGTGAAAAACTTGGTTGGTTCCAAATATTTCCTCAACCAATATGCTATTAATTTTATGCCTTCACTTTGATGTTCTTAACATTGTGTACAAATTTCTCTAAGATCTCCTGCCCGCTTTGTAAATTATGGACCAACAAAATTCACAGACAAATATGTTCAATGGTGTTAATACCTTTACTAAAATTAACAAAAACATTTATATCGATCATTTTTTTCATACGCTCAACCATTTTTAACGTAGAGAGCAGAAAGTGAACCCAACTTTTTAAAATTAGTACCACAGTAAATTAATTTCTGGAACTAATTACAAAAATAGTATCACTAGCTTAAAATGAATTATATAAAACAATGTTTTATAATGGCAGGAATAAATATGGTCCACGATTTGATGGTGCAAAAAAGGGGTTGCAATGGATATGAGGTATTCAGGAATTTATTGTTGAGCACCCTGCCCCGTTCTTGGTGTTCTTTATTATGTCCTAACTATTCTTCTTTTTGAAAATAGAAACAGTTAATATGCTGATGGAATGCTATAGTTTTAAGTACCAGATTAGACAACTATTTTTTTTCTACCGACAAATTATTAGGGGTTCACATTTTAGCAAATGTTATGCTTGACAATTTTGGTAAGGGTGTTAATACCATAAGACCTATTGCAAGACAAATAATTACAAAAAAGCTGTTTTCACGACTTTTGGAGATCCATAATTTACCACGAGGACACGAGATCTTATGAGGCTTTTTACATTATGTTAAAAACACAAAAAACAAATTTTCAGCTTACTAGCTCTCATTTCAAGGTTGAACCCTTTTTCATCTTATTTTCTTGGACTAATACACATTATGTCTTCATACAGAGTCAATTTTTGACGGTTTTTCTTATCTACACTAATATTATAAAGAGGAAAGATTTGTATTTTTGTATGTAACGAATAAACTCAAAAAGTACTGAACCGATTTTAATAATTCTTTTTTCATTAGAAAGTTACATTATCACTGAGTAACATAGGCTATATTTAGTACTAGATTAATATGGAAATCTTTAGAAATTCCTATTAAAACCAACCTAAGGTGTAAAAAAATTAGCCATAAAATGTCTTTCAACGCATACGCTGCGAAGAGTATTAATGATAGGACAAAAAAATGTTTTCTAATTTAGTGATTCATGGTCGTTTTAATAAGCATGCTTATAACTTAAATATCTGTACCTATTTATGTCTACCTGCGAAGCCGGGACCGGACAGGCCGCTATTAAGTAATAAAAACTGAAAATATGAACTTCAGAATAATTTAATTTTATGAGAATCAAGTTCCTGATATTTGATTAAATGTTTAGAAACAATTTAAAAAAAACTCCTAAAATTGTTTAAGCTCAGAAATAAATGGAAACAAAACAAGATAAAGCTTTAATTTATTATTAATTGCATAGTTTTCTAATATCTTCTCATGATCGTATACAATAGTTAATTGTCCTTCATTTGAATATTTTCTTATAATTGTATTATCACATCGGCTTTTGAACATATGCCACTTTAAAAATGTTAAAAAGAAGTAGATTCTTTGTGCTGGTATTATATCTAAACTTCGATTTTAGCCATTTTCATTGTTGATATATTTTCGCTCTATAAATTCAAAAAATGTATGCATTTTTAGACGACGGATTCGTTACAAAAACAAAAATTACTTTCATACCATTTTGCCTTTTTCTGTTCTGTTAAAAACCGTTTAAGCGTAAATGAATCATCACATATTTCATTAATATTTATGTGAGACAGGTGAAATCTAACATCTTATGAAGATTTTTCGAAAATTATTTGAAATAATATAAATATATCACCTTCAAACTAACACGAATTTCATTGAAAAAAAAAAACTACTTCACGAATTTAGATAGCCTAAAAAACCTGAAATTTGTTGGAGTCGAAGGGGAAAGTACGATAACTCAGGCGACAAAGTTTTCATTTCATTTATTTATATATACTAACTTTACACAGTAAAAGTTTAATGATGAATTTGTATAGAACAGTTAAAAACAAGCATTTTTTACTATGGGAGGGGGGTCTATCTCCCCTCGTTTAGGCGGTAGGGGCAATTTAAAAAATATGTACGTTAAATGGAAAACAAATAATTAAAAAATAAAATTGTTTTTGAATCCAGTCAAAACTATGCATAGTTTTTGAAAAATTTGTTTTAAACTCAAAATTTGTGCAAACAAAAGTTAAAAAAGGGTTTGAAGTGTAATTTTGCAAAACTTTCCGATTATCTACTATTGTTTTTTAAGAATTTTTGTTTTTGATCAAAAACTGAAAACTAGATGATTTTATGTCTTCTAGTTCTTGAGAAAATTGAAAATTACCAAAAAAAATATTTTAATTAAATTACTTTTTCCTTGCTTGAGTATTTACGTAATCTTATTTTGATAATAATAATCAAATATGGATTAAGATATACCTAGAGTAAATTAATTTTTCTTAAATCCAGTTTAATTAAATGCAAAAGAAACCTTGCATGCACCCCATCTTGCACCCACCGCACCTTGCACTCTCCCCACCTTGCACCCACTAAACCTTGCACCCACCCCAAATCTTATAGTGTTCCCAAGCAGGGGGTTACAGTGGGGGCAGCAAACCCCCCATACACATTCCACTGTTGCATACACCCAAACTCGCACCTACCATTATTACTATCAAAGCCATTATTACCACTCAAGCAAAAAAAAAGAATTAAATGAAAATAGTAGTTGTGGTTATTTTCAATTTTCTCAAAAACTAATAGGGCCCATACACTACGCAAACACGTTTGTTCAAACGTGTGTTTGAGCAAACATAGTTTCGCCACACACTACTCAAACACGTTTGAGAGATATTAGTTGCGTGACGTTTTTCATCGAGTGATTTAGCATAATGCAGCTTTGATTATTGCCTTGGCTATTAAAAAAAAAAAAACAGAAAAAACAAAAAAAAAACAGAAAAAACAAAAAAAAAAGAATTTGGTGTAAAGAGTGGTACAAAAAAAGATCTATTTCAGTCCAAAAAATTTGTTCCTCTTGTTTATTCATGTTAACTCTATGAAAATTGGCATCGGTTTGAGCAAAATTCAATACACACCACACAAACATGTTTGTGCAGGCACGGAAAATTCAAAATTTTTTGATTTTGTTCAAACCACTTGCGCAAACACGCATCATCGCTACACACTACTCAAACAGTTTACACAAACATTTTTACAACAACAAAATACATTCTTTTGCTCAAACAGCTTGTGTAGTGTATGGGCCCTATAAGAGACATAAAATCATCTAGTTTTCAGTTTTTAATCAAAAACATATAAGAGCAACAAATTCTTAAATAAAAATAATGATAGATAATCTTGAATTATTGAAAAATTACACTTTAAACCTTTTTTTTACTTTTTTTTAACTAAAATTTGTAGTTTAAAATTAAATTTTTAAAAAAACTACCCATAGTTTTGGCTGGCTTTAAAAAAATGTATAATACTAAATAGTAAGCATTACCGTTATTTTTTAATTATTTTTTTCCATTTTAAATAACAATTTTTTTTAAATTGCCCCTCTCGCCTAAACGGGGGGAGATAGACCCCCTCCCATAGTAAAAAATGCTTGTTTTTAACTGTTCTTAAAAAATCCATTATAATATCTTGTCGCCTGAGTTATCGTACTCTTGCCGAGTCGAATTTAAGGTAATCACAATCCATCAGAAAAGGGTAATTGTATTCCCACGAACAAATCCTTGTTGATCAGTGAAATTAACAATTTTTTAAAGAACACATTTAGTTAGGACACATTCCATCCAACTTCTTTTTAATATCTTTTTACCTTCAAATCTGTTTTTTTTTAGTATTTCAAATAAACTTATGATTTAATTTCTTCATTGAATTATTTAAAAATTGTCATTTAAAAAAAAAAAAGTTATTTATAATTTTTAACTCTGGACAAACTCCGAAATTAAACTTTCCATAGTTTGGAGTTAGTTTTAAAATTTAAAAATTTAATAAAGAAACTTAAAATAAAAATACTTTGACAAGAACTCGATCCTTTTTTGTCCGATGGGATTGTGTAGTTTTGAGCATTATTCTCTTACACTTCTAGTTTACTGTGATAGGATTTCTGTACTTTACAATTATCTCAAATAAACTGTTAATTCAAACAAATGAAGGTTTTCCTCATGAGAATTTCATCACTTTAAAATAACGTCCTTAAATTTTATACTACGTCTGATGCGAGTATACAGAAAATATAACAACAAACACTCACCTCGCATATAAATATATGCTGTTCCCCGCATATTTCTTCTTGTTAGGACGATAAGATTGAGGACATTACCAATAATCCCCAGCGCACAGATAATGGGCAAAACGATTCCATATGATAATTCTCGTAAGGCGTCTGTTCTAGGATCCTCTTGGATTTGCATCTAAAAAACACAAAACAAAAAGGAAACAAGAAACAAATGAAAAAGAGACAAAAACAATACAAGGACAACAAAAAAGAAAATTAGAATGGTTTTGCAATAATTTCCCATCATCAGGATCTAGGATATTAAAGTAAGAAGAAAATTCCATGAATGAATTTTGCTGCAAATAAAGTCAACTATCACGCTCGCTGGATAAAAGTTAAATTTTATTACTAATCCAATCATAAGTTACAGAATTTAATGGAATTTTCTCCTTTTTTTTTGTTGTTGATCCTGGCAACGTTAAGTGAATTATTTTCTTCTTCGTTCTTTTTGTTTGTTGTTGTTTTGGTTTGAAACTCACCCCATTTGGTGCGGACGCATCCTCACTAATGCTACTGACATCAATCTCATCGTCACGCGACAAGTTTGCACCCCAAATAATCGAACACAAATTGGGGTCTTCTTCGGTTGTGTAGAGTCGTGTTATCATAGTTTTCCTTTTTCTAAGGGAGGGGGAAGAAGGGGGGTTGTTTTTTGAAACTCAAAATAGCGTATATTTAAAAATGGAAACAAAAAAACAATAAAAATGAATTTCCTAGATTTAACGTGATTTATTGCCAGGATTTAGGGGTTGCTAATTAGAGAATTCGTTATGATAATCCCGTTATATGTATGTATGTACAATGTTCTTCAAGGGGGATGATTTTGTATCCTTCCGCCTCCTACTACTCCTCCTCCTTTCGCTGTTGTTGTTGCGGTTTGTGGGGTTGGGGGGACGGGGGGTTGGTTGTAATGGTTTTGTTGATGATGGGGAAGGAGGGTAGACTTTTGATGCAAAATTAAGACAAATGCTTAATAGTTGAGTGAGTACTTTGGGGTTGTTTTTTTTTTTTTTTTTTTGTTCTTAGTATTTGTATATTTTATAGGGCGCGAGGTGTAAATAACAATTATTTAATTTTCAAAGCTTTCATAGAGATGTGCTTCTGATGACGATGTTGTGGCAGTTATGCGACGACGGCTTTTGTTTTCTTTGATATTTGCTGTCATAATAATACGGTTTTTGTCCTTAATTTCCAGGATTCGGTTGATGGCATCAATTTCAATGTTGCTATTGCTGCTGTTATTATAATTATTGTTGTAGTTGTTGTTGTATTGTTGTTGTTGTTTGAGAATGAATGCTTGATATTCATCGTCATAGTTGAAGGATGTGACTTCATTAATTGGAATCTCTTTGGTATTCCATTGAGTTGATAACTGAGGTACTGATGGCGGAAGAACTTCAGCTGAGGGGTTGTCTGTCATTTTAATTGATGTTTACGATGGGTTGGGAAAGTGTTGTGACTTTCTGTGCTGTGGTTTTTCGGGTCACACACCGCCGCACCAGAATACAAAGGATTCTGCAAATATAGACATAAATGCATATATATTTTTTGTTAATTAAATTTTGAATTGTGTGCATAAAGTGTAGTTTTCTAAGGAAAACTTGAATTAAATGATTTTCGTGAAATTCATAACTTTGTTATATAAAACAATTCAAACTACTAAAAGTATTTAACAATTAAATTTCAAATTATATTTTCAGCAGAAATCAAGATTGGTTCTTATTGTCAAGATTTGTCTGACTAAATGAGAAAACTTCGAAAGATTAGCTAAGTGAAATTAATGATTTTTTAGAAAAATGTTGTTACATTTATTACAAATTGGAGCATATATTTTGAAATATTCATAAATCACAAGAATTACTTAGAATGTTTCAAGTTCAAAGCTTAAGCTAGAGTTTTTCAACCAACGAACTGATTTTTCAAAACAAAAAATATCCCTAGTAGCACAAATGGCTTTTATTTTGATTTATATAACTACAATATAACAGCCAAGTTATTGCCAATGTGTTTTACATAGAGTTTGTAGGATAATATTGTAACCGAATTAGACGCGTTAACCCACTTGATTTAAAACAAGTTGATTTTATTTCGGTTGCATTAAGGTTTTTATATGTTTTATTTCAGTTTTTGATTTGTATTTTTAATTAAATGATGTCATTTACAATACTATTAAAACTGAATTATAACTAAGGTAAAATGTTCTACTTATGTCATGCAAACTCAAGCATAAGTTATATAAATGTTTTTGTAAGCTTAATACTGGTTTTGTTTGTGTCATTTACATTATTGAAACAATTCTTAAGTTATTGTAGAATTAAATTTAAGTTCTAGAAACTAATTGTCAGTTCATGTTTATGTTGGCGTTGTATTTAATACCAAAAATTTGTTTCCCAAAATATTTTGAATGTTTTAATTAAGTTTTATTATTGAAATCTTATTATTTGTATTTATAATGATGTTTGATAAAATTTTTAAGGCAGAAAGAATTCTTAAATTAAACTATTACTTTTGTACTACTTAATTTTCGAAATCAAAATCTATCTCGGAAAAACTCATGCGCCACCCAAATACAAAAAATTAGGAGAATAATTGATAAATTGTATTTTTTTTTGTTTTCTGCACAAGAGTTAAATCATGAAAAAAATAATAGATTTGCGTAAAAAATCTAAAAACATGACGTTTTTGGCTCATACCATGTAAATTAGGGTAGAGAATAACTTCGAAAACAAATTTTTATATTTCACCCAAATAACTAAATTATTAAAATAAAAAAAAATACCATTCAAAATGGTGCATGTTACAGATAACATAGAAACAACTTTGTTGCTTCATTTATAACTTATCAGTTACAGAACTGAATTTAAAAATGTTTGCAATATGAATACAACATAGATATAATAAATTGTAATTATTTTTTGTCGCATTGTTTTTTAAGCAAACTTTTTTGTTGTTTCGATATGGTTGTAACTAAATGAAAAAGAAAAAAGCAAAAAAATCATGCTTTTAAAGCGAACAGAGTTGCCGAAGAGTTATTTTGGTATTTTATATAAATATAATTTTTTGTAGGAAAATGTGACATTTCATTACCAAAGTTGGTGCAGCAAAAGAAGAAAATCTACATGTAATTTTTAACCCAGTTTTAAGCAACTAAAAGTGCAGCGAACATATGTATGAATATACAATACAAAATGTTTGTTATAATTTGTGGTGTTTTCATAATTTTTCGTTGAAATTTCTTATCAGAACACAATTCAAAGTGATGTGTAAATTTTTTTTTAATTATACCTAATAATAATTAGATGCAATAAATTTCATATTACATTTTACTACATAAATGTGATAAACAATGAATGATTTAGAACAATTTTCAGTTATAAAATAAAATTGTAAGCTTTTGCCATATCCGAAACTGGGTGTTGCAATTTAAAAACACCCCTACAAATTCCTGAAAAACATTTTTTCTTATTGTTTCTTTTTCATTCAAACATTTTTTTATCCTCCCTGATAAATAAATAAAAACATTTTCTAAAACAACGCTTAGTTTAACTGTGACCATTAATGGGTTGATTTTTCCACTCTTCACAGCAATAGCGCTCAAATTGTCACAAAATAGATAGTTTGCACCGAAACACACTTTATTCCTCATCTTTCAACCATTCAAATGTCATATTTCAATACCAAAGTTAGTAGGTACAACAAAAAAAATCCACATGCGATTTTTAATTTTTCAGCGGCAACTCTACTAAACTACACGCATTTTAAGTAATGGCGTCTTAAATATTTTTATTAGGCATTTTACAAAATGTATATATTTTGAACATTGCAAAAATCTAAATAAAATACCCTAAGAACAAAAATTACCTGCTTTAATGTTTGGTTTTTAAAATGTTTTAGAACTGTTTCCTTATTGTAAATGAGATTATTAAACAAGACCTTTTCCATAACACATGTCATCAAGAGTATTACAACATAACGAAAAACAATAACGTAATTGTAACGTTGTTGGAACATTACGTATCACGAGAGTGTAAAAAAAAAAAACACTTGTCATCTCTTTCATTTCAACTTAGTGCTTTATTTTATTTTCCATTATTTCGCGTTTTATTAAATTAAATTTTCACTGAAAAAAACCAAAACTTATTTCACAAGTGAAGGAAAAATTGTAAACATCCAAATGACGTTTATATCATTCATACTTGATTTAGTTTTACCTTCATTATAAAAGTATTTGTGTAACTTGTACAACAGAAACAAAATAATTGATGTTTTAAAACAAATGTATTGATGTTTTAAAAATATTACTGTGAAAAAGCATTTTTTCGTGAGTTGAAATTATCAAATTAACAAATTCAAATGTAAAACAATAACTAAACATCAATGTTTAATGTCAATTATTTCCTCACTTATAAAAAGAGTTGAGTTTTAATAAAACGTCGTAATGTTATTAATTTATTATAAAGTCTTCATAATATCGTTGACGGAACTTATTGAAAATAATATTTTAAGGCCGCAATTTGTTTTAAACATAATATTAATTCATTGTAACAACAAAAAATAGTATATTATAATATTGTTATAAAACAGTTTCCAGAGTATGTTTTATTTCAGATGAAACAACGTTTAAGCCTGGAAATATTAAAACAGAAGCTTAGAAATATCTGTAGAACTTTTTTACAACCTTCGACTAACCAATTTTTTAATAATAAGTAAGCAACAACTGGTATTTTTGTACTAAAAACTTTAACTGAATTATAATAGTTTAAAAACGAGTCAAATCTATATATATTTCCCCATTATAAGAAGATTTTCATTTAAAAAATGTAAGCCTAGAATTTAAAATTTTTGCCAGTATATTTTTGCTTAAGTTTTCATATTTTCATGAAGGCCCCTATCTTAAATTTCAAAATGATAAAGACTCCGTTTTAAAATCACGAATAAACCATTAAAGTTGATTCCTTTAGTTGTGACATTGTGATGAAAAAAAAAAACAATAATTAATTACCTTTCATCAACAGAACGATATTTCCATTTTTATTGTCCTGATGTCTCCAATGGAAATATTTGAGGCAACAGCTGCAAGCGATTCAATTTATTGTCTCAAATAATTCCAACAATTGAGCTACCGATGGTATGATAGAAGGTTATTTTGGGTTCATAAGAAATTTATAAAAGTAAGTGGGAACATTAAGAAGTAAACATTCCAAGAAAATATGGAATTTTGAATCCTTTTATGTATTCCCTAATATCACATTTTTTAAGTATTTTTATTTTTAAATTGTGATTTCGATTTTTATGAACATGTTAACTAAGAACCTTTAAAAGTATTGAACGTGAAAAGGAAGGTGTAAAGGCTTTTCTGAATCATAACTTTTATGGTTTTGAATGTTTTTAAAAATATATACATTTTTTTGATTGAAATGAGATCCATCATTATCCTATTTTAAACCGTCTTCTACGTTTCTTAAGAAGATTTCATACAAATTTAAGGAGGCAACAAACACTCTTAAATTTTACAAACAAAAATCAGTTTCAAGAATAAAAAGAAAAGTTTGTTTTCTAACAACTTTCCATAAAGTCTTAAATTCATTGGAAATGTATTCTTTGCTTATACATATATTAAAGAGAAAATGTTGTAGGTGGGAATATAAGTACATTTGCCACTCTACTCTCTTCGAAAATATAATGTTTTCAATTCAAAGGTGCATAAAATCTCTGTACATATACAAATAGAAAATGCTGCCTTCGTCATGTCCGTCATTTTTTTGAATTGTTTGAAGAAACAAAGTTCGGTTTATATTATTATTTTTTTTTTTTTTTTCAAAATGTTCATATATTTGTGTATTTATGTTTAAATCAAAGTGCAAATAAGCTTTGCACTTTGATTTAGTTGCTGAATGATGTCCAACATAAATCAATTTAACGTACATTGAAAACAAAAAAGAAAACAAAATTGTTAGGAATACAATAATAAGAAAAAAGTACGTATACGCCTAAGTGTACATGGTAAAATCTATAATAATAGAAGTTTAGCCAACGTTTTTCAGGGATGTCATACATTCTTAAAAATAAGAGAAATTTATTATAATCAAAGGGACATCATGTCGATATGATGGTTCATGTCCTTTTTTTGACATCACGTCTACGTATCATGTAAGACGTATCATGAAAGCCAATATGATGGTTTCATGTTATTTAATTTTGGCCGTACCGTCCGTCTTACATGATTCGTAGACGTGATGTCAAAAAAAGGACATACATTATTAAGAATTTGCTTGAGCAGAGATTGGGATAAAATGATATTTCTATTTAAAGATGTCTATTCATCTGATTACCGAAGGTATTTTCGTTCAAATAAAAAATATGTCTGCCATTTCATGCTCAGATGGTTTTTTAGTCATTTATATAACTTTAAAAATCATAGCATACAAATTAAAGTTTATTTCGTTTTTTCGAGATATTTGAAATATTAATTCAAGTTATAAGAAGTTTTGTATTTTTTCAATCTGTGAGTTGGATACTTATGAAAAATTTTAAATTGTTTTTAACGCCATTGTTTACAAATTTTTTGCTCGGTTTTAATTTGTCATTGTTTTTGCTCAACATATTCTAGTTGAAAATAGTTTTTATCAATTTCCGGTAGTATTTTGTATAACTAGGATTTCATTTCAAAAACTTTATTCTTCCCTGCATACAAATTTTCAAGAAGGAAATATTGGTTGACGATAGAAAATTAATCGACGTAGCTACATCTCCATCTTAATGGTTTTTGAGTAAAATTCGCCAAATTAAATTCGTGCTTCAAATAAAATCAATTGGAGCAACAAAAATATTTTATAATGAGGAGGGTCGCAATTTTCTAGTAAAGTTTAAGATTCAGGGATGAGAAGGACAGGAAAAAGTTTGTCGGGTCCGCTAGTTATTTTATATAAATTATTTCATATTGAGCGTGCAAATTGTAAAGAGTGGGAAATATTGAGATATGTAAAGCATTTTACATTCGTGTAGTGCTGCTAAAGAAGGAATCCCGGTACTTAAAAGTACATCCGATAGTGGGCTTAAGGGTAAACTGATGAGTATTCCTAGAAGTACAGATATTTCGGTTGTATTGTTTGATGGTAGGAATGCAACTCGCTATTTCACTAGAGCATTGTTTATAAAATAACAATTAAACTGCGGCAGTGTTCAAGAGAAGCAAATAACGATCTCCTATCATTTTTAGAGCTCTCTTTTCAAAAAGACTCAAGTAGGTTATTGGGACACCAGCCCAAATATGATTATTATACTCGAGTTTTGGACGAATAAAAGCTCTGTATATTTTGACCAAATCAGAAAACCTAAACACTAAGCATAATTTTTGGGTATGTCAAATATGTGATCACTCCACAACATGTGATTTGGAATGCACATATTTAAAAATGAAAGTTGTTCAGTCTTCAGTGGCATTATTTGAGGGTTGCACTGTTGGGTCAGTAGACAGCATTAAGTTTTCGACACGGTTTTTATTTCCCATTGGACAATGATGTCAAGATCAGAATTTAAGGAACTCATCATACGCTGCCGTTAATAGTCCACAACCGACGAACAAAAATAAGAATCTTAAATGAATATGAAAACTTGAGGGTACTGTCATCAGCGAAACAATTTAGTGGGTTAGAAATTTCAGACAAAAGATCATTTATAAAAACAAGGAAGAGCGTCGGAGGTAAAACGGAGCCCTGGGGCACACCAGCGTTTGTTTTGTGGATATAAAATTTGAACCCGTCCAGTACTACTTGAATTGAAAATCACAGAACTACTCGTAGATCAATTTCATGAGCTATGAGAATTTCTGCAGGCTGTACTGTATTTATTTTATTTGATGGTTCCCAGAAACCCACTAGCATTTGAAGAAGACATTTTGAGATCAGACAAACATGTTGCTTGCAAAATTGAGATTAGTCCCAATGAAAATGGTCACTCTCAATGCATCGAGGTCAAATTAATTAATTTATTCTTATGATACATACAACACTGATTCTTCATACCACCAACCTTAAATGCTTGTTCAAAAATCAAAAATGGTTTGGGCGTTACAGAAATTGAAAATGATTTTGAATATTGTTTTCAAATCTTTTGGACTTTGTTACGGTCGTCAGCAGAACTCCGTGTGGAATTCCGCATATGCATGCACACATGATCACCCTGTAAAATTTCAAGTTCGAATTGTCTGACGCAGTCATGTCCGAAAAAAAAAAAAACACCTGCTTGACCGGACATCGGTCCATTTTGTCGCTCATCTCGTCTAGAGACTATTATCAATTTTTCTTTTCTTTCGCTGACCACAAGCCAATCGGACGTAAGTTCAACCAAACTTTCGAGGTATCTTCAAGAAGTTCAAATTTTTTGTTTGTAGTGAATAAGCAAACTCAACATATCTGAAAAGCATACTAGCCAAGAAAGGAATTGAAAGAATCCAAGCTAAATACCGAGTTTCCGTATTTAAATATAAAACACAGGTAAATGGTTTTCCTACATTTTAATTTCCCTGAATCTAGCCGTTTTCTAAAAGCTTTACTTCCCATAGTCATTACTTGATAAACAGAAGAAGAGTGCTTGAGCTGACAGAAAACGGGGTTTTTCCCACGCCTTCATCGAGGAGAAGCCCAGTTATATATCTCCTCGCTGGACATACCTAGAGCACCAAAGAGAAATCAACTTACCACGACCGCTAATCCACGAACTGTTTTTTTTGCACTTGCAAAACAAGACGAAGAACGAGCTCAGTTCTCGTCTGAACTCGAGACAACGACGCGTCGATCTATAAATCGTCCTCGAGCAAGGTACAGTGCGGATCGTGGTCAAGTGATTCGTGTGCGGTGCGGGGGTGGATGCTAGGCAGGAAGGGGAGCATCAGCTAGTCCCATAGTGAAATTCTGGTGTATCCAGCAGTACCCCAGAGTCTGCTACCAAATTCATCAATAAATCATATTTTCTACCTATTCTCAAATATACCTACTGTTTTTTTTTATAATATATAACTTACAAGCTAAAATATTTGTTAACTAAATCTAATCTTAACTTGCCTAATTTAATTGATCTAATATAAAGTGTTCAATCTTGTCCATATAGAAAGAAAAAGAAAAAAAAAAGAAACATTACTTATAATAGTGCATGCAGGTATATATGTATGTATAGCGTGTGTTTGGTGCGTCATATGAATTTGACAAGCTGCGGCATATTTTTCAACTTTATACTTGCTACGTCATCAAAACGAACAACGGCAGAGATTGTGCACAATATCTGGATTCCGTAAGTGGTGAGTTTTTTTTTTGTATATACTTTTAATTTTTATATAACTACCTCTATTAGAATGAGACAAAAGCTATCTCTTGTCAAGTTCGACTGTCACAACAAATCAAGTGCATATTATTTATATACCAAGCAACGTCACAATTCTTATTTACAAAATTAAACAATTACCTATATTAAAAACAAAATTAATACTATTTACATTACAACAAGATTGAATTACTATATTCTTCCTAAATGAAAACCTAAATTTAACATGCATTTACTATTTACAATTATCTAAATTAAAATTAACTATAAATTATCACTAAAGCCTAAGACATGCTTTCATGCAAATATTATAAATAAAATCGTGAGTTAATTATTTGAAATGAACTAGACTTTATTCTTTGGGTTATGTGTGGGTTGGTCAGTGGATTTTCGAATCCCGATGGAGTGATGTGAGTCATTTTGTCAGGCAATTACAGGGATAGCGATCTTGTCATAAGTAAGTTAGGGTACAAGCTATCATGGAAGACATATAATGTCAGAGGGAGGGATATTTTAGACAAGGTACCCGGGCCAATCAATACCTGTCGTCGCCCAGAGAACAGAGCAGAGCAGAGTGAAAGTGTCCGTCCGTTGTCCTTTTTTTTTTTAGTTGAAATCTTGGCATGAATATTAATCTTTTGTGTGCGTTTGAAAACTCCCGGACCAAGGACCTCGCCCACCGACGTTCCTAGCTGTGCCTTCTGCAAGCATGCCAAGTGTGGTTCCGTTGAGTTTAGTCCAGCTTATATAATATAATGAATAGTCGCAACAACTTAATTTGGTTAGTTTATTTATTCTTTCAAGAATCTGAGGACGATCGCATCGAATAGTTTTTTTCTTCTAGACTTGAAACCCTCAGAAAATATCAATGCGGAAAAATTGTTGTCTTTTTATAAAGGGTTTTTCAATAAGAGCGGGTAGATGTTGAAATGGAATAAAACAAGGTGTGTGTGAGGTATTAACAAAATTAGTTTTTATTTGAAAGGGGCATGTATGCCATTAAGTGTGAAATATGACATCATTCAAATGTCCGCCTCGGCTTCCTACTGTGGCACGGATCCGAGTGGTCTAATTTTCAATGACTCTTCCGTATAGATCCGGCTGAATTTGAGCGATGGCCTGTGTTATGTCCACCTTTACTTCAAGAAACCCCACAGGAAAAAGTCTAGCGGGGTCAAATCGGATGACCCCTGCGAGAGATAACCTTACCTTCAAAACTTTCATGCAAGATGTCAATCGTGGCGTTTGCTGTGTGGCACGTACTGCCTTGGGTTCTGCTGTACACTTTTACGAACCGCGACGGTGTTATCGGCCGATCCTGCTTTCCTTGAACGTACGGGGTACGGATGTTGGCTGATTGTTTCCTGAACCGGTCATCTCAAATTTGGCTACCAAACGTTGAAAAGTCGACTGTGAAGGTCCACCACGTATACCGTAAAATAGGCGCAATGAGCTCAACGTTTGCATTAACGAACACTCATTTTGACAATAAAGTTTTATGATTTGAACGTGCTGTTCAATCGCGTAACTTATGCCATTATGAGTTGGCATAATCAACTGAATAATAAACAAAAGATTTGACAGATGTCACCAAAACAAAATGGCCGACACAGGACGATTAAATTTACCCGCGCCAATTGAAAAACCCTTTACCTATATAATTTTTGAATGGATTTTTAATACTTGGTGGCTAGGCAAAATAAAGTCTAAAGACCATGAGCTTGACAAAAAAAAAAATTGTAAATATCGTAAAATTATTTGATTGTTTGTTTTTTTTTTTTAATTTACATAAAAACTAAGCTCTAAAATTAACATATTTTTAAGTTTATTACCTACGCTTAGTAAAAAAATATTTAAAAAACTTAATAGCATCGTGCCCTTATGCATTATAATATTTTTATCTGTACGCAATAATAAAAAAGTGTTATTTTTGAATATTTGAAAAATTAATACAAAGTTATAACGAGACAATTTGGTGTTTGAAACTTCAATATTACTGACACAACTCTCAAAGAAGAAACAAGTTAATATGTATGTAGCGATCTTCAACTTAATATTCTTTTTTCTCAATTAAAATTTCAAGGTTTCTTACTTGCAATAGGTGGTTTGAAAAGGTGTTGAATAACCAGTGCCTAGTGGCTCTCAGCTCTCAAATATTCCTTTGCAAGGTTTGTCAGAAATGAAACGAACTTTCAGTTTTATGCCAAATCCGAACGGCTAATTTAAAAAAGCACTTTTCATGACAAGAATTTACTCTTGTAGCATTTGTCAATTCCTCGCAGGCAGTATCAGTATCCGTGAAAAAAAAACTTTTCAAGTGTTAAGGATCGAAACCCAATCCTCCAGCATAATAGTCCTCCGCACTACCCATCACGCCAAGGATATTACTACCTAAGCTTTATAAAACAATAATTTGGGTACTTAAAAAACACGATTGGGGGGAATTTGAGGACACCATTTCTAAAGATAAGCACTGCAATATTTATCTGAAAAGTTTGATAACCATTACTTAATGTATCTGTTATCAGTGGAACATTTCCAATTAGTTCTTTTTTTACCTTATGATTTTATTGTAAGTAGTGAACTAAGTTTCGTAGCTCAATTACACATTCGAAATTAGCTAACCACTTTATGATGCAGCACTTAATTATTATTTGACATAATATCACTTCAACATTCCATAAGAAAAAATACTAAGAGAGATAAAAATAATCACCTTTTAATCTTATAATAAACGTTCAGGGGCTTTTTTGTTGTTGTTGTTGTTGCGCCTGCTGTTGTTGTGCTTTCAACATCTGTTGAGGCTTATTTTCCGCTTTTGATTTTCGATAAACAAATCGATATTATTTCTGTCTTGTTGTTGTGCATGAAAATTCTCACATATACTCCTACACACGCCCACACAAAAACACAATAGAGCATAAAGGACTTCCGAAATAAAAAAAAAAACAAAATGAAACAAAAATTACAACCAAAAAGGATGTTTGGCAAAAACTTTCGCCCATCCTTAAATGTATATTAATTGCCCCCCAATGGTTGAGATTAATGAAGTGCCTTCTGAATCCTCATTGCAAAAGTTTATGCTTTGCAAATTATAAGCTCTCGAATGTTATAGGAACATAAATAATTGTTATCTAAGCAGAAACAGCAGGATTCAAATTCAAAGAAGGATTTCAAGATTATTATTTTGGTTGTTTTTTTTTTTGTTAAGCATTTTTTGATTTTTGTTTTGTTTTGTGACTTAATTTGTTTTTTTTTTCTTTCCTGCCAAAATATCACAATAAAAAAGAAAATTTTGAAATACTTCCGCATTTTTATTTCCTTATTCTTATATATACCTCCGTCCGGTCCGGATGAATACCTAAACATTCTTTTTCCTTATTTTGGTTAATATAAGGAATGACGAGGAAATCTTTAAGTTTTCGGTCATGACACTGAGAATTTAGATTGAACGTCATGTCCAGCGACCGAGTGAATAAATTGTTGGGGTAGCTCCCAAAAGCGAAGGCTTATAGCTTGGACTTAAATCTTTTTTTCGTTGATGATATTGAATTTTTTCAACAACAAGAAAATTGAAAAAAGGAAAAATTAATGGAATCATAAATAAAAACCTACTCGTACCACCCACCACCTTTGTGTATATTATGGTATAGAAGACCATTTGAATCACTTAAGAAAATTATTAACAAACTGTTTTGGTATGTTAAGTCTGAAAGTTTAGAAGTTACTCGATGAAGTGACATTGTTGTAATAATAACAAAAAGAAAGAAAAATCATTTTCTAAGTCATGAGCGTAATGTTGAATTTATTACCTTTTTGTCGGTTTATTATTTTGTATTTTATTAGAGCGTTGAAATGGTTTTGGCACGGCCGGCATAAGAATAAAATTATAACATTTGGTCAAGGAAAATTGAACAAAATTGTAGTTTTATTATATCGAAGGACCTTAAGTGGTTGATTCTTGTATAACAAATTTCATTAAGAGAAATATATTTTTTGCTGTTTAAAAGGTAATTTAGTTACAATTGAATATATATATTTGACATGAACGTAAAAAGGTAGATAAGGTTACTATGAATTTTAAGATTGTTTTTGGATATTTTTTTTTGTTGTTGTTTAGGTTTTGGGTATCTCATGGCATTCCTTAAAGGTTGAACAATACTCAAATTTAAAAGAATGTTTAAGGATTTAAAAAAGGGTTGATTTTCGTCCTCTTAAATCCTACGACTTCTCTTGAATAAAATAGGTGTACAACAATAAAGATGAAAGCAGATATATAGACCAAGTACACACCGATAGTATAGTTTGGAATATGAAATGAGAAAATAAAAGGAAAATGGTTCTTATAAAATATAGCTATACGCAATAGAATACATTGAACTTTGTATCAGAAACAATTAGTGAAATTTTTGAAATAGTTTACCTTTTTAAAAAGGGGCTGTATTGAAACTACCTACAGCTAACCTTAAGTAAATTAATTTAATTATTAAATTTTTGGGAAAAAACTTTTAACTGTTATTTGAACATTTTCTTTAAGAAATATGTAAATGACTGGATCGCACAAACTTGCTCATGAATCCAAAGAGTCTGTTTTAAAATATTTCCTGTATTTTAAGATTTAAAATTTAAAAGTTTCTTTCAAAATTTAATTTCAATTTCGTAAAAAAATTATGGCCCATTTTTAAGATACCGAATTTCTAAAAAAAGGTTAATATTTTTTTAGAAATCAAAAATAAAAACAATGACATTTATGGTCATCAAATATTATTAAGGTCGTATAAGAGCTTCTTGAGACAAATTATTGAAATCAGTTCATTAGTTCTTTAGAAAACTTAAAAACAAACAAACAAAACTGTTCTGTTTTGGGGGGTACCCTTCTGTAGGAATACAATAATATTTGTTCTTATATTGAAAGAAGTCCATTTAAGAACATATGTTAGAAGAAATCTATCAGTTTGTTTTTGAGAAAATTCGAATTTTGAATTTTTGAATATAAACTACTGTTATTTTTAGTCTTAAAAAAATGCCTAACGTGATTTGGCTTAAAACCTTAATTTCTAAAATTGAAGTCAATCGACCCAATGGTTTGCACTTTAGGATCGAGGACAGACAGACTTACAGAATCGCGACACACACTTTTTTCGACTATACCATCGTTATGTCATGTTTGATTAAAATCTCCAGTTCGAAAATGTGTATGAAAAAAAAATCAATAAAAGTTGTATAGATACCAAATTTTTCAGATTAAATTTCGCTTCAACCTAAAAGATTTAATATTTACATGGTGTTTCTCTCATAAAGGAAGGTATGCCTTAAAAAATATTAAATGATATTAGCCGAAATTTCATGAAATCTTACATGACTTTATTTTTCCTGTATGTCTCCAACTAGATCACAACATTTCGCCTACAGAAAACTTTTTTAGCAAAATTGTGAATTGTGACGGCAGTTTTTGTATCTTAATTGGATTGAATTTTATAAATTTCAATTCGTTGTCCGAGCGTTTTTTTTATGATAATTTTGTAATGATAATATCAAAAGGTGAAAATTTCAAAACTTCAAAAAATGAAACCTCTTATTTTGAAACCCTTTTCATTTAATTAAATGTAATCCTATTCGGGATGTAGGTACTGATAACGAGACGAGACTGTGTATTTGGTAACAAAATTTGCACAGAATTTCGTCAGTCTTTTCGGGTTCTATATTCTTCTTATAGGTAGAAGAAAAAAGTGTAAAATGTTTGTGTTAATGCTTCTTCGATTCGTGAAATGAATATAAAATTAATCTAATACAAGGTGCACAAACTTTGAAAATTGGAACGCCCCTGCCAATTGGAGTCCATAAAGCCTGAAATACAACAATCGAATTTTAAAATGCTTATGATACAGGAATCTTGGGATCTTTTTCTGCTAATTAGTGCTCGTATCTTAACTTGTTTAAAAAATCCCTTGATGCCAAGAAAAAGGGCGAAGGGATTTTTGAACCAAGCCGTGATAAGAGCACTCAATTAGCATAAAAAGAGTCAAAAATTCCTTCATAATTAGAATTTCGAAACTTCATTGTGGTGTTTTCAGCTTTACAGACTTTTCCATTGGGCCTATCGTTATTCGAGAGCCTTCCTCGTAACACGATTAAACGACAATAAAATCCCCTTGCATAATTTGGATAATAATAACATCCGATGGAACCTTTTGCTTTAAGAATCATTTAACAATATTTATAATGTAATGTGTGCAGTTGATCTTTTTTATTTGCGACCGCTGAATCAAATTATTTAAATCATACAAATAGACATAATCCAGACGATATAAGACTACCAATGAAACAACTGACTACAAAAAATCGAGACCGAGACCGAGACCGAGACCGAGACCTAGACGAGACTCAGTTAGAGACGGATACTTAGAGTAGCAAAAGTCTTGTCGAGTCTTGCCTCATAGCCATCCTTATTAGGAACTTCGGAAAGTATGCAATGAATTATTAGATTTTTAAAAGTATACCAATATTTTAAATGTAATATCAATTTTTTTTATTAATTTTTCGAGCTGACAAATATTTTTATTTAATTTAACATATTACATTTATTTGTATGTCCGTTTACGAACTATCGACTTCAACTAAATTTCATATCATACTTTAAGTTAGCGTACCAAATTATTATGAACTTAAAAAGAACTTAAACAACATATTTAAAACCTAGAATATTTTACTAACAAAGAATGAATAATAAAAATAAATAAAAACTCAAGAAAACCTCACTACTTAAATATACAAAACACAGATTTTCGACTTGAATAACATGACATCGAATAAAGGTGTGGACTTATACATATTTCATCATATACAAAATATGATTGTTAACTTTTAGTCATAGAATATAGAAAAACGTGTTTTTTTAACAAAAAATGTGATCCTCCCAAAATTTGACACTAAATTGATTTAACGTCCCAAATGTTTCGACAAAAAAGATAAAACGTCATTTATTGATTTTAGAGCTTTTGAAGATCTTTATAAGACAAATGCCTTATTGGAACAAAATTATTATTTTAGAGGACTCTTTTCCAATTTAATTTTTGATTTATAGAAGAATTATAAATGATTTAATTTTGAAACTAGTATTATGTCTTTAAAACCAATTTTTAACTTCCCATAGGAAGTTATTGTAATGGGTCCGATTTGTCAAATTGAAAATTTTGACATTTCTCGAAGTTTCAAGAGATAAAAGATTCTTAGAAAGATTTCTGTGCGTGCGTGTTTACTTACGTTCGTACGTCTGTACGTTCGCGACGTTTTTTTCGTCGTCCATAGCTCAAGAACCAGAAGAGATATCGACTTCAAATAAATGTTGTTATACAGAGAATAAGGCAGAAAAATGCAGAGAGGGCTCTCAAGAAAATTGCGTGGGTGGTTTTTTTTTACCATAGCAGTTTAAAAAAAGGGTGAACATTTTGGTTAACCCTAAATATCTCATGAACCAATGACTTTAGTTTAATTTTATATTATATATTGTAACGTTAAACCAAACAAATATATTTTTGGAACAAATTTCAATTAACAGTTTTTTTTTATTAATTAAAAAAAAAACTACAACAAATATTTGTCACCTCGAAAATTTTACGAACAACAAATGATTTTATCTCCAAAACAATTTCGTGCAACGAAAACAAACGTTTTCAAGATCTGGTAAAATTTTGAGAAAAATTGAATTGACAGTTTTTTTTAACAAAAATAAAAACCTACAAAAAAAGAGGCTGGGATGCGACCCACACCGATAACTTCCCATCCCGTCTATCGATTTATCTTGCTTAAAATTTTGTCTATGTGTATAAATTTTTACCAAATTTTTCTTAGATATTATTTTTTTATGAAAAAACGGACTGTTGGATTTTTATAAAAAAATTACTGAATATCGAAAACAATATTTTCTGTGAAATAAAATAAGTTTGAAGCCAATATTTTTAATTTTTGAAAAGCTATTTGAGTCGAAAGTAAATTTTTACCAACTTTGAGTAATGTTTTTTTTTAGGTTTTTAATTTTTATAAAAAAAACTGTCAATTAAATTTTTCTCAAATTTTTAGCAGATGCCAAAAACATTATTCTTCGTTGCACAAAATTGTTTTGGAGACGAAATCATTTTTTAGTCGTAAAATTTTCGAGGTGACAAATTTTTTTTCAGTTTTTTTGATTTACAAAAAAAACCGGTTATTGGATTTTTTTTTTCAAAAATATACTTGTTTTGTATCATATGAAATTTAATTCAATACTCTAGCGTCTTTGGTTCATGAGATATTTAGGGTTTACCAAAATTTCCACCTTTTTTTAAAACTGCTATGGTAAAAAAAAACACCCACGCAATTTTCTTGAGAGCCCTTTCTGCATCTTTCTGTCTTATTATCTGTATAACAAAATTTATTTTAAGTCGATATCTCTTCTGGTGCTTGAGCTATGGACGACGAAAAAAATGTCGCGAACGTACGGACGTACGAACGTAGGTACACACGCACGCACAGACATACACACATCTTTCTAAAAATCTTTAATTTCGACTCTAGGGACCTTGAAACGTCGAGAAATGTCAAAATTTTCAATTTGACAAATCGGACCCATTACAATAACTTCCTATGGGAAGTTTTTAAAAAAAAAAAACAATACTAAAACTTGGTAAAAATTTACTTTGGACTCAAATAGCTTTTCAAAAATTAAAAATATTGGCGTCAAACTTATTTTATCTCACAGAAAATATTGTTTTCGATATTCCGTAATTTATAATAAAAATTCAACGGTCCATTTTTTTTCATAAAAAAAATAAAATCTGCAAAAAATAGTAGTTACACAAATTTGGCAAAAATTTATGTTCGGTTCTCGATATCTCTCAAATTAATTTCATTCATCCAATTAGTTTTTTTATATAAAAAATAAAAACTTTTAAGAATTGCTACTTAAATTGCTAAAAAATAAGTTTTCGACTAAAAATCTCGTTATCAAAAATAGATTTCGAAATCAAACTATTTCATTATATGCAACTTTTTTAACTAAACACGAAAACCTACAAATTTTTAAGCAGGACATATCGACAGACGGGATATGGCAAGTTATCAGTGTGGGTCGCATCCCAACCTCTTTTTTATTTTTTTATTTGCACTATTCAAACAAAAACTTTGTACTTAATTTTTTTAAATGTATACTTATGTATTTCTTCACATGCTGATATTATTTTCTTTAAAAGTTATGTACCGAGCGAAGTTTGAACAATAGAGCTAGCTTTCAAGGGCCTTTAAACGTCGAGAAAGATTATTATAATAACAAAATTTGAAGACAATACATTGTTATTTTGCCACCAAAGTAGAAGATAATACAAAATTAAAGGAACAACATTTTTTGTTTTATTTTCTATAAAATATAATTTTTAAAAATTGATTTAAGTTAGTAAAGAAAACTTTTATCATTTCTTTAGAAATGTTGTTTCACCCTTCTTCTTCTTTTTAATATTAAATAATTTAATATGTTTAAATAAGTCTTTTTCAAAATGGTAAATATCTTGACGTAAGATGAAAATAAAAATAAACAATAAAAAATGATCAGTCAGGATATTTTTCACAATGAATGTCTTAAAGCTTTATTTAAAGATCGAATTTTTTTATTTGTAAAAATAAAAATTCGAAAAATCTATGATCAACCAATTTTTTTAAGTTAAAAAAATCTTTTTTTAATTTTTCAAAAAGTGTCTTATGTTAGTTGAATTTCTTTTGTACAGACTATTTCGATGCAATAGGAGTCCAAGCGAGTTGACTTTACTCTATTTTCAAAAAAATATACTTGAATCTGTTTTGCTCTTAGCTATAGCTACATATGTTGGCTCTGATTTTGCAATCACTTTCATGATTCGAACCCCAATTTTTAGCTAGTGTTTAAAATTTGGAACAATTCAAACATCCTCAAAAGCTTAAAAACTTATGATTAAATAAATTGATCATAAGCAGTCAAACTCTAAAAGTTAAAACAGACAACTTTTATCAGAACTACTTTTAAAAGGATACTAAATATTGTATTATGTATTCCTTTATTTTAAAAGAAGAGAAACAGACCTAATAATGTCTATATAATATATATACAATCTCTAAATTAAGGATAAATCTTTCCCAAATTAAATATCCCTATTTCTCATTATATGACCCAAGTAAATATACTTAAGAACTCTTCATATACATACATAAGTGTTAATGTGTTCATGAATATAAGAAAAGTGATATATTTATCTAACCCAGCATAAATTAATTATATACTCTTCTACAAAAAATACAACAAACAGAAAATAGAAAATTATTTTATTTTATTTAGCACGTGAGACAAAATTTATTGTTGACATTTCCCTACCGAGCTCTAATCTACAATAAAAATAGGCAGTTAAACCGTAATCTACAATCAAACTGTACGTAATTCATTAGCATATCTATTCTAACAATCTTTCCTCAAAAAACAACAAAAAAGAAGGAAAAATAAAGCAATAATTAAATTTCATTAAACAAATTTTTCTGTTCGTATAAAATAGAGGTCAAAGTTTCCGTATACCACAATTGTTCATACTATATACGCACATAAAATAGGGGTTTCGTATTAAAATATATTGGTGTAATTAGTGGAGGTATAATAATTCAACAACCACCTCCCATCAGGTCATTCCACCCTCTCTCTAATATAATGTCTAGACAGAGAATCCTTAGATAAAAATAGGTGTGTACAACTTTTCATCAGCATGCAGATGCAGATACATTTGAGTGTATAGCATTCAAAGAAGTGTTTTTAAGATACGACACGACCGACACGACACGACGCACGAGTACTAATTTACTGATGGATCAACCTGTCGACGATTTATAGGGGTTAAACTTGTTTTTAAACACCGCCAGAGGATACATTAGGAAACACCGCATGTAACTCTATAACCGCAAGGATTCTCAGAAAGTCAATTTTATTTCTTTATTTACGAGTTTATTCATGGAGATGTTTTTTCTTTTCTTTATTTTTATTCCATTTTTGAAAAAAAGTACTTTTTTGTCTTATCATGATAATTGTTTTAAGTACTTTTCCAACGAAATGACTTAACTTAAATAGATAGAAAATTAAGATCAAGTAAATAAATGATAAAAAGAATTGAAATAAAATAAAAACATATAAAATTGCATGTTTTTGTATTTTCTACAGTGTGTTCCGAAATGAATTAAAAAAAAAGAAAATTTAGGTATCTCACATAACAATAAACAAGAGAAAGAAGGAAAACACAAAAGAAACACCAACACCAAGCCATTTCCTCATTCTAGTTAATAACTTAATTTAAATGCAAAATAAAAATAGGAAAGGGTCTACATGGCGTATACTTACTATTTCCGGAACTATAAAATACCGAAAATAGGGTAAAAATATTGCTTTCAAACTCAAAATACGGAGGATTATTTTCTATATGATTGTGTATACATTATGGGCTGTAGTTCAATAATATTTTCTTTTGTTATTTAAAACTATGTGTGTAAAGCCCTCTTTGGGGATAATCCTTCTTAGATAGGTATTGCATGAAATTCAAATATATGCATACTGAAAACAAATTATTTTTCCTGGTAATAGTCACCTTAAAAAATGAGTGTAATTGATATTTTTTCATAAATAACCAACAGTTTGTTGACGGAATAAAAGTCCTGTTTTGTGTTTTAGTGTAACAAATTTTTTTGAATAAAATATAGGAAATACGAATTAAAGCTTTAAATTATAGCAATTTTCAAATTGTCGTTTTTTGAGAAAGAAACTTAAATTGAATATATGTGATAGATATATAAACCTAACATTGGTTATTAATTTCGCATAGGAAGTTATTGTAATGGGTCCAATTTACCAAATTGAAAATTTTGACATTTCTCGACGTTTCAAGGCCCCTAGAGTCGAAATAAAAGATTTTTAGTAAGATGTCTGTGCGTGCGTGTGTACGTACGGACAATTGTTGTCCATACGTCCGTACATCTGTACGTTCGCGACGTTTTTTTCGTCGTCCATAGCTCAAGAACCAGAAGAGATTAAGATATAGATTCAAATAAATTTTGTTATACATGTAATAAGGCAGAAAGATGCAGAAAGGGCTCTCAAGAAAATTGCGTGGGTGTTTTTTTTTACCATAGCAGTTTTAAAAAAGTGAAAATTTTGGTTAACCCTAAATATCTCATGAACCAATGACGCTAGAGACTTGAATTAAATTTTATATTATATATTGTAACGTCATACAAAAGAAGCTTATTTTTGGAAAAAAATCAAATTAACGGTGTTTTTTTATAAATTAAAAAAACTGAAAAAAAATGTGTCAGCTCGAAAATTTTACGACCAAAATATGATTTTATCTCCAAAACAATTTTGTGCAACGAACAACAATGTTTTTGACATTTGATAAAATTTTGAGAAAAATCTAATTGACAGTTTTTTTTTATAAAAAATAAAAACCTAAAAAATACATTACTCAAAGTTAGTAAAAATTGAATTTTGACTCAAATATCTTTTCAAAAACTTGAGATTAAGGCTTTAAACTTGTTTTATCTTATAAGAAATATTGTTTTCAACATTATGAAAAATGATGAGAAACATCGAATTGACAGTTTTTTTACAAAAAAAATAAAAAAACAAAACAAAAAATTAATAAAAGTTGGTAAAAATTGATTTTCGACTCAAATATCTTTTCAAAACTTTGAGATATTGGCTTTAAACTACATTTATCTTTCAAAAAATAATGTTGTCAACATTCAGTAAAATTTTGAAAAAAAATCGAATTGACAGTTTTTTTTACAAAAAATTAAAAACCGAAAAAAAAATTAACAAAAATTGTTAAAAATTGATTTTTGACTCAAATATCTTTTCAAAAATTTGAGATAATGGCTTCTACCTAATTTTAACTTATAAGAAAAAAAAAAAATTAAGACATTGGCTTCAAACTAATTTTATCTTTTAAGAAATATATTGTTTTCAACATTCTTTAAAATTTTGAGAAATATCGAATGAACAGTTTTTTTTACAAAAAATGAAAACCTAAAAAAAAAACAATACTAAAACTTGTAAAAATTTACTTTGGACTCAAATAGCTTTTCAAAAATAAAAAATATTGGCTTCAAACTTATTATATTTCACAAAAAATATTGTTTTCGATATTCAGTAATTTTTTTATTCGTTTTTTCATAAAAAAATAAAATCTACAAAAAATAAAATTGATACATATCGACAAACTTTTAAGCAAGACAAATCGACAGACGGGATGGGAAGTTATCAGTGTGGGTCGCATCCCAGCCGCTTTTTTGATTTTTTTACATTTAATATTTGTCTATGATTTTTTAACAAAGTAAAATTCCTATTCTTTCATTATATATTTAAAACTGGTAGTTTAAAAAAAAATAAAGGTTGCTTTTTAATACCAGCAGACTTAATTAAAATGAAAGCAATTAAATAATCAAATCTCTAAGATAAACATTATCAGGGTTATTTAATAGAATTCGCTAAACAGATGAATAGTTATACAGTGAATAAGGATTTATGTAGGCTCTATGTAACGTTGCGAAAATTCCTATTTATAAAAAATTCTGCTATAAATTTTAGTTATACAATGCTTATATCAAAAAAAGTACCAAAATGTCTATAAAATCAGGTTGTTGTCATAACAACTATAATATAACAAAATAATTCCAATTATTTTTATGATATTCTCTTTCGAAAATCTATATTTTTTAAATTATTCTTTTCTTCGGCTCACGACACGAGCTAAACTGGAGAGGCATTATTGTTTTTATTTTAATTTCAAAAAGAGAGGAGATAAATCAAAATGACATTTACGAAATAATAATAACAATAATTTCCTTATGTAGGCTCTATTCAACCTCAAAACGCGTTTAGCTTATTATGGGACTATGCAACCTTGTATAAGTTTTATAAATAGCATTTTTGCGTTTAGAGGCATTATAGAGATTACATAACCTTATACATAGCTCTATACAGCGTTTTTAAATAAGACTGTATTTTTAATTTACTTAATTTTACAAACCATATAATACATAATACAGAAATGTAAAATATATATTAATATCGGGTGATTTTTTAAGAGCTTGAGAACTTTTTTTAAAAAAAAAACGCATAAAATTTGCAAAATCTCATCGATTCTTTATTTGAAACGTTAGATTGGTCCATGACATTTACTTTTTGAAGATAATTTCATTTAAATGTTGACCGCGGCTGCGTCTTAGGTGGTCCATTCGGAAAGTCCAATTTTGGGTAACTTTTTCGAGCATTTCGGCCGGAATAGCCCGAATTTCTTCGGAAATGTTGTCTTCCAAAGCTGGAATAGTTGCTGGCTTATTTGTGTAGACTTTAGACTTGACGTAGCCCCACAAAAAATAGTCTAAAGGCGTCAAATCGCATGATCTTGGTGGCCAACTTACCGGTCCATTCCTTGAGATGAATTGTTCTCCGAAGTTTTCCCTCAAAATGGCCATAGAATCGCGAGCTGTGTGGCATGTAGCGCCATCTTGTTGAAACCACATGTCAACCAAGTTCAGTTCTTCCATTTTTGGCAACAACAATTTTGTTAGCATTGAACGATAGCGATCGCCATTCACCGTAACGTTGCGTCCAACAGCATCTTTGAAAAAATACGGTCCAATGATTCCACCAGCGTACAAACCACACCAAACAGTGCATTTTTCGGGATGCATGGGCAGTTCTTGAACGGCTTTTGGTTGCTCTTTACTCCATATGCGGCAATTTTGCTTATTTACGTAGCCATTCAACCAGAAATGAGCCTCATCGCTGAACAAAATTTGTCGATAAAAAAACGGATTTTCTGCCAACTTTTCTAGGGCCCATTCACTGAAAATTCGACGTTGTGGCAGATCGTTCGGCTTCAGTTCTTGCACGAGCTGTATTTTATACGGTTTTACACCAAGATCTTTGCGTAAAATCTTCCATGTGGTCGAATAACACAAACCCAATTGCTGCGAACGGCGACGAATCGACATTTCACGGTCTTCAGCAACACTCTCAGAAACAGACGCAATATTCTCTTCTGTACGCACTGTACGCATTCGTGTGGTTGGTTTAATGTCCAATAAAGTAAACTGAGTGCGAAACTTGGTCACAATCGCATTAATTGTTTGCTCACTTGGTCGATTATGTAGACCATAAATCGGACGTAAAGCGCGAAACACATTTCGAACCGAACACTGATTTTGGTAATAAAATTCAATGATTTGCAAGCGTTGCTCGTTAGTAAGTCTATTCATGATGAAATGTCAAAGCATACTGAGCATCTTTCTCTTTGACACCATGTCTGAAATCCCGCGTGATCTGTCAAATACTAATGCATGAAAATCCTAACCTCAAAAAAATCACCCGATAGTTTCATTTTAAGGACACTTATTTTTCACTGGAGTTATAAATAAAATTTTTCAGATAATTGGAAAACGCGAACTTTTTAAACCCGTGTTAAAGAGAACACATAAAGTATACGACAAATGCGAAACCTTTATTTTCAAAATATGAGAAACAAAAGATGCATTACTTTAGTTTTAATAAAATTACTTTGAAATGTTTTTGACGTTTATAAGATTTGTTTTAAGGATGAATTTGTTCATATTCTCAGTAGTCCAACATTTCTTAAGTAGTCCGAAAACTTATTTATAAAAAAATGCATAGCTTCAACTTAAAAGAAGCATTGGTTGAGTTTAAAAAAAAATATCTTATAGCCTCATTCTGAGAAATATTTACGTAAAAATCAGTTTTCTGCTAACCGTCATATCTGTCAAAATTAAATGGTTTGTAAATTTAAATTCTTTGTTTGATTACAAAATATTCGACAGAGTAAGATAGCCAAACCCTAGAAATTTAAAGGTTTTACAGTCTTATTTTGTAACCTTAAGAAATAAAAAAAATGTATAAAAGCAATTTTATATATGAACAAAGTTTAAAGTAAAATCGACCCATAATGAAAGAATTAAGGCAAATATCATACTGGCAGCCCGAAAAGTCTAAAGAAACAAAAGTTAAAAATTTAAAAAAGCTACATTATTTGCAAAATTTATAGAAAATGAAACCCTAAGACACAAAACTACTAAGAAACATAAATACAAGTTGATTTAAGATTTATTCTTCTTTCATTCAAGTCTAGAGATGATTTTTAATTGTATTCTTAGAAAACAGATCTTTAGATAAATTCAATTTTTTCTAATACAAATATTTTATTAAAAACAAAATAAGTTGCTACCAAAAACAAATTTACAAAATACAAAATATTGCTAAAAATAATTTTTTTTTTTAATTGTTAATAAAATCAAATTTGAAAAAAAAAACAAAAATTGATAAAAATAATTGTTTGTTTTCAATAATTAAAAAACGAACAGTAATCTTCACTTGGTGATAATTTAAAAAATACCAAATCGGATTAACAACTTCAATATCTCGATTTAAACTTCAAATGCATGTAATTTTAAGAAATTGATTAGTTTAAACAAATATCAGATGATTTTCATTTTTCTGTAGAAATAGCTTTACATTTCTTACATATGTATGTAAATTTTTCAAATTTTCTGTCCGAATTTTTTTTTTTTTTTTTGTAATAAAAACTAAAAATCTATTTTTCAAATGGAAATGATTTTCAATTGAATAATTTTCAAAATCTTAAATTATTCTTAAAATTATATATTTTACTTTATTTTAAATACAGTAGAGAAAGAAGTTGATTTTAATTAATTTATTTCAAATAAAATACGCACTCAAGCAAGACTTTTTTTCGTATATCATTTTAAATTAATTTTCTTATTGCTTTAAAATTTAAAACAAACCAAAAAAAAAACAAAAGAGGCTGGGATGCGACCCACACTGATAACTTCCCATCCCGTCTTTCGATTTGTCTTGCTTAAAAGTTTGTCTATATGTATTAATTTTTACCAAATTTGCGTACTGTTTTTTGTAGATTTTATTTTTTTATGAAAAAACAGACTGCTGGATTTTTATAAACAAAATTACTGAATATCGAAAACAATATTTTCTGTGAAATAAAATAAGTTTGAAGCCAACAATTGTAATTTTTGAAAAGCTATTTGAGTCGAAAGTAAATTTTTACCAAGTTTTAGTAGGTATTGTTTTTTTTTAGGTTTTTATTTTTTTGTAAAAAAAACTGTCAAATTGATTTTTCTCTTAATTTTATCGAATGTTGGAAACAATATTTCCTATAAGTAAAAATTAGTTAGAAGCCATTATCTCAAATTTTTGAAAAGATATTTGAGTCGAAAATCAATTTTTACCAACTTTTGTTAAATTTTTTTTTAGGTTTTTAATTTTTTGTATACAAAAGCTGTCAATTCGATTTTTTTCAAAATTTTACTGAGTGTTGACAACAATATTTTTTGAAAGATTAAAGTAGTTTAAAGCCTATATCTCAAAGTTTTGAAAAGATATTTGAGTCGAAAATCAATTTTTATCAACTTTTATTAATTTTTTTTTTGGGTTTTTATTTTTTGTAAAAAAACTGTCAATTCGATTTTTCTCAACATTTTTCAGAATGTTGAAAACAATATTTCTTTTAAGATAAAATAAGTTTGAAGCCTTAATCTCAAGTTCTTGAAAAGATTTTTGAGTCGAAATTCAATTGTACAACACTTTGAGTAATGTTTTTTTAGGTTTTTATTTTCTATAAAAAAAACTGTCAATTAGATTTTTCTCAAAATTTTATCGGATGTCAAAAACATTATTCTTCGTTGCACAAAATTGTTTTGGAGATGAAATCATATTTTAGTCGTAAAATTTTCGAGGTGACAAATTTTGTTTTCAGTTTTTTTGATTTATAAAAAAAAAACCGTTAATTGGATTTTTTTCAAAAATATAAGTGTTTAGTATCACGTTTCAGTTTATAATGTAAGATTTAATTCAAGTCTCGAGCGTCATTGGTTCGTGAGATATTTAGGGTTAACCAAAATTTTTACCTTTTTTTTAAACTGCTATGGTAAAAAAAAACCACCCACGCAATTTTCTTGAGAGCCCTTTCTGCATCTTTCTGCCTTATTATCTGTATAACAAAATTTATTTGAAGTCGATATCTCTTCTGGTTCTTGAGCTATGGACGACGAAAAAAACGTCGCGAACGTACGGACGTACAGACGTACGAACGTACGTACACACGTACGCACAGACATCTTTCTAAAAATCTTTTACTCTAGGGACATTGAAACGTCGAGAAATGTCAAAATTTTCAATTTGACAAATCGGACCCATTACAATAACTACCTATGGGAAGTTAAAAATCAAACATCATCAAAAAACGTTTGACTTTCAAAAAAAAATCTCTTCATTTTTTTTATAGGTAGGTAGCTACTTAAAAGTTTTAGAGGTTACTATACAAACAAAACGCAAATAGGCGAAAATCCTTTGAAAAATAAAAATAAAATTTAAAACAATTTTAGATTTTATTTTGATTTTGAGTTAAAACTTTTTGCATACTAATTAATTCTATATCAAAATCATTTCATAAGGCACATTTTCTTATCAATTAAACCTAAAACTTGCCTTATAATCTTTCTATCAAGCACTTAAACTTTGGTGTCAACAAACTGCCTGTCAATTATTATTAAGATAGAATTAACAAAAATATTTAGACACATTTATTATCTATACCCCCTTATAATAATTATTTACCAACCACCCATTAATTACAATAATGTAATTGTTTATCATCAAAATATTATTTTAATAATCCCTATGTATTAAATTTGTGTTTGTGTGAACTCCGATCAAACCCACTCTTTTATAGTAAACTGTTTTCAATAATTTTATTATCTCCAACGACACGGTCGCTAGTTGTCATCATCGTTATGCAGCAAAATAAGCTTTACGATTAAATTAATAGCTTCCTAGAGATAATAATGATAAAAAATAATAATTTCCATTAATCATCTCAAGGGCTATCCTATCCAGCTATCCATATCCTATCCGTCCATTCAATTATCGTGACAAATATGTAATGTAACCATGGATTATTATTCTTTTTATAAAACAATACAAACTAAAAAAGAACAAAAATACAAACAAAAGAAAATACCCAACTCGAATCAGGACATACAGGAAAACTTATTGGCAATAACTTCTCAACAAGTACGGGTACAAAAAAGGCATTCTTTCTTTCTCCATAATACTCGTATTAACATATCACGTTGAAATAAAGGATGCCAGTCGTTTGTTACTGTCTTTGTCATCAGGGAGCTTGCCAAGAGTCCTTGTAACTTCGTAACTTCCATATGGTATAAATAAAATGTTTGTTCTTCTTTTTGTTTCGAAATTCTGATATATTTCTCATAATATTTCTCACAATGCTATATAAAAAATATCGAGAAAGGATACAGACAGATACTCATACACCTACTTAAAATACAAAACAGCTGAACAAATATTATACTCAGGACTTTTAATTCAAGGATGTTATTAATTATATCTGGTGTCTCTCTCTCTGTCTATCTGGGTGCATTCTGTGAAAGTTTTAGCTCAATCTACTTGAAATCCTACCTAAGCAATCAAAATTCTTGTCACACGTTTTGAGAAAAACAAAGAAGAAATAACGCGCTAAGAAACATCAAGAAAGTTTTACGTACCTACGAGACGTACAAAAAGTCGCGTCGTGTAGTTCGTCGTCGGGATGTTTGAAGGATGCGACTTCCCCGGAAATGCTCGTGTGTTTTTAATCCATCTTTGACCCAATTTCACAGGATATCCTTTATTTGTTTTAATCCAACAATTGTTTGTCATACGCAACTATATCCTGACGGTATAGAAAAAAGTTTTGCAATCAAAAATTAAGGACACATACAATTCGCCACCCTACTACTACACACCCCCACTGAGTTAAAAGTTGTTACACACACGCGTAAAGTCACTTAAAGAACAAGAACAACTTGTAACAAAATTTAATTCCCAATCGCCTCATCCTTTCGCCAAGGACACCCGCTCGCTTTGCTCACACTCCTCTCACTCTATACGCACTCACTGAATTACAATTAAGATTATATCCATTTGCTTATTTTAATCACAAAACACTTTACACACAGCGTTGAATAAATTCCCGAAGGGGTTGTTGTTGTTTCGCACTTAGGAATTAATCTTCAGAAATGAGAGGAAACCTTGACTTAAATGAAGGGTCTTCCTTATTTATATCTGATTTGGATGTGTGTAACTTCTGCTGTGTAGAAGAAAAACACTTGTCACTCTAAGTTAGATAGTGGTAAAAATGTTGCAAGGATTAATGTGAATCTAAGGGAGAGCACTCACGTCCGTTTCGGTTCGAATGAAAATTCTAACTGACTGATTAGAAGCTGATGGTGATGTTATCAGCTAGCAGACCAAAAATGAAACACCAAACTTGCCCTCAGCTGTAAAATGGGGAAAATTAAGGGTTTCCATCGGGAAATTTGCTGAATTGCTCGGGCGCAGACGTCATTTCAGAAGACCGCCAAAAAATATTTCATTCATTGCTGAATACGTTTTGTATACGAAGGATAAGTTTTCATTCAGCATTTCACATGATGAAGAAGTTGTCCTTCAGACTTGGTATGGACTTTGGTTAAGCGTGGAAAAAGGTATGGAAAGGTGCTCCTGCTCCTGGAGATGAGGTTTGAGGTTTTTTATTTGAATTCAGTTCGAACCGGAGAGAATAATAACAGAGAGAGGGAGTGAGAGAGTGTGGATAACGACGCGTTAAATGCAAGGTCACTATCATACCATCATCCCTTTTCCTAACCCCCTCGATGCATCAGCTATAACGGTAAGGTGGTTATACCTGCCTTTATGTATAGGCAGACACGTCATTTTGGATCTTTGTGTTTAACCTCTTTTGGCTCTCTATATATCTATAGATTCCTTATATAGTTGTAAGTTCTATATATACGAGTATGTTCAAAGAAGGAAGACTGGAAAATGGACAGTCGAATAATGTTTTAAAGTGAAAGGATACAGACAATTAGACATTGCTCATTTGCGTGTAAATTGGTTTATTATCCTTGAACGAAGATACAATAATAATTCCTTGAATTAAATTGGAATATATGTTAATGAGTTGTTGGAAAATAAGTGATGCTTTAGGCTCTTGATGGTTATGGTGGTGATGCTTGTTGCTTATTTACCAGGAAGTTTAAATCTCTCTCTGTGTTAATGAAGTAGTTGATTTTATTAAAATAAATGGTTGTTTCTTTTATTATAAATTAAATATTTTGAGTCAGTAAACTTTGAGAGTAAATGGCAAAAATTCGTGTTGAATTTAATGCATATTAAAATCAAGAAGAAAATACCTTAAAAATGATTTTAAATACATTTTTTGTATGGTTTCGAGTCATTTAGTAAACCCCAAAAACTACTTTTCAGCGAAATTTACAATACAAAAATATGATTAATACACCGGAACTGTGTTGTAAACTTTTAAAAATAAATTTACCTTGTTATGTTAATAAATCGAAAAATATAATTATTTTGGTTGATTCAAAAAAATTAAAAAGAGGCTGGGATGCGACCCACACTGATAACTTCCCATCCCGTCTGTCGATTTGTCTGGCTTAAAAGTTTGTCTAGATGTATCAATTTTTACCAAATTTGAGTACTATTTTTTGTAGATTTTATTTTTTTATGAAAAAACGGACTGTTGAATTTTTATAAAAAAAATTACTGAATATCGGAAACAATATTTTTTGTGAAATAAAATAAGTTTGAAGCCAATATTTATAATTTTTGAAAAGCTGTTTGAGTCGAAAGTAAATTTTTACCAAGTTTTAGTATTGTTCTTTTTAGGTTTTTATTTTTTGTAAAAAAAACTGTCAATTCGATTTTTCTCAAAATTTTATCGAATGTTGAAATAAATATTTCTTATAAGTTAAAATTAGTCAGAAGCCGTTATCTCAAATTTTTGAAAAGATATTTGAGTCGAAAATCAATTTTTACCAACTTTTTTTTATTTTTTTTTTCGGTTTTTAATTTTTTGTAAAAAACCTGTCAATTCGATTTATTTCAAAATTTTACTGAATGTTGACAACAATATTTTTGAAAGATAAAAGTAGTTTAAAGCCAATAACTCAAAGCTTTGAAAAGATATTTGAGTCGAAAATCAATTTTTACCAACTTTTATTAATTTTTTTTTTAGGTTTTTATTTTTTGTAAAAAAAACTGTTAATTCGATTTTTCTCAAAATTTTATCAGATATCAAAAACATTATTTTTCATTGCACAAATTTGTTTTGGAGATGAAATCATATTTTAGTCGTAAAATTTTCGAGGTGACAAATTTTTTTTTCAGTTTTTTTGATTTATAAAAAAAACCGTTAATTGGATTTTTTCCAAAAATATAATTGTTTTGTATCACGTTACAATATATAATATAAAATTTAATTCAAGTCTCTAGCGTCATTGGTTCATGAGATATTTAGGGTTAACCAACATTTTCACCTTTTTTTTTAAATACTATGGTAAAAAAACCAACCACGCAATTTTCTTGAGAGCCCTTTCTGCATCTTTCTGCCTTATTATCTGTATAACAAAATTTATTTGAAGTCGATACCTCTTCTGGTTCTTGAGCTATGGACGACGAAAAAAACGTCGCGAACGTACGGACGTACGGACGTACGTACACACGCACGCACAGACATCTTTCTAAAAATCTTTTATTTCGACTCTAAGGACCTTGAAACGTCGAGAAATGTCAAAATTTTCAATTTGACAAATCGGACCCATTACAATAACTTCCTATGGGAAGTTAAAAATATTACAAGGAGAATACAAATGTAAAGCTTCTTATTCTTTAATATTTAAATTATCTAAAAAAGTGAATTTTTATCTAAACAACAAGAAAATGTTTTAATAATATAACTCGAATGATAAAAAACACCCTTTAAACAATTTACGCAGTGGGAGTGATTTGAAAAACACCTTTGCTAGATTCAAAGTTATTAAATTATGCTAAAATTGATAAAAATTCGTTTTCGCCAAAAAATGTCGGAATCAGAAACAAACATTGACATTAAACTTATATTCAAAATTTTATTGCTTAGTGTTAATTTTTCAGAAAAATTAAACTGACAACTTTTTGTTACATTAAAACAAAAAACCTTACAGAAACGACAAAAAGCTGATAAGAAATGGTTTTCAACTCAAGTATAATGAGAACAAAGAAAGATATTGACTTCAAATTTTGAATATCACACAAAAATTGTTATAAATATTTTGTTAAAGTTTTAAAATTAAATCGACAGACGGGATCGGATAGGACAGTGTTTTTTTTTTCTTTTTTTGAATTTTCTCAGGAAGTATTGAAGAGATTTAAACAATATTCTTATATTTTCTAAATAATCAGAAATATATAATTTTTGTTTTGCATGTTTAAAACTTGCATATTATTTCAGAATTATATGCCTCAAAAACAGGTCTACATTTTCAATGAAATTTAAATGTGTAGCATTTATTTTTGTAAGCACTAAATAACTGCATAGCAAAAATATTTCTTAAAATTTTGACAAAAATTAGATTAATTTAAAAACCGCTCTAAAAATGTCCGTAAAAAATCAGGTTTCTTTGATAAATGATTTTTATTTGATATCTTAAAAAGATACTCTTTGTTATCGCGACTCAACAGTCCATTATATATAAATATTATGGGCATTTTATTTTGAATACACCCTGTGTTTGTTCTTGTGCAATCTCGTTACTTTCTAGTACTAACAGCATGTATTAAATAGTCTCCAAAAATTATTATATGCTCTTATCTTATGATCTTTTCGTAAGTTATGTTATGCATAAATTATTTGAAGCTATAAATACAGCCTTCGCTTGTACTGTACCTTCAATAAGCTCGAATTAAGTGTTTTAATCGTTTGCCGAAGATTATTCCCTATACATCACATTTTTTATACATATATTGAAAAATATTGAAATCAATAAAATAACAAAATTGTCATTTTTGAAAACATTTAAATATTCTCATATTTGAATCATAATTTTCATGATTAAATTTTGAGAATCAGATTATCTAAAATACATTTTCGTTTCTGTGCCGTGAAATAAAGCCAAATTCCAAAAATTGGCCTTATTTTACTTTTGTAGTAAAGTGTAAGCCTATTTTCAACAGTTGGGCTTATTACACTTTAACAAAGTAAAATAAATCCAAATTGGTTTTATTTCACTTTCAACGGTGTGGTTTATCATTAATGCTTAACCTCGCACCTAACCCAAATCCTATAGTATTCGCAATCAGGGGGGTGGATTATTTCACTTTGTCAGAGTGCAATATGACCAACTACTGAAAATTGGTAAAGTGCAATAAGGCCAAGTTTTGAAAGTTGGTCTTATTACTCGGCACCTTTCTTTTCAATTACTTTTTATAAACTTATTTCATGTTTTTATTTTACTTGTAACTTCAATTTGAAGTCGCAGTAAGTTTAACAAAGTGATATTTTTTATTTGTATCAGCTTAGCAGCTTGAGATTTATAGAGAAATAATAATACAAGACAGAAATATTGTTTTAATGAGTTAAATATTTTATGCGATCAATACAATTTATCACTACTTTTGTCAATAATATTGGCTCGAATATTAAATTCCAATTCTTCAAGAGTTTCCGGTTCGTCAGTATAAGCAAATGTCCTAACACAACCCCATTATGTTGTTAAACTATTTATAATGAGTTGCCAAACCTAACTGTTAAGCCATAGACAAAAATCGAAACTTCTTATGCCGCCGGCCGTTGAAAAAACAACTTAAGTTTTAACCATTTGTATTATTCAATTTATTAATTTGTACTTTTATAAAGGGTTTTCAATAAGGGTGGGCAGATGTTGAAATGGAATAAAACAAGCTGTGTGTAAGATATTAACAAAATTATTTTTGTATTTGAAAGGCGCACAGCCATTCATCCAAAAATGCGTCTCGTCACTGAAAAAGAAGAAAAAGAGGCGCCAAAATCTACCCGCGCTAATTGAAAAATCCTCTATAACTTAAAAAAAATATATTGAGTATAATTTGTTGTTTTTGATTCTGAAAGCCTATACAATTACTCAATAAGTTTTTAAACAAGACTGATGAAAGTCAAGAAATAGACTTTCATCAGTCTTGTACATGATGTAATATAAAAATTAATACTTGAAAATTACTTACCAATGTTTTAATTTTGTATGAACATTTTTAAATATAATTGAATTTATTTTTTTATGAACATTAAAATTCAATAAAATATAATCATTTTCTAAGGATTTGAATATTTTTGCTTATTACAAATTTAAGTGATATAAATAAAATGAATGAATGAAGTACCCGTGGCATGATGGTTAGTGCGTTGGACTGTCATGCCAGAGGTGTTGGGTTCGATCCCTGCCTACGCCATCTAAAGTATTTTTCATAGGTACTGCCTTTTGCGAGGAATTGACAAATTCTCCAAGAGTAATTCTTGTCATGAAAAGTGCTTTCTCAAATTTGCCGTTCGGATTCGGCTTAAAACTGTAGGTCCCCTCAATTCCTGACAACAGTACTCGCACACAGGAATGGTTGAGAGTTATAAGTCACTAGGCCCTAGTTCTCAACGGACTGTTGTGCCACCCAATTTATTTTATTTTTTTTTTTAATAAAATGAACTATAATTTTCTCTCATTTTTATTTTATCAAATTAGTTTGGAAATGAAGCCACATTGAAATGAACTCCACAAAAGCCAATTATTGCAACTTAACCATATTTTTGATGTATAAAATAATAAAAAATGTGGAACTTTTAAACCGCACAGAAAAACTATTCATATATATATTTTTAACTTCCCATAGGAAGTTATTGTAATGGGTCCGATTTGACAAATTGAAAATTTTGACATTTCTCGACGTTTCAAGGTCCCTAGAGTCGAAATAAAAGATTTTTAGAAAGATGTCTGTGCGTGCGTGTGTACGTACGTCCGTACGTCCGTACGTCCGTACGTTCGCGACGTTTTTTTCGTCGTCCATAGCTCAGGAACCAGAAGAGATATCGACTTCAAATAAATTTTGTTATACAGATAATAAGGCAGAAAGATGCAGAAAGGGCTCTCAAGAAAATTGCGTGGGTGGTTTTTTTACCATAGCAGTTTAAAAAAAAGGTGAAAATTTTGGTTAACCCTAAATATCTCATGAACTAATGACGCTAGAGACTTGAATTAAATTTTGTATTATATATTGTAACGTGATACAAAACAATTATATTTTTGGAAAAAAATTCAATTAACGGTTTTTTTTATAAATCAAAAAAACTGAAAAAAAAAATTTGTCACTTCGAAAATTTTACGACTAAAATATGATTTCATCTCCAAAACAATTTTGTGCAACGAAGAATAATGTTTTTGACATCTGATAAAATTTTGAGAAAAATCGAATTGACAGTTTTTTTTACAAAAAATAATAACCTAAAAAAAAATAAAAAAAAGTTGGTAAAAATTGAGTTTTGACTCAAATATCTTTTCAAAACTTTGAGATATTTGCTTTAAACTACTTTTATCTTTCAAAACATATTGTTTTCAACATTCAGTAATATTTTGAAAAAAATAGAATTGACAGTTTTCTTACAAAAAATTAAAAACCGAAAAAAAAATTTAACAAAAGTGGGTAAAAATTGATTTTCGACTTAAATATCTTTTCAAAAATTTGAGATTATGGCTTCTAACTAATTTTAACTTATAAGAAATATTGTTTTCAACATTAGGACAAATTTTGAGAAAAATCGAATTGACAGTTTTTTTACAAAAAATAAAAACCTAAACAAAAAAATTAATAAAAGTTGGTAAAAATTGATTTTCGGCTCAAATAGCTTTTCAAAAATTAAAAATATTGGCTTCAAACTTATTTTATTTCACAGAAAATATTGTTTTTTATATTCAATAATTTTTTTATAAAAATCCAACAGTCCGTTTTTTCATAAAAAAAATAAAATCTACAAAAAATAGAACGCAAATTTGGTAAGAATTGATACATTTAGACAAACTTTTAAGCAAGACAAATCGATAGACGGGATGGGAAGTTATCAGTGTGGGTCGCATCCCAGCCTCTTTTTTTTTAATTATTTAAACATGACTAATTTAAAAAAATTATCAAGTCATCTATCAATAATACCAAGACAATTCGTTGTAATTAACACCTAACAAAAATTTTACTTTCCTACTTGATGTATGTTAACTATCCAAAATCTACAATATCCAATACTCAACCACGTTCAAATCGTGCCATCCTCTGCATATAATTATAACACAAAAATAAAGATACAAAATATTTTGGTTCTTGACGTTCACGTTAATTTTTACTTTCTCGAAAACCCCAAAATAGCTTTATCATAAAACTTACATTAAACCAAACAATAAAATATCAGCTAAAAGCTATTAAGTGAATCCTAACGATTCAATTTTGTATATGACCAAAAAAAAAAAAAACATTTTACCTTACATCCAAATTTCATTTTACATCATAATTCAATTAGAATATAATTTTGTATGGTTTTCATGTTTTTTTCTTTTCTTTAATAAAAACAAACTTTCATTAAAAAATAAAAGCATTTCCCGACAAAATAATGCAGACCACGCCTATTTGTTTAAGATCAAATTTAACCAATATCCTTATTCTTAGCACGTACAATTTCTTATACAAAGATATTACTTGTTTTTTTTTCGTCCTTTTTTGGTGTTTGCATAACTTTTTATTTAGACACGCAGTCAAAACATGCCATCTCGATATAACGACTTCTGAATCTATATGGAAAAAGTAAACCAAACGAAAACTAGGTCACAAAATTAAAGCAAACAAAAAGTTTTATATAAATGTACTTTTAAGCTTTTTAGCTAATCGTATATCTATGTAGTATGAGTGTCTACGTTTGTAGACTTTCTTAATAGCTCGAGGCAAATGGGACAAGAACGCGAGGTTCTTCTTTTGAATCATAAGGAAAAAGGCCATAATTAAACCTTTAATCTACTGAACAATTACGTTAAATGTAAGAAGCAACACAAAAAAAAAAACATTTACATTTTATACGTTTTCTCAAAAGTTTCAGGTAATTCAATTACTCTTTGTGGCAGAAGGAACATTATTGAGTCAAAAGTTGGTTATGAAGTGTCTAAGGATTCAGAAAAAGAAAGTAATAAGTTAATTTGCAAAAAAAATATATACTCTTAAAGTTAAAATTATGCCTATGGCAATTTAGAAATTATAGCAAACTGTTAAAGTTGCGTAGCCAACTTAATATGCCTCCAATACATTTTTTCCAGTACACAAAAACTCGACTGGTAGTTCAAAGGCAAAGTTAGAAACATATCTATTTAAACTTTTTCGTAGATATCGTTGACTAATTGTGGTTGTTCTTGTTAGTGCTGGTGTTGTTTTGATTTTGGATATGTTACAACACTCTGGAAAACCTATGAACAGAATAGGAAATTAGTCGTTTTTCTATTCTTAAGCGTATAACAAGATATCACAGCAACTGGCAACTTTGAAACAGCATTATTTATTCTTTTTTTAACTATCTAACGTAATAAACCTTGTTCTTAAATTGTATAAAGATGTTGTTATAAGGACAGTTTGTAAACAAAAAAAAGAAGTAAGTATACGCCCAAATGTTTCACTTTGAGAAAATTCACTTTTTACCCACTATTTGACCATTTGTGCTTAAATAATTTAATAGCTTGATATAAATTGCACTTTGAGTACAAATTTGATCTGATCCATTCCTTTTTCAAATCAATGACGAAATATTTATTTTATCATCTGTAAAAATGATTTATTGTTTGAATTAAAAAGTGATTTTTCATAAATATCCCAACCGAAGCTTTGAAACCTTTAAAAAAGGGACTAAGATAGTATATACACTAATAATTTCCCTTTAGTACCTTTAAAATGATTGTGTTTTGGAACAAACACATTATCCTTTAAGGTACTAGAAACATTATTATAATCATTAACTAAAGTTAAAGCAGTGTTTTCCGAAAAACTCAAGTCATTCAAATAATTTATATTGCTAGTTTTGCTACCGCAATTGGAACCATCAACGCATTTTTGGTAGAATTTTATTTTGTTTGTAAAACAACTACTGGTTCAATTTTGTTGTTATTGTTAGAATTATATTTTCTCTGTATAACAATTATTCATTAATTTATTAATTTTTAATGTTACCAAAAGTTAATAAAAATAATCGTTATAAGTTGAAATAAATTTTAGGTAAACGCCCACATTTGTTAATAGTTTTTAAATAAAATAAAAATATTAAAAAAATGCGCATTCGCACAAGTGTACCAATTTTAGATAATTTAGATGTTTTTTTATATTCAAATTTGATTTATAAATTGTTTTCATTAAAAATAATATGTTTGGTATGCAGCTATTTAGTGCTTAAAAATAAATGTTTAAAAAAGTTTTGACCCCTTTTTGAGGTATTGAATTTGGATAGAAATATTTTTAAAATATCAAAAAAAAAAAAACATAAATTTGGTTTTTCACAACAAGCATTCATTTTAATCGGTTCATCAATTTCTGAGAAAATTAAAAAAACATTAACAATCTTTTGGGCAGTTTTAGAGAAAACTAAACTAACTAAAAATGTTGGTGCCTAATTCCGAATGCGAAATTTAAGGTTCGAACTCAATCGACACAGGAGGGGAATCGTAATGTTGTATGTTGTTTAAAATAAATGATTTAAAATCATGAAAATAAAATAAATATAATCCAGCAAGTGTTCATATATGCGTTTCGCCCCGGTGCAATGGTTGGACTCATCAGAAGATGACCATTACACCTTTTCTTGACGCATATTTTCCCGAATTAATCGAGATACCATATAATCCGAGCTACTTAGAGCAACTGCGAATTATATGGTTGCTACAAGTCTTCAGAGAAGATAAATTGTAGCTATAATTTATTGTCTGTTATGACTTTTATTTGAAAAAGACTTTTAAAAGTCAAATAGTTTTTCCCTGTACACTTTTATTTTTAATAAATGATTTAAAATCATGAAAATAAAATAAATATGATCCAGCAAGTGTTCAATGGTCATCAAGGTGTAATGGTCATCTTCTGATGAGCCCAACCATTGCACCCGGGGCGAAACGCATATATGAACAATTGCTGGATCATATTTATTTTATTTTCATGATTTTAAATCATTTATTAAAAATAAAAGTGTTCAGGGAAAAACTAGTTGACTTTTAACAGTCTTTTGTATAAAATATTTAGTTTGAAATATATAACGAATGAAATACTTGAAACAATTTAATATCACCTTTTATACTACAAAGACAAAGGAAAAAAAAACTATGGTCAGGTCCTTGAAGACAGTTACTGCATGATTTCCTGAATATTGATAAAAAAGGATTGAAATAAATGGTGGGTCAGCAGATGTCATATCGAATAATTTGGTATCAATAAATTGGTAGAAAAGCCTGCGGTTCCGTTATCAGGCTATTTTTAATTTTGTCCATGTATTAAAAATATTAGAATTTACAAAGAAACGAAATATCTGACCAAACTAGTTACATTTTTTAAATAGTTTGGTAGTTGTTTTATTCTCAACTTTCAATCACAAGCAATTTTGAAACAACAACTAGGAGCTTTTTCGTTTAAGAGACGCCCTCTTAAACTGACTTTACGCGATGAAAGTAAGAACTGCTGAAATTAAATTAAAAGCAGTCATAAATATAAAAAAAGAGGCTGGGATGCGACCCACACTGATAACTTCCCATCCCGTCTATCGATTTGTCTTGCTTAAAAGTTTGTCTAAATGTATCAATTCTTGCCAAATTTGCGTTCTATTTTTTGTAGATTTTATTTTTTTTATGAAAAAACGGACTGTTGGATTTTTATAAAAAAATTACTGAATATAAAAAACAATATTTTCTATGAAATAAAATAAGTTTGAAGCCAATATTTTTAATTTTTGAAAAGCTATTTGAGCCGAAAATCAATTTTTACCAAATTTTATTAATTTTTTTGTTTAGGTTTTTATTTTTTGTAAAAAAAACTGTCAATTCGATTTTTCTCAAAATTTTTCCTAATGTTGAAAACAATATTTCTTATAAGTTAAAATTAGTTAGAAGCCATAATCTCAAATTTTTGAAAAGATATTTAAGCCGAAAATCAATTTTTACCAACTTTTGTTAATTTTTTTTTTCGGTTTTTAATTTTTTGTAAAAAAACTGTCAATTCTATTTTTTCAAAGTTTTACTGAATGTTGAAAACAACATTTTTTGAAAGATAAAAGTAGTTTAAAGCCAATATCTCAAAGTCATGAAAAGATATTTGAGTCAAAACTCAATTTTTACCAACTTTTTGTTTTATTTTTTTTTAGGTTATTATTTTTTGTAAAAAAACTGTCAATTCGATTTTTCTCAAAATTTTATCAGATGTCAAAAACATTATTCTTCATTGCACAAAATTGTTTTGGAAATGAAATCATATTTTAGTCGTAAAATTTTCCAAGTGACAAATTTTTTTTTTTCAGTTTTTTTGATTTATAAAAAAAACCGTTAATTGAATTTTTTTCCAAAAATATAATTGTTTTGTATCACGTTACAATATATAATATAAAATTTAATTCAAGTCTCTAGCGTCATTGGTTCATGGGATATTTAGGGTTAACCAAAATTTTCACCTTTTTTTTAAACTGCTATGGTAAAAAAACCACCCACACAATTTTCTTGAGAGCCCTTTCTGCATCTTTCTGCCTTATTATCTGTATAACAAAATTTATTTGAAGTCGATATCTCTTCTGGTTCTTGAGCTATGGACGACGAAAAAAACGTCGCGAACGTACGGACGTACGGACGTACGGACGTACGTACACACGCACGCACAGACATCTTTCTAAAAATCTTTTATTTCGACTCTAGGGACCTTGAAACGTCGAGAAATGTCAAAATTTTCAATTTGACAAATCGGACCCATTACAATAACTTCCTATGGGAAGTTAATAATAAAAAAGAGGCTGGGATGCGACCCACACTGATAACTTCCCATCCCGTCTTTCGAATTGTCTTGCTTAAAAGTTTGTCTATATTTGTATCAATTTTTACCAAATTTGCGTAGTATTTTTTGTAGATTTTATTTTTTTATGAAAAAACGGACTGTAGGATTTTCTTAAAAAAAATTACTGAATATCGAAAACAATATTTTCTGTGAAATAAAATAAGTTTGAAGCCAATATTTTTAATTTTTGAAAAGCTATTTGAGCCGAAAATCAATTTTTACCAAGTTTTAGTATTGTTTTTTTTTTTTAGGTTTTTATTTTTTGTAAAAAAAACTGTCAATTCGATTTTTCTCAAAATTTGATCGAATGTTGAAAACAATGTTTCTTATAAGTTAAAATTAGTTAGAAGCCATTATCTTAAATTTTTGAAAAGATATTTGAGTCGAAAATCAATTTTTACCAACTTTTAAATTTTTTTTTTTTGGTTTTTATTTTTTGTAAAAAAACTGTCAATTCGATTGTTGACAACATTTTTCAGAATGATGAAAACAATATTTCTTATAAGATAAAATAAGTTTGAAGCCTTAATCTCAAGTTTTTGAAAAGATATTTGAGTCGAAATTCAATTTTTACCAACTTTGAGTAATGTTTTTTTTTAAGTTTTTATTTTTTATAAAAAAAACTGTCTATTCGATTTATCTCAAAATTTGATCAGATGTCAAAAACATTATTCTTCGTTGCACAAAATTGTTTTAGAGATGAAATCGTGTTTTAGTCATAAAATTTTCGAGGTGACACATTTTTTTTTCAGTTTTTTGATCTATAAAAAAAACCGTTAATTGGATTTTTCCCAAAATATAACTGCTTTGTATCACGTTACAATATATAATATAAAATTAATTTTAAGTCTCTAGCGTTATTGGTTCATGAGATATTTAGGTTTAACGCAATTTTGTTGAGAGTCCGTTCTGCATCTTTCTGCCTTATTATCTGTATAACAAAATTTATTTGAAGTCGATATCTCTTCTGGTTCTTGAGCCGTGGACGACGAAAAAAACGTCGCGAACGTTCGGACGTACGGACGTACGAACAACGTACGTACACTACACACGCATGATTTTCATAGAATCTTGGTTCTTTTAAAATGTTTGCAAAATTTTAATTGACAATCATATTTACAAAAGTAGTACTTAAAATTCTTAAAAATATATTTTTTTTTATTCAAATATCATGTTATAGATATCTGAAAACGTTTATGTGCATTTCCAGTTGACATATTTAAAGAAAAATATACTCGTAAACATAGTGTGCATGCTTTTAATATCTTCATGGAAAACAAACAACATATCAATTTTTGATAATTACGAGTTTTCAAAATTATCTAAATGACAAATTTGCTCATAACAAAACAATATCAGAATAAAAGTTGTGTTGGTATGTCATGAAGTTGTCAAAAAAAAACGATCACAAATTTAAAGACGCTTTGTGATTTAATATTAAATTAAAAATGGAAAAGTACATATACGCTATAGTTTTCCATTTTGTGAAAAAAAAACACATTTATTCCAATACAAATACCAACTGACGGAATTTACGCTTGCTGAATTAAAATGCAGAAAAGCACAAAAACTTTCGAAATAATTATTTTATTTTAATTTATTTTAATACTCTTAAAATTTGTTTATCTCTCCAAAAAACATAATGTTTCTAGATAATTATACAAAATCTTTGAGAAACAACATTAATACAAATATGTATTACAAATTTTATAAGTAGACCTTTGGGTAGGCACATTTTTTATATCTCAATACTCGTCAATTCTTTTGGAATTGGACAGAAACTTTTATAATAAGAAATATTGAAACATTTAATTTTCTTAAGAAATCAAATGTTTTAAAGAATTATAAAATCGCCTACCAAGTACTTTACACTTAGAAAATTAAACATTTAAAACAAATTCTTTTTACCTTTATATAATTGGTATTTTTATTTTTACGGCCCATAAACTTTAAGACTCCGTATTTTCTTTTAATTTAACATTTGCTTGATTTTGTAACAAATTCTTCAAAAGTTTTATGTACCTAATTTTGAAATAAAATCTATTAAACAGTATCAATACCTCCAAGATCATTTTAAGTAAGTGTTATGGAAGTTTCGAAATTTACTTTCAAAAAAGAGCTAAAAAATCTGCTCTGATAGTTAAAAATATATATATATATATATATATATAGAATGATGTAAGGGCATCAAAAATAAAACCTAATTACACGATACAATTTATAAGCCTATACAAATACAAAATATTTACTTTTACTACCTACATACATACATTACATTCTCTCTGCTCTGCCCATTCACTAGGCTTTGCAATGACATACAGCCCATATTAAGGATTTCAATTTTACGTTACGCTTAATAAAATTTGACCATGAAATTTCACTCACTCACAAAGTACTTAAGGCGGAACAACTTTGACTTTTAAAATAACGTGATACACAATATAATGAAAATTTTAAGAGAGTTGGGTTTCTCCTAAAACCTACCAACATTTTCTCCATCCAATCAGGTTTTAGGCACTCACATTTTCACTATCCTTCGAGTTCGATAAGGACTATAATGCCTGAAACGTAAAGGACACGCATAGAACCGATAGCTTCGATGTCGTCAGTCAGTCTATAAGATAAAAAATATAAAAACTATTTGTTGGACTTTTCTATATTATGATGGTGGCATTATATAGGTTTTCGAAGAGCCTCTCACATTTTTGATGGTCTTATACACGAGAAACCAATACTTGTCACGTCACAAAGGACATAGGAAATAAAAATCAAACCTATCTCACGAAAAAAGTAATAAACATTTTTCAAGAAGAAGAACAAGAAAAAAACAAATACTGAACGGATGTTAACCGTCGTCGTCGATGTCGTCAGCGTCGTTTTCCTGCTTAACTCTCAAATTTTTTCTACCAACTTGCAACCCATACTTATTCCTAACCAATATGGATATAGACCAGAAAAAAGAAGTTAGTTAGAAACTTTTTCTTCACATATGATGCTATGCCAATAAAATATGTTAGTTTTCTGTGAATGTAGTAGAAAATCAGGACAAACAAGCAACATTAAAAAAATAGTCTTTAACCTAATTAATCAACTTTCATTACTTCATTACAAGCATTCATTTTTTTGTTGTTGCTGATGATGTTCCCTGGCACTTAATGGGATGAGATGAGAAAAGAAGTCAGCTCCAATTCAACCATTACACGATTCCTGATGTCTCTTGTGAATATCATTTTATTCAGTTGTGCCTTCGGACATCATTCTTCTTCATGTCATCCCATTTCACAGTTTGTAAAGATATTGTTTCATGTTTATCTCATTTCCTGAGGAAACGTCCTTAAAAGCCTGCAGCTATCCAGCACTACTATCAACAAAAAATACAAAAACACAAAAAAAAGAAATAAAAGCAAACCAAAAAAGTAAAGGAAGTGTATAAAAACAACCGCGCGTCCATGTCCTTATCCGCATATACTTTTTTTCTTCCTTCCGCAATTCATAAAAAGGATACCTAAGAATAAATAATACGATATTGTCCCATCTTACAATCATGCTGGCTGATGATGGCGAGATATACTCCTAGGTATTCCTATCTATATGTATGTACCTACTTCTGATGGTCCTGACTTGGCTATGAGATGACCTAGTTTTGCTGGTGCGAAACGTGCTGTAAAATATTTATGACAACCAGTATGACATAATGGTAATTGTAATAACTTTGGGTTCGTGGGTTGGTTTTGGTGAGGAAAGTTGGTAGGTCTTCTCATTCCTTCAATTATTATACCTACCATATAAATGTTAAAGTATATCCTCATACCTAGATAACCGACCATAGGTTATACAGCCAGCTCCCCAGCGCCGCCGTGTGGATGAATGAATAGTTTTATGTGAGGCCATAACCGCACATCCTTTTATAATCCGCTAATAAGCCACAAGGTCTACCGAAATGAAAATTGTTTGTTTCCTATCTTCACCTTCGTCCTATCCACCATATACGAGTAGTTAGATGTATGGCTTTGGATATTCGGCTTCGTAATAAATTATATGGACCAACCACCAAGCTATGTAGAGACTTTAAATGCCTTCAGACACAGACGTTTTTATTTTATTTTGTCTTCGTCTTTTTATTGCCAAATTTATTTACTTGAGCTGGCTCGAGGCAGTTTAAGAAGTCTGTTGTTTGGAATATTGAAACTTGAATAATATTTACTCATAAAATTTCGCGACGGAAACATTGATTTTTTTTGTCAGATTTTTAGTTTCCTCTGCATCACCATGAGGTATCATTTATTTATCACTTAAGGACATTCCCTCTTAATAAAAACGGATCCGTCAAGGTAGGTATATAAATATTTCAGGGTGGAAACAGTGAAAACCGCGTATATGGCTTTTGCTTTGTTATGAGAAATAGTAACAACAAAAACGAAAAAGTTCTGAAAACTCGTAATTTGAGAATTGTTTCTTAAGTAAATTTAAAATCTTAAACGTATAAAAGTGTAAACGAAATTTGATGGAAATACAATGTCGTCTACAATTTATTTTCTTTGTTGGCTTTTAAGGGAAGTATTCTTCAGTTAAATGAAAAAATACATTATAAAGCTCCACGTTGTTAAATGTATTGAAATATTAAACAATTGGTTTTGAAAAACAAATATTGGACAAAAATTGCATACAAATAACACAAATGTAAAATATTTTATGTTAGTTTTTCGAACTCAGTTATTTATCAATTTTTAATTCAACATTTTTAGGGGGTCATTCCGTGGTTTAAAGTTGGTAGGTATGTCATTTGACACCCGCCAAACTCCGCTGCCATTTGAAGTGTTAATAATACTGATCTGTAAGGTTTTTTTTCTGGCAATCAAATTGGTCTTTTTCAATGGGTTTTGATAGCTTTAGTTCAAATTCAACTCCAAAATCACTGAATCACATCAAGTTTTTGAGGTATTTCTTTTTAAAAATTTGACAAAGTCACATATCGTCGGTATGCTGCAAAAAGAATTCAAGTCACATAATTGTGTTTCTGAGTTATTGACATTTCAAAGTTTATGGCCGTTAAAAAAATCATTAAATCGTTGAATTTGAAAATGGATATTACAATCCTGTAGTTACGTAAATCATTTATGAATTTATGAAACCAAAAAGTTGTATTTAATTTAGTTTATTTAACTTTTTTTCATACAAAAGAAAAATAAGTCTTGAAAATGGGCTTTTTTTTTAATGAAAAAGTACATATTTATTTATAGACATGGTTTTTTTTCGTATTTGTCTTTTTTTTTTATTTATTAATCTTAATCTGATTCAGTACTATCATTAATATCGGGTTCCGGAGCTCGATTTTTGATAGCTTTGCTTGTTTTTAAGCTTTTATAACAGTGATGGAACTCATCTGAGATGGCACCTGATTTGCATAAATTAATTAAGTCTTTTTTCTTTTGAATGCTTATAGGAAGGCTGCTTTTATAAACATTATGGATGTTGACTTCTTTTAAATTTATGGGCCTAGCTTTACCAAAAATCCGAATTTCCTTATAAGTTTCATTGTGATCGTACCTGTATTCAATCACAACAGGCTTAATCTTTTGGTACCTAAAAGATTTTACCTTCAACCAATTAACTTTTACTCCATCTTCGTTAAAAGTCCAGAAAATCAATATACTTCATCTGGGTTATTTTATACGGACTTCCTTTGCTTTTAAGCCTCTTTGAGCGTGCGAGTCGGAATATAGTAAGCCAATCTTGAATAGTGTATAGTGGAACATTCTTCTTTTGCTTTTCGATAGCACTGTTAATGTGACCTCCATATAGCTGCGACCGCTTTCTAGAAATTTGTGTTGAATTATATCCAAATTTAAGATTTTAACCAAATTGAGAAATAGTGCTGAAATATTTGTATTCCTATTTTGGCCACTGCAGGTATCAGAAAAAAGAGACACTTCTTTTATTTCTGGTGAAAGTTGAAGCAAGTATAACTATTTTTGAAGTAGGCTATGAAATATTTTTTTCTGCTGAAATGTTTGAATTTGAGGACATGAGGTTTTTTTTGCATTAAAAATATAGATAATAGAAAAAATAATTGTAAGAAAAAGCCAGGTCCACTTAAGATCTTTTTGCACCAGATGTTTGGATGTTTTGGACATAGACTGAATTGTTTTTATACAAAAACTACAAAAATAATGTAAAATAGACATGGGATTTTTTTACACAGCATAGACTATGAACTTTGGGACATTTTTGCATCATTAAGTCAAAATCACAAAAAAGTGGACTTGAGCTCTTTTTGCAGCATACCGACGATATGTAAGTAAGACTTTTTGATTCTATCTAGTTTATTTTTAACTTCCCATAGAAAGTTATTGTAATGGGTCCGATTTGTCAAATTGAAAATTTTTACATTTCTCGACGTTTCAAGGTCCATAGAGTCGAAACAAAAGATTTTTAGAAAGATGTCTGTGCGTCCATGTGTACGTACGTTCGTACGTCCGTATGTCCGTACGTTCGCGACGTTTTTTTCGTCGTCCATAGCTCAAGAACCAGAAGAGATATCGAATTCAAATAAATTTTGTTATACAGATAATAAGGCAGAAAGATGCAGAAAGGGCTCTCAAGAAAATTGCGTGGGTGGTTTTTTTACCATAGCAGTTTAAAAAAAAGGTGAAAATTTTGGTTAAACCAAAATATATCATGAACCAATGACGCTAGAGACTTGAATTAAATTTTATAATATATTTTGTAACGTACTACAAAACAATTATATTTTTGTAAAAAAAAACAATTAACGGTTTTTTTTATAGATCAAAAAACTGAAAAAAAATTGTCACCTCGAAAATTTTACGACTAAAATATGATTTCATTTCAAAAACAATTTTGTGCAACGAATAATAATGGTTTTGACATCTGATAAAATTTTGGGAAAAATCTAATTGACAGTTTTTTTATAAAAAATAAAAACCTAAAAAAAAACATTACTCTAAGTTGGTAAAAATTGAATTTCGACTCAAATATCTTTTTAAAAACTTGAGATTAAGACTTCAAACTTATTTTATCTTATAAGAAATATTGTTTTCAACATTCTGAAAAATGTTGAGAAAAATCGAATTGACAGTTTTTTTACAAAAAATAAAAACCTAAACAAAAAATTAATAAAAGTTGGTAAAAATTGATTTTCGACTCAAATATCTATTCAAAAATTTGAGATAATGGCTTTTAAATAACTTTAACTTATTAGAAATATTGTTTTGAACATTAGAAACAAATTTTGAGAAAAATCGAATTGACAGTTTTTTTTACAAAAAATAAAAATTTTAAAAAAAAATTTATAAAAGGTGGTAAAAATTGATTTTCTACTAAAATATCTTTTCAAAACTTTGAGATATTGGCTTTAAACTACTTTAATCTTAAAAAAAATATTGTTGTCAACATTTAGTAAAATTAAAAAAAAATCGAATTGACAGTTTTTTTTACAAAAAATTAAAAACCGAAAAAAAAAAATTTAACAAAAATTGTTAAGAATTGATTTTTGACTCAAATATCATTTCAAAAATTTGAGATAATGGCTTCTTACTAATTTGAACTTATAAGAAATATTTTTTTCAACAATAGGAACAATTTTGAGAAAAATCGAATTGACAGTTTTTTTACAAAAAATAAAAACCTAAAAAAATTTATAAAAGTTGGTAAAAATTGTTTTTCACCGTAAATATATTTTTGAGGCATTGGCTTCAAACTTATTTTGTCTTATAAAAAATATTGTTTTCAACACTGAAAAATTTTGAGAAAAATCGAATTGACAGTTTTTTTTTACAAAAAATTAAAACCTAAAAAAAAACAATACTAAAACTTGTAAAAATTTACTTTCGACTCAAATAGCTTTTCAAAAATTAAAAATATAGGCTTCAAACTTATTTTATTAAAATATTGTTTTCGATATTCAAAATTTTTTTATAAAAATCCAACAGTCCGTTTTTTCATAAAAAAATAAAATCTACCAAAAATAGTACGCAAATTTGGTAAAAATTGATACAATATAGACAAACTTTTAAGCAAGACAAATCGACAGACGGGATGGGAAGTTATCAGTGTAAGTCGCATCCCAGCCTCTTTTTTCAATTAAATTCGTGTTGGTTGTCCAATATTTTTACTTTAAATATTTATAGTGTTTCACAAACATTTTTGAAAAGCCTGTGTGTATAAGTTGTTAGATTTAACTTCATTCTTTAGTCAGCCTAGCCAATGACTCCGAAAACCAGTTCAGGCCTCGTTCAATATGTTTCTCCACCTTTTCCGTTTGTTGGCCGACGCGACTCTATTTAGTTGCACAACCCAAGGCTCCGGGTGTCCTGGTCTACCCTATTCTTCCAGCACAGGCATGGTCTTCCACTATAAATTGTACCTCAAAAGACTTTTCGGGCGTGCTACGCGACCAGCCCACCGAAGTCTACCATGTTTTCTCTTTAAGTAAATGATGGGACCACTTCAAATACGTGGGTTGGGTTAGATTTAACCTGTTTTGCATAAATCTTAAAGAAACCTTTTTTTTATAATTTACAGGCACTCAAGGGGTTATTAGTACCCTTTGTATGTTTATATTTACACACAGTGCGAGCATTAGGAAAATAGGGAAGGATTTAAGAGGAGATACAGGTGCACATTGGTCTTTAAGTTCTGAACATCAAAATGTGAGGGAAAAACAGAGTTGGCCAAAGTATTCCACATTATCGATGTGCGATTTAAGAAAGAATCTCTATACTTAACAGTACGCCCGAAATTGAGCTCAAGGGTAAACTGATGAGCATTCCTGGAAGTGCGAGTATTACGGCAGAGTCGTTTAAGTGGTGGCAACATTTTTGGCAATATCAAATATGTGATTATTCCATAAAATATGATCTGTGATACACATACCGAGTACTGACAGTTGATTAGTTTCCTGGATGCAAGTGCCACTCATAGATAGTGGCATTGGGGTGTGTTAAGCTTTAACGACAGGAGGCAGCATTGAGTTTTCGAAGTATTAAATTCTATACGGTTTCTGACTCCCCATTGGACAATGCTGTCAAGATCAGAATTTAATGAGCTTATCATACGCTGCCGTTTAAGTTCCACATCCGAAGGGAAAGGGTGTGAATCCATAGAAACGAATATGAAAAGCTGAAGGTACTGTCGTCAGCGAAACAGTTTAATGGAGTAGAAGTGGCAGACAAAAGATTTGAAGAATTATTAATTTTTGTAACAAATAGGTCACTCTAGCTAGTACATCAGGTTTATGAAATACATGGAAACAAAATTTTAAAAATAATGTTCGTATTTTTCAAAACCTTGAAAGCATAAAATTCAAGGTTTAAAGAGTCAAATAAAGACTTTGACATGACTTTTCGAAATTAAAAATTTTTTTATAGTTTTGTTTTCCCTAAAAAAATATGTTTGGATTTTCTTTTCTTGCTTTTCGTTTTTTTAAATTTTCAAGTACTTTAATTTATTTTATATAACTTTAAACCTTTCGTCAAGAAACTAGGCATCTTTATAATTCAAGAATATTTCCTGAATTAATAAATTTATATTTGATGTCAGTTTGATAAGCGCAAAAATTATCGAAATATTCGAACCCACAATTTTAACTTCCCATAATAAGAAGTAATTGTTAATTGGCCCAGTTTTTCGAATTGAAAATTTTAAAATTTGTTGACTTTTCAAAGTCCCTAGAATCTTAATCAAAGGTTTTTCGAGCGAAGTCTTTGTGTGCTTAGGCCCGTACGTTAGTACTTTCAGGATACCTTTTTACGTGAGTCATATCTTACGAACCGGCTAAGTTAATAAATTAGTTGGCGCAGCAGTTGTAGCGTTCTTGTATGTTGTTTGTTATAAGAGGATGCCGATGTAAAACGCGTCTAATCGATTTGATTATCTTTATTCAACTAACTTTGGTATTTTAATGAGAATATTTGATCTTTTCTTTTTGGTATAAAAGTAGTGCCAAATACTTCAAACATTACAGCAGTCCTGCATGAAAATTTTCTAACAAAAAATAAAAGCCCAAAAAAATTGTTCCAAAACTTGTTAAAAAATTATTTCCGACACTAATAAATCGAAAACAAATAAAAGTTTTGACTATAAAATTATTCCTTCTATACAAAATATTGTTTTTAACACGTGGATATTTTCTAAGAAAAAAATTCATCTTCCTATTTTCTTACAAGAAATAAAAACCTTTAAAAAATGCAACTAAAAAATGGTAAACATTTGTTTTAGGAAACAAGAAGATATTTGAAATTAAAGTATTTCTTATAACAATCCAATTTACACCTTTCTTACAAAAAAACGAAAACTTACAAAAAAAACTTTAAAATGATAAAAATGGTTTCTGACTCAAGTATTCTGAGAAAGAACAACTTTAATAACTCATTTTTAAAATTTATTTAAAGCCGTTTGATTCATTTAATTGTTTGAAAGAGTTACACACATTTTCATGAATTTTTGTTAGTAGGAATGTAATGTTAGATAATACTCGTATTTTGTATTAAGTTAATTAACTCAATGATTTGCGTGTAAAATCTCCAAGCCACATCTCCTTATAAGATCCAATTCATACGATTCATTATTTCATTTCACTGCTTTTCGACTAATTTTGAAATTCTTCTCAAGGCTTAATTCAACTCCACAAATCATAAACTGCAAACGGGATGTTGGTACGAGTAATTTATTAAATAAACACAATCCCATTTATTCGAACATCGTGCCATATAAATTATATAATATCTACCTGTTTGCTGTTGAGATGTAATCTTAAAGAAAAATTATAACACTTCCATTAAATTAGATACAACCTTATTTTATTGCTATATTGTTAAATTTGCCTATAACACATAATAGAAAATAGAGTTATATATATTTTTCACTCCATTACTTAATTTAATGTGAGCTTTAAGTATAAGTGAACACATAAAAAGGATATTTAAAAGGAAGGAAGGAAATGGAGTATTAGCACTCAAGCGTTTTACTATTTCCTTGCGCGATATGGCATACATACAGTACATACATAATATCGTATATGTTATGAAGGTACTTAAAATTATACTGGCAATAAAATGTCCTCTTTATAAAATTCCATCATCACCATTGCCATGCCATACAACTGAACTGAACTGAACTCAACTGAACTGAATTCAACTGAACTGAGTGTGTGTCTGGTTTATATCCGCATGATTGTGTCAACACATAGTATGCGTACACTATGAATGTGGGTCATGGATGGTTGTAATTTATTTTGCATTATTTGATGCGACAGGAAGTGTTTAAGGGATGATTATGATGATGATGACAATGATGATGATGACTATAAGAAGACATGCAATGGTATCCGAGTTAGGGTATAGTTTTGACTATTTTATTTCTTGTCCTTTCTTGAATTTTTAAAATTGTTAGAACATGTTTTTCTTTATTTAATTCATATGATTTTTAAAAAACTCAGCCCTAAGAATTTAGTATTCAAAATTTTTAGCATCGTATTTTTGTCCTGTGCATTTTTGTTTGCTGTTTTACCCCACGCCTTAAAAAAAAGCTTAAGAATTTCTTGTCAGAATTGGAAAAAAAGATTTATTTGTTTTTCATTTATATAATATATAAATTGCTTAATAATTTTGTTTAATTTGTTAGTAAATTGTTTTCCAAAAATGTATCCATTAAAATTATAAAAAAATATTTTTGGATGTTTGTCCTTTAAAATAAAATGTTTTTGAATATGTTGAATATTTTTTTTTTTTAATTTTATATTTAAAAAAGGTCATGCCTTCATTTTTACAATACGATATATTTTTTAAAAAAGAGGCTGGGATGCGACCCACACTGATAACTTCCCATCCCGTCTGTCGATTTGTCTTGCTTCAAAGTTTGTCTATATGTATCAATTTTTACCAAATTTGCGTACTATTTTTTGTAGATTTTATTTTTTTTATGAAAAAACGGACTGTTGAATTTTTATAAAAAAAATTACTGAATATCGGAAACAATATTTTCTGTAAAATAAAATAAGTTTGAAGCCAATATTTGTAATTTTTGAAAAGCTGTTTGAGTCGAAAGTAAATTTTTACCAAGTTTTAGTATTGTTTTTTTTAGGTTTTTTTTTTTTGTAAAAAAAACTGTCAATTCGATTTTTCTCAAAATTTTATCGAATGTTGAAATAAATATTTCTTATAAGTTAAAATTAGTCAGAAGCTGTTATCTCAAATTTTTGAAAAGATATTTGAGTCGAAAATCAATTTTTAACAACTTTTTTTAATTTTTTGTTTCGGTTTTTAATTTTTTGTAAAAAACCTGTCAAATCGATTTATTTCAAAATTTTACTGAATGTTGACAACAATATTTTTGAAATATAAAAGTAGTTTAAAGCCAATAACTCAAAGTTTTGAAAAGATATTTGAGTCGAAAATCAATTTTTACCAACTTTTATTAATTTTTTTTTAGGTTTTTATTTTTTGTAAAAAAAACTGTCAATTAGATTTTTCTCAAAATTTTATCAGATATCAAAAACATTATTCTTCATTGCACAAAATTGTTTTGGAGATGAAATCATATTTTAGTCGTAAAATTTTCGAGGTGACAAATTTTTTGATTTATAAAAAAAACCGTTAATTGGATTTTTTTCCAAAAATATAATTGTTTTGTATCACGTTACAATATATAATATAAAATTTAATTCAAGTCTCTAGCGTCATTGGTTCATGAGATATTTAGGTTTAACCAAAATGTTCACCTTTTTTTTAAACTGCTATGGTAAAAAAACCACCCACGCAATTTTCTTGAGAGCCCTTTCTGCATCTTTCTGCCTTATTATCTGTATAAAAAAATTTATTAGAAGTCGATATCTCTTCTGGTTCTTGAGCTATGGACGACGAAAAAAACGTCGCGAACGTACGGACGTACGGACGTACAGACGTACGGACGTATGGACGTACGTACACACGCACGCACAGACATCTTTCTAAAAATCTTTTATTTCGACTCTAGGGACCTTGAAACGTCGAGAAATGTCAAAATTTTCAATTTGTCAAATCGGACCCATTACAATAACTTCCTATGGGAAGTTAAAAACTACTGAATATCGAAAACAATATTTTCTGTGAAATGAAAAGAGTTTGAAGACAATATTTTTAATTTTTGAAAAGCTATTTGAGTCGAAAGTAAAATTTTACCAAGTTTTAGTATTGTTTTTGTTAGGTTTTTATTTTTTGTAAAAAACTCTCAATTAGATTTTTATCAAAATTTTACTGCATATTGACAACAATTTTTTTTAAAAGATAAAAGTAGTTTAAATCCAATATCTCAAAGTTTTGAAAAGATATTTGAGTCGAAAATCAAATTTTACCAACTTTTATTAATTTTTTTGTTTAGGTTTTTATTTTTTTGTAAAAAACTGTCAATTCGATTTTTCTCAAAATTTTTCCGAATGTTGAAAAAAATATTTCTTATAATCATTAAAACTAGTTGGAATCCATAATCTCAAATTTTTGAAAAGATATTTGAGTCGAAAATCAATTTTTACCAACTTTTGTTAAATTTTCTTTTAAGTACCTATTTATTTTTTGTAAGAAAACTGTCAATTCGATTTTTCTCAAAATTTTACTGAATGTTAACAACAATATTTAAAAAAAAAAATAAAAATAGTTTAAAGTCAATATCTCGAAGTTTTGGCAAGATATTTGAGTCGAAATTCAATTGTTACCAACTTTTATTAATTTTTTTGCTTAGGTTTTTATTTTTTGTAAAAAAACTGTCAATTTGATTTTTCTCAAAATTTTTCCGAATGTTTAAAACAATATTTCTTATAAGTTAAAATTAGTTGGAAGCCATAATCTCAAATTTTTGAAAAGATATTTGAGTCGAAATTAAATTTTTACCAACTTTGAGTAATGTTTTTTTTAGGTTTTTATTTTTTATAAAAAAAACTGTCAATTCAATTTTTCGCAAAATTTTACCAGATGTTAAAAACGTTATTTTTCGATGCACAATATTGTTTTGGAGATAAAATCATTTTGTATTCGTAAAATTTTCGAGGTGACAATTTTTTTTTCAGTTTTTTTAATTTATAAAAAAAACCGTTAACTGGATTTTTTTCAAAAAATATACTTGTTTGGTATCACGTTACAATATATTATATAAGATTTAATTCAAGTCTCTAGCATTTTTGGTTCGTAAGATATTTAGGGTTAACCAAAAGTTTCACCTTTTTTTTAAACTGCTATGGTAAAAAACCACTTCCAATTTTCTTGAGAGCCCTTTCTGCATCTTTCTGCCTTATTATCTGTATAACAAAATTTATTTGAAGTCGATATCTCTTCTGGTTCTTGAGCTAAGAACGTCACGAACGTACGGACGTACGTACACACGCACGCACAGACATCTTTCTAAAAATCTTTTATTTCGACTCTAGGGAACTTGAAACGTCGAGAAATGTCAAAATTTTCAATTTGACAAATCGGACCCATTACAATAACTTCCTATGGGAAGTTAACATGTTCACAGGTTATATTAAGACTATCTTTGAAGATTTTTCTTCTGCAAACATCTCTTCTCTTATCTCCCTTGACACAATAGAATATAGTCATCTTTCATCAATCAATTTGTCGAATTCTGAGCCTTCTGAACGCGATAATTATTTTAAAGGTAAATTAATGGTACAGTCCTGGTCCTGATGGAATACCATTATTAACGTTAACAAAACGTGTGTCTTATGTTTCTTATCCATTGTTTCTTTTTTTCAACGAGTCTCCAAAATATTTTAAGTTCACAGACCAGTCCATAAAAAAGGTTATACAAATTTAGTGAGTAACTATCGTCCTATAGCGCAAATGACTTATTTATTACAAGTCAGTTGCATCTTTACAGACTACAGCAAGGCATTCCACAAAATAAGTCATGCAATTCTTCTTAATAAATTAAGTAATTGTAATTAGAGACCGTTTAGCTATGTGGATTTTGTCATTCCTCAAAGATAGATATATTATAGTGTCATGTTCAGGAGTAACAATTCATAGTGTACCTCAAGATAGCCACCTTGGTACATTGCTATTTATTTTGTTTATTAATAATTCGCCTTCTGTTTTAAATAATTTTGCATCCGTTATTTATTCAGATGATGTTAAAAAATTTCGAATTATGAACTTTATCAAGTCCTATAAAAAGAGCTACAATAGGTTTGAATAGAGAGTCCAGTTTTTCTGACCTTGGTGTTGTACAATTGCCAATTCTTGAATACGCTTGCGTTGTATGGGCGACATAATATTCCGTTAATATTGATAACATAAAAGGTTTTCAACGTAGACTTTTATAAGCCTCCATACACTCAAATTCTTCCTTTGCTAAATCTGCGATCTCTTTCTGGTTACAGAGGGTATTTGCAGTTCTGCTTTAAAGCTGGTGTATTGAATGGAATGATTTTATGTAAAGGGTGGTTAAATTTTAAAGGCTGATGTCGAATGTGAAGCACATCTAAACGTAAATTTTAGAAGAGCCGTCCACCTTAACTCGTCGTCGTGTCCAACAATTGCACCTCTCACTCTCGTCGTTGATGAACATTGTGCATAAAGGCTTACATTTACTCTTAAAAGGTGCAATGGACTCAAGAACTAAAGCCTCTTGACTACATAAGACGGACGTTGTCAATGGTTATAATGGTGGCACGAAATGCCAACAAGGGATGATCAGTTTTCGAAGAAAATCATCTTCAGTGATGAGTTACATTTTCACCTCAGTGCAGTGGATTCAACAATATGCAGAATTGCCGCATTTGGGTGAATAGGAATCCAAGAGTAATTGTCGAAAAACGAATGCACCTAAAATGATTGACTGTTTGGTGGGGTCTATAGGCTGGCGGCATCATCAGACCATGTTTTTTCCAAAATGTGGCCGGTCAGGCAGTAACTGTGAATGGTGTTAGCTATCGTGAGATGATAACGCACTTTTTGTGACCCGAATTAGAAAATATGGATGTGGACGATAATTTGTGGTTTCAACATTACGGTACCACAGCAACGAAACAATGCTTTTTTTTGCGCTACAAATTCAATGACCATGTTATCTAGAGTGGTGGCAATGTCAATTAGCCGCGAAGATCATGTGATTTGATAACGTTGGACTTCTTTCTTTGTGGTTATTTGAAAAAAAAAGGCGTAGGTTGATAAGCCAGCAACAATTCAATAGCTAAAAGATAAGATAATTCGGCACATTAACAGCATAGAACCTCAATTAGCCTAAGTAGGTGAATACATTAATAAGAAGAAATTATCCTTTTAGAATTATAGTAAACTGGTCAATCAACTAACCAGCAAATTCAATAAATTCTCTTTACTCTCTGTAAATTAAAATATCAAATCTGCAAGCTTTAAATTTAATTTTGTTGCTAAAAGTAGTTAAAATAATATTAGTCTTAAGTTTAGATTTAAAATAATAAATGTAAATGTTTCTGAAAATTTCTCGGGGCAGTCTCTAACAGCCTAAAGTTGTCAGTCACTTAATAATGAAATTGGAATTCCAAATGAATCGAAACTTTAAAAACACAGCCTTTTTGGTATGAACCAATATAATGTGTTTTTATTTTTCTACAAACATAATTTTTTGCATTCACATTTCGTATTTCAATACCCCCTAGAAATTGTTGACATAGTTACTTTTTTTTCAATTTAATCCTTATATTCAAAAACCTTGACATCTTTCTCCGTTGCAAAAAAAAAAAACACCTACAGCTTAAATCATTATTATTCCACTTACTTGACGACATGAGCATTTTTTGTTGAGGAAAAAAACATAAAAAGTTCACAATCAAAGACATGCCACGGATGATGTTCATAAATGCATGCATTGTTTTTGAAGGGTTTAAAAGAACAATTTTTCTATATGATGATGGTAGCTTAAGTTAGGGTAGGTTAGGTTAGGTTAGGTATATGCGTTATCCTCACATGAATATGACATTCAGTGGACTTGAACTCGCTTTTTATTCTTCACTTGACCCAAAAATATTGAATACGAAATCAGCATTTTCATCAGTGAATTTGAGGATAAGGCCTTAGCTTAGCGAGGTTAATACTTTTTCAAGTCGTTAATAGAGAAACTGTTTGGAAGAAGAAACTCTTTGCTTATCTTGATTATGGTTCACATCACATGTATCTGGTGTATAAAAAAAAATACCCCCTCAAAAAAAATTAAAGCAAGGTTAAAATAGTGAAAGTTGAAATTTTTTGTAATGAAAAATTGACATTGAAAGATTTTATTCTAATATTATTCTTATGCGATATTGTTGGCCTAGAGAAAGAAATACATCCCAGCTGAAGAAAGTTTAAGTTTATGTCATCAAAAAAGGTTTTGAAAAATTAAGGGAGGTCTTTATTCTATAAAGCATATCTGGAAGTAGTTATACTAAAATATCGATTAAGGTTATGAAAGATGAAGTCAGGTATGGAGTTTTCAAAGGATATCTGAAGTTTTCAAGAGAAGTCTTGAAATGTCAATGAAGGCATAATAGAGTTCATAAACAAGCTGTTAATAAATTTACTCTCATTTAATAAAATAAACCAATCTTACACTTTCAAAACGGAAATCAGCAATTATGCTACAAAGTGTGTACCATTTTCTTTTTCTTTTCAAAACCGTCTTTTTGTAAACCTAAACTTCAATTAATTCTTAACCATGTTTTAATCCTTTTTGTAAACCTAAACTTAAAATAATTCTTAACCATGTTTTAATCCTTAAAATATTATCTTGAAGAAACAGAGTGGAGTTTTCCAACAATAAAAACCTACTTTACCTTTTATAAGGATTTTCTAATTAAATAGTCCCTGTTCCTATATACTATTTAAAAGTGTTATTGCTATTGCTATAACATCAACTTAAAACGTGTGTAGGAGGACAATATTAGAAACATAAGATGATACAACAGTTCCAAGTATTGTGGTAATATAACCTTTGTCATTTAATCAACAAATTTATACAAACATTATTTGCTTATCCAATGAATTGGCAGTCAATTAATGAAAAATTCCAAAAATATTTCTACCAAAAGCAAATATTTGTGGGTTGTAGGGCTTTGTAGGATGGTAAACGGGATGGGGGTTAGTTTTCTTTTTTCGCAATAGGCACTACTTAAGGAAATTGATGCGGTTGAATGCGGATTCAAATTACTTATAGTTCCTTGATCCGAAAAACTGCTTGATTTTTGTTTCCATTTCTTTTTCTTTCATTTGGGTTGATTTATCTTTCATATATAAATTAAAATAGAATGACATTGCAATTTTTGTCATGGGGGAATTAATTTAATTTTGTTACTCGTATATTGCAACTATTTACGACAGTATTCCCTAAGAAAATATACAAAAAAAATATTAATTAGATTGATATTCATGTTATTTATAAATAACGCTTACTTCTGCATGAATAGGTTCAAATTAATGGATATTGGGAAGTGCTTACGTACCGTACATATGATGACGCGGTGTATTTTTTTGACTTTAGTGGTTATTGGCCTTACTCGTATTTGACGATATCTGATAATTGGATATTTTGAATCAAGCGCTTAGAATTCTTTTTGAGTACTCTGGTTCTGCCACTTGAAAATTAATTTTTAGTTGAGGCCTTTGGTAATAACATAATTGAGTAATGCATTCAAGTAGTCGACAAGTATTTTTTACGAGAAGCAAAAAATTACTTATTGGACTATAAGAGCATTATTACTTGAAGTACTAACCATACAATACTTGATAGTTGTATCTAGTACTGAATGCTGTAGATACTGGTAAGTACTATAATACTAATATGAAGGGAAGTCCATCATCATCCCAAGCCTCTGGCATCCTGGAATACGCCAGATATCCATCGTATAAGTATGCTCTTTCAAGCTGCCGATAAATTAGAGCATCTTATAGGAATACCGGCAAGCGAACGCAGCAAAATAAGAGGCATATAAAACGGCGCTGCACAGAAGGACCAGAGCTGCTCGCGAGCTCTACGAGCAAAAGAGGAGAGAGAAACACCGGATTCTTAGATGGAAAAAAAGAGGGCACGAGAAGCGTGCGATCGATGAGATAGAGGGATGTCACAACAGGAATGAGGTTCGTAAATTTTACCAAAAGGTAAAAAAAACCTCCCAAGGGTACCAGCCACGAACCGAAGCCCGTAAAGACGATCAGGGGAACATCGTAGTAGAACCGCAGTCTATGTTGAGAATATGGAAAGACCACTTCTCCAAATTATATAACGGCGATTACGAACGGAATTCCGCTGTAAGGGAGATAGAACCACTCAACCTTCGCGACGCAGATCAACAATTCCGCCTACCCGACCTAGACGAAGTGAAGATAGCTATATCTAAACTGAAGTCAAACAAAGCTGCTGGAGCTGCCAAACTGCTCATAGCAACAGGCGATGACTTGGTAGGAAGGATGCACCAACTCATCTGCAAAATATGGTCGGAAGAGAGCATGCCCGATGAGTGGAATCTCAGCATAGTTTTCCCAATACATTATTAAGGAGACCCTCTAAATTGCGCCAACTACAGAGGGATCATTCTCCTTAACATTACATATAAGATCCTTTCTGCCGTATTATGTGAACGTCTGAAGCCGTTCGTCAACAGCCTGATAGGTCCTTATCAGTGTGGCTTCAGACCAGGAAAGTCCACTATCGACCAAATATTCACACTACGGCAGATCTTGGAAAAAACCCAGGAGCTTCAAATCGATACCCACCATCTCTTTACCGATTTTAAAGCCGCGTATGACAGCATCCATAGGGAAGAGCTCTACAGAGCAATGTCTAGTTTTGGCATCCCTGTCAAACTTATCCGTTTGTGCAGAATGACGATGGAGAATGGACGCTGCTCCATCAAGGTCGGAAAAGATCTCACCGATGCATTTGATGTCAAAAAAGGTTTTAGACAAGGCGATGCACTGTCATGCGACTTCTTCAACATCGTTCTGGAAAGAATTGTGCAAAACTCAACCGTCAACACTAGAGGCACAATCTTCCAAAGGTCCATCCAATTACTCGGATACGCAGATGATATTGACATAATTGGAAGATCAAAGCGTGATGTCCGTTGAGCATTGCGACGAAAGCGAAGAAGATGGGTTTAGTGGTCAATGAGGGCAAGACTATGCTGTCATCAAAAAAGGACATTGAACAACGACGTCTTGGACAAAACTTCACCATGGACAGCTATAACTTCGAGGTAGTTAAGGACTTTGTCTACCTAGGCACCGCTATAAACACAGACAACGACACCAGCGCTGAAATCAAACGAAGAATAACTCTTGCAAATCGCTGCTTCTTTGGACTTAGAAGGCAATTGAGAAGTAAAGTCCTCTCTCGAGCATCTAAAATCACCATCTATAAGACACTCATCATGCCGGTTCTCATTTATGGCGCTGAGGCCTGGACCCTGTCAAAAAAAGATGAGAACGTCTTAGGATACTTTGAGAGAAAAATTCTTCGGGTGATTTTTGGTCCCGTACGTATAGATGGAGAATGGAGGAGAAGATATAACGACGAACTGTACGGGCTGTACAGCGACACTGACCTAGTTAGCAGAATTAAAGTCCAACGGCTTAGATGGCTGGGTCATGTAGAGCGAATGGACATCAACGCTCCAGCCCGGAAGGTCTTCGAATCCAATCCCGAGGAACGGCGCAGGAGAGGAAGACCGCGACTCAGGTGGGATAAGACCTCAACCAACTTGGCGTGCGAAACTGGAGACAGCTAGCTAGGGACCGAGCTGGCTGGAGACGCATGTTGGTTGAGGCCCAGGTCCGACCCAGACTGTAGCGCCACCTTAAGTAAGTAAGTAAGTATAGGAGGTACTCAATAACGTGATGCCTCTATAGTTCTGTCATCTCCTTTCTTGTGCATACGAACATCCACAGTTCGCAGTTCGTAGCTCATGTGCAAGATGCTTAAGTCTCAGTCAGGCGGGGACTCTTCCTTAGGTCCGTGAAAGTTTATAAGGCTGATATTCTGAAATTCGCCCACGCGCGATAAGTGCATAGCTTTAGGCTTATAGCGTTAAAGCTGATAATAACAGACTTAACTTTTTCGCTGACTAAGAGCCTACTTAGAGCAAATGGTGTTTGTTTGACAGCTGTAATAAACTTCATAGTCTGTCTTTTGTAAAACATCACTCCCTGTTCATCTTATTTCTTGTAGAAATGTTATGTTGGCATTGTGTTTTGATCTGCCACATTCTCTGCAGCTCGTGCTCTATGGAAAAATCTTACGTTTCATGAGAAAATTTTTAAATCGTTGTTCCTAACTTATTCTAATGGTTTTCGTCGTGTAATCCTTCCAATTCTGAGGCTTGTTGTCTGTCGTGATGAGATTATTTTTATGGGACAGGTTATCAGCCAGTTGCCAACCTGAGGAACCAGCTCGACCATATTAACCAAACCTTTTTTGAGTTTGTTTCTAGAGGGTGCCGCGAAGAGGCTATGGTCACACTTCCATTAATTCCAAATAGTTACGGGATTTGCAGTGAATGTTTTCGTATGCCACATGTTACTCCCCCTATTTCACTATTCCTATTCCACTGATGGCTAACCGTCGAACAGAAATTCCTTGTACTTTACAAGAGGCCTAAAATAAGAGTTTTTCTATGGCTAAAGGATCCTTTATTGGAAATGGAGAGAATAAAACGAATGTTATGATAATTGAAATGTTTTAGAGGTGTCAACCATCAGCTCTACCAACTTGATACCACGAAATTAATGACCCAATACTTTCTTTTTCAAGGACCACTGCCAAGTTACTTTCATTACAGAAGAATAAGGTCCTAAAATTCTTAAGTACTCTACCTACGTCTACAGGTCTGCTAAAAAATTCTAGTTATAAATACTCGTATATAAAATAAATATTGAATTTTCTGTAATAAAATAAAAAGTAAAAATCCAATATTTAAGTTGAACCGCTTGATGCATTTCAGAAAATATCTTTAATTTTAGTATTTCCTATACTTTTATTTTAATAACTTCCGAATCCAGGGTGTTCTGGTATTTTTTCCAATTAAAAGATAATTCCATTATCTCCCCAATAACTATTTCGGTTAAGCTATAAAAAGGACATAACCCGTTCTGGGATTCGCTCTACTTTCGTATGACCTAACAAGAGTTTTATTTCTTAAAGAAATATGTATCCCGTCTTATTTAACATACCATATCCCAAAACAAGACCACCATCCGCCCTCCATAACATCGGAGTCAGTCGCTATTATTATCACGCATTTTATTGCTGTTTAACTGCCAATAAAGTTTTTGGCAAAGCATGGTAGATATTTTTGAAAATATTTTATTTGGTCTAGTTTTCTGGTTTTCTGGTTTTCTGGAGGAATTCAAAAACGAATTACGCTTTCACTCATCGTCATTTTATTTGTTTTATATTTTTATTTTTGTCTTGACTTTTCAAACAAGAGTGAAACTGAACTTTAGTCTATTTTGTTGGCTCGCATCAGGGTTAATATTGAGTTTAACATTATTTAGAACTAGGTCAAAGGGATTTTGGCTGCTTCTGCTGCTGATACTGCTACTGCTACTGCCACTGCTTTTTGCTTTTGCTGCTCTGTTGCTAAATTTCATGAGTCTCGTTTAGAAAGCAATAAAAGTCGGATTTGGTACTGTGGTCTAATATAAACGCCATCACCCATCACCGTCATTCAAATTAAACAGAAGGGTGTTTGTCGATACGCTTTTAGGGTAAAGAATAAAATAATATTTCGTAAAGACTTTGTTTTTAAACATATTAAAGAAAACTTTAGATTAAATGTTCTTTCAGAAATATAAGGGATGGTGAAGTTATTATATACTTTTGGTTAGTGGTTTGAAAGTAATACTAATTTGTTTTGTATAGAATGTAAGGTAACCTTATAGCATTGCAAGTTTATTTAATCTCATCTTTTTTGGTACATAAAGACGTAGATGTGGCCTAAAGGTCCATTACAAAGGCACTCAACTAAGTAAGACAAATTAAATGAGCGGCTGTTTGGAAGTACTGTTTTTGAAGTTATGATAGCTTCCCATTGGTGTTTACTTTTTGAAATTAGCCAAAATGTCTTTTACGAAATTTCAGAAGTTGATAAGGTTTTAATTTTTTTTTGCAACAACTGTCTATTGATTTTTTTAAATTTAAGCAAGGGCTAATAACAATAAAAAAAAATGTTTATAAAGTGTTTCTAATACCTTTGATATGCCAGAGATGAAAAGAGATGTCGATGTACATTGGTTTTGAATTCTTGAACATTGCAATGACAGGAAAAGACAGATTGCTGTAAGGCATTCCACATTCATGCAGTACGGCTGAAGAAAGTTTGCTTGTACTTGACAGCATAACCGAAGTTGGACTCAAGGGTTAATGGATGGATGCCTAGGGGCATTAAGGGGAAGAATGTAACTGGCTATTTCAAAAGAGCATAATTTCGACAAATTCGAGTGTCGTAAATGATATTATGTTGTAAATACATATTACCAGTAATTTTTAAAGCTCTTCGTTGAATGCCGTCCAAGAGCTTTAAGTCAGTTACTGGAGCACCAGCCCAGAGATGGGAGTTATACTCAAGCTTTGCACGTATAAATGTTTCATAGATTGGAGTCAAAATCAATGGGAGAGGCACATTTCTGGCATCGTCTCAGAAAACCCAAAAATCTTGCGGCATTTTAGGTTACATTGCGTATATGATCGTTCCATATGAGGTAGAATGCGATGTATCTTACTTTAACCATACGAGACAGTATTGTGTTTCCTAAGCATTAAATTTCACTCGCTTTCTTATTCCATATTGTACAATGCTGTGTAGTCCAGAATTTACTGAGTTTATCATATTTTATCGTTGCAGTTCCACATCCAAAAAAGAGGGACGTGAGTCTGAAAAAGAATATGAAAAGTTAAAAGGACTATGGTCAGCGAAATAATTAAATGGATTAGAAGTTTTAGACATTAATAGAAAGAGTGTGTGGAGACAAAACAGAGTCTTGAAGAACACTGCAATTGTTGTTTGTAGTTCCCAGACTTGGATCCATCTAATACTACTTGTATTAAACTGCCTAAAAGGTAATTTCTAATCCAACGAAGAAGGGATTCATCCAAACCGTCAACTGAAGACACGAATTTTCGATAGGAGAGCCTGATGACAATAATCTTTCTTTCTCTAAAACGATGTAAGGATTTACTCGGTCCTTAATAAACCTTTAATTATCGAGATATTTCTTGAGCTGATAATTAATCAGCATTTCCATGACCTTAGAAAGAAGGTACGTAAGTGAAATAGATCGACAATTACAGGGGGAGAAGGACTCGCCTCCTTTTTCGGGGATGGGCTGGACAAAAGCCAAATCGATTTGGAATGAGACCTGAAGAGTAACCCAGATAAAGAACCTTACGCAGTATTTTGTTAGCGTTGAAGAACATCTCTTCAGAACAAAAGTAGGGATTTATTTATTTAATCCGTTAATTATCTAACGTTAATATAAACTTATAGCTATTTACATAATTTTTAATTTAAAATTTTAATTAACATAGAAATAAATAAATACTATAACATATTAAAAAGCTTTCTTTAAATTGTTTACTTTTAACATTGTCATTAACAGATGAAATTAAATTATAAAATTTATTGAAGACTGAAATCAATTGATTTAAAGGGCTATTCATACCATAGTTAGTTCTGCTAAAGATCGGACATAAAGGTATCTGTCTTCTTATGCTAGTTTGACTATAGCTAAAATTTAGACGATTCAGAGCTGTTGCGGATATAATAGAACCATTAATTAATTTTAAAATAAAACAAAATTGGAGATAATGTCTATGTTGTGAAAGTGTAGGGAGGTTTATTAGCAAAAGTCTCTGAGAATAAGCAGGTGGTATGAATATTTGGGAAAACGGAAGAAAACGAAGACAAAAACGCATAAATCTTTCTTGGATACTTTCAAGTCTGTCTATGTGGACTGAATAGTATGGTGCCCATATAACACAGCCGTATTCAAGTATTGGCCTGACAAATGATACATAAAGAAGTTTTAAGACGAAAATCACGAGAAAAACGTTTAATAAAACCTAGAATCTTGTTAGCTTTTTTAACTATAAAGTTATAATGGTCACAGAACGTTAATTTACTGTCAAGAATAACACCTAAATCAGAGAAAACGGAAAGCTTACAAAGGGAGGAAGAATCTAATAAATAGTTATAATCTATAATTGTTTTTTTGCGTGTAAAACACATAGTTTTACATTTGTCAATATTCAATAAAAGTCGATTTGTATTGCACCATTCCCTAAAACTATGAAGATCTTCTTGAAGCTGTGAGCAGTCATTAATTGAACTAATAGATTTGAAAATTTTAATGTCATCAGCGTATATTAAAACGGAGGAGTTTTTTATAACGGATGTTATGTCATTTATGTATAAGATAAATAATAAAGGACCTAAATGGCTACCCTGTGGAACACCAGAGTTGACGTAAAATTGGTCGGAGAGTTCATTTCTGAATATAACGCTATAACTTCTGTTCTTAAGATAAGATGAGATCCACGTCAAGAATTTGTCGTTAAACCCTAAGGCCTTAAGTTTATGGACTAAAGTCTTGTGACACAATTTGTCAAAGGCTTTACTGAAATCTGTGAATACGCAATCTACTTGCTTACGATCTTCGAAGGAGTCAAGGCAGAAAGAAGTGAAATGAAGTAGGTTTGTAATTGTTGATTTATTCTGGACGAAACCATGTTGATTTTCACATACAATTGATTTACAGTTAAAGGATAACATCTTACAGATAATGGACTCAAATAGTTTGGGAATAACGGAAAGTTTGGCAATCGGCCGGTAATTCGTTATTTCATTCTTAGACCCTTTTTTATGAATCGGAGTTATAAATGCACTTTTCCATAATAGTGGGAAAATTGAGCTTCTAAGAGATTCATTGAACAAAATAAACAGAGGGTACGATAAATGAGACACACATTTTTTTAAAACACATGATGGTACTCCATCAGGGCCAGGGTGAAAACAGTCATCAAGTTCTGAGACACAACGAACAATTGAATCCTCACATATTGTCAAGTCAAGTGAGTTGAGGTGTGGATAATTTTGGGCTGGAAAGAACGAATCGGGAATTTGAAAAGAAGGAGGCACGTCGAAAGCATCTTTGAAGAAATTAGCAAACATATTTGAAATTATTTGGGAGTCATGACTTGTTGTGTTATTAAAAGACATAGAGTTTGGGTAACCGTCAGTTTTTCTTTTACTTTTCACAAAATCCCAGAAGTTTTTTGGGGTCTGTTTCAATTTATTTTCAATTTTTATAATATAGTCAGAGTATAGAATATTGGAGTAGTCAATGAAAATATTTTTAAGTTCGGAGTAAATCCTGAAGTCTTCTTCTGCTCTAGTTTTACTAAATTTTAGCCATGCCTTATTTCTTTTATTTTTTAAGATTTTTAATTGAGTGTCAAACCATGGTGGAGTTTTAGATTTATAGCGAGATTTCCGTAATGGTGTAGTTTCATAAAAACAGTTAAAAAGAATACTATAAAAATTTAGACACATGTCATCAATATTACGATTTAGGAGCAGTTGATTCCAGTCAACATTACACAATAAGTTAGTTAGTTCATTAAAGTTACATTTTTTAAAATTGAATTCAAGTTTGTCATTTGATGTATTAGGGATATGGCACACGTTTATATTCAGTGATATATTTAAAGCTGGATGGTGACGGTCTTCTTCTACTAGTTTAACATCGGCTGGAGATACAGCTACGTCAGTATTTATCGTGTCGGAGAAAAATATTAGGTCCAAATATTTGTTGTATTGATTGGCAACCCCATTAAATTGAACAAGTCCACAAGAAGCTAAACCATCAATAATTGTGAATTCATTGGTGCTCGTTGGACTAATAGGTGTAAAATAGTTTAAATCTGATGATTTTGTCCAGTTGAGGTTCGGAAGATTGAAATCACCTACGATTAGCAGTTCATTATTAGGTTCCATTTGGTCGTGGATCTTCTCAGTTAAATGTATGCAATTTTCATAGACAAAACTGGTAGATCTTGGAGGTATGTATACTGAGATGATAAAGAGATAACCTGTTTCCAATTTGATTTTAATACATAGCATTTTTACGGCAGAAAGATCAAAAGTATCAACCAAAGTGCATATAAGGTAGTTTTTTACCGCGAATAGTATTCCACCACCAACTGTCTCCGAGTCGCTAGATTGGTGCCTATCTCGTCTAAAAACTTGGGATACCGTTCGGGCCAAAGAAATTATGTGTGTTGAGATCTTTTAAGACTACAATTAACGTTCTATAGTACAGGCGGAGTCATGAGTCACTGATGGTGAACTTCCTAGTAATGCGATTAGTCTTTTCAAAAAAAAAGTTTTATTGACAACGAACGCTGAAACCGATTTTTTACGATTTTTTGGGACTTGCAGTATTTTTTGCTGCAATGTCAATCGAATAAGGGCGTTGCAGGCCTTACTGACTTGCTTTCCTCAGTTTAGGTTAGCTTCAAAACTACGGAAACTTTCCTCCTTAACCCTAATATTCGTATAAATTTCTTTTTTAATCTTTTTTCCAATCGTTTGTAAGCCTGTACCTACGTCTTTTCATCTTTCATATCTCAAAAACTAACACAAATATTTAATTCAAAAAAGTTGTATTCTACATCATAATGTGCAGAAATAAATTTCAAAATAAACCGTTAAGTGTTGTTTTTTTTAAAGGAGCAATTTGAAAAAAAAAATTGTGAATAATTAGTTGAACATTAAAATATCTTACGAATTAATAATGCTTTCGTTTTTGTTTAAATTCAAATTTTATTTTACACATTATAACCTGATAATAAATTAATATGAATTCAAAAATAATTTAAAGACCACATTTTTATAAATTAATAACACAAATACAAATTTTGTAAGAAAATAAATAATCTTAAGTGCTTTTCTTACATACTTTCCTATTTCCATAAATGACAATTTATTTTCGTAAGAAAATACCGTTTGCAAGTTACATTGTTATTTTCATAATTTATACTTGTCAGATTACAAGAGATGACACCTTCAAAATTTGCATCTGCCCAAATAGAGGGCTATTCAAACTAAAACCTTTTAATGAAAATCCCTACATAATCTTTTAAAATGGTGCTGCTCCAACTTATATCGTTAGAAGAGCTCAGATCTAATATTGAATACGATACACGAGTTGGCACTAGTAAACGAAATTTTAAATTTGAAACTTTAATCTTCTCAAGAACAGAAAGCATCTGTTTTACAAACTCAATTAGTTTTCCAACAAAAACTCTACGTAAAATCAAAAATTGAATTTTCCTACTCCAATAGTGTCAGCAATTCTACTATAAAACCCCCAATTAAATTTTAAATTCCAACAAAAAAAAGTGTGAACCAAAATGTTAAAATTTTCAAATCCTATTTCAATACCTTTCCATTTATATAAACTCATATGTATATAGGGGTATAAAATTTATTCAAATGCATTCGAATTATTTTACAAGCAATCAAAATGGCATCCTATTTTAGTTGATAGATAGAGATGCAAACAATATAAGACTGATTTCGAACTTCCGTCAATGTGTAGACTGCACCATCAGGATGTGCTGCACTAAAACTCTTGCCCTCGTTATAACAGATACGATTCGAGAACATACATAGACAGATAGATAGATACATAGTTCAAAAAAGGAAGAAACTTTTCCAATAGAAATAGTCCTTCCTTTCAAAAATATCTATTTACCTATCTATCTGTACTATAATGAACGTTTTACATCAGCTACAACTATATACGAGTATACGACTACAGACTGCAAACCTGAACGAGGTTTATTCACTTAAAAACGAAGGCACATTCATTGAATTTCGAATTCAAAATTTGGCCTGGTTGAAATGAATTGAAATGAAATGAAATGAAATGAATGAATGAAAGGTATTGGAATAGGATACTATGTTTGAACTAGAAAGTGTACGTAACGTAGATATTGTAGGGAAAAAAGAAGAAGAATAAATTACCGATGTCGCATGTGGCGCCACTATAGAATTTGCAAAGAGATAAAATTCACAGGCACATCACACATAAATCAATTTTGAATATTTAATTTCTATTCATACAAAAATATCTTTCATCTAACCGTAGACTTATGACGACGACGACGAATAGCAGCGAGGATAGGAAAAACCTCATCTGTATGATGTTACCAAAAAATATTGAAAAGAAAAGATTTTCTACTTCTTGATAAAGTTTATTGAACTTCACATAAATCAATTTGTGTGTAATGTGTAAATTACCGAACCTACTTAATTCTCATAGCAACAAAAAAGTGATGTGTAACTTCACACGATTAACTTTATTTTGTATTTAATAAAACTTTAACTTTAGCACATTATTAAATTTGGTTTCCTTATTGAAGGTGTGAACTTTGAGAAGAAAGAATGTGGGGTTAGTCTTATTTTAAGACCCATTTTACATAAAAGGTTTTTGGCTCCTTTTCAAAAGCAGAAAAAAGGTTTTTGACCTAAATCCCTCGAGGCAACAGTTTGAGTTGTTTGTTTATGCAAATTCCTTTTGAATTTAAGGTGCAAAGGACTGTATGTTGAGGTAAATACATATACAAAAAAGAGGAGGGTTAGTATGGTGCTACCCCTATCTACCGTCAACAACCCTACTATGAAACCGGGGTATTATAAAATAAGTTTAGCTTCTGTTAATAAAACTGTTTAATAAAATTTCATTATTTTTTTGTTTACTTTTAATTCTGACCTTTTCCCAATTCTTATCTTGGATATTATTAGTCATTCCGGATTAAATTTATTTTCATACCACAAAATTATACTAAAAATTGTGTTTTAAACTGATTTCTACGAGTCTTTCCCTAAAGTATATTTTACGCGATATTTGAATGCCAACACAAAATGTATCTATAAATGACCAATAAGATTTCATTAACATAGGAAATAACGACAAATATACGATAATGTCAAATATCTTTTAGGTGTATATACATTCATAACATCGCCAACGCTTTATTGTATAAGCTTATTATAAATGCGCCACGGATAACATTATCGTTCATCATTGTAATAAAACTTTTAGGCACAAACAAAATAACATCCACAACAACAAGAACAACTATAAATATAATTTATGGGAAAACAAGCCAAAATTCAACCAACCAAATGAATAAATGTGTGGCGTTGTTCGACATGTTGATGTTATTTGATTTTCGTTATACTCTTACCTAATGTTGTGCATTATTGTGGTTTGTCCTTAGTTATAGTTCTGTGGGAGTAAAATTTTATTTAAGCATGAAATGTCCTTTTTACATGAATATTTATTGGTTAGCAGGATATCAGTAGATAATTTGAAATCTATAAAGCGTAGATTTTATGGGAGCTATGCCTTAGGCTTTTATGTATATAAATTCTAAATCAGAGAAAAAATGAAATGAAGGATGATTTTGGAAAGAACAAAGTCAGTATAAAAGTTTACTTACATCTAGTTGGATAGAAATTAATGCGAAACTTAAGGAAACATTATTCCATATTCCAAATTTAATGTTAAAAAGTTGTCAAATAAATAAATTTTAATGAATTTTGAAAATAAAATCTTTCAAAAAAAAAAATGGTTGCCTGTAAAGTCGGTTTTACGGGCGAAGATTTTACGTGACAACGTCTTTTTCTCGGTAGAATATTTATTGATATGAATATAATTAAATTGCACAATAGGAACAAGGAATTGAATGAAAATAAGAATTGCACAAATTTTTTAAACTAATAATTTACTTAACACTATCAACATTTATCAATAGTATGACATAACCTATAAACTCAGTTTCTCAACTTTTGTGTCAATCTAACAATTAATCAATCAATCATAGTTTACGATAATGAAATATCAGTGTACAATTATTTACCTTTATTGTTGTAGTTGTTGTAAATGACGAATCTAAGCACTCCACATTTTCACTACAGACACAGCTGACGATACTTTAACCACACGTGTGAACTTGTATTATGACGCTTTCTTGTTTTTCCAACGCCAAGAACGTTCGAGAAAGACAAAGACAGAGACACAAGCATGCGCCGATTCAATGCGCCTAATTCTCTAGTGCTGCGCGCGCGGCAGACCGATCATAGTTGAGTGGGAGAGAGACGCAAGGCATTCGGCGGGCCTCTCTCTCGTTCGGTGACTCATCGTAACGTTACCGGGCGTTACACTTTTTCATAAGTGACTCCCAGCCGCAACCTTATTTAAGGTTGTCACGTCAAAAACCAAATAATTAAAGGAGTTTTAAGGAGTTATCGTTTTGATTAATTCATTTCATCTTTCAAAATTGTAAAATCGAAAATAAAACCAATTATTTATAATTCAAAATTTATTTTAAATTTAAAAAGAAAAAAGAGGCTGGGATGCCACCCACACTGAAAACTTCCCATTCCGCCTCTGAATTTGTCGTGCTTAAAAGCTTTGTACGTTTTTGTGTATTGTTAAAAAAGAAGTCAGTTGAACTATTCTAAAAGATTAAAAAATTACCAACAATATTTTACATTTAAGAAACAATTTGATTTCAAAATATATTTTTAGTTAACGAGATTTTTAGTCGCGAACCAATTTTTACCAACTTTAGTAGCATTTCTAATAATTTTTTATTTCTTATATAAACAAATACAAATTGGATGAATGAAATCAATTTGAAGTCAATATCTTCTATTGTTCACGAGATGTTGAGAACCGAACATCAATTTTTACCAATTTTGCGTACTATTCTTTGAGTTCTAAGGAGCTTTGGAGAAACTTAAAAGAAATCGGTGTTGCTGAGAACAAAAATTCGTCTAATTGCGACTTACACGTGAATGCATTTCGAACGCTTCGGTGGCGCTCATCATCAGCACTAACTCAATTGACACAAAACAATTATTAGTTTTTGTAAATCCAGAGCGAAGAAAAAACAGTTTAGATCTTTTGTAAGTAAAAACTATACAAGAGAGAACAAAGGTGATTGAATGTCTCCTCCATCCACATTCAAGAACTGATGGACGTCCAGTCTCTATAAGATGAACAGTGGAGTTTCCCAGGGATCCGTTCTTGGGCCTCTGTTGTTTTCATTGTATATCAACGGCTTACCTGATGTAGTTCAATATTCCTCAGTTCATATGTATGCAGATTATGTTATAATTTACAACTTTTGTGAACCGTGTAACCAGGATTGTTGTGTTACAGAAATAAATAAGGACTTAGCTAATATTCATAAATGGGCAGTTTCTAATAAACTTCATCTAAACCCTGCAAAAACAGTGAGTATGGCTTGTTCTCGACGACAAATAAATATAGAAAATCTTCCTATGACTACTTTGAATGGACAAAATATTGAATATGTGACGAAAGTGAAGTACTTAGGTTTTCAAATAAATAATCATTTAACATGCTGTGATGCAATCTCTGATGCCATACGAAGAATTTATTTTACACTAAGATCTTTAAGACCGTCATCACACTTTTTAAATTCAGATTTAAAAAAACATCTTGTTAAAAGCTTGCTACTACCATTTTTTATTTATAACTCGTCCGTTTATCCTGAGTTAGATTTTGAATGCAAGCGAAAACTAAATGTTGCGTTCAATGACTGCCTTCGCTTCATTTATAACATTCCGCGATTCGTAAGTGTTTCCAATATTCAAACCTCACTTCTAGGCTTAAGCCTTGAAAACTATCTTAAGCGTAAGAATGTGATTTTACTTCACAACATAATTCATAAAAATAGTCCGAGCTACTTAGAAGAACTACTTCGTTTCGCCCAATCAAGGAGAGGCCTGAAAATAATATTGCCGCGCTACACACATACGATTGCAGAGAGATCATTCTTCGTGTCTGTTGTTCGACTGTGGAATAGTCTACCAGTCGAATTGCAGACATTAACCTCATCAACTCTGTTCAGGGAAAGGGTATCTTTGTTTTTCTCAGCTTCATTAAACTAATTTAAAATAAAACTTAGCTTTTTTTTTTCTTGTTTTAATGTTTAATTTGCATTGTCTTTTATTTAACTTATATTTAAAAATAAGTAAATTTAAATTCTACTGTAATATTTCTATTTTAAGTATTAGTCAAACATGTAAACCTGGTAATTGTTCATTTAAATACATCTAAAAGATTCATTATCTTGTTGTATATTGTTAAACAAATTAAAATAAATACAAATACAAATACAAATACAAATAAAATTAGTTTGAAGCCACTGTTTTTAATTTTTAAAAACATATTTGAGTCGAAAGTAAATTTGTACTAAGTTTTAGTTTTGTTTTTTTTTTTAGGTTTTTATTTTTTGTAAAAAAACTGTCAATTCGATTGTTATCAACATTTTTCAGAATGATCAAAACAATATTTCTTATAAGATAAAATAAGCTTGAAGCCTTAATCTCAAATTTTTTAAAAGATATTTGAGTCGAAAATCAATTTTTACCAACTTTAAGTAATGCTTTTTTTAAGTTTTTTTTTTTATAAAAAAAAAACTGTCAATTCGATTTCTCTCAAAATTTTACAAAATTTCAAAAACGTTATTTTTTATTGCACACAATTATTTTGGAGCTAAAATCATTTTTTGTTCATAAAATATTCGAGGTGACAAAAATTTTTTTTTTAGTTTTTTTGATTTATAAAAAACCGTTAGTTGGAATTTTTTCCAAAAATATACTTGTTTGGTATCACGTCATAATATATAATAGAAAATGTTATTCAACTCGCTAGCGTTATTGGTTCGTGAGATATTTTGGGTAAAACAAAATTTTTACCTTTTTTTTTAAATTGCTATGGTAAAAAAAACCACTCACGCAATTTTTTTGAGAATCCTGCAGTTTAGATGTGCGTCAAAAAAAATTGGGTACGTGGTCATACCGTCGCAGATCAAAAACATAGCGGGTAATAATGTTTTATGCAACATTTAGTTTGCTTCTAGTTCAAATTACAAAAAAAAATTTCATATGCAATTCATTCTTTGTTGGGGTAAAACTTGGAGTTTCCGAAGACTATCATAGCCGTTTACAGTAACACTATGGTATAAATAATAAGTCCTAGACTCCTAGCCATCCATTTGCCACAACCATGTGGTTGTCTACCCTTAATTTATGAACTAACTAGTTTACAAGACTCTACGGTAAAAGCAAAATTATTTCTCAGCTTATTACAGAAAATTGGCTGACTTACACTACAGTGTTAAAGGCTTTATAAAAGTAAATTAATGGTAACAGTTTCATTTGATCATCATGTATAACGATTATTATTTTATCAGTCACAGTGATTTAAAGCTGCGCTTTGTTAAAAACCTGGTAAGCAGAAGCTTTAAAGGTTGTTAACCGATAAATAATAACTGCTTGATGTTATTAATATGCTGTTAAATATGAACCCAAGTATATATAAAAAAACCCAAGTAAATAAAATTTGTTGCCAGTTTTTAAAATACTAAATTTGTGGCTGTTTTTCCGTTCTTATTGTGAATATCCGTTCTTGGAAAACTGTCAACTTATAAGATGTTTCTTGGGTTTTCAAAAATATTTAAGATCGAGCATCAGATCTCATAAAATTAATAAGAAAATGATTTTATTTAGTAAATCTATCGGATTTGTCGAATGGAAAATATTGGTAATAATAATTATTAACAATATTTTCTGTGAAATAAAATAAGTTTGAAGCCAATATTTTTAATTTTTAAAAAGCCATTTGAGTCGAAGTAAATTTTTACCAAGTTTTAGTATTGTTGTTTTTTTTAGGTTTTTAATTTTTTGTAAAAATACTGTCAATTCCATTTTTTTCAAAATTTTACTGAATGTTGACAACAATATTTTTTGAAAGATAAAAGTAGTTTAAAGCCAATATCTCAAAGTTTTGAAAAGATATTTGAGTCGAAAATCAACTTTTATACATTTTTTTTAGGTTTTATGTTTTGTAAGAAAACTGTCAATTCGAAAAAAAAACAATATTTTTATAAGCTAAAATTAAATGGAAGCAATAATCTCAAATTTTTGAAAAGATATTTGAGTCGAAAATTAATTTTTACCAACTTTTGTTAAATTTTTTTTTAGGTTTTTATTTTTGGTAAAAAAAACTGTCAATTGGATTTTTTACAAAATTTTACTGAATGTTGACAATAATATTTTTTGAAAGATAAAAATAGTTTAAAGCCAATGTCTCAAAGTTTTTGAAAAGATATTTGTGTCGAAAGTCAATTTTACCAAGTTTTATTAATTTTTGTTTAGGTTTTTATTTTTTGTAAAAAAAAACTGTCAATTCGATTTTTCTCAAAAAATTTCCGAGTGTTGAAAATAATATTTCTTACAAGTTAAAATTAGTTGAAAGCCATAATCTCAAGTTTTTGAAAAGATATTTGAGTCGAAACTCTATTTTTACCAACTATGAGTAATGTTTTTTTTTTTTTTAGGTTTTTATTTTTTATACAAAACTATCAATTAGATTTTGCTCAAAATTTTATCAGATGACAAAAACATTATTCTTCGTTGCACAAAATTGTTTTGGAGATGAAATCATCTTTTAGTCGTAAAATTTTCGAGGTGACAAATTTTTTTTTTCAGTTTTTTTGATTTATAAAAAAAAAACGTTAATTCGATTTTTTTCCAAAAATGTACTTGTTTTGTATCACGTTACAATACGAGTATATAATATAAAATTCAATTCAAGTCTCTAGCGTCATTGGTTCATGAGATATTTAGGGTTAACCAAAATTTTCACCTTTATTTTAAAATGCTATAGTAAAAAAAACCACCCACGCAATTTTCTTGAGAGCACTTTCTGCCTTATTATCTGTATAACAAAATTTATTTGAAGTCGGTGTCTCTTCGGTTCTTGAGCTATGGACGACGAAAAAAACGTCGCGAACGACGGACGTACGGACATACGGCCGTACGGACGTACGGACCATGTTATTTTTTGAAGAGGTGATAAACAAAATTCAAAATCATGTCATTCCTTTTTCCTTGTAACAAAATAAACATCTCTCGATTTTTCTTAAGAAATGCTTATTTTTTTAGGTAGTACTAAAATGAAACCGCTTATTGTTCATCATACCATACCCATTTCCTCCCAAAATGATTCTAGTTCCTAAATTTGGGACTTATTGGCTTTTATAAGTTCTTATGCCTGCTTTTGTTTTTCTCACTAATTTAGAAACAACATCCATGGTCTACAGTGAAGAACACAGGGACATTTCATATGAGTAGATCATCCCTGCAAATTGAGGGAGAATAATATCCCCTATGAGAAAGACTATAAATGGTCCTATGGCAGGCCTTTAGACTTGGTGAGTCTATATGAAGAGGGTGAAAAAACACCTCCCCTTTTTTGATGTCATATGACGTCTAGACTTTTTGTTATAAGAGGTTAACCACATAATAACAAATTTTAAGATTCATGTAATGATTTCACCTCGTGACCTACTTTCTATGTTTTGTCTTTGTGTTTATACTTTATAGAAGAAGGCAAAGAAAAAAGAATAAGAAAATAATTCCAACATAGAATAACAATGAGGGAAGGGAAAGATTTTCTACTTCTTCTCTTTTTTAAGAAAAAGTTTTTTAGCAATAAATAAAATACAAAAAAAAAAGATATCAGATATTTTGCACAGGCTCCTTTTTATTTTAAGAAGTTTTAGACTTAAAAGAAAAGTTATGTACGCATTTATTTACAAAAATGGATATGAAAATAATATTTCTGTCGACAGTTTTTGAAACTGTTATTTATTAATCAAAGAAAAAATATTATAGGACACAAGAGAGCCTCTTCTATCCTAAAGAATTCCATAAGTTTTTGAAACGTCTTAAAATAGAAAATATTTGTGTCTTGGGATGAGGTTAAAACTGCTTAAGAAATTTTCATCATTCTTGGAAGTAGGGGTTCTCAGGGAATTCCCATGAGAACAATGAAGTGAAGTATCTCAAAAACGACTGTAATATTTTTTATTTTAAAGAAGTTTTGCATTCAAATTCTAAAAAATTTCTAGACGTTTTAAGATGCCTAGAATCTAAGCCCAACGTTTTCAAGCGGAATTCTTGCTGTTTGCGTGATTGTACAATTATACAATTACAAGAAGGTCATAAAAAGTAAATGTTTTTTTGGGTTACAAGAATAGGGACAAGATCTAAATTTACCTATGAGACTCCTTTAAGTAATGAAAATAACAAAAAATCTTAGTTAAGGTAAATACTGGTTTTATTGAATAGATTTAAATAATTTTTATTAATGTGTGCTGCACATTAATTTTTGAATTACTTCAAGTAATCTGTGGTGTATAGATTCATAGAGTGCTGTCAGATAATTGAACGAAATTTGAGCCCAGGACCGTTTTATGGCTTTAATAATTCCTTCTGTTTTTTGGTATTGTCGTCCTCCTTCGTAGGCTTTTCTTAAAAGCCATCAAGAAACATTTTCCATGATGTTCAAGTCAGGTGAATATGGGGGCCATGGTAATAGGTTTACATTTTGGCCCTTAATGCAGGCTTTTGTTGTCAGTGCGGTATGTATTCGTACATTACCTTGTTGGAAAGTCCGTCGTTGTCCATCAAATAATTCAGAAAACTGCGAAAAAGCTTGTTCCAGAATCGATTTTTAAGTGAGTGCCGTCATTTTAGAGCTTTGAAAATCCAGCTCCACGATCCCGTAATAGGTGATTGCTCCCCATGTCATTGCACCACCTCCTTGCTGTGCCTTTTTTCAAGACAGAATTCTTCCTTTCTTAAGTCATGGAAATAGCAGCTATATTCATAAGGCCCGTTCAAATTAAATTTTTTTCATCGGAATAGAGAAATATGTAGATTGTTTTTTGGTGTCGTAAGTATATGGTCTGCCTACTGTATCACCCGAGCAACAATCGATCGACTAGCATTCACCCCAGCTTCTGCATTGATTTTATTAATGGAAATTCTTGAATATGAAGCAGCTCTCACTATCGCCCGCCTTTCCTGAAATGATATGGCTTTCTTGACTCTTCCTTCTGGTTCTTTCCATACCTCACTGGGTCCTTGTGGTAGTTGTATACAACATTTGAAATTCTTCTAATTTTGCTGGCTATAAAACGGATGGTTTTGAAAAGATCGCGGTAAGCTCCAATTTGGCATATTTCCTCCTTTGTTAGACCCTAACCTCTACCCATACTTCTTGATTCTATCAAATTAATAATCGTACTAAGCCGCCAAACAATGAGAGTATCCTTTTATATTATTTAAAACACCCTAATAGGTAAATTTAGATCTTGTCCCTATTCATGTGACCCAAAAAAACAGGTACTATTTATGATCTTATTCGGAAAAACCGCCATAAAACTTATATTTATCACCTTAATCCAACATATTTTTTGCAATATAAACTTAATACATACTTCATTCTTTCCACATAAATTCTTTCTACTTAAATTTAAAAAAAAAAAAATTTTTCTACTTAGATTAATTGAAAGTCTTTCTTCTTATTTTTACAACTTTGAGTTGAACAATTTGTGTACTTATTTCTAAAAATTTTACACTTTTTAAACTTTGACCGCCACCATCACGTCGCAAAAACTATATTTTGATTTATTAAATTGATTATTCTATCATTTTTCAAAATCGAGCAAAAATTGCAGAAAGAACGATTTTTTGATAGGGTTATATTTTTAAGGGTGAATTTATTTCATATTATATATTTGTGTTTGTGAAATCACGTGAAGTCTTATATTTTTATTAAATTATATCAAGTAAACTTTACAATTATTAAACAGCTGCTTCATGAAAAACTTATAATAAGTAACTTGTTAACTTCCCATAGGAAGTTATTGTAATGGGTCCGATTTGTCAAATTGAAAATTTTGACATTTCTCGACGTTTCAAGGTCCCTAGAGTCGAAATAAAAGATTTCTAGAAAGATGTCTGTGCGTGCGTGTGTACGTACGTTCGTACGTCCGTATGTCCGTATACGTCCGTACGTTCGGGACGTTTTTTTCGTCGTCCATAGCTCAAGAACCAGAAGAGATATCGACTTCAAATAAATTTTGTTATACAGATAATAAGGCAGAAAGATGCAGAAAGGGCTCTCAAGAAAATTGCGTGTGTGGTTTTTTTACCATAGCAGTTTAAAAAAAAGGTGAAAATTTTGGTTAACCCTAAATATCTCATGAACCAATGACGCTAGAGACTTTAGTTAAATTTTATATTATATATTGTAACATGATACAAAAGCATTGTATTTTAAAAAAAAAATCCAATAAACGGTTTTTTTTATAAATCAAAAAAACTGAAAAGAAAACATTTTTGTGCAACGAAAAATAATGTTTTTGACATCTGATAAAATATTAATTGACAGTTTTTTTTATAAAAAATAAAAACCTAAAAAAAACATAACTCAAAGTTGGTAAAAATTGAATTTCGATTCAAATATCTTTTCAAAAACTTAAGATTAAGGCTTCAAACTTATTTTATCTTATAAGAAATATTGTTTTCAACATTAGGAAAAATGTTGAGAAAAATCGAATTGACAGTTTTCTTACAAAAAATAAAAACCCAAACAAAATTTTTTTAAAGTTGGTAAAAATTGATTTTCGACTCAAATATCTTTTCAAAACTTTGAGATATTGGCCTTAAACTACTTTAATCCTTCAAAAAATATTGTTGTCAACATTCAGTAAAATTAAAAAAAAAAAAAACGAATTGACAGTTTCTTACAAAAAATTAAAAACCGAAAAAAAAATTTAACAAAAATTGTTCAAAATTGATTTTTGACTCAAATATCTTTTCAAAACTTTGAGACACTGGCTTTAAACTACTTTTATCTTTCAAAATATATTGTTTTAACATTCAGTAAAATTTAAAAAAAAAATCGAATTGACAGTTTTTTTTACAAAAAATTAAAAACCTAAAAAAAATCAACAATACTAAAACTTGGTAAAAATTTACTTTCGATTTCGACTCAAATAGCTTTTCAAAAATTATTTCACAGAAAATATTGTTTTCGATATTTAGTAATTTTTTTATAAAAATCCAACAGTCCGTTTTTTCATAAAAAAATAAAATCTACAAAAAATAGTACGCAAATTTGGTAAAAATTGATACATATAGACAAACTTTTTAGCAAGACAAATCGACAGACGGGATGGGAAGTTATCAGTGTGGGTTGCATCCCAGCCTCTTTTTATTTTAATAAATGCGCACAAAATGTGAACCCTTGAATAAAGCCAGTTAAAATTAGACCAACTCTCAAAAACTGGCCTCATTTCAATATAGGTAAGCACGAGGCTGAATGTATGCACTGTTTCTTTTGAATCTAAAAAATCTAGATTCAAATTATATAAATTTTTACCTATGTAAGTGATATGATTTTTCAAAATTTGCCTTAAATCCCAGTTTTTTTGAATGAAAAAGAAATGATGAATACATCCAACCTTGCATCTACTCTAAGCCCACCCAATTAGGAGAGGGGTTGCAGGTGCCCCCGTAGATTGTAGATACCACAGTATTTATACTTACCGTAATTCTTGGTGCAAATCAAACTGTTAAAATTGAAATAAAACCAATTTAACTTATTTCAGTGGATTTTATGGTACTCTGCAAATTTATTTCAAGAAATGTACCTAACTTTCGTGGTAGTTTCAAACAAATATATTCTTTAAAAAATTGAACTAAAAAAATTAAGAACATTTTTGAAAATATAAATTGATTAAAAAATAAAATAAAATAAAATAACAAAATATTTATAATAGCCAAAAACAACCCAGGTTACCTTCATAGCGCAGTGATATTGAATGCTTAGTTTCGAAGTTCCTTTAACAAAAATTTCGAATATTATAGCAATTCAGCTTGATTATTATCAGTTGAAAGTTTCTAAGGAGAGCAATATGAAAATAACACTGCAGTTTGAGTCATATCCAAAAAATGTTTCTTAAAATTTATAAAAATGTTCGTCTTTTAAAATGTTCGCATTATTGAAATTCACAATGATAAACAATTATAAACAACCTCGTTACGTTCCAATAACGAAAAAGTTAACTAAATAGCTATAGCTAGCCATATTTAATCCTCGTACATATATAGAAATAAATAAAATTCAATTAAAGAAACGTGTTACACGAAACACAACTCCTCGTATAATCCAATCCAACAATAATCCTTGCCATTTTATTGCTCTATTTACACTTTGCGTGTGTTAAAATGATGTGTGAGTACTTTGTGCATATTACAATCTTTTAGTATAATGTGGTCGCTTAAGTGCATTTTAGGAGTAAAACTGCAATTCGCACGAAACATTTATAACAGTGTAATAATTATTAAGTTTTATGTTTTTAACGTCTGAAATTTTATTGTTTTCTTTAATTTTTGTTCGCGTGGATTCTTCTTTAATATTATAATGTATATGTCTGCCTATATTTAAAGTGTTTATTATCCTCAATCTTTTAAATTCCTCTTTACAACACACTATACCACATAACCACATGAAAATATCCTTGATGATACTTTCATATGTGCAATAAATTTTGATTTCATGTCTAGATCGTATTTTACATCATCAAATTTAAATTTTCTCTTAGCCGTATATCTCTCATCATTTTAATATTAACTTTAAGCTATATTTTTGTATTCCTTCAACAGGACTTAAAGAAACACTCGCTCTATCTCTTCCTTCCCAATATTCTTAAGGATATCCCCTTTATACTTGTAGAAGACGACGAAATCATAACACATAACATTTACATAACAAAATGTACATCTGCAAACTACTGAAATAACATCCTCACATCCGGAATATACTTCTCTAGTGTTATCGCATTTATATACGACCGACACGAAGATATGAGGTGGTTAGGGAAATGAAAGGGTGGTTTTGAAGCAACAACAATAACGCTAACAATACACCATCAGGACTTAGCGTTAGCATATTCATATATACGTAATACGTTACGTATGTAGGTCAAAATATTGTCGGTCATGGGTAATATCATTTGTCGCGTCACGATAATATGCCATATAAGTTTAGAAAAGTTGAGAAGTAATATGAAACTTAACTTAACCATGATATGGCAGAGATGCGAGTATAGGATGATTTGGCTCATGGAATTACATTTTTATATTCGGGGGGAGAATATGCTGAAGCTGGAGCTGATGGCATTAAAGGGGGACTTACACTTCTTCTTCTTATTCTTCTTATACTTCTCTGTCTTCTTTGTTCAAATGGCCGTCATTTTTGTGTATGAGAATCTTAATGATGTCTAAGGATGTGAATTTCATTGGTGATGTCCTTTTTGCAGAAACCATTCAACTTATAATGTTATGGTCACTGAAAAGATCAAACTATTCAAAGTCATTATTGGTTAACGTTTGTTTTTGTTTTTTTGTTTTTGTTTTAACCATGGCTAAAGTCACGTAGGCAGGGGTAGTAGGACTTGTGTTATATATACAGGACGAAAAGTTTTTTTAATCAACGACGATCTGTTTACTATGTAGGTCAATGAACAGAAAAGGATAAAATTCTAAATTTCAAGTCAACTTTTTTCCTACTCTCTGTTCTATTCAAGTTCAATTCACATAAAAGACCTTTTTTCCACATCACTAACGTTATTGGTTTTTCACCCTCATCTCACCAAAGCCACCACCGCTACCGTGCATACAATCAGTGACATGTCAAACAATCACTGCCTTGCACTGAAAAAAAAATTGTACATAAAATCTAGGAACGGCGTTCTTAGAGCCAAAATGGCACATTTTTCCCGAAAATGTATGAAAAAACGGTCATAAATTTCATGTATGGGTGTTGTTTTTATGTATCTCAATTCCTAAAAAAATTTGTATGGAAGAATTTCGTTTAAAATCATTGATCCTAGATTTCATGTATTTATACATACGAGCATGAACGGTTCCTGCTTTAACATTTGCACTTTCTTATGAATAATACATATAATTTAGGAACAAAATCCTAAGTTGTAGGGATAGTTCTTACAAAACTTGGATTTTAATTTTTTATGCATATATTCATGAATTTAATGTCTATTCCTATATCTTATGACTCATGAACCTGGACTTTTAAAATTTTCCAACACCAATTCTATAAATTGTGTATACTTATTCCTAGTTTCTATGAATATAAAATACATGAAATCGGTAACATGAACCGTTCATGAAAATTATGACCACCAGACTTGAACAAAGTTCTTGGGTACAATTTTTTTATGAATCGAGATTCTAAAAAATGATGAAAAACGTGGGGGGAATGTTTGCTAGGCACCAACTATAAAAAAATCATTCAACCCGTTTAGTCTGCAGCTGAAATGATAGGATTCTGGCATTGAATTTTCCATTTCTAAGCTAACCCCAGTTTGTCCTTGAACTTTGTTAATGGTCATAACGAAACTAAGTCTAAAATCCTTTGCCGATTTGTAACCTCATATTTTGAAAATTGCGAAATGCTCTATACAAACTCCCACCCCCCGTTTTAGGTAAGCGGGGGGTTGGAAAGAGATAAAAAGTAGCCTATGTCACTCTCGATAAATTCAATTATCTCCACTTAAAAAATCACGTCAATCGGTCGTTCCGTTTTGCAGTGAAAGACGGACACACTTTCGCATTTATAATATTAGTATGGATATGGATGAACACAATCTCAATCCATAGACACACCATATGAACGTGTTCTTATAAGTTTTTTTGATTGAGTGTGAATGCAACGTTCTTACTCACACTTCAAGGATTCCAGGAAGGTATAAACCATTCCTGTAGGTACATTATTGTACCAAGGACACGACCGAATGAGTTCGAATGTTTGCATTTTTAAACATTTTTGATAGGAAAATACAAATTTTGGAACTCACTTGGACGAGTTCTTTTAAGTTTTTTGATTGTAACTAAAAAGTGTGAATGCAACTTTCTTACACACACTTCAAGGATTCCAGGAAGGTATAAACCATTCCTGTAGGTACATTATTGTACCAAGGACACGACCGAATGAGTTCGAATGTTTGCATTTTTAAACATTTTTGATAGGAAAATACAAATTTTGGAACTCACTTGGACGTGTTCTTTTAAGTTTTTTTTAATGTAACTAAAAAGTGTGAATGCAACTTTCTTACTCACACTTCAAGGATTCCAGGAAGGTATAAAACATTCCTGTAGGTACATTATTGTACCAAGGACACGACCGAATGAGTTCGAATGTTTGCATTTTTAAACATTTTTGATAGGAAAATACAAATTTTGGAACTCACTTGGTCGTTTTCTTATAAGTTTTTTTGATTGTAACTAAAAAGTGTGAATGCAAATTTCTTACTCACACTTCAAGGATTCCAGGAAGGTATAAAACATTCCTGTAGGTACATTATTGTACCAAGGACACGACCGAATTTCTTTTATTCAAAAATAATTTGCTTTGTTAACTTTGTTTTTTTTTCTTAAATAATATATGTCTGTATGTTGCGAAGTTGAACTATTCGCCATTAAACAAATTTTTTGGATGTTTTATTAATCTTCAAAAAGTTGGAGTGAAGAAGAAGAGTTTTGGTTTTTCTGTTTTTGATTGGTAGGTATTGTTCTTATTAATTAATTTCCTAAAGCAAATAACGCTTCTTATAGACATCTTTTACATTTATTGAGCATATATTTGATTTTTAAGGGTATATTATAAGCGCTTAAAACTAGTTTTTTAGGACATATTTTTTGTTGCCCTAATTATGATGTATCCGTTTTAAAAGAATGTATGGATATGGCATAACGTCTCTTTGGATAGTTCTTGAAGTCTGCAAACAATACAAACAAACAAAGTTAAAAAGAGAAACTCAAGCGATGCTTGCAACTTTACCTGATTGGAAATTACCCAAATGACGATGTAAGCCCAGGTGCTACTGCCTGGAATTACCTCAGAGATAGCCACGTACATAGCAAGTTCGAAGAACATTTGAGGCGACGAAACGAACTCAAAGAAGGTGTGTGTCGGTGATTGTTTTGCCAGCGACATCCTTACGCCGGAGATTGATTAAAATCATGTTGGATATTTTATCGTTTCAGGAACACCATCGTCACTCTCAATCCAGAAAATCCCCTTCATGCAGTACATTTGCTGCTTCATATTCCACTTCAGCTGGTCACAGCAATACAAGTCCAACATGATTTTAGACAATCTGCGTAAGTGAGTTCCAATATTTGTATGTTCCTATACAAATTATCTTTAAATTCTCTCTGTACCATTTGTGCGTAAGCCAAGCGTTTTCAGTCTGTAAATGGCACAAAGTTAAAAAGAGAAACTCAAGCGATGATTTCCCTGCAACTTTACCTGATTGGCAATTACCTAAATGACGATGTAAGACCAAGTGCTACTGCCTGGAATTACCCCTGAGATAGCCACTTATGTACATAGCAACTTCAAAGAACATATGAGGCGACGAAACGAACTCAAAGAATCCACCTTCACCTTGTGGCATGAAGTGTTTGTCGGTGATTGTTTTGCCAGCGGCATCCTTACGCAGATTGTCTAAAATCATGTTGGACTTGTATTGCTGTGACCAGCTGAAGTGGAAGATGAAGCAGCAAATGTACTGCATGAAGGTGATTTTCTGGGTTGAGAATGACGATGGTGTTGTTCCTGAAACGATAAAATATCTTTTACCCAAATGAACTTGCGACAAAGTGTTGTGAATCACAAACCCCTTACTCGGTATTGGCCAATACCGCTGTTATGCATCCAAAATAGTGAAAGTATCCAACGATGTAGTGTGACAAATTGATTTTAATCTTGGGCGAGAAGATTTGTATGAAATTTAATTTCCTATCAAAAAAGTTTAAAAATGTAAACATTGGAATTTTTGTTGACGTTTTCAAACTCACCTCGAAGAAATAAATAGTTATGTACCTATATGTTATGTGTAATGTTGAGTTGATGTCACACTTTTATTATTTATTTTTATTTGGAAAACTAAACTTATAGTGAAATTGGTCACTGTTTTGTAATTATCAAAATATTTTTATGAAATAGTCATCGTTTTTAAATTCGAAAGAAAAAGAATTATTATAACATTCAAAAAAGATAATTTTTGAAACGTATAATTTTACCTGGATCAGAACTCTTTATATAACATTCAAAATTAAAAAAAAATAATATATCTAATATATTTCAAGTTTTCTTTACATAATACAACAAATGCCTTGTTCAGACAATTATAGCTTTTTATTGAATTGAAAAGTGTATTATACGTAGTACACAAAATTATCAATTTCTTGCCACTTTCAATCACAAAGTCTTCTAGCCAAAGTAAATACGGCTATTATAAACAAATGATTTCTGTGGCAAAAAGGAATAACAACATAAATCGGACCTATGTCGAAATTTAATTTACTATACTAATGGACAAAATATTCATTTTTTAATTAAAGCGAACAAAAACATAAGTCGTCTTTATAAAAACTACAAAAAGTCACTTATTTTGTTATTCCTTTTGACACAGATTTAACAATATGATATAATAAATGTTGAAGGGCAGCGCAGAGCAGATGAGCAGCAGACGTCACAGACACAGAAACGAACATCAGGCGAATAATGGTTTAACAAGGTTTCAACCTGAACCTGAATAAAGCTGTTAAAGAAATAATTTATTAATTCATTTTGTCTTGTTAATTTCCAATACTTACTTAATTAAAAAACTATTTTTGTTTTTTCCTGAATGTAACCAAACCCTTAACACCTAGCCCATGAAGTTTCTGCATTAAGAACAATTTCACCTTCACCACTTCACAAAAAATACACCAAATGAAATGCATGTTTAGGTGAATTCAACAAAACAAAAGGTCTGTTTACGTTCTGACTCCAAAGGCAATAAATTATAAATTTTATCAGTGCGTTACTGAAAAGGGAAAGAATCGCTTTTCGTTTAATTTTTATAAAATAGGTAAATACGTTTAGCTTTTTTTCACGATTGTAAAGCTTTTACTGCACTGGCCCCTTTTTTCTAAATTACAAAAGTAAAATATTCATTTTTTAATCAAAATATAAGCTTTCTATCATTTTTAGAACTTTTAAAGTCAGAATCACTATCCCAAAATAAGTGTGAAAATGTTCATTTTTGAACTTTTTCACTTTTTTGGACAATATAGTAATTTATAAGGATAAACAAATAAAGTAAAAATTGTTTAATTTTAATTTATTTTAATTTTATTTAATTTTGAATTTAACAACTTATGTTTATTTATTTATATTTTTATTTTTGTTTCACTACGCGTTTCGGGGCTACTGCTCCATCTTCGGGTGAAATACTTAATATAGTAAGTCGTTTTAACCATCGCTAATAATCCACATTGCTCTTTTACGATTTCATTGTAAATTTTGTATGGGATTTTTCGTTTGGTGTTGATTTGGGGAGCGTTTATTTGCACACCACAATTCGTGCATGTGAAAGAGGCCTTATTTTCGTTCGTAGGTAATTCATACATAAATTGTAGGAATGAATACATATAGTGCATGTATCTTAGAACTAGAAAATTAAATTCATGTATAATATGTATTTCATACATAAATCGAAAGATCGAGAACATACATTATATGAATGCTAAAAATATGCATTCAAAAATAAATGGTTTTTATCGTTTAGTTTATGTATGAAATACATATTTTGCATGAATTTAATTTTCTAGTTCCAAGATACATGCACTATATGTATTCATTCCTACGATTTAGGTATGAATTACTTACGAACAAGTCTGAAAATTAAAGCCACTTTCACATGCACGCATGAATAAGTGAAATTAAATAGAAAAGGAAATAAGTACTGCGTGACGCTTAGCAGAAAGATTCTTATTTGGAAAATGTAAATAACGCTAAAATGTACACAAAAATAATAATAACGTATGTAAAATTTATAATATATGTGTATATTATGTGGTTTTTTTTTGTGTGTTTAAGAAACTGTCAATATAGTTTTTTCACTGTGGTTTCCATAACCCTGAGGCTCCACAAGAATAAAATCCAATCCAACTTCTCTTCCGCAATCTCATCCGCAATCCAGTGTTTTTTTTTGACTGGGCATATTATGTCTTGCCATGAGCAACCTCAAATGTCACATTTGACACAACGGTTAATCTGTTGTTTACTTTTTTGTCGGTAGTTGTGGTTTTTTAAAAATTTAAATTTCAAACAAATTATATAAAAGTTGAAGCAATTTTTAGATGGAAATTTTTTGAAATAATTTTTTGAATTTAATAGAGTTTACGGAATCAGTTAGCAGATATAAATTAAAACTCCGAACCGTTTGAACCATCCCAATCAAGAGAGTAGTTATGAAATGACGGTGGGTTGTATGTAACTCTTTTAAGAATTTTGTATGATTTTCTCTCGAAATTCTTGGAAGAGTTACATACAAACCACTGTCATTTCAAAACTACTCTCTTCATTGAGATGGTTCAGACGGTTCTGAGTTCTAATTTATGTCACCTAAGTGTTTCTTAAAACCATTTTCAATTTAAAGAATGATTTCAAAAAATTCCCACGTAAAAGTATTTTTTAAATTTTTTGATTCTCAAAAAAAAAGTTCGAACAATTTTTAGATGGAAATTTTTTGAAATAATTTTTTGAATTTAATAGAGTTTACGGAATCAGTTAGCAGACATAAATTAAAACTCCGAACCGTTTGAACCATCCCAATCAAGAGAGTAGTTATGAAATGACGGTGGGTTGTATGTAACTCTTTTAAGAATTTTGTATGATTTTCTCTCGAAATTCTTGGAAGAGTTACATACAAACCACTGTCATTTCAAAACTACTCTCTTCATTGAGATGGTTCAGACGGTTCTGAGTTCTAATTTATGTCACCTAAGTGTTTCTTACAACCATTTTCAATTTAAAGAATGATTTCAAAAAATTCCCATGTAAAAGTATTTTTAAAATTTTTTGATTCTCAAAAAAAAAGTTCAAACAATTTTTAGATGGAAATTTTTTGAATTTAATAGAGTTTACGGAATCAGTTAGCAGATATAAATTAAAACTCCGAACCGTTTGAACCATCCCAATGAAGAGAGTAGTTATGAAATGACGGTGGGTTGTATGACAAGATTTTGATCCGCTCGAAAAATCCGAACTGCGATGACCGGATCATGGACTGGATGTTGGATTGTTGGTCTCCATTGGCCGATAGTCCTGTCATCGGAAATGTCCAATGGAGACCCCAGGTAAGCATTTCGTTGACGTGTTGGAAAATTGCAAAACACAGGAAAAGGAAGGATTATTACATTTTTTCACGAATATAATTGTGGACTCTATGTGAATGGGGCCTTAAAGATTCGACAAATCAAAAATACCATTTTACTTTTCTCTTTTATAAACTTCTAAAAATATGTAAATCGTAAGGCAAAATGCGTAAGGTTTCTTATTAATTATGAAAAAATTATGCGTGAATGGAATTCTTCATAAAATCAAACCCTTAATCATATAATATCAGAATACCTTCATATTTTCTATGAATTTGATCAACAAATTAATGTGAACAAGATTATGAGAAGAAAATACAATTTACTTTATAAACATTATAGTTTTTTTTTAAGGAAAATACATAACTATAACATTTCTAGTACAATATTGGAAATGAGTTATATTTATTAGTTTTAATATGCAGTCTCAGTAACAGGAGCTGTTTTCATGATTCAAGGTATAAAACTATGATATCTATTGATATTTATTTTCATATTCAATTTGATGAAGTGCCTCGGGAGCACATAATTTTCCCTCTGAAAGTAAAAATGTATGTTATATTCCTCGATTTATGAACATATCTTGGAAAATTACTCATGCCCAAGTAGTAAAATTACTCAAATCATGATTGTTTAATGGATTGGACATTTTTAGTGAGTAGCCACCATTTAAACAGGGTCCAATAAACAAAAAAATTAATGTTTCTGAACAGGCCCAATTCCCTGTGGTGAGTTTAGAATTTGTGTGAAGAGTATGTATCTCATACATAGAACGTAAGATCGCATACATACACTCTTATGTTCCAGTCTTAAACCATAGGAATAGAACATTGAGTGTAGGAATGCATACATAGAGAACATTTCGTGTATGTATGGATACATACTTTGTAGGAATACGTGCATATTTTACATGTATTATTATGAAACTACCGTTGTTTTTAGGTAACGCCTTCGAATTATTTCCAGATTGTTCCAATTTACCGTTTTATTTTCTTCAATCGCGTCGGATATATAGTTCGGTAGCATTAGCTTGGCATTTTCATTTGGTCTAGAAAGTGGTTCGTTTGTGTTTAAACCTCGCGCTTGGATCTAAAAATTAATTGTGAATTGTGAATTCGAAAATTAAAATAAGAAAAAGGAAATAACATAAGCGGAATTAATATATTCAGGTAAGTTATTTAGAAAAAACAGATATTTTATTGCATTTAGAGTAGGTTACAAATATTCATTTTTCAATTTTTCTTACTTCATTTAGAATTTGTTTGAATTTTACTAATCAGAATCTAGGGCTCCACAAAAGGAGATTATGCGAAACAGAATACAATTTATTTGAAATATTGTATTTTGTGATCATTATTTTGAAAACAGATATTTTAATGCATTTAGAGTAGATTACAAATATTCATATTTCATTTTTTTACTTCATTTAGAACGAAAAATTAATTGTGAAAAAGGAACTCCCCAAATAAGTAATTGTGAATTGTGAACTGGATAATCAAAATTAGAAAAAGGAACTCCCCAAATAAGTAAGCGGAATTAATATATTCATGTAAGTTAATTAAAAAAACATATTTTATTGCATTTAGAGTAGGTTACAAATATTCATTTTTCAATATTTCTTACTTCATTTGGAATTAAAAGTTAATTGTGAATTGGAATTTTTCTTACTTCATTTAGAATTTGCTTGAATTTGCTAATCAGAATCTAGGGCTCCACAAAAGGAGATTTTGCGAAACGGAATACAATTTATTTGAAATATTGTATTTTGTGATCATTATTTTGAAAACAGATATTTTAATGCATTTAGAGTAGGTTACAAATATTCATATTTCAATTTTTCTTACTTCATTTAGAATTTGTTTGAATTTTACTAATCAGAATCTAGGGCTCCACAATAGGAGATTATGCGAAACAGAATACAATTTATTTGAAATATTGTATTTTGTGATCATTATTTTGAAAACAGATATTTTAATGCATTTAGAGTAGGTTACAAATATTCATTTTTCAATTTTTCTTACTTCATTTAGAATTTGTTTGAATTTTACTAATCAGAATCTAGGGCTCCACAAAAGGAGATTATGCGAAACAGAATACAATTTATTTGAAATATTGTATTTTGTGATCATTTTGAAAACAGATATTTTAATGCATTTAGATTAGGTTACAAATATTCATATTTCATTTTTTTTACTTCATTTAGAACGAAAAATTAATTGTGAAAAAGGAACTCCCCAAATAAGTAATTGTGAATTGTGAACTGGATAATCAAAATTAGAAAAAGGAACTCCCCAAATAAGTAAGCGGAATTAATATATTCATGTAAGTTAATTAAAAAAACATATTTTATTGCATTTAGAGTAGGTTACAAATATTCATTTTTCAATTTTTCTTACTTCATTTGGAATTAAAAGTTAATTGTGAATTGTGAATTGGATTTTTTTTTACTTCATTTAGAATTTGCTTGAATTTGCTAATTAGAATCTAGGGCTCCACAAAAGGAGATTTTGCGAAACGGAATACAATTTATTTGAAATATTGTATTTTGTGATCATTATTTTGAAAACAGATATTTTAATGCATTTAGAGTAGGTTACAAGTATTCATATTTCAATTTTTCTTACTTCATTTAGAATTTGTTTGAATTTTACGAATCAGAATCTAGGGCTCCACAAAAGGAGATTATGCGAAACAGAATACAATTTATTTGAAATATTGTATTTTGTGATCATTATTTTGAAAACAGATATTTTAATGCATTTAGAGTAGGTTACAAGTATTCATATTTCAATTTTTCTTACTTCATTTAGAATTTGTTTGAATTTTACTAATCAGAATCTAGGGCTCCACAAAAGGAGATTATGCGAAACAGAATACAATTTATTTGAAATATTGTATTTTGTGATCATTATTTTGAAAACAGATATTTTAATGCATTTAGAGTAGGTTACAAATATTCATTTTTCAATTTTTCTTACTTCATTTAGAATTTGTTTGAATTTTACTAATCAGAATCTAGGGCTCCACAAAAGGAGATTGTGCGAAACAGAATACAATTTATTTGAAATATTGTATTTTGTGATAATTATTTTGAAAACATATTTTAATGCATTTAGAGTAGGTTACAAATATTCATTTTTCGATTTTTCTTACTTCATTTGGAATTAAAAGTTAATTGTGAATTGTGAATTTGAAAATTAAAATAAGAAAAAGGAAATAACATAAGCGGAATTAATATATTTAGGTAAGTTATTTAGAAAAAACAGATATTTTATTGCGTTTAGAGTAGGTTACAAATATTCATATTTCAATTTTTCTTACTTCATTTAGAATTTGTTTGAATTTTACTAATCAGAATCTAGGGCTCCACAAAAGGAGATTATGCGAAACAGAATACAATTTATTTGAAATATTGTATTTTGTGATCATTATTTTGAAAACAGATATTTTAATGCATTTAGAGTAGGTTACAAATATTCATTTTTCAATTTTTCTTACTTCATTTAGAATTTGTTTGAATTTTACTAATCAGAATCTAGGGCTCCACAAAAGGAGATTATGCGAAACAGAATACAATTTATTTGAAATATTGTATTTTGTGATCATTATTTTGAAAACAGATATTTTAATGCATTTAGAGTAGGTTACAAATATTCATTTTTCAATTTTTCTTACTTCATTTAGAATTTGTTTGAATTTTACTAATCAGAATCTAGGGCTCCACAATAGGAGATTATGCGAAACAGAATACAATTTATTTGAAATATTGTATTTTGTGATCATTATTTTGAAAACAGATATTTTAATGCATTTAGAGTAGGTTACAAATATTCATTTTTCAATTTTTCTTACTTCATTTAGAATTTGTTTGAATTTTACTAATCAGAATCTAGGGCTCCACAAAAGGAGATTATGCGAAACAGAATACAATTTATTTGAAATATTGTATTTTGTGATCATTATTTTGAAAACAGATATTTTAATGCATTTAGAGTAGGTTACAAATATTCATTTTTCAATTTTTCTTACTTCATTTAGAATTTGTTTGAATTTTACTAATCAGAATCTAGGGCTCCACAAAAGGAGATTGTGCGAAACAGAATACAATTTATTTGAAATATTGTATTTTGTGATAATTATTTTGAAAACATATTTTAATGCATTTAGAGTAGGTTACAAATATTCATTTTTCGATTTTTCTTACTTCATTTGGAATTAAAAGTTAATTGTGAATTGTGAATTTGAAAATTAAAATAAGAAAAAGGAAATAACATAAGCGGAATTAATATATTTAGGTAAGTTATTTAGAAAAAACAGATATTTTATTGCGTTTAGAGTAGGTTACAAATATTCATATTTCAATTTTTCTTACTTCATTTAGAATTTGTTTGAATTTTACTAATCAGAATCTAGGGCTCCACAAAAGGAGATTATGCGAAACAGAATACAATTTATTTGAAATATTGTATTTTGTGATCATTATTTTGAAAACAGATATTTTAATGCATTTAGAGTAGGTTACAAATATTCATTTTTCAATTTTTCTTACTTCATTTAGAATTTGTTTGAATTTTACTAATCAGAATCTAGGGCTCCACAAAAGGAGATTATGCGAAACAGAATACAATTTATTTGAAATATTGTATTTTGTGATCATTATTTTGAAAACAGATATTTTAATGCATTTAGAGTAGGTTACAAATATTCATTTTTCAATTTTTCTTACTTCATTTAGAATTTGTTTGAATTTTACTAATCAGAATCTAGGGCTCCACAAAAGGAGATTATGCGAAACAGAATACAATTTATTTGAAATATTGTATTTTGTGATCATTATTTTGAAAACAGATATTTTAATGCATTTAGAGTAGGTTACAAATATTCATTTTTCAATTTTTCTTACTTCATTTAGAATTTGTTTGAATTTTACTAATCAGAATCTAGGGCTCCACAATAGGAGATTATGCGAAACAGAATACAATTTATTTGAAATATTGTATTTTGTGATCATTATTTTGAAAACAGATATTTTAATACATTTAGAGTAGGTTACAAATGCTCATATTTCAATTTTTTTACTTCATTTAGAATTAAAAGTTAATTGTGAATTGTGAATTGGAAAATTAAAATTAGAAAAAGGAAATACATAAATACATAAGCGGAATTAATATATTCAGGTAAATTATTTGAAAAAAAAACTAGGGCTCCACAAAAGGAGATTATGCGAAACAAAATACAATTTATTTGAAATCTTGTATGTTGTGATAATTATTTTGAAAACAGATATTTTAATGCATTTAGAGTAGGTAACAATTATTCATATAACAAAATGCTGATGTTCCAAAATACCCTTACATTTTCCCTATTTTAACAGGTTGTTGCTTTAATTATTGGTAACTTTAAGGTTCTACCAGGCTGTTGTTTTTGTTAGTTGGGAGCTGTTGATTCATTTAAGGTAAATTGCACACGTATATACATATGCATGGATATATTTTCCAAAAAATTCAATAACCTTAAAAAATAGAGATGCTTTAAAATTCGCTTATATTTTCTCTATTCTAACAGGTTGTCACTTTAATTAGTTGGGAACTTCAATTAAGTTCATTAGCTATATCAAACCGTCAGAAACTTCAGGAATCTTTTTATCTTTTAGTTTATATTCATAATATTATATTTCTTTAGCTTCTTCGCCAAAATGCTTTGTTTTGTCTGCAACAATAAGTGTACAAATTTTTCATTACTCATGCATCACCTTAAAAAGAGACATAATCTTAATTGCTCTAGTACTTATCGTTGCCTTGAATGTAATTTATTGTTTGATAACTCCTCAAGTTATAAAAGACATATGCTACGATTACATTCCACTTTAAACATTTCAAATTCTAACGAATTTCAAGCACAGGCGTGTAGTATTAATGCGGAAGATTCAAATAGAGTAACTACTTCCTCAGAACAATCTAGTTGTATCAACGTAAAAGGTATAAGCGTCGAAGAGAAACTAGTTCTTCCATCCTCATTGTCATCATGTCAAAAGTCCAAAAAAGAGAATTTCGACGAAGAAATAAAAAATATGCGCGAAAGTGCGTTTAAATTTTCTTTATCATTACATACAAATGACAATTTCTCTAGAAAAGATGTAGTAAACATTCAAAAAAGTGTATCCACTCAAATTGTCGCACCCTTGCTCCAAATCTTTGATAGCTTTTCTAAAACTAGAATTTGTCATGACCATGAGGCTTTAAATGAAATTTCAACTTTAATTAGTTCTTGTAAACACCTGTTTGATGACTGTGCATCCGATTATCTCTTATTACAAAAACTTAAAAAGAGTGGATACATGAATGATGTTAAAGAGTTTGTTATAAATAACGAAATGGAAACGGTTTTTCATTGCGGAGAGTTATCTTTGGACGAAAACTTAACTAAAGGCGTCGTTCTTCCATTAAGATCCCAGTTTAAACTTTTGTTTGAGACAAACAATTTTCTTAAAGCCATGTTACAGCACATGGAAATGTTGGAAAAAAGTGATAGAATTAGAAGCTTTATCAATGGGGAGTTATGGAAAGAAAAGGTCAAAATGTACCCAAATAAGTTATTAGTTCCTTACTTCTTATATGGGGATGATTTTGAAATTAATAATCCTCTTGGATCCCATTCTTCAGTTCATTCAGTATGTAACTTTTATTATTCATTTCCGTGTATGCCTATTAAAGAGTCTAAATTGGATAATGTATTTTTAGCTGCTGTAATAAGAACAAAGGATATGAAAACATTTGGTAATAGTAAATGCTTAGTCCCTTTAGTAAATGAGTTGAAATTTCTTGAACAAGAAGGGCTTTCTATTGAGGCATCTGATGGTCAAGTATATCGCATTCATTTTATTTTAGGCTTGGTTTTAGGTGATAACTTAGGACTTAACTCATTAATGGGTTTTAACAAATCGTTCTCTGGCGTATTTTGCAGGTTTTGTCGATTGGATAAAGATAAATGTAAAACAATGTGTTCTGAGGATCCCAATAAAATGCGAAATATACTTAATTATAATGAAGATGTCCTACAAAATAATAACCAATTAACTGGCATATCAAGCTTTTGTCCATTTAATGCAATCCCTTCATTTCATGCCATTGAAAACTACAGTGTTGATGTAATGCATGACTTGTTTGAGGGTATATGCCACTATGATCTTTGCCATATCTTATTAAATTTTATACAAATAAAGAAATACTTTTCGTTGCAAGTTTTAAACAAACGGAAACAAACGTTTGAATATGGTCCTCATGAAATAGGCAATATATCAAATGAAATATCACAGACACATCTCCAAAAGCGACATTTACGCATGTCTGCAAGGGAAATGCTTTGTTTTATTCAATACCTTCCAATCATGATTGGTGATCTAGTTCCAATAGATGATGATGTTTGGCATTTTTTGTTGAATTTAATAGAAATAATTGATTTAACGTTATGCTTTGAAATAAATGACTTTTCTATTTCTTCTTTAAAGAACAAAATACAAATACACCATGAGCAGTACCTTTTACTTTTCAAAGATAGTTTAAAACCTAAGTTTCATATTCTCACTCATTATCCTACGATTTTAAAAAAATCAGGTCCACCTAGAAATTTTTGGTGCTTTAAATATGAGGCCAAGCATAAAAATTTCAAAATTTACTCACGTGCTATTACTTCCAGAAAAAATATTTGTCTAACATTGGCCAAAAAATTTCAACTAGGTTTTGCAAACAAGATTTTAAATTCTAATGATGATGACGACAAACATGAATTTTTTAAAGAAAACAAAATTAAAACTGGTCTTTCTTCTTTAATAAGCAAAAAAATGGGTATCCAGGAAGAAAACTTAGAATATTTAAGTAAGACTGAAATCAATGGCTATAAATTTCAAACTGGTTATTACGTATCCAAACTCTTAAATGATTATAAAATTTTCGTCATAGTAGCTTTAGTCCAACATCTAAAAAAAATTGTTCTTTTTTGTCAGGAAGTAAGTGAAGTACTCTATGATCCCCATTTTACTGCATATGATATAAATCCTTCTATATTAGGAAAATATTCTATTATTGATCCCGATGAAATTGTTGGGCCGCCAATAACAGCTATAAAAACAGCTAAAGGTAGAATTATGATTCGAATAAAAGATTACACTTTACAAGAGATAGACAAATATAAAGCAACTGACGAGTTTGATACTGAAATTAAATACAGATGCAGTTGAATCTTTTTAGAACAACAATTCTATTGTGCATACAAGCCAATCATTTTCAAAAGGTTCGGAAGCACTCTACATGAATATCAAACTGTAAGGATGCTTATCAGTGGTACCACTTTAAACTTAATATAACATATCGTGATATGTATGCCACCTAAATGCAAGAACCAGCTGACTCCATTTTCTTAATTTTTGAGATAACTGGGTTTTCTGGAAAAAAGGAAGTCTGAGAAAAATGTGAATATGTTTTTTGCATTTTTTTTTAAATTACGAAAATCAAGTTAACTGGTTCTTGCATTCAGGTGACGATATGTATATCCCCCTGCTTAGTTGTTCTTTTAAATAAAAAAAATAAATAAAAAAATAGAGAATGTTTTCAAATTTATAACTGCAATTCTACGAAGATTAATTGAACTACAAAAAAAGGGGATATACACTAATTATACAGTTCTATATTATTAGTTCTGAATATTTTCTAAAAAAAACTTTAGGTTTCAGAATGGATACAAACAATTATATATCATTGGAACAACCCTCAACTTCTGCGGAGGCCGGGGAAGAACAAATAATTTATACAATTGTTCATGAAACAGCAACTATGTCAGATGAGTCGCAGTCCCAGTTGGAAATTAAAGAACTTCTGGGCAGTTGGAATCTTGGACACCTGTCAGATTTGTTTATCTGTAAGTCAAATTATTTTTTTTCAATTATCAATTATAGCCTAGTTAGTAGTTCCTTTTCAAAAACAACTAAAATTGTAAATACCGATTTTCTATCTGTTTTATGCGTTATATTATAAATATGATAACCAATGCCAAAAAGGCTTTCCTTGGGAACTATTAAATAAACTGGAGGCCTTAAAAGTTTTGCAATTTTTCGATCCGAAATTGTAAGAAAAATACTTACATACATTCACATTTATTTGATTTATTATGATCCTGATCAATTTTTCAATAGATCTTGTGCAATGCATAAGATATAATTTAAAAGATGCTATGGAAAGGCACAAAAAAATAATATTTTGACCCATGTACATTGACCTGTGTTATTGTTGTCTAGTAGCACAATCACATGTGTTTTCATGTAGCACATCAATATTTGGTCGAATTTCGATTACATATTGAATTTTTTAATAGCATATGCTTAAACAAACTGAATGACTTATTGATTTTTCAACAGCTGAGCGCATAACAGTTGAAGTGCTTAAAATTTTAAAGGAAAAACATTTTCCTATGCTTTTCAAAAACAGTTCAGTTGGAGATCTGGCAATGTTTGAACACAAGTTAATGGAGTGGAGATCCTCTCTAGGTATCGGAGAGCAGCAAATTGATATGTTTACCTTGCGGGAAAATTCATGCAGCTCATCATTTTCATCTTCGCCAACGTCTTCAATAAGAGAAGATCCATCTGCGCCTGCTATATCTCTTTCTTTAATTTTAAAAAACTCACCAAAGGCGAGAGACATAGAAAAATTCTATGAACAAAACTTCAAGCTTCAGGATATACATCGACAGGCGTTGATCACATTAATATGTGAATATTTAATCGACAACCATCTTCATTTGAATTTATACACTAGCTACATGCTAGAGGAACAAATATTGCAAAGATTCAAAGGGGAAAAGCTTGAGTTTTACCGCACTGGTAAAAGAGGTAAAATATACGCCAAGTTTTGCAATTCGAAGACCTCCTCTAGATTGGCCGTTAAAAGATCCATCTTTCCTAAAGCTGAAAATGCTGAAGTAACTGAGAAATCAAAGAAAAAACATTTGATGGAATTCAGTAAGTTTTTTTTATTTCTTTTTAAGAAATTAACATTTCAAAAAATTTAAAAACGGTCTTATACAGTGATGGATTAAACAATAGGAACATTTTTATAGTTCTCAATTATTTGAAAAAAAAAACTATTTTTTAAATATTTTTTCATATTTTTTTTTTTATTGTACGACTTATTTTAACGAGTTCATCTCTATTTTCTGATTTTTCACCAGAGCCAGAGATTTGTTTACAATTGTCATAAGCACCAGTTTGATGATAGTTTTCCTCAAAGTTTGGGAACAATGTACTTTGCGACCTACATAATATGTTGTGTTAATTCTTGAGAATTCTTGAAAATTATAATTATTTAATTTCCAAAAAAATAGAGACTAATTGTTAAGGTATCCCTACTGGTCTTATGGCTTTGTCCTTCACTGTATATTTAAGTTTTATCAACTCCGGAACACTCTTAAGGTTTTGGGATGATTTTAAAATCATACCGGAATCGAATATTACACCTTCACCTCCACATAAATTTAAAGCTAGCCTAAAATGTAACAGATATTATTTACAATTTTTTAAATTATCTTTTCTTCACCTTCATTTTGCCATCAGCTCCGGAAGTTGATGCAGAAGAGTGTATTAGGAGCATCAAATATGATAACTTGTCAACTTCAGAGTTCGACAGCTGTTGGCAAGCTTGTAGCCAATTTAGACTGGATCAAATATATAAAGAGACAACTTTACACACCATTTTTGAGGAATGGCCGGATTACAAGAAGCCAGGAGGTTATCGTTTGGTATGCTTTAATTTCAAGAAATTATATTGAAACTATGAACCTAAAAAAAATATTATCTTAAGATTGACAAGGATTTTGGGGTTGTTTTTCGAAATTCCCCAGGAGTTCTTTTGAAGTATCCAGAGCAGGCTGGCAATCTGAGAAAGTTTTTACTAGATGAAGATCACCTGCGAGACAAAAATTTACGAAATATGGTGAACCAAATTGACGAAAATGATATTAAAACTGGTAAGATTTTTAGAGGTTTATAGATATTTAATAACAATGGTAGTATGTACTTGAAATTCCATGTTTTACTTTTTCGTAAAGCGAGACATTTCATCTTTTAGTTTTTTTTTTTTTTTTATTTCGGTTTGAAACATAATGCTGTATGTGTTTGGGGATTTCCAATCAAATCCCGGTAACTAAGGAATTCCTTTTTCTGAGCTGCGGTGAGCTGGCAGATAATGGATTGAGATACTGATAGATAGGCTTGAAATTCCATGTTTTACTTTTTCGTAAAGCGAGACATTTCATCTTTTAGTTGTTTTTTTTTTTTTTATTTCGGTTTGAAACATAATGCTGTATGTGTTTGGGGATTTCCAATCAAATCCCGGTAACTAAGGAATTCCTTTTTCTGAGCTGCGGTGAGCTGGCAGATAATGGATTGAGATACTGATAGATAGGCTCATTTCTGTAAATTAAAAGTTCCTAACCTTACCTTCCTTTGAATTCTAACTCAGAAATATTTTTTCAAGTAATTTTTTATAATTACTTATCACACCACTAACGTTTTCATAAATTAAAATTTAATTCAATAAAATCCTTAAAATCTTTGCCCTTGGTTTAAGATTTAATGTGTTTTTTTCGTTTTCTTATAGATAGTGCAGCAGTAAAATTATTTTGGTGTCTCCACGGCTATTTGATACCAACACAAAAGGGCAGCCGGAAAGATAACTCTGGAAAAAGTAGTACTGTAAGGTTTACTATTAAAAGCTCTCAAGAGGCTTTCCTTTTTATTGGGTCCAGCGTACAAGAACTGGATGACCATATAACATTTTTGAAAAGCAAGTCAGAAAATATACAACCATTTATACTTGCCGTTGGGGATAAGGATTTTGAAAACTTTTCGAACTACTACGTTTACCTTGATGGTATTAAGTTCGTGTTTTCAAATTTTTTGAGAGCAATTGATATATGTTTCAAGTGCTTCAACTTGTTTAATTTGGAGTATCCGTTAGCGTGCTCACAATTATGGACATTTATTGAGCACTACTTCTACGAGCTCAACATTTCTAAAACAAAATCCCCTAAAATGTATTTACTCATCGAAGCGTTAAGAAAAAGGTGATTAATTTATTTATGAATTCATTTTTCGTGAGAACTTTCAAATATTTTTTCACTTCATGATTATGAGCGATTTTTTATATTTGTAATATGTATGCTTTTAATTCTTTTTTTGTTAATGATAATTTAAATAAAACAACTTCAAAAAAATAACTATTTAAAATACAAATTTAATTCTTTTGTTTTTCTTTTCATTATAACAGCGCTCTGACTCAAGATGATGAAGTTGCAGATTCAGAAGCCGGCCTCATACCTTTGGATATATTTAATTAAGTTTTATATATGTATATTAATTTTTGTTAATTGTTTAATTAGAATCAATTATAAATTATTGTATTTAAAATGTTAAATGTTAAGTGTTAAATATTTTCTTTGTATTATAAATTATTTTAATATAAAATATATTATGGGCTTGTATAAGTTTAAAATGTTAAATTAATTCTTTTTATTGAACTAAATTTATTTGAGAAAATGTTTCAGGTGTGGCACGAATTTCAATTATATACCTACTGAATGACGTAAGGTACAAATTATATTTATTTGGGGAACAAAAGTAAGTATAGTTTTGAAAGAAATCCACTTTAGATTTCAAAAACCTTGAGCTATTTATTTATTATACATTTCGACAATGCTCTTTGAAATAATTTTATAGTTTATTAAAAATGGAACAAAATTCTGCTTTCAATTTTAGATGACTTCAGCTTACTTCTTGATACGAGTACAAAACTTTAAGGAGATATAGGAACATTTGATGCATCCATTGAGGCTATGTAAGTTAAATGAATAATATAAATTTTTCTTTATTTTTATAAATATTTACCCATAATACGTATGTATTTTTTTAAATTTTATGAAACTTATAACTTTTATGAAACCTAAAATATTTTTTCTAAGCTTTTGTGTCGGCAGTCATTATTGCTATGTAAGCATTTTATGAATAATATAATCTTTCTTTATTTTCATAAATATTTAGTCATAAAACTTAAGCTTTATGCAAACATTTTATGACAAGATATTCAGAAAAATAATGACCGATTTATATTTTTCATGAAGGCAGCACATAGTTTTAAGGAATGCAGTCATAAAATCTAGGGACAGAATTTTGGGTTTTATGTAAAGGTTTCATAAATTTTATGAAAAATTCATGCGTTTTCTGAATAGGTATTTATAAAATTAAAGACTGATTCATATTTTTCATGAATGCTATACATAGTTCTTAGGGATGCATTCATAAAATCTAGGGACAGAATTTTGGGTTTTATGTATAAATTCATATTTTTCATGTATGATATACATACATTTTAGGAATGCATTCATAAAATCTAGGGACAGAATTTTGGGTTTTATGTATAAATTCATATTTTTCATGTATGATATACATACATTTTAGGAATGCATTCATAAAATCTAGGGACAGAATTTTGGGTTTTATGTATAAATTCATATTTTTCATGTATGATATACATACATTTTAGGAATGCATTCATAAAATCTAGGGACAGAATTTTGGGTTTTATGTATAAATTCATATTTTTCATGTATGCTTTACATAGATTTTAGGAATGCATTCATAAAATCTAGGGACAGAATTTTGGGTTTAATGTATAGATTCATATTTTTCATGTATGGTGTACATAGATTTTAGGAATGCATTCATAAAATCTAGGGACAGAATTTTGGGTTTTATGTATAAATTCATATTTTTCATGTATGATATACATACATTTTAGGAATGCATTCATAAAATCTAGGGACAGAATTTTGGGTTTTATGTATAAATTCATATTTTTCATGTATGATATACATAAATTTTAGGAATGCATTCATAAAATCTAGGGACAGAAGTTTGGGTTTTATGTATAGATTCATATTTTTTATGTATGCTGTACATAGTTTTTAGGAATGCATTCATAAAATCTAGGCACATATTCATAAGTTCTATGTATAGCAATTGCATAAAAATCACATTGCATGAACGTAATTCCTGTAACTTAAGTATGCAAACATTGGATTTAGGAATATCAAATACCTACATTTTATGAATAAATCCTACATCGTAAGAATCGTTCCTACTCGTAGGAATGAATTCATACAATTATACCTAAATTACATGAACGCGATGTTTAGCTCGTTTTTTATGTATTTTTACATGAAAAACAGGCACATATTCATGAAAATCATGTACCTTTTTGGTTCAGTGTGCCTGCCATCAGTTTACCTCTGAACATATCCTGTCATCGTCATCCTATAAATAAATAGAGTTTTTAATTAAAACAAAAAAAAAACAAAATTCAAAACCCAACAACATTTTAGACATCAAGTAGAGTAGATGCTAGATTTCGATACACAAAAAGGAGTTAAAAACGACCAAAGTTGAATTTGGAATATGTACATATATTACATATTTTATTTGTAAACAAAATTAATGTGTCTGATGAGGCGTAACTCGTAACTAAAAACATGCAATTAAACATGTCCGATAGATATTAAATTTGTGTTTAATTTATGCAACCTCGACATTGTGTGTAGTTTGTTGATAAAATATACATAAATATTAAAATTTTGAATTGTTTCGCATTTTGTGTATCGATATTATGTGTGTTGGATTGGAGATACAAAGTATTGATTTCGTGTTTATGTAATATTAATACCACTATTAAATAGATTAAATTGACAAGCACACGTTTTTTAAATATAACAGTGCAATCATGGAAAATGCTTTAATTACCTTCAGGGGTTAGAGAACCTTAAAATTTTCAAAACATCGTTTTTACCTTTCCAGTTCAATTTTTTTTTTTTTTATATATAATAAGCACACACTCGAAGGGATATTACTACCCTTATTATGCAGATGCACAGTGTGAGCACTAGGAAGAGGAGAGAGGGTTTAAAAGGAGATGTCGGTGCACATTGGTTTTGAATTCCTGAACATTGCAATGACTAGGAAAGACAGAGTGTGGTAAGGCATTCCACATTCGCGTAGTACGGCTAAAGAACGAATCTCTGTATTTGACAATACGGCCGAAGTTGAGCTCGAGGGTATACTGATGAGCATTACTAGAAGCGCGAGTATTACGGTTGAACTGTTTAAGGGGAGGAATGCTATTTGACTAGAGCATAAGCCGTTAAAATAACGGTAAAAAATTGTCAGACAAGAGACCTTACGACGATGTTCAAGCGAAGTAAATGAACTTATGATGATATTATCATCTATCAATTTAAATGCTCTACGTTCAATACTATCCAAGAGACTTACGTAAGTTGCAGGAGCACCAGCCTAGAGATGGGAGTTATACTCAAGCTTTGGACGTATGTAAGTCTTTTAGATAACAGCCAGATCAGAAGGGGTGAAATATTTTTTGCATCGCCTAAGGAAACCCAAACACCTTGCGGCATTTTTGGCGACATCGCGTATGTGATCATTCCACAAGAGGCGGTTGGTGACACACATACCGAGAATATCGAGGTGTTCAGTCTCATTGATGCAAGTGCCATCCATGGATAATGGCAATGGGGGTACATCTCACTTTAACGATAAAAGACAGCATTGCGTTTTCGAAGCATTAAATTCCACGCGGTTTTTTAATCCCCATTGAACAATGCTGTTTAGGTCGGAATTTAATGAGCTTATCATATTTTGTCGTTGCAGTTCCACATCCGAAGAAGAGGGATGTGAGTCTGAAAACGAATATGAAAAGCTAAGAGTACTATCGTCAGCGAAACAATGTATTGGATTAGATGTTGCAGACAGGAGATGATTAATAAAAATGAGAAAGAGTGTTGGAGATAGAACAGAGCCCTGGGGCACACCAGCATTTATTTTATGGTTTTCAGACTTGAATCCATTCAAAACTACTTGTATTGAACGATCCGAAAGGTAATAACTAATCCAATGAAGCAGGGATTCATGAAATTTGTCAAATTGAAAGTTTCGACATTTCTCTTACATTCCAAGGTCCCCAAAAACTAGATTAAAGCATTTAAAAAGATATATGTGTATGCGAGGTTACGTAAATAACTTTTTTTTACTATAGCAATTAAAAAAATGACATTTTTGTTTGACCTCAAAAATCTCACAAACAAAAACCCGAGCGAATTCAATTAAATTAAAAAAATATTTGCCACCCCGAACCAAAAATGATATTACCTCCAGAAAAATTGTATTGAGCGAAAAATTACTTTTTTGACATATGGTAAGGTTTTGAGAAAAATGGAAGTAACGATTTTTTACAAAAAACAAAGACCTAAAATAATACTTCGAAAAGTTGGTAAAAATTGATTTTCGGCTCTAATACCGTGGAGAAAATCAAAATCATTGTCTTAAAACTAAATTTATTTAATAAGAACCTTTGTTTTTAAAATTTGTTTAAATTTTTAGGAAATCCAAAAATCTGTTAAAAATATTTCGGGAATAAGTGAATAAAAATAATTTGTTTCATTCTATTGGATATTTTTCATTAAAATAAAAAGTTTTAAAAAATGATTCTAACTCTTAATTATATTTTTAGAAAAATTTGATTGAAAATTTTTTGTTTGCAAAGCACGAAAACCTATTAACTCAACAACAAACTGATAAGAAATGATTTTTGACACAAGTACGAGTATTATGAGAGCAAAAAAAGAAATTGACTTCAAATTTTGTATCTCACACAAAATATTGTTATTAATCCATTTATCCATTTTGCGGTTTCAAAAGTATTGGGCTGGAATTCAACACCTGTCGAACTACGTTTTTAAACCTTTTTTTCCAGTTAAAATTCCAAATTTACAAAAATGGATCGCTTAACTATCGTACAACGGATACAAATTGTTAAAACCTACTACGAAAATAGTGATTCTGCCACACCCACCTAATCGCCCAACTACGCAAGCAATTGGCAAAATTGTGAAGAAATTTGAAGAGACTGGATTTGTTACAGATATTGTAAGGCTTGTGCATCATTGTACCGCATGTACAACTGAAAATGTCGCTACTGTAAGTGAAAGTGTTTCCGAAGACCCTAATGTGTCGATTCCTCGTCGTTCTCAGGAATAAGAACTGTTTTACGGCACATTATGGCGTATTTTGCATTTAGATCTACACCTACATCTATATAAAGTCCAGCTCACACAACAACTGAAGCCAGCTCACAATTTACAACGTCGTAGATACGCCGAATGGGTGCTTGACCAACAGGCGGTAGAGGGCGATTTTTGGAATAAAATTTTCTTCAGCGACGACGAACGTTTCTCACTCGGTAATAGTGGGTATGTTAAAAAACAAAATTGTCGTATTTGGGGTTCTGAGAATCCTCAAGTTATTGAAGAGAGGTCATTACATCTACAAAAAGTCACTGTTTGGTGCGGTCTTTGGTCCGGAAATGTGATTGGACCTTACTTCTTCGAAAACGATAATGGGACGACTTTCATCGTATATTCGGAGCGTACTGAGCCATTTTTTTGCCTGATGCTATTCAATAATACGACTTGGAGAATAGCTATGTGGTTTCAAAAAGATGGTGATACATGCCACACAACAACAAACGAGCAAATATGGCTTTATTGCAAGAGACATTTCCTGGCTTCGTAATTTCTCGTCGTGGCGATATTAATTGGACTGGACACCAATCGATCAATGCGATTTGACCCAGCTGGACTTTATTTGTGGGGCTACGGGAAAGACTGTGTTTATAGCTGAGGTACCGCCCAATATGTGTCAAAAAGGTGTCGAAAATTACCTCAAATAAATCGATGCTTGCTATTCGCGTAGTGGTCATTTAAATGATGTAATTTTACACAAAATTTCAACGTTCAAACTTTACGATTAAAAAAGAAATATCATGAAACAAAATATTTACGTTTGAAATTGAAAAATGGATAACCCTGTATTTTGTTAAAGTTTAAGAAAAATTGACAGACGAGCACTGATGAAAATTTTCGGTTTTGAATTTTACTATAAAAAGTATTTCAAAATTACTAATAATTTTCAACTTCTCAAAACTTCAAGCGTTTCTATCTCAATACTGTAATTTTTAGTTGCTTGGAATAATAAAACAGGCATTTTTCAACCAATTGACTTGAAATTTTGGATTTATATTGAAAATACATTCGCTTTGAAAAAATTTAAGATTTGTTTTTATTTGCATAATTCACTTTCATCCAATAATTTTGACAAGATAATTGGATCAACAATACTAAGCACTTTTTTTTTGTAAACAAGTACAAGTACGGCGATGGGTCGTCAAAGCGCTTCAAAACCACAATTTTTAAATACTTCGGTTTAATAAAATGTTTGTAAGCAGTAAGCATTAATGATATGCATAACCAAATCTGTTAAATAGATATTTTTCGTAGTATTTCTGGAAAAAAAAAATCGCCAAACAGTCTTTTATTGCTGGCCTAACCCTTTAAGTAATTAAATTTACCATAAAGTTTATTATAAACTGAATGTTTTTAAAACTAATATCTTTATAAATATGACTTCAACGCATCTAATGAGTTAGTGAGCGAGATTTTGCTGATATTGCAAAACGAAATATTTTTTTAGTTGAAAAATTCACTGCAAGGCTAAATAATTTGTTTAGGGAAAAAATAATATTGAAATATGTCAGCATTAAGTTCATTTTTAATAGAAGCTAGAATTTTTTCAAATTCATGGAAAAATTGTATTAGTGTTATTTTAAAAAAAAACTCACCACTAGCTTCAATGGCTTTAATTTTTGCACTAAACACACAAATGTTTTTGTTTAACTTTAATTATTTTTTGATGTACAAAGTCATTTTTGAATGTAAGAAATTTTTACAATGCATTTAAAGTCAAACAAATTCTTTTCATTGACATTTTTAAAATGTAAATAAATTTGGAATTCGTGAAGTTAACGAAGATATAGCACTAAAAAGGTTATGGTGCTGCAATAATAGTAGTATCGGCCATTTCACTGATATTGTTTTTTATTTATAATTGAATACTAATCCTTACAAATACATTACAAACATCCATTTATTTTTTCTTAAAAAAAATATTAAAATTATTTAGAAAACCTTGTACAATTTTAAAATTTCTCTATAACTCTCCATATAACTACAATTAAAGTTAAAGGAAACAAATATAGCCCTGATAAATTCTAGCACAAACACTTTTGAATCTGCATTTAATTAAACGCGCAAGTAAAATGTTCCAAGAAATTCACAGGACTAAGAATTTTAAATTTTTCCAAGGATTTTGTGTGCAATTTTGCATGAATTTTTAAAATTGGCACTTTGTTTTTCGTTAAAGGAGCTTAAATCATGCTACTAGAAAACATATATATGTAAATCTCTTCTCATTAATTTGTTTTATTTTTTCCACCTTTTTGAGAAATTTATATTTAAAATTAAGCTTGCATGTTTCTTTTAACTGACTTACTCGTGCTCTAAAATAATTAACCAAACATTAAAATAAATAAATTGGGTGGCGCAACAGTCCGTTTGAGAACTAGGGCCTAGTGACTTACAACTCTCAACCATTCCTGTGTGCGAGTACTGTTGTCAGGGATGGAAGGGACCTACAGTTTTAAGCCGAATCCGAACGGCAAATTTGACAAAGCACTTTTCATGACAAGAATTACTCTTGGAGAATTTGTCAATTCCTCGCAAGAGGCAGTACCCGTGAAAAAAACTTTAGATGGCATAGGCAGGGATCGAACCCAAGACCTCTTGCATGACAGTCCAACGCACTAACCATCATGCCACGGGTACTACCAAACATTAATCAGTATTATTTTGCCAACAGACGATAAACTTAAGCTTTGCCTCAAAGTTAAATCAGCTTTATTTTTATTTAGTTTTGCTTAAAAATATTTTACATAATCTTATACGCTCCTAGCTAAGATTTAAGTGTCTTAAGGACGTACATACGTTGTTCAACTCAACAACAAGAAGAACTACTCAAAATTCATCTGTGTAACTTATTAACATCTCACACATAAAATACGTGACAATACGAACACCAAAGGATGCTTCTTTCATTAGATTCTGTGTATTTTCTTCGAAAAGCTGCTGTTTTTGTTTTAAATAATGAAGCATGTTTTATTCAGAAGCTCTAAACCACTCCAAGGCAATTTATCAAAATTATTAGCATGGGAAAAAAAACAATCCTTACACAAGCACATGGGACAAAGGATTCTAAAGAACTTTAAATTTTCGTGCGTGTAATAAATAAATAAAATTCACAATATCTTCAAAACTTATTTTAGCTCATTTTAACACTCTCTTATAAGTGTTCAGATGTTTTTAAGAGAAACATGAAATCTGCTATCATCTGTAAGTCAAATAAACAGGATATCAAACATTTTGCTGAATAAGTAAAGCGCAGGACACAAGTTTTTAACAGATTCGTTAAGTTTCAAAATATTTTTTTTTTCTATCCAGACAACTGTTACAAAATATTTCTCTTTTTTTAAACGTCAGAACTCAGTCTCTAAAAAGCGAGTGGCCTTGAGACTCAGTTGCATTTTTATCATGAAAAAAAAAGAACAACATAAAATAAATACACGAACAAAAATGGCAAAGAAAAATTAAAGAAGCATAATAAGAGGGAACATGTTTGAAACGACGCGTTTAATACAAGGTCACTATCAACATTCTTTTGCTAACCTCTTCCCGATAGGAGAATAAATTAAGGTGGCTGACACATCTTCGACGTTGGTGGAGCAATATAAAGTTTCACCTGTTTTGCTCTTGCTCTCATCAAGGTCATTGTATTTCAATTCCTTGAAACGAAGATGGTAAAGAAGGTTTTTTAAATAAAACAGTAGGATATCGCACATTGGCATTCGCACATTTTATTTCGTCCTTGGATATACATAATTTAAATACAAAAACAGTAGTATTATGCATTAATAGCTTAGTCGTAAGGTACTTGTTCTTATAAAGTGACTCTTGACGTAGTTAAAAATAATTTATAAAAAGGGAAACTAGATAAAAGAGGACACAGATAAATCAAATGTTAAAAAATAAGAAGAAGTTAGATCAAATTCAAAGAAGGCTTAATACATAATATTTAATTTGTACTCATGAGTTCTTTATTTTTTTTGAATAATTTTATTTAATTTTGTGCTAAGTTGTATCCAAAAATTTCATAAACGCAAACTCTGATGTTTGTTATACTAACAAATTTAAATTGCGACACTTGAGCGTATACGCACTATTTATTATTGAAAGCTCTTCTAATCCCTCGCCTTAATTACTAGAACTGGATATCCATTTTTCAATGTCCTATCGAATCAAAATTCATTACTTTTAAACATTGGGTCGATTGAATTTAAATATAGATAAAAAAAGAGGCTGTGATGCGACCCACACTGATAACTTCCCATCCCGTCTGTCGATTTGTCTTGCTAAAAAGTTTGTCTATATGTATCAATTTTTACCAAATTTGCGTACTATTATTTGTAGATTTTATTTTTTATGAAAAAAACGGACTGTTGGATTTTTATAAAAAAAATTACTGAATATCGAAAACAATATTTTCTGTGAAATAAAATAAGTTTGAAGCCAATATTTGTAATTTTTGAAAAGCTATTTGAGTCGAAAGTAAATTTTTACAAGTTTTAGTATTGTTTTTTTTTTAGGTTTTTATTTTTTGTAAAAAAACTGTCAATTCGATTTTTTTCAAAATTTTTCCTATTGTTGAAAACAATATTTCTTATACGTTAAAATTAGTTAGAAGCCATTATCTCAAATTCTTGAAAAGATATTTGAGTCAAAAATCAATTTTTAACAATTTTTGTTAATTTTTTTTTTTCGGTTTTTAATTTTTTGTAAAAAACTGTCAATTCGATTTTTTTCAAGATTTTACTGAATGTTGACAACAATATTTTTTGAAAGATTAAAGTAGTTTAAAGCCAATATCTCAAACTTTTGAAAAGATATTTGAGTCGAAAATCAAATTTTACCAACTTTGAGTAATGTTTTTTTTAGGTTTTTATTTTTTATAAAAAAAATGTCAATTAGATTTAGTCGTAAAATTTTCGAGGTACCAAATTTTTTTTTCAGTTTTTTTGATTTATAAAAAAAACCGTTACCTAATTGGATTTTTTTTTTGAAAAAATGCTAAAAGGAGTTTCAAAAAAATTGAGTGGGATTTTTTTTTATAAATATTTACATAAATTAGGTGGCGCAACAGTCCGTTGAGAACTAGAGCCTAATGACTTACACTTTTCAACAATTCCTGTGTGCGAGTACTGTTGTCAGGGCTGAAGGCACCTTTCATGACAAGTATTAATCTTGGAGGATTTGTGAAACCAAACATAATTTTATGCAACGAAGAGTGACATCTGTTAAAAAAATTATTACTTAAATAAATACTACTAAAGGTTAGTAAAAAATTGATTTTCGACTCGAATACCTTGGCAAAATTTAAAGATGTCTTCAAACTAATATCATCTCCTTAAACTATAAGAATAATAGTGTTTTAAACATTTAGTGAAATTTTTAGAAAAATTCAAGAGCTGGAAAATACTCGTACTTCGCAAAATTGCTAAAAACTAACTAATATTTCGATAAAAGATGAAGGTATTGACTTCAAAATTAATTCATTCTATACGCATTTTTCGTTATTATTGGCTACTCATTTGAATTTATTCAAAAGGTCCAAAGTAGCCGAAATATTCTTTCAAGGTCCTTGAAATCTAAATCTATCGTTTTAAGAGTTATGTCTGTATGTGTACATTAATTATTAGGAAAAATCCTTTCATGTTCTTATTTATTTGTGCTATAAATATTTTTCATTCATCCATTTTGTTTTAAATTTTAAAAATATCAATTTTGAATTGTTATTCTTTTCTTTTTAGTGCACAAATCTGGAGCGGATCCATATATAAAAATCTAAATTATTATAAACTGAACTTTTAATTACTTTTCCAATCCACTTCAAATAATTCAATACATGTTATACGTGTGTAAAAAGATACAAAGCAATTAAAAACTTTTGTTCACAACTGAGCCATGTATCAAATAAGTTTTATCTTCCTTGTAATATATAAAACCCATACTAAAAACATCAAGTTTCTAAACAAAGTACTTATACCCTTATTTTATACCTTTAACAACTCAATGACAAAAAATGAAGTATCTAGTTTAAAAAGTCTACCAAAAAGCACGTAATAAAATTATGTCAGTATATATTTTTCAAATTTATCCCATATTTCATGAAAAATGATTCCCTTAGAGAAAGAAAAAATCCCTATGAAAAATATTGTTGAAATCGTAAATTTTTATTATAGACAAACTTTAAAAAAAAAAGCAAGAGACAATTTAAGCCCATTTGCATTCATAAAAAGCCACTTTAGTATAATTTTACATTATCATCCACACCCGGATACATAATCATATAATATAAAATATGCAAAAATAAAATTATATATACATACCTACAAACATACATTATAATATACTAGTCTATAGTATATACATATAAAAAACAAAGCTTAAGTGGAAGTAGGATATAAAAATAAAGAAATCATACACTCAAATAAATGCCAAAAAATGCTTCTGGCAAGTTAAAAAAAAAAAAACAAGAAGTTAAACAAAGACCCTGCCAAGTGCCAAACAAGCAGTGCCAACAATTTTTACTTATTTTATTTTACGATGATGATGGGTTGTTTTTAAGGACCAAAAAATAAAAACAATGAAAAAAAAAAACAATGCCAAAATATTATATGTACATAATATGTACATACGAGTACAACAAACAAGACAAAGATCATTAAACCGTTTTGTAGAATGCACGAAGTACCTAACCTAACTGTATATGCCATGTAATCGTATATTGTATTATGCCAGAGGAAAATTGGTAAAATGTAGGTCAATATTTAGAAAAGTATTGTTTATACAAATTTTCATAAATTATTGCGATGGGCTTTTAACTTTTGGTTGATTTTTTACAAATTTTGGAAAACTTACTGAGTACTTAAATGAGTTGAGTGTTTTTACACTAGACTAGTTTCGACAAATCGTTAAAAAAGTCCTACTTAAGTACTTACTTGCTTTACTTGACGAAACAATTGATAGACCTACAAATTCTGTACACTGTTAAAGAAATATTCACTATGGCCAATGGTTTATATTTTAGTAAAACAAACCCAAAAACCAAAACATACAAAAATTAAACTCAAACCCCATTTTAGATATAATAAGATTTTTTCAATCACAAGCATCGATTCTTTTGAGGAAATTTTCGGCCACTTTTTGACACATATTGAGCGATACCTCAAGCATAACTTGACGAATGTTGGTTTTTAAGTGCTCAAGAGTTAAAGATTTATCAGCAGAAACACAATCTTTCCCGTAGCCCCAACGCCGCGCCGCCATTTTTTTGAAACCACATATTCTCCAAGTCATATTCTTCAATAGCAGGAAAAAAAAGTAGGTTATCATATGACCAAAACGCTCCGAATTGACGGTGAAAGTCGTTCCATCGTCGTTTTCGAAGAAGTAAGGTTCAATCAAACCTCCGGACCAAAGAGCCCACCAAATAGTGACTTTTTAAAAATTCTCAGAACCCTAAATTTAATTTGATTTGTTTATTAACATACCCACCGAGTGAGAAATGTGCTTCGTCGCTGAAGAAAATTTTGTTCAAAAAACCACCGCCTGTTGTTCATGCACCCATTCGACGTATTTACAACATTGTGATTGATCAGCTGGCTTCAATTGTTGTGTAAGCTAGACTTTATTTCGGGTGATTTTTTTGAGGTTAGGATTTTCATGCATTAGTATTTGACAGATCACGCCGGATTTCAGACATGGTGTCAAAGAGAAAGATGCTCAGTATGCTTTGACATTTCATCATGAATAGACTTACTAACGAGCAACGCTTGCAAATCATTGAATTTTATTACCAAAATCAGTGTTCGGTTCGAAATGTGTTTCGCGCTTTACGCAAATTTTATGCGTTTTTTTTTTTAAAAAAGTTCTCAAGCTCTTAAAAAATCACCCATTATGTATTTATTGTCCTCCATTGAAAAGAGGACATTGTTTAATATAATGGGTGATTTTTTAAGAGCTTGAGAACTTTTTTTTAAAAAAAAAACGCATAAAATTTGCGTAAAGCGCGAAACACATTTCGAACCGAACACTGATTTTGGTAATAAAATTCAATGATTTGCAAGCGTTGCTCGTTAGTAAGTCTATTCATGATGAAATGTCAAAGCATACTGAGCATCTTTCTCTTTGACACCATGTCTGAAATCCCGCGTGATCTGTCAAATACTAATGCATGAAAATACTAACCTCATAAAAATCACCCGATATATGGATAGGTAGGTGTATATCCTAATGCAAAATACACCATAACGTGCCGTAAGACAGTTCTTATTCCTGAGAACGACGAGGAATCGACTCATTAGGGTCTTCGAAAACACTTTTACTTACAACAGCGATATTTTCAGTGGTACGAGCGAAACGATAATGCACAGGCCTCACAAAATCTGTAACCAATCCAGTCTCTTCAAATTTTTTTACAATTTTGCCAATTCCTTGCGCAGTTGGACGATTATGTAAATTATAAACTTTTCTTAAAGCACCATTTGTAGCGGTGGCAGAATCACCATTTTTGTAGTAGGTTTTAACAATTTTTATATACAAATTTTTCAGTTTTAGTTTAAAAATATTTTTAGTATGCAGTTATTTAGAGCTTATTAACATACGTTTTACATTTCAATTTAGTTAAAAAATTTAAAGAACTGTTTTCGAGATATCGAATATCGAATAAAAATACAAAATTGAAAACAATGACATTTTTGATCACCAAAAATTGTTAAAACAGTATAAGAGCTTGTACAGAAAAAAAAAATATTGAAATCGGTTGATTAATTCTTAAGAAAACTTAAAACCAAAATAATGGTTTTATGGGGGTACCCCTCACTACTAGGACAAAACAAAATATTTTGTTTTAATTAAAAAAAAAAAAAAATCTATCCGTCTGTTTTTTTTTTAAATTTGATTTTTCGATTTTTGACCAAAAAATTTGTATGCGGAGACTACTATTACTTTTAGTCTTAGGAAAACGCCTAACATGAATCAGCTCAAAACATTAATTTCCAAATTTGAAGTCAATCGACCCAATGGCAATGGTTTGTGCTGTAGGGGCAAGGACAGACAGACAGACGGACCAAATGGGGGGATCAACTTTTTTCGGCTTCTCTACCATCGTTATGTCATGTTTGTTTAAAATCTCGAATTCCAAATTTTTTATGAATGCAATACTTGCTATATAGTTACTATATACTATACATATATGTTGCAAGTAAAAAATACACTGTTTCTTAAAGTCTTTCCATGCTGAAACTTTCTTAAAACTAATTTCTAAGATTCCAGGGACCTTGAAACATCGGAAATTGTCATAATTTTCAACTCGACAAAACATAACACTCAAAAAACATTTCAGAAACGTTTTTTAAACAGTATTTCCTAAGATGTTTATTTGGTGTGGACACTAGAGTTATTCGCAATACCTCACAAAAGTTGTTAATTACGTGTCTGAGTAAAATTCTGAAAAAAATGTCCAAATAAAATAATGTTTTCCGTTTGGGCATTGCATTCAAACTTTTAAAAAGTTGTGAAAATTTGCTGTTAAGCAGTTAATACATTTTATTTTAAAATGCTATATATGTTTTTGAGACCATCAGACCATCACGGTATCTATCTCAAAACTTGCTGCAAGTCATTGACCCTGTGATTGAGCGGAACGCATTTTTCACTCATCCCGAGAATTTTCTTCTTGCAATGATAGTTGATGAAAGTAGATACATCAGAGAACTAAGGTTGCGCCGAATTTGGAAAGCACGATCGCTTATAAAGGGAAAGCCAATTCGAAATTTCAACACTCCGAGGATAAATTCCGTTGCTACAGACTACACCGACATGATTTGTTGGGACACATGTAAATTTTCTCTTCCTCCCCTTTTAAGGAGGATCACGGATGAAGAAATTAAACAACTGATACACTCTGGCACACCTCTCGCTTTTGATAATTTTCCTTGTCACACACAAGCAGTAGAACGGTGTGTAAAGCTCGTTTCTGAAGCTTAAAAAAAAGTGTGTGGAGTAGACGCAAGAGATGGCTTGATAAGAACCACCCTCCTGACACGGTCCATTATGCCTGAATTTTTAACAAAATCGGACTTTAAAGTGTAAACTATTTAATAAAATTGTTTGTTTCTTGTTTAATTATTTTATTTTGTTCTAATTATAGTTATTTGAGTAAGCAAATGTGATGTAAAAAAAATTGGAAAATCGGTAATTTTTGTGAAAAATTGTAATATTTAACTGCTTTGCGCGAACGTTTAGCAATAAAAATGTATTAAATTCGTTGTTTTTTTTGTTTTCTTCATGCCTTAAACTCATCATTAGGACCAATTGCGTTTTCATAATAGTACATTTTGTATTTTTTTTTAAATTAAAGAAAACTGCAAATTTTCACAACTTTTTAAAAGTTTGAATGCAATGCGCGAACGGAAATTATTATTTTTTTGGACATTTTTTCAGAATTTTACTCAGACACGTAATTAACAACTTTTGTGAGGTATTGCGAATAAAAAAAAAAACAAAAAGTGTTTTTTCAGCCCACCCTAGTGGACACACCTTGATAGGTGAGTTCTCTGAAACAAAACCTATTAAATAACAAGAACCGTAACTATTTGAAAGTAAAGCTCATAAAGTATTTAAATATATATCGAATTGAAAAGTATGCATCGAGGTACACAAATATTTTAATGTCTCCGATTTAAAAAAAAAATATATATCGAAACGTTTGTGGAAAAATTCAACTTTTCTGAAACTTCTTCAAAAATACAATAAATCTTTAGATTAAGGGGTTTTCTATTTTTTTATAAATTATATGTCATTTACTTTAAGTGGTCATCTACTATTAAAATTTGAAATTTGCGTGGTTTTCAAAACTTGAACTGTTTATTCATTCATGAACGTGACATATGCAATTTTCTCATCTGGTATTTGTTTTTAAGGCTATACAAATTTTGCTTCAACCCCATAAACACTTAAATCAAACAAAAATAAGCGATTCTTAAATTTGTCATAAACAACCTATCTATTGAAACAAATCCATACAATTTAGTATCTCCTTAAATACCTACTTAAAATCAGGATTGCTTTCATTTTTATTTATTTTTTTTTTTGTTCGTTTCCTGTGTCCAATATAGAAGATGGCTGATGACGTGTAGGTACTTATGTATCGTCATGTATCGTGTATCATTGTACAATTTTATTTGTCTTTGCTTTTTTGTTCTCTATAAATAAATGAATGTTCTATATTTGCTTAGCTTTAGGGGCAATATTTATAAATGGTCTGAAGTCTGAATGAACAAATTGGGTCAACTGGGGATAATGATACAAACGTCAAGTAGGTACAATATTAAGCACTACTCGTATCATCACCAATTCTGTTATTGACATCAAGTTGACAAATCAAAATCATTCTCTATCTAACTGTGTACATAGAGTATGTGTGTTTTTCTGTGTCTATATGTTACTGGCATACAAGGAGATTGTAAAGATAAATTAGATTTTAGTCATATATTTTGAAATGGATGTTTTTTTTTGTTCAAGAATTTAAGAATCATTTTACAGTATGTAAACAATCTAATAGAGTCAAAAAAATAAGGGTGTGGCAAAAATAAGCATTCTACCCTCATAATGATATCGATTCATAAAATACTTATTAGTCAAACGTGCCTATATAATCATAATTTCCTTACATATTTATGAAAGAAAAGCGTTAAGGGGTTAGACCTACAAAATGTTGTTTAGTAATATAACTATTATGTAGGAAAAACCTTTATGTTATGCTTTTAAATTTAAATATTTAAGGTATTACAAATTTTAAACAACAAAAAATCTAACAATAAACTTTTACCACATTAACCTACATACGTTAATTTATTTAAAAGAAATCTTATCATGTTTAAAAATTGATTACGAGAATAAAAAATGTCTTAAGAATCTGGAGATTCCTATCGACGATGACAAACATTTCGAGACTCGTTTAATCAAATGTATTGCAAGGACATTTCCTTAATTAAACTCAAACATCAAGCCATCAACAAAAATTCATGTAAGTTTGTTACTATAGATATAGGAGAATAATGAACGTAGATTTTCTAACATATTTGGAAAGGTCAACGTACAATTAATCGATTCGTTTTCTTGGAAACTTACATACCAATTATTTTCATCTGAAAAGGACATACTCTAGGGATTGTAATTTTATAAATGACTATAATTACATTACATGAAAGAGCTTGTATGAGTTTCGTCGTAGTCTCAAGAGAAATGAGATTTAATATAGTCTGGGGAGGTTGAGTTGTCAATATATTCAAGAATTTTTTTTTTTAATTAGTCTAGTTAAGTTATGTGTAGTTTTGAATTAACTATTTTTCTGTGATGCATCTGATATTAGAAAAAAAAATTACTAAAAACGACCAAATTTTAATCAATTTTTGATAAATAAAATATTTAAAGCCCTTAAAACAATTTTAAATTTTTCAAAAAACAAATGAAAATGTTTTTTTTTTTTTGAAAATGTCAATATGTAATGAAACTTAAACCTTTAACAAACATTTATTTAAAAAATATATACACATTGCATATTTTTTTTTTAAATTGGTCAAGTTTTCGAAGTTTAATTTTTTAATAATAACTATGGACTTTTTAATGCTTAACTAAAACAAGAAAAAGTCTTTAAATTTGCAAAACAACAATATTCGTCTTTTAGACGTAGTTCAAATGTTTTAGCATCTTACTTAGTTTCCAAAAACTCTCATAAGTTATGAATCTTTAGTTAAATCTTAATGAGATTTTAAACATCCTTTAATCTTGTGCTTTCATAGTTTGTCAGTTTGTCTTGCTTAAAAGTGTGTAGGTTTTCGTGGTTTGCTAAAAAAGTTTTTAGTTTTATTCTTAAAAATTTAAAATTTACCAATAACATTTTGCATATAATGAAATAGTTTGATTTCGAAATCTATTTTTGTTAACGCGATTTTTAATTGAAAACCAATTTTTAAAAATTTTAGTAGCATTTCTTAAAAATTTGCATTTCTTTTACAAGCCAATATCTTCTATTGTTCACGACATATCGAGAACCCAACATCAATTTTTACCAAATTTGCGTACTACTTTTTGTAGCTGTTATTTTTTATGAAAAAACCTACTGTTGGATTTTTATACAAAATTTACTGAATGTCGAAAACAATATTTTCTGTGTTAATGGAATTAAACCATTTCTAAAAGTATCAAAAACTCATGTGCATCATACACTAAAATATAATTTCTATTAAAAAAGATAAGCTAATTAAGCTATTGGGTTCATACCCCCCACTTATAAAGGTTATAATCCTTTTCTTTTTAATTTTTAATAATTCATCTAAAATTTTATTTATTTTTATTTTAATAATAAGAGTAATAATTACTATTTCAGCAAACTCATGGTTAGGAGCTTGAATATGTTTAGAAATTAATTTATTGTCTTTTTATAGCTTCTTCTATTTTATTATTCTCATCTATTTATTTTTACATCAAAATAATTTTATAAATCAAAATTTTTTTAATAATAAATATATTTGTATAATAATTTTATTAGCATTATTAATAAAAAGAGGAACAGCTCCTTTTCATTTCTGATTTCCTAATGTAATAGAAGGATTAAATTGAATAAATTCATTAATTTTAAAAACATTTTTTGTTAAGAAAACTGTTGATTCGATTTTTCTTAAAGTTTTCAATATTTCTTATAAGACAAAATAAGTTTAAAGCCATAATTTCAAATTTTTTAAAAGATATTTGAATCGAAAATCAATTTTTACGCACTTTTAGCAATGCTTTTTTTAGGTTTTTATTTTTTGTTAAAAAGCTGTCTAGTGGATTTTTCTCAAAATTTTGTCGAATTTTGAAAATAATATATCTTATAAGATAAAATAAGTTTGAAGATAATATTTTTAATTTTTGAGAAGATATTTAAGTCGAAAATCAATTTTTACCAACTTTTATTAAGTCCATTCGATTTCTCTCAAAATTTTACTGAATGTTGACAATACTATTTTAATATAGTAAAATTAGTTTAAAGCCAATTTCTGAGAGTTTTGAAGAGATATTTAAGTCCAAAATCAATTTTTAAAAATGTTTGTTAATTGTTTTTAGGTTTTTAATTTTTTGTAAAAATGACTCTCAATTCGATTTTTCTCAACATTTTACTGAACGTTGACAACAATATTTTTTAAAAGAAAAAATAAGTTTAAAGCCAAGATCTCAAAGTTTTGAAAAGGTATTTGAGTCGAAAATTAATTCTTACCAACTTTTGTTAATATTTTTTTAGGTTTTTATTTTTTGTAAAAAAAACTGTCAATTCGCTGTCAATTTTTCTCAAAATTTTTTCGAATGTTGAAAACAATATTTCTTATAAGATAAAATTAGTTGGAAGCCATAATCTCAAATTTTTGAAAAGATATTTGAGTCGAAAATCATTTTTTACCAACTTTTAGTAATAATGTTTTTTTTAGGTTCTTATTTTTTATTAAAAAAAATATTATTTTGGAGATAAAATCATTTTTTGTTCGTACATTTTTCGAGGTGACAAATATTTTTTTTCAGTTTTTTCATTTATAAAAAAACCGTTAATTAGAATTTTTTTCCTAAAATATATTTGTTTGGTATTACGTTACAATATAATATAAAATTTAATTCAAGTCTCTAGCGTTATTGCTTCGCGAGATATTTTGGGTTAACCAAAATATTCACCTTTTTTCAAAGTGCTATGATAAACAAAACCACCCACACAATTTTTTGAGTCTTTTCTGTATCTTTTCACATTATTATCTGTATAACAAAAATTTATTTGGTTCTTGAGATATGGACGAAAAAAAACGTGGCGAACGTACAGACTTACGAACTTACGTACACACGCATGCACAGACATCTCTCTAAAAATCTTTTATTTCGACTCTAGGGACCTTGAAACGTCGATAAATGTCAAAATTTTCAATTCGACAAATCGGACCGATTTTAATAACTTCCTATGGGAAGTTAAAAATGTATGCACAGTTTATTAAAATGACCGATGGTAAAAAAATTATCTTCATCGAAAATGGATGTTTTATTAGATTATTATTTATCACTCTATTAAGTCAGGTTTGTAAGATATCATCTTCTAAAAATCTAAAAAAAAAAAACAATGTAAATTTTTGAAAAAGTTTATTTTCAACAAAATGCTTATTATTTTCTAAATCCATGATCACATTTTCATTTAAGATATTACATTACATTACATTACACACTACTCAAGATTTAAGATATTTAAAGTATCTTACAATTTTTAAAAAATCTTAATGAGTTCCTAGGACGGTTTTTGACAAAAAAAAAAGTAAAACAGACTTAAAACTTAAAAGTAGTTTCTGTTTTAATAACAATTCAGATTTCAGAAAAAGGTTTTCAAGTATATGAAATTTTTCGAAAAAAAATTAATTAGAATTTAAAAATGCATCGAAAATTCGACTTTTCTCAAAAACGAACTGATAGATGTGTATTAAATTTTCTCTTACAACTTTTTTCTTAACTTGGCCTCTTTCAATAAAAAAACAAATAGTTTTGTATTGCTCCAGAAGGGTGCCCACTATAGAACCGTTATTTTGTTTTTTAAGTTTTCTCAACAACTATTGAACCGATTTTAATATTAATTGCCTGCACAAGCTCTTATACCGTCTTAATAATATTTTATCAAAAATGTCAAATGTAAAACAAAGAATAATTTTTTTTCTAAATTCGATATCTCAAAATGAGTAAATATTGTTTAAGGAAAATTAATTGTAAAACAAATTTTAAGATATGAGTTCTATTTGTTAACAAAGTCTTTGGATGCAGGATCAAGTCGTGCACTTTATTTTTTTCAATATTAAATTTTTCGGGTGCTGATTTCGAATCGAACGATTAAAACATTTCAATAAAAAATTGCTTATGCAAAATATTTTACAAATTGGTTTTCAAAAACAGCTTTAAAACAATAATACGCAGTTCACAGTTATACAAGAAAAGTTCCGTGACTATGTAGGTGATCAAAATTTTCCACCTAAGTCTTAAATGATTTATTTCAAAATGGCGGCTATGCAGCGACTTTTCGATAACGTCTTCGTATTTTAAGGGTCTACGGACCCAACAATTGTTGATGATCCAACAATTTTTTTTATTATAACGGTTTCTCCATTTGCGGTATCGAAATTATTCGGTTGAAGGTTTTCCGAATAATAAGGCACTTTTAAGGCAAACGAGTATACATTTATGTATTAGTATGAAATCAGTAATTTTGCAATACCTTTCATATTTAAATTCAAAACCCGATACTAAAATATTTGGAGGTCATAGGGAACCATTCAAAAATTCTTGGGTGGCATAAAACCTTAAGCGTAAATTGATGACCATTCTTCGAAGCGTGAATATTGCTTTAAAAAAAGATCAAACATAACATTTTAAGAAACCTCTTCAGGTGTTTAAAACAGGTAAATAATTAAATGTTTTTAAAATAGTCTGAGACATTTTCCACTCACTCCTTTTCTAAACCTTTTAAATTCCAATCAAAAAATTGAGTCTAATGTATAAACAAACAAACAAAGAACAAAGATCCTTTTGCCTTATGTTTTTCTTCGGCTTTAAAAATTCAACATCTACTAGCGTATTCAATAATTGTATAGAACAAAACATTAATTTTATTGCTCTATTTTGCTCAAAAAACATAACCAACTCAAGGAAAAAATCTGTCTACCGTTTTCGAGTTTGTATTTTTTGGAAGATTTTTATTTGTCGTGTGCAAAATCGTAAAAAAAGTTTTATAACTTTTTCTACCAAAATACATGCGATGGTTATGGTTAAACCCATGTTATGCCGCCATATTCAATCGTGTATGAATAGAAATTAAATTTTCTGATATTGATTTATGGTGATTTTGTGCCTTCGAGATTTATCTATTCTAAATCTAAATGGTGCCTCACGTAGATGATTTATTAGCAGTTTTCCATTTTTTTCATTTCTCACAGATTTGCCTTTTTACACAAAACACATACATACATAGCTTAGCTTTACCTATTTTACCTACTAAAAAGTTTTTGTTTGAATTTGGATTGAATATGATTTGAATTTTAAAATAACTTACCTTGAGTTTAGGAACATGTTGATTTTCCTTTCCCTTAGTTGAGGGAAAAATTTAACAATGGGATGTGTGTATAGTTTTTTTTGAAATTTATGAACCAGTTGGAGGAATATTTCAACGTCAATCACAAAGAACTGAAATATTATATTTTTTAATGAATTTATAAACATTTTTGAAAAAGTAAATAATTTGAAGGGTTTTCAAATTTTGTACATATTTTGTGTATTTGTGATAAGGTCCGTAGTACCCGTAGCGTGATGGTTAGTGCGTTGGACTGTCATGCAAGAGGTCTTGGGTTCAATCCCTGCCTGTGCCACCTAACTTTTTTCACGGGTACTGCCTCTTGCGAGGAATTGACAAATTCTCCAAGAGTAATTCTTGTCATGAAAAGTGCTTTCTCAAATTAGCCGTTCGGATTCGGCATATAAGCTGTAGGTCCCTTCCATCTCTGACAACATTACTCGCACACAGGGATGGTTGAGAGTTGTAAGTCACTAGGCCCTGGTTCTCCATGGACTGTTGCGCCACCTAATTTATTTATTTATTGTGATAAAGTCCCGTTTTTGTTTTCTGTTGTCTTAATTAAATGTGTAGTATTTTGGAACAAAAAAAAAATAAAAATAAAATATATTTTTTTACTATAAGGCACAGAGATTAATTCCTTAACCGTACTACGCGAATGTGGAATTCCTTAACAATCTTTGGCTCTCATTGAAATAAAAACCATTGATTTTAATGTGCTCTAATTTTGGAAAAAAAAAAATTAAAGACACATTTAAACCAAATGTTTTTAATATATTGATGTAGCTACATACGAGTATATTAATTTAATGCATGCGTTTTATATGGTAAATATTTTCATAATTCCATTAAACACTCAGTCACACAATTTCTACACACAATAGATACAACATTGTTAATCCCTGAATCATGATGTTTTTATATAAATAAACATATAGATTGTATATGTAGGCACAGAGGAGAGCAAAAGCTGAAAAAAGGATGAAATATGTTGCCAAACATACCATTACATTTATTACACAATACTGCAGTGCGTGGTATATGGGTTTTGGTTTTTTGGCAGGACAAATGAAATTTTAGCCATGATTCCTATAACTGGTGTGTGAGGTTATAGAGAATGGCTCATATAGGATTAGTAGCATAATAAAATAAATGCTTATAAAAATGAGTACTGTGCGTATACTGAAAATAGATTAAATCATTTCGACTGAAAATGGATATGGAGGTCAAGTTTGGTACGATATCATATAAGAGCTTTACTGACATGGTTTCGATAAATCGTTTGTTTTAAAATTATTCAATTATTTAGACCAATATTTCTAATTTTTGTGAATAGTATTCATTTTCATAGAATATCATCGTTAGGATAAAAGAGAGGATGTGCAGAATTTCATATGTTGTTGACAAACGGGATAAAATGGGTTTATCGAAGATGTATAGGGAACTACTGTTCTACATGGCGGTGATTTAAATTAACCTTAGGAACACCACTACATTACAAAAAAAAGAGGCTGGGATGCGACCCACACTAATAACTTCCCATCCCGTCAGTCGATTTGTCTTGGTTAAAAGTTTTGTAGGTTTTCGTGTTTTGTTGAAAAAGTTGTCAGTTGCACAAATGAAATAGTTTGTTTTCAAAATCTATTTTAGTTAACGAGATTTTTAGTCGAAAACCAATTTTTACCAGTTTTAGTAGCATTTCTTAAAAGTTTTTATTTCTTATATAAACAAACACAAATTGGATGAATGAAACTAATTTGAAGTCAATATATTCTATTGTTCGTGAGATATCGAGAACCAAACATCAATTTTTAACAATTTTGCGTACTTTTTATGTAGATTTTAATTTGTTATGAAAAAACGGACTGTTGGATTTTTATAAAAAATTTACTGAATATCGAAAACTATATTTTCTGTGAGATAAAATTAGTTTAAAGCCATAATCTCAAATTTTTGAAAAGATATTTGAGTCAAAAATCAATTTTTTACGAACTTTTAGTAATGTTTTTTTTTTGTTAAAAACTGTCAATTCGATTTTCCTCAAAATTTTACCAAAAGTTGAAAACAATATTTCTTATAAGATACAATTAGTTTAAAGCCATAATCTCAAATTTTTGAAAAAATACCAACTTTTAGTAATGTTTTTATTTTTTGTAAGAAAACTGTCAATTCGATTTTTCTCAAAATTTTGCCAGATGTTGAAAACGTTATTCTTCGTTACACAAAATTGTTTTGGAGATAAAATCATTTTTTTTGTAAAATATATTTAAGGTGATACAGTCGAAAATCGATAACTCGAACTACTACTCTCCACGAAAAAAATCCGACTTATCAAGACTTCGAGTTATCAAAATGTATCATCAAAATAAAAAAAAAACATTTTAAAATGAAACAATAGCATATCGCAAATTCATATGCACAACATTATGTGCTGTATTTTATTACATAAGTTAAACATACATACATACATAAGTAACACCAACCAAAAACTTATTTAAAATGAAAATTTATATGAAAATGTCAATTTCCCTGTATATTGGAATATCCTATTTTCAAATGGGGATTCCCATCAAAAAATCAAATTTCAAATGCATACTTGATTTTTTCTCATAAATGGGAATTCCCCCATAAAGTTCGACTTACGCAGTGTAGGTGTTGTGGTGACTTCCCACCGCAGCGGCAACACTTGCCAACATAACGACACCTACATCTGTTATGTACTTCATTCTTGTTCTCATTTTTACCGCTACAAGAACAACAGAAGTAACAGAAGTAGAGATAACATTCGATGTCGTTTATTTATTCTCGTTCCGTTGCACGCAGGTATATAAAGAAAAGAAACAAAGCGATTCATCATCATCATCATTCACGTGGCGAAAATCAAGGCGAACAGACCAGTGCTCAAATAGCCAAAACTAAATTATAAAATCGTTAACCTCATTTTGGTATCAAAATAAACTTTGAATATTAAAAAGTAGTTTTCTTTTATTTCTCATTTTTGGAAAGCTACAATTGGTGACCCCGACGATGCCTGATGAAAAAGCCCCACATGGAAGTCAGCATGAGACCAATCAAAGGACGCCCGACGAAGGCGACAATGTGGTTGGAGGTGATTCTCACGTCGTCAACTCGTATCGCATAAAGACACAAGAATTCTTCACCTCAGACCCAGAGCTTTGGTTCTTTTTACTTGAGTCGCAGTTTGTGGTCAATCGGATTACATCAGACAACACGATGTACCATACGGTAATCTCGCAACTAAATCAAACTGTGGCGGAGAAAATTCGCACATTTTTGCGAAATCCTCCCACGTCTAGTAAGTATGAAGCTCTTAAGCAACGCTTAATTAAAGAATTTATGCCAAGAGAACAGGCAAAACTAAAGAAACTTTTGTCTCAAATGGAATTGGGCGACCGAAAGCCATCTAGGTTACTTGAAGAAATGCGTAATCTTGCAAATGATTCCGTCGAAGACAAGTTTCTGTCTACCCTATGGCTGGGATGCTTGCCAGTTACCTTGCAGCAAATTCTTTCACCGTGGAGCGAAGAGTCGCTCGAAAAGCTCGCTAAAATGGCTGATGGAATTCTCGAGACAACGCACGTTTCGCCGAACGTGGCCGCAGCAACAGTTCGAGTTTCTCGTAGTTAAACTCAGTTAGAGAGGCTTGCAGATCGAATGTCGAATTTGTGCCAGCGCTTTGAACAGATTGAGAGAAGATCACGCCGAGATCAAACACCTGCATCTTCTCGACGAAGGCGCGATAGTTCTACACGAGACAGTCTTAAAGGGTTCTGTTGGTTTCACCACAGGTTTGGAGAAAAAGCGACAAAATGTCGCCAACCATGTGCTTACAACGTGGCGGGAAACTAAAAAGCCGAACTCATGTTGAGACGAATGAGTTTGGCACACCTTCATACCGTCTTTTCGTCTACGATAATCTTACTGCACGAAATTTTTTAATCGACACAGGTGCCGACGTATCGATTATTCCTCCAACTAAACACAACTGTATTTCTCCGACAGCAAGTAAAACCAAGATCTATGCAGCGAACGGTACGGAGATAAAATCTTATGGCCAGCAGCGATTGGTTATCTCTTTAGGTCTAAGACGCAGTTTTTCTTGGTACTTCATTGTCGCAAACGTGCAAACTCCCATCATCGGCGCAGATTTCTTGAATTTTTATAATCTTTCCGTAAATCTCCGCAGCCGACAACTTATCGACAACATGACAAATGTTTCCAAATCTGGAGGGGTCGAGGTTTCTAATACACCACAGGTAACCTTGATAGACAATTCTAATAATTTTGCTTCTCTTTTGAAGGAATTCAAAACACTTTTTGAAGACCAACCTACGAAGCGCCAACATCTATCCACCAAGGTTACACACTGTATTGAAACCAAAGGCCAACCAGTCACTGCAAAGCCCCGTCGACTACCACCAGACAAGTTAGCTGCCGCCAAAGCCGAGTTCCAGGAACTGATGGAGCTAGGTATTTGCAGACCTTCGAAAAGCAACTGGGCAACACCGCTTCATATGGTACCTAAACCATCCGGGGCCTGGCGAGCTTGCGGTGATTACAGGCGGTTAAATGCAATAACAGTTGCAGACAAATACCCAATGCTCAACGTACAGGATTTTGGACACATCGTTCACGGCCGCAAGATTTTTAGTACTATCGACCTTAAAAGAGCTTACAACCAGGTGCCAGTAGATCCGAGCGACATTCACAAGACGGCGATAGTCACCCCGTTTGGCCTTTATGAATTTATGTTCATGACACCTGGGTTAAGGAACGCATCACAGACATTTCAGCGCCTCATCGATGAAATACTCCGAGGACTGGATTTCGCAGTAGCTTTTATCGACGACATCCTTGTCGCATCTGAGAATATGCAACAGCATGAACAACACCTCCGTACTGTCTTTAAAAGACTGAACGACTACAGCCTCACGGTTAACCTAGCGAAATGTGTTTTTGGAAAAACCGAGGTACAGTTCTTGGGACACCTGGTTGTTCCAGAGGGTATTAAGCCGTTACCGAGCAAAGTGAAAGCCATAGCTAATTACGAAAAGCCAACATTAGCCAAGGACTTACGTCGATTTTTGGCAATGATAAATTTTTATCGACGCTTTATACCAAATGCCGTCAATATACAAAATCGCCTACAGTGTTTAATTGAGGGTAACGTCAAAAATGATAAGAGACTTTTGAAGTGGACTCCCGATGCCGAAAATGCTTTCGAGCAATACAAAACCGCGCTCTGCGATGCAACTATGCTTGTTCATCCTGCAAAAAATGGTGTGTTTTCAATGGCAGTCGACGCCTCTGATTTTTCCATCGGAGCTGTTTTAAACCAAACGATAAATGGGGAAACCAGGCCACTTGCTTTTTTCTCAAAAAAGCTATCCGACGCACAAAGGAAACACTCAACATATGATCGAGAGCTGCTGGCGATTTTTGAAGGAATCAAACACTTCCGACATTATTTGGAAGGGCGCGAATTCGCGATATATACTGATCATAAACCGCTTATTTTTGCATTTCAGCAGAAGACCGACAAGGCATCACCTAGACAAGGAAGACAACTAGAGTTTATTAGCCAGTTTTCAACTGACATCCGCTATGTTGTGGGAAAAGAGAACATCATTCCCGACCTTTTATCCAGGATTGCTGAAGTAACCACAAAACCGAGCATCGATTTCGATCAGTTGGCTGATGACCAGAAGGCGGATCCTGAGCTGCAAAGTCTGTTGATTGACAACAAATCTTCACTGGTTCTTAAAACTGTCAAGAATTTGAATACAACTGGCGATCTCATATGCGATGTATCAGGTACGTACGTTCGTCCTTACGTTACTAAAAAATTTCGAAAAATTGTCTTAGAAAAGATTCACGGGTTGTCGCACGGTGGAGTACGAGCAACAACAAAATTGCTGGAACAAAAATTTGTATGGCCCAGTATGCGAAAGGAATCAGCAAGATTTGTGAAACACTGTATTGCGTGTCAGCGTTCTAAGGTCCAGCGACATACAAGAGCACCACTACAGAAATTCGATGAGCCAGTTGAGCGGTTTGAACATATCCATGTGGATATAGTTGGTCCGTTACCATCATCGCACGGATTTTGTTATTTATTGACAATAATCGATCGACAGACCAGATGGCCTGAAGCTATACCCATTATGGACATCACGGCTGAGACTATTGCAAAAGCGCTTATTGTTGGATGGATCTCGCGATACGGTGTTCCAGCACGAATTACAACGGACCGTGGCAGACAGTTTGAGTCAGGCCTGTTCAGGCAGCTCAACAGCGTTCTAGGAGTAAAGCATTTGAAAACAACATCGTACCATCCGCAAGCGAACGGCATGGTGGAGAGATGGCATCGTTCCCTGAAAGCTGCGCTCAAAACAAAAATGCCTGTTAGTTGGTCGGAAGAACTTCCTCTTATTCTACTTGGGTTGCGCGTAACCTGCAAAGAAGACTTGAACGCATCCCCCGCTGAAATAGTTTATGGTAAGACTTTAAAAGTTCCAGGTGAATTTTTCGCTCCAAGGAAAGAAAACGTACACGATCCCGAGTTTGTGCGCAACTTATCAAAAACCATCGACAAAATTCGACCGCAGAACACAATACATCACAACTCTGGGCAAACATTTTTTATTCAACCAGCGCTGTCAAGCTGTAAGTATGTTTTTGTTAGAGTTGACGGTGTTAGGAAGCCTCTGCAAGCACCATATAATGGACCCTTTCTTGTTAAACAACGTAACGATAAATATTTTAAAATTCTCATTAAAGGCAAAATCGAAAAAGTTTCTATAGACCGTCTAAAGGCAGCGTTTGTTGTTCCTGAAGAGCCAACAGAAGCCGAAGGCACCGTTTTACCATCAAGAACACCTTCTGAATATAGGACCCGCGCCGGACGGGTAGTGAAACTACGAGTTCACACTGCCCTTAGACTGGAGGGGGAGTAGTGTGGTGACTTCCCACCGCAGCGGCAACACTTGCCAACATAACGACACCTACATCTGTTATGTACTTCATTCTTGTTCTCATTTTTACCGCTACAAGAACAACAGAAGTAACAGAAGTAGAGATAACATTCGATGTCGTTTATTTATTCTCGTTCCGTTGCACGCAGGTATATAAAGAAAAGAAACAAAGCGATTCATCATCATCATCATTCACGTGGCGAAAATCAAGGCGAACAGACCAGTGCTCAAATAGCCAAAACTAAATTATAAAATCGTTAACCTCATTTTGGTATCAAAATAAACTTTGAATATTAAAAAGTAGTTTTCTTTTATTTCTCATTTTTGGAAAGCTACAGTGTCATTTTTTTGTTCGAGTTATAGAGAAATTCGAGTTATACAAGTTCGAGTTATCAAAGTAAATATGTATGGAATATAGACTCTAAACCAACGCACGGTCAGCAACAGGCGGACCGCGGTCCGTTTCTGGACCGCAAAAGGTCAAACTGCGGACCGGGGAACCACGAAAGGTCAAACTTAGCCATACTACCGATTCAATTTAATAACATATTATATAGGCATATCCACAGAATCTTTCATTTTCAACAATTGAACATTTTTTTTTTTATTTTGAGGCACATCTATAAACAAACATTTTCCTGATTGTTTATCATCTAAATAACAAGAAAATACTTGTGTGATTCATTTTGAAACATCGTTAATAAGGGTAAGTGTTAAAAGAATATCCGTCACATAATATGTACCGGATATTATGTGACGGATATTCTTTTAACACTTACCCTTATTAACGATGTTAGATCAATGAAAAGCATTCAATGAAAAACCCTCAATTCATAATAAATTTTGATTTTGTGCTGTCGTACAAACTTTGAAATTTCAAAATTTAGATCAACAGCTTTTTTTTACTACCGTTTATTCGTAAAATTATCATTCACAATCATTTATTTTGCTGTAAGATCTTATCGATAGGTGTGCCGCTAAAAAAATCACATATTACATCACATTTTATACCAATCACGTTTTCAATTTTAAACTTTAAAATGGCATTATTTATTTTTAAATAGAGGCACATGATCCAATAAAATTTTAATTGATTTATTGATTAATAGAGAATAATTTAAGCCTATAAAATACTACCAGAATCGATCGTTGAGAAAGTTATATAGAGAAAAAGATCAGATTTTAATGTTTGTAAAAACGCAGGTACTCTAATTTAATTGCTTTGTACTATTTTTTAAATGATAGCACACCTTTCTTTCGAGGTTTTTCTATCAGTGTATATTAGAATTAATTATATATTAATGATGTTATGTTGTTTCAAAGGTCGTTGAAATGTTTTTTGTTTATAAAACGTAATTAATTTGCATCTGGTACGCTTGAAATTTGCAATATTTAAGTCTATTTTTTATTAATTTTAATTAAAAAAATTTGTCCAATCAAGTCACAAGTAGGTTACATAATTGAAATATTTAAGTCATGATACGAAAATCTATCCACTTAGAAAGTGCCAATTTCATTTCTAAGGATTAATATACTGTGGTAACATGAAAGTTAAAAATACTGCGGATATGCCTATATATGTAAATTTAAACAAATTTAAAAAATGCTTTACTAACACACAAGCAAGTGCGTTTGCAACTCCTTTACGCAATTTTGAATATGGCGGCTAAGCACGTATTCACACAAAAATAAATTAAATTGACATACAAAATGTAAACAATCGTTTTTTTGTAAGTAAAATTCTCCCCGCTGTCGAATTGGTTGTCAGTCTTATTGTGAGATTTAATTACGAAGCTTTGGTTCGATATCGATTGTTTTATAATTTTTCGTGTTTTAAAACGTTTGGCACCAATAATATTAATCCAAAAAACCGAAAAGTGGACAGTGAAAATAAGAAGTTTCTGACCGAGTGGACTGAACAATATTGTTTTACGCTGTTTTTTTTTATGAATGTGAAACGGCGTATTCAGACTTACTGCAACACAACAATATTCGTTGGCTAAGTAAAGGTCATGTTATTGTACTTTTGTGGATGATTAAAGAGCAAGTTATCTCCTTGCAAAACTTGGATATGACGGAAGCAAGGAAGCACTTGGAGTTCATAACTAAAGAGCGCAATGTACTAGCTTGGCTTTTCTAAAAGATGTTCTGAAATATTTAAATGAGCTTAACATCCAGTTACAAGAAAATGGGAAATTAATATGTGATTTAATACAAAGCGTGTCCGCTTTTCGTCGTAAGTTGGATATTTTCGAAAAATATATTGCTAAAAAAGAATTTATTCATTTCCCAACAATTCTTGAATATTAAAAGAAGAACTCTGAAGACATTGCAGTGTTTTCAAACTTTCTATCCGATCTTAAAAGCGAATTTGCTGTACGATTCCACGATTTTTTTTAAGAACAAATATCGTTCGAGATTATCAGACGCCCACCTTGATGACACTCTTCGCATTTGATGCTCCCCGCGTGAAAAAAAGCTATAAAAAATTGGCTCAAGACCGTCGTTGTAATTTTTCTCATTAATTTAATTAATTTTACAGTTACTTAAATGAAGCTAAATAAAAACTACAAAACTTTTTTAGTTTTTTTTTCTGGACCTCGATTAAAATATTTTCTACCGTATCTGGACCCCACTTAAAACTACTTGCCGACCCCTGCTCTAAACGCTACTGCCACACAATTTGGTTCGAGTTATAAAAACTTCGAGTTATCAAAGTTCGAGTTATCGAAGTTTGACTGTACCTATATGTTTTTTTTCAGTTTTTTTATTTATAAAAAAAAACGATAATTGGATTTTTTTCCAAAAATATACTAGTTTGGTATCACGTTACAATATATAACGGGTGATTTTTTAAGAGCTTGAGAACTTTTTTTTAAAAAAAAACGCATAAAATTTGCAAAATCTCATCGATTCTTTATTTGAAACGTTAGATTGGTCCATGACATTTACTTTTTGAAGATAATTTCATTTAAATGTTGACCGCGGCTGCGTCTTAGGTGGTCCATTCGGAAAGTCCAATTTTGGGTAACTTTTTCGAGCATTTCGGCCGGAATAGCCCGAATTTCTTCGGAAATGTTGTCTTCCAAAGCTGGAATAGTTGCTGGCTTATTTGTGTAGACTTTAGACTTGACGTAGCCCCACAAAAATTGTCTAAAGGCGTCAAATCGCATGATCTTGGTGGCCAACTTACCGGTCCATTCCTTGAGATGAATTGTTCTCCGAAGTTTTCCCTCAAAATGGCCATAGAATCGCGAGCTGTGTGGCATGTAGCGCCATCTTGTTGAAACCACATGTCAACCAAGTTCAGTTCTTCCATTTTTGGCAACAAAAAGTTTGTTAGCATTGAACGATAGCGATCGCCATTCACCGTAACGTTGCGTCCAACAGCATCTTTGAAAAAATACGGTCCAATGATTCCACCAGCGTACAAACCACACCAAACAGTGCATTTTTCGGGATGCATGGGCAGTTCTTGAACGGCTTCTGGTTGCTCTTCACTCCAAATGCGGCAATTTTGCTTATTTACGTAGCCATTCAACCAGAAATGAGCCTCATCGCTGTAGACCATAAATCGGACGTAAAGCGCGAAACACATTTCGAACCGAACACTGATTTTGGTAATAAAATTCAATGATTTGCAAGTGTTGCTCGTTAGTAAGTCTATTCATGATGAAATGTCAAAGCATACTGAGCATCTTTCTCTTTGACACCATGTCTGAAATCCCGCGTGATCTGTCAAATACTAATGCATGAAAATCCTAACCTCAAAAAAATCACCCATTAATTTAAAATTTAACTCAAGTCTATAGCGTTATTGGTTCGTGAGATATTTTGGGTTAACCAAATTTGTCACCTCTTTTTTAAATTGCTATCTTAAAAAACCACCCACGCAATTTTTTTGAGAGTCATTTCTGCATCTTTCTGAATTATTATCTGTATAACAAAATTTATTTTAAATCGATATCTCTACTGGTTCTTGAGCTATGGACGACGAAAAAAACGTCGCGAATGTATGGGAAGTTAATAATTTAATAAGAAGCAATACGAACCTACAGTCAGCAGGTACGAGTACCAAAGCTCCCAAAGGCAGACTAACAATAAAGAAACCAGTCTGATTTTCTAGATCAAGGAGAGAAATCTTACGTTTGGTTTATTGTTTAGATTTTTCTAAAATTCTACAATAATTTGAGTCACATTTTTTGAAATTTGAAGTCAAAATCTTTCTTTGTCCTCTTAAAACTTGAGTCGAAACCAATTTTTAATCAGTTTTTTGATGTTTTTGAAAGTTTTTGTGTTTTGTAAAAAAATTTGGCAATTGAATTTTTCATTTCTTATAAAAAACGGATATTGGATTTTTCTAAGAACATTATCTTACGTTAACAACAAAATTTAGCATAGAATGAAATAATTTTGAATTCAATACTTTTATCTATGCTCGAAATATTCGAATCGAACATAAGTTCTTTCCAATTTTGAGTAGTAATTTTTGTAGGCTCTTATTTTTAATAAAAAACTGCTTATTGGATTTTTCTAAAAATTCAAATTAATTTTATAAATGTTAAAAAAATGTATCTTATAAGAAAAAATTAATTTAAAGACAATATCTTTGATTTTTGACAAGATATTCTAGTCGAAAATCAATTTTTACTTTACCTTTAGTATGTTTTTTTTTCGTAAAAAAGAATTACTTCGATTTTTCTCAAAATTTAACGAAATGATACAAACGTATACAATTATTCTGGGATGTATTATCATATTTTGTTCGTAAAATATTCAAGGTGACAAATATTTTCTTTTAATTCTTTTAATTTGTAAAAAAATGACCTTGAAACGTCCAGAAATGTCAATATTTTTAATTTGACAAATCGGACCGATTTTAAAAACTTCCTATTTGAAGCTAAGCAGAAGAGTCGTTATTTCGTTTTTAAATTTTCTCAGGTATTGATGAACATATTCAAATAATTTTTTTGGATTTTTTAATAATCGAAATTTAAAATCAACACCAAAAATATTTCTTAACAAACTTTAAATAAAAGAATAAATAAAATTAAATTGCTCTAACAATTTTCAATGTAAAAAAATTATAAATTAAGCTTTTTTTGAGAAATTAATAAATATTTAAATTTTTGGTCTTACACCAAAAAAAAAACTTAAAATCATCGAGACCAAATTCTTGGATTCTTAATGTTAGTAAATTGTGGCTATGATTTGTATGTATTTTTAGTAATAGATACTATATGTGTATATTCATCGTTTTCTTCAGAAAGAAGTTCTTATCATCTTTAAACGTTAAAGGTATGAAAATTCTGCCCGTCAGTCCTGTATTTTTGTTTGCATCCTAAATAACCTAACATTATAACCTTCAGTAGCAACTTTTATAGAAAACGAAGTTTCTATAACGTGAGGAAAAATGTATCAAAAAAAGAAAAACCTCCTACCATCTTCTATACACATGTTTTTTTGTATATTTCCAAAAAGAATATAAGAAGTCAACATTTGGGTTTAACATCTTTTTGCCTTATATATCAAAAGTTAAAAGAATCAAAATATACAAGAACAAGAAAAGTGAAAACAATCCCAAAGTATCAGCATCATCATCTTCATCATAACGATTTTACCTCGTGACCTACTTTTACAAAACTTCTAACTCCAGGCCTTCGCATCTCAATGTTTTTCCATCCCTCCTTCGGATGACTCTGGAGGATTAAAATTTTTTCCTGGAATAAAACAAAAGAGAAAAATCAAGCAAAAGAAGAACAACAGCAGGCAAAAACATTGAGTATAGTAATACGTGTGTGAAGAAGTTAATCCGCATTTTATCAATATCAAGACCTTCAATAAGAAAAAAAAATTCTTTAATTAAATGATTTGGCAAAAAATCGTATTTCATTAGGAAAACTTAAAAAAGAAAGTTAGATGCTATGGTTGATTGCGGACTCTTAGCCGCAGGGTGGGAGAAATTGAATAAAATCCAACCATCAGCAAATATTTTATGTGATTAAGGGATCTAGGGGTGTATACGAACCCCATCGTTAGTGCGTGAAGCAATTTTGATTTCGATCAGCTTGTTTCGAATTAATCAATTAAAGAGTGTCTGTGGATATTTCTATAACGAAAACAGATTCAAATTATCCCTAAAATGTACCCAAATAAATTTATTAAAGTTTTTGTAGTCCATAATGTCCATGAACCTATTGGGACAGAAAATAAATTTCAATTTTAGATAATTAGGGAAGTTTTGAAACACTTGTCTAGGTTTTGTGTTTATTTATGTAAATTTAGAAATTTTCTTAAATAAGAAACAACAATTTTAACATAATTTGTTAATTTGACTAAATTATAAACACGACAATTGTATCTGACAAAAACTTTTTCATGAAAAGGGCTGTGTCCAACATGTTGTCCTTACTCTTGACGACATGACTAAGGTTTAAATACCAACCCAAGAAAATTTAAGCCCCAAAGTAGGTGTTCACAAAAATAGTTGCATTTTTGTTATAAGACGGCAGAGGATTTAGAAGGAGCGAATTCATTAACATTCGTAAAAAATATGAGGAATTCTTCCTCGGTTCCTACGCTCGTTGTCAAAAACACCCACACCTCATTTGTGACCTCTTTTGAGAAAGCTAATCTCATTGCTGGGGAGTTTTCAATCAATTCTACGCTGCCTGATAGTGTTATGACACCAACTGTATGTAAAGAGTAAATAATTTCATATGAGACCAAACATTTTTTGGACTCGTACTGTGGTGAGGGTTCTAAGCGATTTTAATATACACAAACCCGCCAGTCCAGCATCCCTGGAATTTTTCTTGATAGGTGTTCTTTAACTTTGGAGAAACCACTGCCTAAGCTTTTTTATCTATCCTACTCTTTAGAACTCGTTCCGAGAAGATGCAAAACGGCATTTGTCCAGCCGAAATCAAATAAAGGCTCTAAATAGACCCTCTGACTATCGAACGATTGCACTTACCTCCCTTCTATCCAAAGTTATGGAAACGCTGATTAATTATTAGCTCAAGAAATATCTCGAAGATCGAAAGCATCTTAATGACCAGCAGTATGGCTTTCGTACGCTGCGCTGGTGATCTCATAGGTCATCTAACGAACAGTGAATAAATCTTTACATCGTTTTGGGGAAATTAAGATTTTTGGACTTGAAATTTAGAAAGCTTTAATAGGGTTCGGCATCCGGCTCTCTTATTAAAAATGCATTTCGTCGATTTTCCTGAATCCCTCCTTCATTGGATTAGTAATTACTTTTCGGATCGTTTAAGTTTGAAAACCACAAAATAAAGGCTGGTGTGGCCCAGGGCTCCATTCTGTCTCGTAAACTCTCTCATTTTATTAATGAGCTCCTGTCTGAAACTTCTTATTCATTTACCTGCTTTGCTGACGTTGTCGCCAAAATGCCGCAAGCTGTTTGGGTTTAGTAAGGCTATGTTTTTTTCTTCCTCTGATCTGGCTGTTATCTATAAGACTCATATAAGTCCAAACGCCATTTTCTAGGCTGGTGCTCTTGCAATTTACTGAAGCCTCTAAGACAGTACTAGACGTAGAGCATTTAAAGTAATTGGTGATGAAATCATATAGGATTCATTTACGTTACTTGAACAATGTCGTAAAGTGTCTTGTCTCACCCTTTTTTAGCGGATTTCTTAACGGTTTATGCTCTAGAGACAGTTCAACCATAATACTGCTTATTTAGTATTGCATTGCAATATTTAGGAATTCAAAACTAATGTACATAAACACCTCCTTTCATACCTTTCCTCCCTGTCCTAGTGCTCAAACTGTATCTTGGCATAATAAGGGTAAGAAAATTCCTTTAAGTTTTTTTCTTAAAACAAAATGAAAAAAGAGGCTGGGGTGCGACCCACACTGATAACTTCCCATCCCGTCTATCGATTTGTGTTGCTTAAAAGTTTGTCTAAATGTATCAATTCTTGCCAAATTTGCGTTCTATTTTTTGTAGATTTTAGTTTTTAACTTCCCATAGGAAGTTATTGTAATGGGTCCGATTTGTCAAATTGAAAATTTTGACATTTCTCGACGTTTCAAGGTTCCTAGAGTCGAAATAAAAGATTTTTAGAAAGATGTCTGTGCGTGCGTGTGTACGTACGTCCGTACGTCCGTATGTCCGTACGTCCGTACGTCCGTACGTTCGCGACGTTTTTTCGTCGTCCATAGCTCAAGAACCAGAAAAGATATCGACTTCAAATAAATTTTGTTATACAGATAATAAGGCAGAAAGATGCAGAAAGGGCTCTCAAAAAAATTGCGTGGGTGGTTTTTTTAAAAAAAATAAAATCTACAAAAAATAGAACGCAAATTTGGCAAGAATTGATACATTTAGACAAACTTTTAAGCAAGACAAATCGATAGACGGGATGGGAAGTTATCAGTGTGGGTCGCATCCCAGCCTCTATTTTTATGAAAAAACGGACTGTTGGATTTTTATAAAAAATTACTGAATTTAAAAAACAATATTTTCTGTGAAATAAAATAAGTTTGAAGCCAATATTTTTAATTTTTGAAAAGCTATTTGAGCCGAAAATCAATTTTTACCAACTTTTATTAATTTTTTTGTTTAGGTTTTTATTTTTTGTAAAAAAACTGTCAATTCGATTTTTCTCAAAATTTTTCTTAATGTTGAAAACAATATTTCTTATAAGTTAAAATTAGTTAGAAGCCATAATCTCAAATTTTTGAAAAGATATTTAAGTCGAAAATCAATTTTTACCAACTTTTGTTAAATTTTTTTTCGGTTTTTATTTTTTTGTAAAAAACTGTCAATTCTATTTTTTTCAAAATTTTACTGAATGTTGAAAACAACATTTTTTGAAAGATAAAAGTAGTTTAAAGCCAATATCTCAAAGTCTTGAAAAGATATTTGAGTCAAAACTCAATTTTTACCAACTTTTTTTTATTTTTTTTAGGTTATTATTTTTTTTTTCGATTTTTCTCAAAATTTTATCAGATGTCAAAAACATTATTCTTCATTGCACAAAATTGTTTTGGAAATGGAATCATATTTTAGTCGTAAAATTTTCGAAGTGACAAATTTTTTTTTTTTCAGTTTTTTTGATTTATAAAAAAAAACCGTTAATTGAATTTTTTTCCAAAAATATAATTGTTTTGTATCACGTTACAATATATAACATAAAATTTAATTCAAGTCTCTAGCGTCATTGGTTCATGAGATATTTAGGGTTAACCAAAATTGTCACCTTTTTTTAAACTGCTATGGTAAAAAAACCACCCACGCAATTTTTTTGAGAGCCCTTTCTGCATCTTTCTGCCTTATTATCTGTATAACAAAATTTATTTGAAGTCGATACCTCTTCTGGTTCTTGAGCTATGAACAACGAAAAAAACGTCGCGAACGTACGGACGTACGGACGTACGTACACACGCACGCACAGACATCTTTCTAAAAATCATTTATTTCGACTCTTGGAACCTTGAAACGTCGAGAAATGTCAAAATTTTCAATTTGACAAATCGGACCCATTAGAATAACTTCCTATGGGAAGTTAAAAAATAGGCTGGGATGTGACCCGCACTGATAACTTCTCATCCTATCTGTCGATTTGTCTTGCTTAAAAGTTTGTCTATCAATTTTTACCAAATTTGCGTACTATTTCTTGTAGATTGTGGATTTTTATACAAAAATTACTAAATATCGAAAACAATATTTTCTGTGAAATAAAATAAGTTTGAAGCCAATATTTGAAATTTTTGAAAAGGTATTTTAAGTCGAAAGTAAATTTTTACAAGTTTTAGTATTGTTTTTTTGTTTAGGTTTTTATTTTTTGTAAAAAAAACTGTCAATTCGTTTTTTCTCAAAATTTTATCGAATGTTGAAAACAATATTTCTTAAAAGATAAAATTAGTTTGAAGCCAATGTCTCAAATTTTTGAAAAGATATTTCCGTCGAAAAACAATTTTTACCAACTTTTATAAATTTTTTTTTAGGTTTTTATTTTTTGTAAAGAACTGTCTATTCGATTTTTTTCAAATTTTTACTGAATCTTGACCACAATATTTTTTTAAAGAAAAAAGTAGCTTAAAGCCAATATCTCAAAGTTTTGAAAAGATATTTGAGTCGAAAATCAATTTTTACCACTTTTTGTTAAATTTTTGTCGGTTTTTAATTTTTTGTAAAAAAAACTGTCAATTGGATTTTTTTCCAAATTTTATTGAATATTGACAACAATATTTTTTGAAAGATAAATGTTGTTTAAAGTCAATATCTCAAAGTTTTGAAAAGATATTTGAATCGAAAATCAATTTTTATCAACTTTTATTAATTTTTTGTTTGGGTTTTTATTTTTTGTAAAAAAACTGTCAATTCGATTTTTCTCAAAATTTTTCCGAATGTTGAAACAATATTTCTTATAAGATAAAATAAGTTTGAAGCCTTATTCTCAAGTTCTTGAAAAGATATTTTAGTCGAAATTCAATTTTTACAACACTTTGAGTAATGTTTTTTTTAGGTTTTTATTTTTTATAAAAAAAAAATGTCAATTCGATTTTTCTCAAAATTTTATCAGATGTCAAAAACATTATTCTTCATTGCACAAAATTGTTTTGGAAATGGAATCATATTTTAGTCGTAAAATTTTCGAAGTGACATTTTTTTTTTTCAGTTTTTTTGATTTATAAAAAAAAACCGTTAATTGATTTTTTTTTCCAAAAATATAATTGCTTTGTATCACGTTACAATATATAATATAAAATTTAATTCAAGTCTCTGGCGTCATTGGTTCATGGCATATTTAGGGTTAACCAAAATGTTCACCTTTTTTAAACTGCTGTGATAAAAAAAAACCACCCACGCAATTTTCTTGAGAGCCCTTTCTTCGTCTTTCTGCCTTATTATCGGTATAACAAAATTCATTTGAAGTCGATATCTCTTCTGGTTCTTGCACAAAATTACGGGACCAACGTTTTTCTTCTCTGCACATCTTGATGTTATTCTATTTCAAAATTTATTTGATGTCGATATCAAATGAGCTTTGGTCGACGAAACGTACAGATGTTTCTGTAAGAATCATTGATTTTTAGTTTAGGTATCTTGAAACGTCTAGACATGTCAAAAAGCAAAGCTTTTTTTTGATAGTTTAAAGGTACTTTTTTGTAATGTGGAACCAAGCATATCGTGACGAAAACGAAAATTGAAGTTTTTTTTTCAAATTTATTGTTTTATTTTGAAAAACAGTTTTTTTGCCATTTGACGAATAAAAACTTCGCCATTACTAAAATTGGAACGACAAAAAATATAAAAACAGCATTGACAACATGCTAAAATTTAAAACAAAAATGGTGCAACGTGACAAATAATCCTAAACATTCCTTACCGTGTTAGACTTTTTCTTTAAGACCACGTGATAAGGCATATGCCAATACTCTACAATAGAATCAAGACTTTAAAAATTGAATTCGTAAAGTTACCGAGAATAACAGGGGCAAATATAAGATATATAAGAATAAATATCGATTGATTTCTCTCCAAAAACTATTTTTTTTTTTTCAACATTAAAATAAAACCTCTTATTGAAAAACCCTTAATTTTATATTACTTACAAGTTATTTATTATTATTATCATGTCAAAGCCATAATTTTATTTTAAAACATTATAAAAGAATTTCCTTTGAAATTTATTTAAAACGCTTTTTTCAATCATATTCATACCATGAAGTTGTTTCAATGAAAAAGACAAATATTAAAATAAAAAAGTCTGTCAATATTATTATTCAATTTCATAACCAAACAAACCAAGATCCATCAGTCGAGCATTCAAATGAAGAAAATCTTCCTACAACAAAAAAAAAAAGAAGAAAAACTGCGAGAAAATAGAAGAAAAACTATCTTCGAAGAAAAATAGTATAAATCTTAAAGTACAATTTATAATGATGGTGTGTCTGTCTGTCTTTTTGGATTGAGGGTATTGTGATGAATTTTCTCAGAATTTCTGATGATGTTGAAATGTGATTTCTTGAGAATAAATAAAAATAAAAATAAAGTTTATAGAAAAGTTCAAAACAAGGTTTTACCTATTACCTATAGAAATACTCACAATCCCACATCTCAAATCCTACACCAATACACTACACATCATGATGTGGATAAGAAAATGTTTGATTTGATTTCTTAGGATTTGGTTATTGGGGAAAAATAATAATAAATAATGCAACATGTTTTCTTGGGTGTTTTATTTTTATATTAAATAAATAATATCTATTCGAGGTCACAAGTTAATCTAACTTTAAAAAAATATGTATTTAAGGGATATTCTTGAGATTTTATTCAGAACGGATATTTAGCTAATTTATGTTATAGGCTCTTTAATTAAAAACCAAATTTCTTATTAACAAAATATTTATGATGTTTTTATTTTGAATCTTTTATTTCGAATGAATTTATTAAATAATTTTACTCGTCAAAACAAAGTAATTAAAAACTAGATTTTAATATTATGATAAGTTTAAAGTACTCCTACAACTCGGCCATCCTCACCATTTTGATCGACCCGATCAATAACAATATTATATAATTTAATCAAAACATGAAACAGTTAATTTATATAATACAATAATACAAAGATTAATTTTAAACGAAATAAATACACAGTTAATAGCAATTTAGTAAGTATAACCTTTTGCGAGGAACTTCCATCGATGGCTTTGAGTGCGGCTAGTAATTTTGTTTTTTCGATTCACATTTATCTTGGCCGTGTCGGCATTTGTTTGTCGACAGAAGGTATTAAGGAAGGACTCACGCTGTTTGAAGTCGTCGTCAATTTCCTTTCGAATAGAATTCATATCTTCGGCTTTTGGGATCTTTTCTACCGCCGCCGCCGCCGCTTTTGGTGGTTTTGGAGTTGTCTCATTAACATTTTCAATTGGATCTTCTTCGTCTTCATCATAAACTTCGCTGTCCTCATAATCATCATCATAGAAATTATTATCTTCCGATTTAGAATCCAATGTTTCCAAATCCGCGTGTGACTCATGGTTACTTTGAATTTCAACTGATTTCATAAAGTTAAGCTGGTCTTCCTCTGAGGGGCCATCTCCATCACCATGATGAGTTGATGTCCTCATCTTACTAACACCACCACCTGATAACTTACGGCTTGTCCTTCCAGAGTTGATAAAAACGTCAGACCTATCTGTACCTAGAGATCTGTTGGTATGGTCCCCACATTGCTCATGGGATTTTTTATCCAGAGGTGTCAGAACTGTTTGGGATTTATTGTTTCTTTCCTCATAGCCATGGATTTCATTGTTTATGTTGCTCATTGAACCAATCGATAGTTTAGATAGTTTTTCATTTAAATTTAGCTCATCAATCTGGACATAACCCGAAAGCTCTAATTTAACTTTTTCCAACTGCATCAAGGCTTCTTTTCGTTTCTTTTGTTCGGAGAGCAATTCTTTTTTAGAGTTTTTGGATTCAAGTTGTAGTCATCGAGCCATGAGCTTCATGTCGGTTTCTTTTTCTTGTAGACGAGTTTCTAGTTGTTGAACTTTTTCTGTCAACCTTTGTCGATCCTCTAGATTTGTATCCTGGTTAAGTAGAGTTAAATGTTTGTTTTGATCACCTAGTTGAAGAATGAGACTTTCTTTCTGTTTCAATTTAAAAAGAAGTTCCTTGTTTTGAGTTTAAAGGTTTCGATATTTCATTTGCCAAACTCGCACTTCTCCGCATGTGAATGGAGTAACTGTGGCAACTCAGCATTTGTACTTTCATATTAAGACAAAGCCAAATCCTGTCGTTTGTGTAAAGTCCGAAGCATTCTGTTTTCGTGGGCTAGTTCAGAAATATGATCGTTAATCTCTTGGAAATGTTCATCATGTGAATTGCTTGTCTTAAAACTAATATTATTCTTTTCAAATTGGTCCACTAATGCAACTTGAGGATTTGATTTCTTCGTGCAATTATTCAAAATGTGTTCTTTTGAACCACAACGAAAACAGGAACCTCTTTCTCGAGTTGGATTTTGACACGAACTTGAAAAGTGTCCTATTTGTGAACAATTGAAACACTTTTGTTTTTTAATGTCGTCATTCTTATTTAATGAAAACGAAGAAGATGGATTTCTTTTCTGATTTTTAAAATTCCGTTGACTTCGTAATTGACCATAACGATGTGACAATTCCTTGAGTTGTTGAAGGTCATTAGCTGGATACAAAACAGCAATGTCCACTGAATCATCTTCAAAGCCGGCAATTATACATTGAATAACTTCTTTTTCATCCATGTTCGCTTGACCAGCAAGTTCTTGCATTTTCAGGATATATCCAATAATTGAAAGTTTGAATGAGCAATATGTTGTTTTTCGGAGTTCATTGATTACTTCAGATATGGTGTGCTTTCGACCAAAATTCGATAAAAAATTCCTTAGAAGGAATCCCAAGCCGATTGGGAAAAATTTGCAAAAAACTCCCAACAAGCAAAATCTTCTAAACCAATATCTAACAATGTAAACAAGGAGGCAGCTTGTATTAAAAAAAATTATTAGATTGGCAGCATCCACTTCCATTCCTTCCTCACATCCACCTAGCAATACTTCTCAACCTATTTGGTTTGGTTCGAATCTAAAACAATTGACAAAAGAAAAGCGAAAAGCATGGACGCTGTTAAAAAGAGCGCCGAACACCAGAAATATCATCGCTAATCGTCAAATAGCTGCAAAATTAAAAAAAGAAGTGCGATTAGCCAAAGCAGATGCATGGACAAATTTCTTGGCTTCAATTAATCCATCAATGGAAGCTAGAACCCTATGGTCTAAGATCCATGTAAAATAGCTCAACACTTTGCAAACAAATGGGCTAACTATAGTGCCGATATTAATTTTTCGGATAATGTTCTAAGACTAAAAAACAGTGTTCAAGAAGTACTTAACTATGAGCTTGACACAATAATAAACCCGATCACAATTAACGATGTAATGGAATCACTAAGCGGAACTAAAGGTACAACTCCCGGCGCCGACAAAATTTCTTTCAAAATGCTTAAATATCTACCCGTGGAAGTAATACTCAGGCTAGTAAGGTTATATAATAATATTTTGAAAGAAGGTGTTTATCCGCATGAATGGAAGCTCATTTAATTCCGATTCCTAAGCCCAATGGCAACCAGAACTCCTTATACAGCTACCGTCCAATATCCCTTCTTTCAGTACTGTCCAAATTACTCGAGAAAATAATAGGGAACAGGCTTCAATGGACTCAAGAAAATCATCTCAACAGCGGTCAACACGGCTTTAGACCAGGAAGAGGCACCCACACTTTGCTTCACATGCTAGACCATGCAGTACACGCAGAGTTAGCCTTACGTCACCATTCTGTTCTTTTGTCCATGGATTTGGAGAAAGCGTTCGAAAGGGTTACTACTTAGAGAGTGATCAATCAATTAAAAAACTGGGGAATCAACAAGCAACTACTTCGGGTAATTTCTTCTTTTATGTCAAATAGAACAATCATCGTGAAGATAAACGGACACCTTTCAACTGCTACTTCCATCCAAAATGGAATTCCGCAAGGTTCACCAATCTCTACCGTGCTATATAACGCTTATGTAAATCCACTCCTTGAAACACTTCAGTCTGAGCTGGTACAGACAAAACCATACTTACCTATACTGACAATATTTTTGTCTTAGCATCGGGAAAACCAGATGAAGTCAAAAACACTCTAAACTCGACAGTATCAAAAGCACTTTAATGGTGTGATGAATCCGGAGCGAAAATGCCAATAAATAAAATGGATGCATTACATGTTTGTAGAAAACACAATTGTATGAACACTGATATAAATATTGGGCTTACTAGCATTCCTCTTCTGAACAAAGCCAAAATCTTAGGACTAGTCTGTACTAAAACTTGGAAATGGCATTCTCATGAAAAAATTATATCGCAAAAGCTCGGTAAAACAAATAACTTGCTTAAAATAATTTGCAGTAAGTACAAGGGACCTCACATGAACACTGCAATCGATATAGCAAAAATGCTTTTAAGAGGAGATATCCAACACGGCTTTACTGTGTACTCTCATTGGACTAAGCAAAACGACCAGAAGGTGCAAGTAAAAATAAATGCTGTGCTTAGAACCGCTTTAGGAGCATTACCTTCAATTCCCATCGAAGCCTTACTTGCCAAGGCCAATATCTCAGGCTTTACAAATATGAAAGTTATAGCACAAAATAAACTTTTCTCTAAAAGTATTGTAAATACAAAGCATGCTCTGCATGATATTTGCAAATCAGGTTGGTTTCAAGTCGAAACCTCAAAGAACAAAAGTGCCATCTTCAGTTCAATTCGCAACATCAAAGCTTCGAAAATAAACATACCTGAAATTCACAATTATGATGATCAAACTCCTCCTTGGCTGTTTCCTAGGTATCTTATAAATATTTATTTAAGAGAATCATCAAAAGAAAGCACACCAAATGAAGTTTTTAGACAAAAGTTTGCTGAAATCATAGAAACTGGCAATTTTGGTTGCGTTCTATACACAGACGCATCCTGTAAAGATGGTGTAACCGGATACTGCGTTTATAGGCTTGACAGTACCAACAACAAAGTTTTACTCCAACAACTTATCACCCCTGATCAAAATTCGTATACTGGTGAAGTAATGGCATTAGTGGGAGCGTTCAAATATGCCCTAAATTTAACTGTCAAAACAGCTATCTGCAGTGACTCTCTCAGCGCAATTCTGGCTATTAAAAACAACAAAAACCAGGTGCCAATCATTCAAGCTCTAAGAGCCCATCTCTGCTCAGAGTCCACGCATTCATTTAATATGGTCAACAGGACATGTAGAAATTCCAGAGAATGAAAAAGCAGACGCTGGTGCACGCCAAGCCACTATAATGCCTCTAGAATACAAAATACCACCATTTGCAAACTCCATATGGATTCATTCTTTCAAGCTTATTCAAGAGGAATCAGAGAATTGTTGGAATCAATCAAAATCATTTCTTAGAACAAATAAGCCAAATTTATTACCTGTAACCTATAACAAAGACTTAAGCCGATCTCAAGCAATACAGATTTCACGATTGAGACTAGGCCACACAATGTTTAACAAATCGCATCTCTTTAAAAAAGAAGACCCACCATTATGCAACTTTTGCAGAGAACCACTAACAGTTAAACATATTTTGCAATGCTGCAGAATAACAAAAAAACATTTCAGGGGAAACGTTTCCAACATCAAAGAATTATTAGATCCTTCAGTACATCCCAGTACTTCAAAATTGTTTCCGCTGTTAGCAAAGCATAAAGTTCAAATTTAAAATATAATATCATTATCTTTACACACTCTACTAATGTAACAACTACTCATGTAATAAATTAATAAATTCATTATATTTAATATTAAAAATTGTAAATAAAAAATAATAATTTATGTATATATTTAACTTATATAGATAAAAATATATGTATTTGAAATATTAATATATAAACTTTAAGAAAATTGTGTTATCAGTAACCGCCATATGGGTATAGTATACCCCGGCGTTATAACCCGGACAATGTAAATTTATTTATATTGTTTCCTTTGAAAATAAAATAAAATAAAATAAATAAATTTTGTTGTATACGTTGTCGTTTTTCTAAGATTCTAATCTCTGCATCAAGATTAATTTCTTCTTGTTGTGGGTTGAGCATGAGCAGTTAATTTTCGGCGTCATTAAAATTGTCATCATTATCTTCATCATTTAGATCCAGTTCATTCCTTTTTTCATTATATAATTTCCTTAATTGTATTAAGGAAGCTGAATTCGAAAAAGGAAATTCGTGTTCGGTTAACCAATTTTGTATATCTGTTTTATTCATTTTTTATTTTATATTTGTTAAATAAAAATTGCAGTAATAGGTAGTATTCAATCCCACTTCTGAAGTTATAGGCTCTTTAATTAAAAAACAAATTTCTTATTAACAAAATATTTATGATGTTTTTATTTTGAATCTTTTATTTCGAATGAATTTATTAAAAATTTTTATTCGTCAAAACAAAATAATTAAAAACTAGATTTTAATATTATGATAAGTTTAAAGTACTCCTACAATGTATTTATTTATCAATTTATTTATGTATCAAACTAGGGTTGTATATAATGATTGTTAAACAATTTAAACATTTTCCCTTAGGTATTTAAGTCCTTAAACAAGAAAATCAATAGAATTTCTTTTCTTTTTAAATAACATCACAAAAGTAAGTTTGAAAACAAAAATACCATCAATCAAAACACCAACCATCATTCAGAAAACACCCGTTTCACTATTGGAATAAAATGCCATTAATAATGTTTTGCAATCAATCAGAAATCGCACAAACCGAAATGTTTTTTATTTGTTCAATCCTTTTGAATGATGATTTTCGGTGGTTTTAAATGACTGAATAAAATAGAAAAAACATCAAAATATTTTATATATTGTGAGGAATATTGACAAATTGCCTTAAATTTAACAAATTTGTAGGAAAAAGTGTTTCATCAATATTTATGTAGACATTATTAACCATTGATATTTAAACAATTTAAAACACGTGAATGGAAAAGAAAGTTGATGTTCCGTGGAGTACAATATTGAAAATTTAGCCCTTATTTATCTAATATATTTTGTTTTTGTTCTATCTATAAATAAAACTTCCTCTGCATTACTAAAAGCTTTTTTCATTGATCTGTGAAATATAATGAGATAAAAATTTACTATTTTTCTTCGAATGACGAATTCTAGTGAAAGTGAAAGAAATGCTACGAATGGTCCTTAAGGTGCTTAAGGTTTTGATATGAAATTAATATCTTAACACACCATTTGCTTTATAATTTTAAAAGGGGATTGGTGTTCAAGAAAGTAATGTCTCATTAGTAAAGTACATTTTGTAATTATAGATACTTTTTAATTTGGGAAGCACAATTTCTAAATTTAGAGTTTTTTTTTTTTTTTGGAAATTATAGTGAAATGCTTTTTAAGGCGCAGTTAAGCAGAAGAAATCATTAAGATCCTTCATGGAAAATTATAATTTGTATTTTTCGAGATATTAAGTAAGATAAGAATAATCAAAAATTCATGTATGGATATTAAGTCTTTAGCTGATTATTAAATTGAAATTCGAAAAATTAAATTACAATTTTAAAATTTTGTATTATGAATATTTCGATTTTATTTAATTTTTTTTAATAATTAATTTTATTTTATTTAAGAAAATATTACTATGAACAATGAACATATTAACGAATCTTCATTGAAGTTTCTTGTACCTTTAGGTTAAAATTTTGTATATATTGCATACCTATTTGAATATAAGTAAAATAAAAACAACTTTAAAAAAGAGGCTAGGATGCGACCCACACTGCTTTCCATCCCGTCTGTCGATTTGTCTTGCTTACAACTTTGACAAAATGTTCATAACAATATTTTGTGTGAGATAAATAACTTGAAGTCAATATTTTTTTTGTTCTCTTAATAGTTGAAAACCGTTTTTATCAGTTTTTTTTTTTTGGTTTTAAGGTTTTTGTGTTTCGTTAAATAATTTGTCAGTTAAATTTAAAAAAAAAAATTAACTAAAAATTACCAACAATATTTTGTATATGATGAAATACTTTTATTTCAAAATCTATTTTTGTTAACGAGATTTTTTGTCGAAAACCAATTTTGGTACCATTTCTTAAAAGTTTTTACTTTTTATATAAAAAAATACAGATTATATTTTTCTAAAAAAAAACTTAGCACAGAATGAAATTATTTTAAAGTCAATACTTCATTTATTCACGAGATATTGAGAATCGAACATCAATTTTTACCAATTCTTTTTATATATTATCTTTTTATATATAAAAAAATTGTTAATAGATTGTTTTTTTTTTTTTTAATTATATTAGTTTGTTAGTATCCGTAGCAAGTGTGTTGGATAATCATGGTATTAGGTTGGATCCCTGCCTGTGCCATCTGAAGTTTTTTTTCACTGGTACTACACCTTGCGAGGAATTGACAAATTCTTCATCAGAAATACTTGTCATGAAAAGTGCTTTCTCAAATTATCCGTTCGGATTCCATCCCTGTCAACAGTATACTCGCACACAGGAATGGTTGGGAATTGTAAGTCATTAGGCCTCATTTCTCAACGGACTGTCTCACCATCTAATTTATTTTTGTAAATTAGTTTGGTATCACGTCACAATATATAATATAAAATTTAATTCAAGTCCCTAGCATTATTGGTTTCAGGTTAATAAAAATGGTCGCTTTATTTTTAAATTAAACAATGAGGTATGCATGCTGCCCCCTGCAACCTCCTGCTTGAGCTCACTATAGGATTTGGGGTAGGTGCGAAGTTTGGTGCATGCAAAGTTTCTTTGCATTTAAAGAATCTAAATTTAAAGAAACTTTGCAAACACACAACCTCTTACCTACCTTAAATACTATATAGTGATCCAAAACAGGATTATTTCCAGGGGCAACATGCCCCCTCATACATAATATTTAACTGTATGTGAACAAGCAAGCCATTTCGTTTTACTTCACTTTGAGTTTGGCCAAGAATGCCCAAATGTTGAAACACAAGACATCTTTGGGCCGATATGACAATATTGGTAGTTTGAGCGTTACGATACTTTAAAATTTATTTTCATTTTCTTTTTCTGCATTTTGTTCTGAAAAAGTTTTTGGGCGATATGACATTTTTTATAACTTGGAATTTCATAAAACCCAACAAATTTTGAATTCGTACAACAACAAAATGTAAACAAAATTGTTTTTGGGCGTTATGACATTTTTAATTTGGGCGATAAGGTTTTAGGCAAAAAGACCCAACGCCGCGACCTGTCTGTCAATTTTTCTAAATATTAAAAAAAAAAAATATCTTCCTTGTTCTCATAATTCTTGAGTTGAGAACCAGTTCTTATGAAATTGTTGTTGTTCTTGTTGGTTTTCGTCTTTTGAAAAAAAAAGTTGTCAGTTGGATTTTTCTAAAAAGTTAGCAACAATATTTTGCATATATAATATATATATATATATATAATAGGTATTGTTTCAATATTTGTTCCCGATAATCAATTTTCTTAAAAGTCCTTTCGATGTTATTATCAACCAAATTATCAACCAAATTAACCTGAAACCAACAGTTCTACTAGTTCTTTGTATAGGGTGTCCCAAAATTAAGGCAAGATTTGAATTTGCCGCTATTTGTGCAGTGAAGTGTTGGCAACCCTGAAAAAAAGCAATTTGACAGCTAACAGTATAGGGTTATTAAAAATGGAGCGTTACACGAGAGATCCTATGTACTTTACGAGTCAATAAAAATATAACTATCAAAAGACTAAAAACGGCGTTTTCTATTTAATTCAAATCTTGCGTTAATTTTGGGACACCCTATATATGGATAACGAAAAATGGTATTCCGAACGTACAAACGTCTCTCTAAAAATTATTGGTTTAGATTCTAGGGACCATGACACGTCGATAAATGTTAAAATTTTTAAATCGAACCAGTTAAAATAACTTCCTATTTGAAGTTAAAAATTCCCCACCCAAAAATTCCTTCAAACCAATATAATTTTAAACCATTTTTCTCCAAATCTATTATATGACAAAACTATTTAAAAAAATCTATAGTCTTCGAGTAATTTCAAAGGCTGGGATGCAACCCACACTAATAACTTCCCATCCCGTCTGTCGATTTGCCTTGCTTAAAAGTTTGTTCCCAAATTTGCGTACTATTTTTAGTAGATTTTATTTTTTTTATGAAAAAACGGACTGTTGCATTTTTATAAAAAAATTACTGAATATCGAAAACAATATTTTCTGTGAAATAAAATAAGTTTGAAGCCAATATTTTTAATTTTTGAAAAGCTATTTGAGTCGAAAGTACATTTTTATAAGTTTTAATATTGTTTTTTTTTTTAGGTTTTTATTTTTTGTAAAAAAAAACTGTCAATTCGATTTTTCTCAAAATTTTTCTTAATGTTGAAAACAATATTTCTTATAAGTTGAAATTAGTTAGAAGCCATTATCTCAAATTTTTGAAAAGATATTTGAGTCGAAAATCAATTTTTAACAACTTTTGTTAAATTTTTTTTTTTGTTTTTAATTTTTTGTAAAAAAAACTGTCAATTCGATTTTTTTCAAAATTTTACTGAATGTTGACAACAATATTTTTTGAAAGATAAAAGTAGTTTAAAGTCAATATCTCAAATTTTTGAAAAGATATTTGAGTCGAAAATCAATTTTTACCAACTTTTATACATTTTTTTTAGGTTTTTATTTTTTGTAAAAAAACTGTCAATTGGATTTTTCTCAAAATGTTTCCTAATGTTGAAAACAATATTTCTTATAAGTTTAAAGTAGTAAGAAGCCATTATCTCAAATTTTTGAAAAGATATTTGCGTCGAATATCAATTTTTATTAATTTTTTGTTTGGGTTTTTATTTTTTGGAAAAAAACTGTCGATTAGATTTTTCTCAAAATTTTATCAGATGTCAAAAACATTATTCTTCGTTGCACAAAATTGTTTTGGATATGAAATCATATTTTAGTCGTAAAATTTTCGAGGTGACAATTTTTTTTTTTCAGTTTTTTTGATTTATAAAAAAACCGTTAATTGGATTTTTTCCAAGAATATAATTATTTTGTATCACGTTACAATATATAATATAAAATTTAATTCAAGTCTCTAGCGTCATTGGTTCATGAGATATTTAGGGTCTTTCTGCCTTATTATCTGTATAAAAAAATTTATTTGAAGTCGATATCTCTTCTGTTTCTTGAACTATGGACGACGAAAAAAACGTCGTGATCGTACGGACGTACGGACATACGGACGTACGGATGTACGAACGTACGTACACACGCACGCACAGACATCTTTCTAAAAATCTTTTATTTCGACTCTAGGGACCTTGAAACGTCGAGAAATGTAAAAATTTTCAATTTGACAAATCGGACCCCTATTGTAATGGGAAGGTTAATAACTTTTTGCCCGGGTTCAAAATAAATCACTTTTAAAAAAATGTTAAGGACGGTTAAATGAAGAACTTTACATAAATTAATTTGTTTCGGAATTTTTTCGAATAAAAATCTAATTTTTCTCGAATGCTATTATAGTTTCTTGGAAAATTATAATTCTTTCCCAAATTTCATTCAAAAATATACAAATTATACGAATAGGTTAGGCTAATGTAAAAACACTTTTTTGCGCCCTAGAGGACTCCTCCTTGAATAAAATTACGTGTTTTTTCCGTGAGGTCGAAATATTTATTACAAGAGAAAGTTTTTACGAAACTTAAAGAGGAGTTGCGTTGTTTTGATGTAATTCGATTCAATATTAAAAAAATACCCTAAGATTATAACAAACTTGTAAAATCATCCCTTGATTTCCACAAAAATACTCAATTTCACAGACTCTTCATATCTTTATTTTTTCTACTGATAAGTGAAACGTACTCATCAACTTTTATGAGGGTGGCATTTATGGGTCTTATTAACCTGAACTTATCATATAATTTATCTCCCCAAAATAGGAATCAGTAAAGCCATCGATTATATTACTCAATCTTATGATTTCAAGCTTATTGATCTTGAATAAAAAGAAGGAATCAATTCAAAAAAAATATCCCCAACCACGTACAAACCACTTTAAATTTATGTTTTTTTTATGACAGATAATTCCGTTCCCACCTTAAGTGTTTATTTTTGAATTTCTTTTAGTATTATTCAAGATAAATAATAATTTATGAATCAAAATAAGTGAAGCAACATACGTAAAAGACTCAGACACGATGTTGATATCCATCATTAGCAACAACATAAAGTTGCCGAGACGTGTCGTCAGGGGGAAAACATTTACATTTTATGTTCTTATAAAAATGTTCTAAGGACCTGTCTATATGAAGCATGATGGTGATGGAAAAACTGAAAGACAAAAATTCCAATACCTCTAATTTAACACTCTTAAATTCTCATCGATGTGATTTTGACTTTGTTTGGGGGTTGAGAACAATAATTTAAAATTGTCCTCCAATCTGTCGCCACCCTTACCATTCTCGGTTTTCATTTTCGAAAAAGTACATAAAGTTTATTGATTTATTTTTCAAGTTGATTTGAGCATCAACGAACGATTGACCTAGTTTTTATTTTGAGACAACCGAGCATTAACAAGATGCTGTACCAGAGTGGCACGTATTCTACCTACTTCCATAAGAAAAATAAAATACGTACATATATAAAACAGTCAACATAACAATTTGTAAAATAAAAGAAAAATAAATTTGTCTAAGAATGAGGCAGGCTGAATGCCAAATAGTCTATTTTCTAGTTGGCATCAGGCAGTTGAAGGCATTAGGCTAAGAAAAGGCAGTCAGTGGCTACGGCTTAGGATTCATATAGGAAGCTTGTTTAAAATATTGATTTAAAACTTAGGAAAATTAATTTTAGGACTTTCCAGGTTTTCGTATCCTTCGCGAGGGAGTTTTTTTTTTTTTTGTGTTGATTTTTATTTTTCAGGGGATAAGGATCGTTAACTTGTCAATTTATTTTTGTTTACCATATTCAAGCCCCCTACCTACATACTTAGTTCTAATTTAATTTAGTCGATTATTGTTTTGACAATATTATCGTTTTAAAAATTCAAGAATTTAAATGCAAATTTGTGATTTTTTTTAGGAGGGTGTTTTTTACTCCAAAACAACTTTAGGAATACAAATTTTGTTTGTATGGATAATCCTAGTTCTTTGCGAATTTGCTCACTCTCCATTTCTAGACTAACTCTGAAGTCTGCAGACCTGACTGGAAGAATCGAGATTGGGATTGGTGTGTGAATCATTTGTCTTTAGGGACCTGCAGAGGTTAAAGTTAACGTAAGAAATCCTCTCTCTCTTTGTGCATGTGAGTTAGAAACTTCCACGCACATTTTTAAAACATATTTTTAACATCCCATAGGAAGTTTTTGTAATGGAATTAAAAATGTTGACATTTATCGTCCTTTAAAGGTCCCTATAGAAGCAATATCAGAGATTGGTCATAGAGGGGTGTGATACCACCTACACAGAACGAAAAATTAATCCTATTGACTATTTTGGTAGTCATATGACTATTTGAAAGTCAATTTTCAGCCGATAACCGCGATATTGATGTTCAAATGGTAGAGATGTGCATTCAAGAAGACACAAGCGTCCACAGGTTTTTCTCAAAACCCACCTCTGTCTATCAACTCCTACTCTCACCTTCCCGTGGTGAACATCTTGTGCCTTAGTACCTCAACTGGAGATTGGGTTCCAATCCCAGTGGAAAGTTGTTGGGGGCAGCAAACGAGAGAGGGGGAAAAGGTGTTTCCACTAAGGCACCTCTCCTTATCGAGAGGGCTGCGGAGGAATTCCCGAAATGGAATCAACGGTGGCGTCTACAGTTCCGGAAGGTTGAACTACTTAGTAAACACCTTATAGGGCTTCTACGACTTATTCGGATCCCAGGCCTATAAGGAGCGGTTTATCCGGCTTCCCGGCCTTGGAGTTATACTAAGTATCTGGCCCTCCAGGTTGGGGGTTGTGCCGTCGCGTCGGGGTGACTTCCTGGCAACGTAAAAAAATAATAGTTGCGAAGCACCAACAAGCCTCGGATACGGACGGATTTACTGTTGACAACCTACGCAAACGAATTAAGGACAACGAACTTCGGATATGCACGTGGAATGTTAGGTCCATTAACAGACCACGTGCGGCCGAAGAATTAGCGGAGGCCTTAGAATGCTACAAAGCAGACATTACCGCCATCCAGGAAATACGATGGGATGGGCCGGGCAAAAAGAGGATGAAAAACTGCGATATTTACTATGGTGACTGCTACCGAGAAAACCAACAGCGCTTATTTGGATGCGGCTTTGTCATTGGAGCCAGACTTAGGCAACAAGTCTTGAGCTATAGGTGCATCAACGAGCGCCTCATGACCTTCCGCATCAAGGCTTAATTCGGCAACATTAGCCTTATATGCGCGCACACCCCCACTGAAGAGAAGGATGACAACACAAAAGATTATGTTCTTCGAGCTCTTAGACAAAACATATGAGCAGTGTCCTAGCTACGATATTAAAATTGTCCTGGGCGATTTTAATGCCAAGCTAGGAAGGGAAGACATCTTTGATGGAATAATCGCGAAAAACAGCCTGCACGACAACACTTCCGACAACGGATTCAGGCTCATAGATTTTACTGCAGGGCGAAACGTCATGGTAGCCAGTACGCGTTTTCCACACCTCAACATCCACAAAGGAACTTGGAGTTCTCCAGATCAATCTACCGTCAACCAGATTGACCATATTGCGATCGACGCAAGACACGCTTCCAGCATCATGGATGTCCGAACTTTCCGAGGAGCTAACATCGACTCGGACCACTACCTCGTTGCAGCCAAGGTAGCACTTTGGGTTTCCAGACCCAAGGCAAAACGGGGAGATTCTGGGAGAAGGTACAACGTCGAACGGCTACAATCACAAGAGATCGCCAAATTATTTTCCGACCGAGTTACAAGTAACCTCTCTCGAAGATCTCTGCCGCCAACACAATGTATCGAAAACCAGTGGCAAGATGCCATCAGAGCAGCCGCCTCTGCCGTGCTGGGTTTCAAGCAGCCACCAATAAGGAACCCCTGGTTTGATGAGGAATGTCGGCAGGCAAATGCAGCCAAACAACAGGCACGCAAGGCGGCGCTGCATAAAAGGACGAGAGCTGCTCATGAGCTCTATGAGCAGAAGAGGCGAGAGGAACACCGACTTCTCAGAAGGAAAAGGAGAGAGCACGAGAAGCGTGCGGTCGAAGATGTTGAGAGTTTTAAAAGCAGGAATTAAGTTCGAAAGTTTTATGAACAGGTGAAATGAAATTCACAAGTACATAAACCTAGAACCAAAGGCTGCAAAGACGAAAGTGGAAACATCATAGTGGAACCGCAGTCAATGCTGAGGATATGGAAGGACCACTTCTGCAGACTGTATAACGGCAACGACGAACCGAATTCCGCTGTCAGGCAGGATGATCCATTCAACATAGACGACGAAAGCCAACAATCCCGTCCTCCCGACTTAGACGAAGTAAAGATTGCTATATCTAAGCTGAAGTCTAACAAAGCCGCTGGAGCGGATGGCTTGAATGCCGAGCTCTTTAAAGCAGCTGGAGATAAGTTGGTTAGGAGCATGCACCAACTTATCTGTAAGATATGGTCGGAAGAAAGCATTCCCGATGAATGGAACCTCAGTATTGTTTGCCCGATTCTAAAAAAAAAGGAGACCCTCTTAACTGCACCAGTCATCAGTCCAGAGGCATCAGTCTACTTAACATCGCTTATAAAATCTTCTCTGCCGTAATATGTGAACGTCTAAAGCCCATCGTCAACAACCTGATAGGTCCTTATCAGTGTGGTTTTAGACCAGGAAAGTCCACAGTCGATCAAATATTCACATTACGGCAGATCCTGGAAAAAACCCAAGAACACCAAATCGACACCCACCATCTTTTCATCGATTTCAAGGCCGCATATGACAGTATCTACAGGGACGAACTGTATAGAGCCATGTCTAGTTTTGGCATCCCTGCCAAACTCGTCCGTTTGTGCAGGATGACCATGGAGAATTCAAGCTGCTCCATAAAGGTTGGAAACAACTTAACTGAACCTTTCGATGTCAAAAAAGGTTTTAGACAAGGTGATGCGCTGTCATGTGATTTTTTTAACATCGTACTTGAAAGAATAGTGCAAAGCTCACACGTCAACACCAGAGGCACTATCTTTCAAAAGTCTGTCCAATTACTAGCATATGCTGATGACATTGACATAATCGAAAGAACTCAGCGTGATGTCAATGGGGCTTTTGTGAGTATTGAGGCAGAGGTGGCAAAAATGGGTTTAACGGTTAATGAGGGCAAAACAAAGTATATGCTGTCATCAAGAAAGGACCTACAACACCGACGTCTTGGTCAAAACGTCACCATCGACGACGTAACTTTGAGGTAATCAAGGACTTCGTCTACCTAGGCTCCGCTGTAAACGCAGAAAACAACACCAGCGCTGAGATCAAACGAAGAATAACTCTTGCTAACCGCTGTTTCTTTGGGTTAAAAAAGCAATTGAGTGGAAAAATTCTCTCTTGAAGGACCAAAGTGTCGCTATATAAGACCCTTATCATCCCCGTCCTGCTATACGGTGCAGAAGCATGGACTTTGACAAAAGCGGATGAAAGCACCTTGGGTCGTTTCGAGAGAAAGATTCTTCGTGTGATCTACGGTCCCGTATGCATCGAAGGGGAGTGAAGGAGAAGATGGAACGACGAGCTTTACGGGCTGTACCAGCGACGTAGACTTAGAAGGGTAAAAATCAAACGACTAAGATGGCTGGGTCACGTAGAGCGCATGGAAACCAATGCTCCGACCCGGAAAGTCTTCGAATCCACACCCACAGGACAGCGCAGTAGAGGAAGACCGCGGATCAGGTGGCGCGCACAAGTGGAAAGTGACCTCACCCAACTTGGAGCGCGAAACTGGAGACATCTAGCTAGGGACCGAGCTAGATGGAGAAGTTTGTTGGGTGAGGCCCTAGTTCACACAGCACTGTAGCGCCACCTTAAGTAAGTAAGTAAGTAACCGCGATATTCAATAGAACAATTTTCGGTTGTCAATTTTTGGATCCGAAATTTTTTTAAAATTTGGTAGTCAATATGATAACTTTAGTAGTCAATATGACAACTTTAGTAGTCAATATGAAAACTTTAGTAGTGAATATGACAACTTTAGTTGAAGGAAATTGATACTACGGTTGTCATATTGAATAATGAAGTAGTCAATACGACAACTGCGGTAGTCAATATGATAACTGCGGTAGTCAATATGACAACTGCGATAGTCAATATGACAACTGAGATAGTCAATATGACAACTGCGGTAATCAATAGAACAATTGGGGTAGTCAATATGACAATTTTTTCTGTAAACCGTAATCTAATTTGACTACCTGATAGTAAATATTGATACTACGGTTGTCATATTGAATAATGAAGTAGTCAATACGACAACTGCGATAGTCAATATGACAACTGCGGTAATCAATAGGACAACTGCGGTAGTCAATATATTAAAACCGAAATCTCATTTGACTAAAGGGTAGTCAATATAACAATCCTCGATAGACAATTTTGGTAGAAAATATGAAAATTAAATTGTCATATTGACTACCGAAGTTGTTCTATTGACTACTTTTGCTGTCATATTGACAACCCAAAATTGATAATCGAAAATTGTTCTATTGATTACCCAGTGGCCAGTAGTCAATTTTTAAAAATAAGGTTCTTATATTGACTATTTTGGTAGTCTATGCGACAATTTTGCCAAATTTCAAGTTGGCTATCGACGATTGTTAATATGACAACTTTTTTTGTCTGTGTATCTTTGAAGTGAAATTAACTACATTGATCACTTCAGATTATTTAAGCATGATTAAAATGTAACATGAATACGAGTAATGATGAAAAAATTAACTAAAAGACAGAGGCAAAATTGTGGTGACAATATTACCATCTAATACCAAGACACATCGAAAAATACCTTTTTCTACTCTCTTTATTCTTCATAAAATAAAACATATTTTTGATTCTACTTATTTACAACAAATAAACGACAATGTTCATAACATGTTGTAAATTAAACTATAAAATGTTTCGTTACGCCCAGTGTAACCTAGGGCCTCACCCAACAAACTTCTCCATCTAGCTCGTTCCCTAGCTAGATGTCTCCAGTTGCGCACTCCAAGTTGGGTGAGGGCACTTTCCAATTGTGTGCGTCACCTGATCCGTAGTGTTCCTGAACTGCGCTGTCCTGTGGGTGTGGACTCGAAGACTTGGTTTACATGCGCTCTACGTGACCCAGTCATCTCAGTCGTTGGACTTTTATCCTTTTTGCTAAGTCCACGTCACTGATGTAAAGCCCGTACAGCACGTCGTTCCTTCTTCTCCTCCACTCACCTTTTATGCATAAAGGACAGTATATCACACGAAGAACTTTTCTTTTGAAACGAACTACTCGTAAAGTGATTTCATTCGCTTTTGTCATAGTCAGTGCGGAGCAACACTTTGGTAGCTCAAAAGAGGGCTTTGCTACTAAATTCTTTAGTAGCGGTTAGCAAGAGAAATTCTTCATTTGATTTCAGCGCTGGTGTTGATTTCTGTGTTCATAGCGGAGCGTAGGAAGACAAGGCCCCTAACTACCTTAAAATTTCGTTTGTCGATAGCGGCGTTTTGACCGAGACGTTCGTCGGTGCTGTGGGTCTTTTCTTGATGACAGCGTACTTCGTTTTGCCCTCATAAAACAGTCGAACCCATTTTCGCCGTCTCTGCTTTAATTGACATCAAATACGATGTTAAGGAAATCGCATGACAGCACATCATCTTGTCTAAATCCTTTTTTTGAAATCGAAAGGTTCTTTTAAGTTGTTTCCAAACTTTATGGAGCAGCGCAAATTCTCCATGGTCATCCTGCACAAACAGACGAGCCAAACTAAACATGGCTCTATTCAACTCGTTCCTGTAGATGCTATCATATGTGGCCTTAAAATCGATGATAAGATAGTGGGTGTCGATTTGATGATCTTGGGCTTTTCCAGGATCTGCCGTAATGTGAATATTTGACCGTTTGTGGACTTTAATGGTCTAAAACCATACTGAAAAGGTTGTTAACGATTTGCTTTAGACGTTAATATATTACAGCAGAGAAGATTTTGTTAGCGATGTTAAGTAGACTTATGCCTTTATAGTTGTTACAGTTCAGAGGGCCTCTTTTGTCAGAATGGGGCAAACAAACGTTACGTAATTATTATTAACTATTACCAATTATTCATTAGGTTACCATTCTTCATTTATCCTTTAATTAAGTACAATAACATGAAAGAGGATTAAAAGGGAACATAACACAAATTTATTATAGGTATACATAACTCACATATGTCTCCTTAATTAAGTCTCTTAAATATGCAATTTACATGTTCTTAGCTAACTTATGAACTTTTTCAATTTAATTCATTCTAACCATGGTTGAAAAACTTTTCTATATATCTTTGTAGTTATGAAATAAACCAAGCAAACAATTCGACAATAAGAAAAAAAAAAGAATTACAATAGGCACAGTCTTATAAATATACCAAATTACTCGTATATCCTTTTGAAAATAATATGTAGGACTGGAGGTAAATTTTGAGTTGAAATAAGTCTATGGTAACTTCATTAATATTTTGTGGTCCTACAACCGCACTAAATGCTATCAAAAGTAACAATTTAGAGTATGTACATACGTATGCAAATAACTTGATGTTGCACATTTTTGTCTAAAAAGTCCTTCAAAACTAACATCGAAATACATCTCTCTATGATATGATATCTACCTGTTCGAAAGTTTTCTTATAAGAACTCTTACAAATCGCATTTAAGAGAGTTGAACGTTATAAAGTTGGTTCAAGGGTTCTTATAAAAAAGTTAGTTCCAAATAAAATATTCTTATTTAGAGAAAGTTTTCAATTTTCTTTGAAGTTCATAAAAATTCCCAACATACAAAAATATATACATATATGTATTTATTTAAATTATCATTAAGATTCAAAAGTGACTTAAGAAAAGTCTTTGAAAGAGAAATTGTGAAGCTTTTTACCAACCAACCGAATGATTAAGTTAACTATGGATCGAAGAAGAAGAAACATCAGCTACAAAATAATTGCTCTTATTCTGAAATAATATAAAGTTGCATATACGCCCAGTGCACTATTCTTGAATTTGCGTTTTAAGAGAGTATTTTCTTCTAATACAACTATATTAATTTAAGTGAACGCTTTTTAACTTCAAAATATATCAAAATCTGAGCAATTTTTTGAAGTCAAGAATTAATAACTTAGAGTGTGGTTTCAAAGTGTCAAAAAAGGACATTGTATAGAATAGAAAGAAAGGGAAATGAGTGTTTTCGTTAACCTTATACCTCTTAAGCCATTCAAAAATAAAGAGTGTTTTTTTCATATTTCTACATTCAAAATTCAATTTGTCTGAATATTTATGTAGCTTTATTGAAAAATTATTCATTGAAATAAAAAAGAAAGTAATGTTATAAACGTCCCACATTCCCATAAACAAGTCATATATGCATTCTATTCCAATGATTATGTGAATTATCCTTCATCTTGTATGTGATGTTCAAGCATTAGACAGAAATGAGAAAAAAGGTCCTTATACGAATTGATCCAATAAATTTAAAGTTAAAATGTCCTTGTCAACTTTATAAGAATAAAGAAAATGGTTTTGTTGCCCTTTTTATTTCAGAGTCTGAGTCTATACGAGTATATTCTCTATCAGAATAAAAAAGAAATAAAAATAACGTACCAAACGTGTCACATTGTCACATCTCACATGACTTTATGCAATTATCCCTCTGCCACTATTATTGTTACGCTATCACAATCATTGAACATTATTAAACGTGCGAAAATGTAATTACGAGTGACATGAGACGCGACGTGCATCATCGTTCATAGATTGCGTTTGTTGGTGTCAGAATGTAATCGGAAAGATGCAATTTATACAAAGTGTCACTGAAGGATAACAAGAATATAAAAATATACAAAATTTAAAAGGATACATTTAATTCGAAAGTACATGTGAGTCTGTTTATATTTTAGGGTGAAAAGAACATACTTTTTCAGTTAATAATTTAAGGACATAAGCATACACTGCCGGTCATAAGGTTAGAAGCAGGCATTTTCGAGAATTAAAATCGATATTTCTTCCGTTATATGATGGATTAGAAAAAAACAACTATGGTAAATGAGGGACTATTTTGTGAACAACAAAATATAAAATTTGAGTAAAGGAGAGATTTAGCTTACGGAACTTTAATGGCAAATTGTTAATTGAGTCAAGAATATGCGAAAATAAATCGGGTCATTAGATTAGAAGCAAATGAAAAAAGAGGCTGGCATGCGACCCACACTGATAACTTCCCATCCCGTCTATCGATTTGTCTTGCTTAAAAGTTTGTCTAAATGTATCAATTCTTACCAAATTTGCGTTCTATTTTTTGTAGATTTTATTAACTTCGCATAGGAAGTTATTGTAATGGGTCCGATTTGACAAATTGAAAATTTTGACATTTCTCGACGTTTCAAGGTCCCTAGAGTCGAAATAAAAGATTTTTAGAAAGATGTCTGTGCGTGCGTGTGTACGTACGTCCGTACGTCCGTACGTCCGTACGTCCGTACGTCCGTACGTTCGCGACGTTTTTTTCGTCGTCCATAGCTCAAGAACCAGAAGAGATATCGACTTCAAATAAATTTTGTTATACAGATAATAAGGCAGAAAGATGCAGAAAGGGCTTTCAAGAAAATTGTGTGGGTGGTTTTTTTACCATAGCAGTTTAAAAAAAAGGTGAAAATTTTGGTTAACCCTAAATATCTCATGAACCAATGACGCTAGAGACTTGAATTAAATTTTGTATTATATATTGTAACGTGATACAAAACAATTATATTTTTGGAAAAAAATTCAATTAACGGTTTTTTTTATAAATCAAAAAAACTGAAAAAAAAAATTTGTCACTTCGAAAATTTTACGACTAAAATATGATTTCATCTCCAAAACAATTTTGTGCAACGAAGAATAATGTTTTTGACATCTGATAAAATTTTGAGAAAAATCGAATTGACAGTTTTTTTACAAAAAATAATAACCTAAAAAAAAAATAAAAAAAAGTTGGTAAAAATTGAGTTTTGACTCAAATATCTTTTCAAAACTTTGAGATATTGGCTTAAAACTACTTTTATCTTTCAAAAAACATTGGTTTCAACGTTCAGTAAAATTTTGAAAAAAATAGAATTGACAGTTTTTTTACAAAAAATTAAAAACCGAAAAAAAAATTAAAAAAAGTTGGTAAAAATTGATTTTCGACTTAAATATCTTTTCAAAAATTTGAGATTATGGCTTCTAACTAATTTTAACTTATAAGAAATATTGTTTTCAACAGTAGGAAAAATTTTGAGAAAAATCGAATTGACAGTTTTTTTACAAAAAATAATAACCTAAAAAAAAAATAAAAAAAAAGTTGGTAAAAATTGAGTTTTGACTCAAATATCTTTTCAAGACTTTGAGATATTGGCTTTAAACTACTTTTATCTTTCAAAAAATATTGTTTTCAACATTCAGTAATATTTTGAAAAAAATAGAATTGACAGTTTTTTTACAAAAAATTAAAAAACGAAAAAAAAATTTAACAAAAGTTGGTAAAAATTGATTTTCGACTTAAATATCTTTTCAAAAATTTGAGATTATGGCTTCTAACTAATTTTAACTTATAAGAAATATTGTTTTCAATATTAGGACAAATTTTGAGAAAAATCGAATTGACAGTTTTTTTACAAAAAATAAAAACCTAAACAAAAAAATTAATAAAAATTGGTAAAAATTGATTTTCGGCTCAAATAGCTTTTCAAAAATTAAAAATATTGGCTTCAAACTTATTTTATTTCACAGAAAATATTGTTTTTTATATTCAATAATTTTTTATAAAAATCCAACAGTCCGTTTTTTCATAAAAAAAAAATAAAATCTTCAAAAAATAGAACGCAAATTTGGTAAGAATTGATACATTTAGACAAATTTTAAGCAAGACAAATCGATAGACGGGATGGGAAGTTATCAGTGTGGGTCGCATCCCAGCCTCTTTTTTTTTTATGAAAAAACGGACTGTTGGATTTTTATAAAAAAAATTACTGAATATAAAAAACAATATTTTCTGTGAAATAAAATAAGTTTGAAGCCAATATTTTTAATTTTTGAAAAGCTATTTGAGCCGAAAATCAATTTTTACCAATTTTTATTAATTTTTTTGTTTAGGTTTTTATTTTTTGTAAAAAAAACTGTCAATTCGATTTTTCTCAAAATTTGTCCTAATATTGAAAACAATATTTCTTATAAGTTAAAATTAGTTAGAAGCCATAATCTCAAATTTTTGAAAAGATATTTAAGTCGAAAATCAATTTTTACCAACTTTTGTTAAATTTTTTTTTCGTTTTTTAATTTTTTGTAAAAAAACTGTCAATTCTATTTTTTTCAAAATATTACTGAATGTTGAAAACAATATTTTTTGAAAGATAAAAGTAGTTTAAAGCCAATATCTCAAAGTCTTGAAAAGATATTTGAGTCAAAACTCAATTTTTACCAACTTTTTTTTTATTTTTTTTTTAGGTTATTATTTTTTGTAAAAAAACTGTCAATTCGATTTTTCTCAAAATTTTTCCTACTGTTGAAAACAATATTTCTTATAAGTTAAAATTAGTTAGAAGCCATAGTCTCAAATTTTTGAAAAGATATTTAAGTCGAAAATCAATTTTTACCAACTTTTGTTAATTTTTTTTTCGGTTTTTAATTTTTTGTAAAAAAACTGTCAATTCTATTTTTTTCAAAATTTTACTGAACGTTGAAACCAATGTTTTTTGAAAGATAAAAGTAGTTTTAAGCCAATATCTCAAAGTTTTGAAAAGATATTTGAGTCAAAACTCAATTTTTACCAACTTTTTTTTATTTTTTTTTTAGGTTATTATTTTTTGTAAAAAAACTGTCAATTCGATTTTTCTCAAAATTTTATCAGATGTCAAAAACATTATTCTTCGTTGCACAAAATTGTTTTGGAGATGAAATCATATTTTAGTCGTAAAATTTTCGAAGTGACAAATTTTTTTTTCAGTTTTTTTGATTTATAAAAAAAACCGTTAATTGAATTTTTTTCCAAAAATATAATTGTTTTGTATCACGTTACAATATATAATACAAAATTTAATTCAAGTCTCTAGCAACATTGGTTCATGAGATATTTAGGGTTAACCAAAATTTTCACCTTTTTTTTAAACTGCTATGGTAAAAAAACCACCCACGCAATTTTCTTGAAAGCCCTTTCTGCATCTTTCTGCCTTATTATCTGTATAACAAAATTTATTTGAAGTCGATATCTCTTCTGGTTCTTGAGCTATGGACGACGAAAAAAACGTCGCGAACGTACGGACGTACGGACGTACGGACGTACGGACGTACGGACGTACGTACACACGCACGCACAGACATCTTTCTAAAAATCTTTTATTTCGACTCTAGGGACCTTGAAACGTCGAGAAATGTCAAAATTTTCAATTTGACAAATCGGACCCATTACAATAACTTCCTATGGGAAGTTAATAAATGGAAATAAAATGCAAGTATTTGTATTTTGTCTAGTTTTTTAGTTTTCATTAGGTTTTTAATAATGTGTGCTACCACCAGCCTTCAAAATAACTTCAAAAATTCTATCTTTTAAGGATTTATAAAGAGATTCCAAGTAGACCAAAGAAATCTCACTCCAGGCCAATTTGATACCATGAATTAGCGCTTCCTTGTCATCGTATTGCTTTCCTCCTTCATGTACTTTACTTGTAAGCTAGCCCCACTCATTTTCAATTATGTTAAGGTCCGAGGAATATGGTGAACAAGGCACCAAGTGGAAGTTTTGGTTCGCAATAAGGGATTTTACCTCTCGGGCTTTGTGTATGAGAGCGTTTTCCTGCTGAAAAATCCATGAAATTGGTGCAAAGAGCTCGCTAATAATGGGGAACACTGATTCTAGCAAGGCCTTGTATGTTTTCCTAGTCATTTGTTATTTTGGGCTACCAAGTCTACAGCGCCATACAATAAAATTGAGCTTCAGACGATAACGCCTCCTTCTTTGCTATGGTGACGGTTTAAAAATCACTATACTCTCTCCTCAGGTGATGGAAATAATAAATATAACCATCTGGAAAAAAATAACCTTCCGCCAATCATTTGCGGTCATTCCATTTTGCACATCTCAGCTCATGCGATCTTTCTCGAAAAACAAGCGTTCCTTCTTCCTTGCGTCACAAAGTGGTGGTTTTTTCCTAAGCTTTAGGCGCCTGTGGATAAGTTGGCCTTAATATTAGCTTTTTTCCTAGTTTTAACTGCCGATAAAGTTGAATTTGACAGTATTCTAAATTTCGCGTTTCGCGAAGTCTTAAGGCAGAGGAAGTGTTTTTTTTTATGATTTTTCGAGTAAGAAGGTTTTTTAAATAATTGCTGACACAATGATCATTTCGATTTTTTTTCAGGCTATAGCAAAGCATTAAAGACCTTTAGAGCAATAAACATCTTTTCTTGTCTTTTTCTCCACTATCAAACATTTTTTGTTGGCCATTTCTGTTAACACTCAATCAAGAACAATTATTTTATAAATTGTACCATTTTTCCGAAAGAAAAATGTATGCACTTCACAAAAAAGCGTTGATTTAATCACTGCTTCTAATCTAATGACCCGATTTATTTTCGCATATTCTTGACTCAATTAACAATTTGCCATGAAAGTTCCGTAAGCTAAATCTCTCCTTTACCCAAATTTTATATTTTGTTGTTAACAAAATAGTCCCTCATTTACCATAGTTGTTTTTTTCTAATCCATCATGTAACGGGAGAAATATAAATTTTACTTCTCGAAAATGCCTGCTTCTAACCTTATGACCGGCAGTGTATTTGTAAAGTTTAAAATAATATGTATATAATTTTAGTTACAAAATTTAACTCATTTCGAATGGAACCTCATTTAAGGATTTTTTTTTTTTTGAAGTTGGTTTCGAATTTAATATATGAAAAAGCAGTTATAATTTATCTTGAAGTCATTAAACAACTCATGATTAAAGCTAGTTCCGATTTCTAGAACCCCTCAAATTTTAACATAACTCCACATCATGTTAGAAACCAATCAGTAAGAAAACACTTCGGAACTAAGAAACTCAACTCACCTGAAATCGTCAAAAACTCGTTTTATGTTTCATAATTCTCATTATTCTTTTTCTTAACTTATTCAGCCTTATTCTGAGATTCGAATGAATAGCTCATTCGATAGAATAGATCTATTCATTCGAATGAACTTCACGTAATTTCACATTCGAACGAAAGATATTCATTGTAGAATGTGTTCACAAAATGAACTTAAATGAATATTATTTTCGAAATCAGCTGCTTGTAATTTACTGACATTTCGATTGTATGTAGTATGACCAACCTGATTCTTTTGCAGACTATTTAATTTTTGTTAAAAATGTTCGGAAAATTAATCCTACATAATCCAAAAGCATAAAACGAAATAATGTTTTGCTGAAAGCTGGGATGAGTTAATTATTTTGAAATGCATTAACGAAAACATGAATTTATTTTTTTGGAACCGTAATACAAGTTTATTCACATGAAAAAGAATAAAATTAACTATAAAACATTTGTCTAGTGAAATACTAGAGTTTAATTTGACTATTCGAGTCATTTTTATTGAATTTTAATGTTTAATCAAAGATTTTTAATTATTCATCTGAAATCATCAAAATGACGTTCGCGTATTAATGGTTCCACCATTTATTTCACACACATCTGGTCACACCTGTGAATTTTCAAATACAAAAGAAAAACAATTTGAATTTGAATTTGAATTTGAAGTAATATATTTTAGCAACAAAATGGCAATTGTTTTATTTATGAGCAGTGAAAATGGTGAGGAACAGATTATCAGAAGAAGGATAAGGGATGCATCAAATCCATTCGAGTTTGAAAGTTCAAAGTAAGTACAGATATGTAAATAGTTTCCTTTCAGATCCCGTCCTTATATATGAATTTTTGTTTTTGTTTCTTTGAAGATTTATTAAGAATTTTCGATTAAACAAAAGTGCTTTCAAGTACGTGTTGGATGAGCTGAACACCGAAGTTGAAAGGGGAACATCTGTGTCTATATCTCCAATCATAATGTTGGCAACCACGTTGCGATTTGTCGCAGAAGGTGGATACCAATTTGGAGTAGGCAAGGACGATGGTATTAAACTTTCTCAATCGTCGGTGTCAAAGTGCATAAAAAAAGTGGTATCTGCATTAGAAGCTAAACTATGCCCCAAATGGATACATTTTAAAGCCAATGACGAAGAAAAGGAAGCAATTAGGGGACATTTTTACCAAAAGTTCGGTTTTCCAGGAGTGATCGGTTGCGTTGATGGTACGCACGTTGCTATCAAACCCCCTCCACCAGAAATAAGACATTTGTTTTATAACCGAAAGGGATTTTACAGCTTGAATGTTTTAATTGTAAGGCTTCGAATTCAAGTAAATTTTTGCATATAACTTTTAGTAACATTACACTCAATGACAGATCTGCGATCAAAAGACGCAAATAAGGTATATAGATGCCTCTCACCCTGGTGCAACACACGACGCGTTAGCGTGGAAGGTATCTTCCGTGCGAAACTATCTTTTGCAAGAGTATACTGGAGGAAGACAAACAAACTCCTGGCTGCTAGGTAAGAAACAATAATCATTTTTGGAAACATTGATGACATTGATTGATTCAGGTGACGCAGGCTATCCCCTAGAACCTTGGGTAATGACACCATATCGTTCACCAATTACCGGAAGTTCTGAAAGCAAGTACAATATTCAGCATTCCAAGGCACGCAATATTAATGAACGAACTATCGGCTTACTGAAGAACAGATTTAGGTGTTGTCTTAAGGCTAGGCAGTTGCATTACTCAGCAGAAAAGGCTGCCCAAATAATAAACGTTTGCGCAGCCTTGCACAACATCTGCATTCATTTTAAGGTTGCAGATAATGCTGAAAATTTGCACATTGAAGATCACGCTGAAAATGCTTTTAGTGACGTGGATGAAAGTGAAAATAGTCACATTCTTGAAGCTAGAAACGCTCGTGACAGAATCGCTGGTTTATTTTAATTAAAAGAGTACATATTTTACATATTGAGATATCACTATATCAGTCTTATTTATTTCATTTTTTTCTTCAAAAATAAATTAACTAAAACCATTCACAACAAAAAAAAACTTAATTCAAAACTAAAACCATTCACAAAAAATAAACTTAATTCAAGAAACAACTGAGGAACTTTTTTTTTTTCTTTTATATACATATGTAGGTAAGCGGATTAAAATCTCACATTCAAAGATTTTGTGGGACGGGTCCCAAACTTATGTAGCGCTTAGTTTAGCCATGACCTGGTCAAGTTGCACTTCCAGGACTTTTTTTTTTAACTCTAACTTCTCGCGCATTAATTTTTCCACGGCGAGATTGTGCCGACGATTCTCTTCATACATTTTTTTTTGTGTGTCATCAGCCTTTTGTATGTACCTATTCATTCGGTGAAGTTCGTCCTTAATATCATCCAGTTTGGAGGACAGTTCTGCAAAAAAAACTTCCTGTACTTCATTTTGCTTTTGAAGAATTTTAACTGGAGTGTCTTTGTTTGCTCTATTGCTAGAAGGTACAGACAGCTTCTCTTGGGCTTCAATTATTGCGCCTGGTTCCAAATTTTCTTCAAGGCAAGAAGCCATAGACACGTCTTTTGATGTAGAAGCCGCCACTGTTTCAGACTCCTCTACTTGGATTATGCCATATACCCTGGCACTTATGCCTTCAACGGACTGCTTAAGTGAAGTGATCCTGACAATAGCTTCCTCGAACTCGGTTAGGGCTACAAGATTGTTGTCATTGAATCCCGACTGTTTCCTTTTTACTTTATTTTCCACCAGTTTCTTTTTTGTTTTGGATTTAAAATCAGCCCAAACCTTGAAACCAAACATTTGTTACTATACACCTTTTTTGTTAAAATTTAATTTATAGACCTTTTTCCAAGTCGCACCGTCTTTAGAAGGAGGTCCATAGCTATTCAGCTTCTCCGCAGCATCTCTCCAAAAGCGATCGATGTCAACCCGGTTTGTTGAAAATCCCTTGGCTATCTCAGGATTTTCTTCCATCAATCTGATGAGAATCTCCTTCTGCTCGCGGTTGGTCCAATTGGAATGCGATTGCGACCTTTATTAAAAAAAAACACAAATAATTCATTTATTTTATCTATTTTTCAACACAAATTATCAAAGCTTACATGTTTTGAGAATCTATTCGCCAGAAAAAATTGAACGCTAATGAAATGATGTTTGTTTCGAATGATTAGAATGTCAAAGTTTGCTTAAGTTTCGAATCAAAATGAACTTTCGAATCGTTAGAAAGTGAAAATACGTATCGTACGAATTCGAATAACTTTCGAACGAAAGAGAATGTCAAAATAAGGCTGATTAAAGGTGCATGCTTCATACTTTACATGAATAATATACATATGTCTGAGAAATCACCCAAAACCATTTATTTAAGCTACTTCTTCTAGAAAACCTCGACTTTTTGCTTTCGAGATGCTGATATTCGGTGGAGAAAAATCTTCTAAAGGTAAAATGAAAATTTTCAAGTATACTCAACCCTTCTATAATTACTCTTATTAAACTCTATTATTAATCTACAAAATTATTACATTGAAGTGTTTTTATTCTTTTGCATTTTGAAAAATTAAACTTAGAAACCCAAGGTTATCAACCATTATTATTATCTTGATGCGTATCATGGTCGTAGTCTTTTTTCTAAAATATTCTCTCCATCTTTTTTTGGGTCTTGAATTCAAAATGATATCCTTTTAACATCACGACATTTGAAAGGAAGTTCTTTTATTATTGTTTATTCAAACCCATAGTCACCAGTATCAAGGGAATAGAAAATGATAGCGCTGATGTCTATTATTATGTCCTTTTCCGGTTCCTTTCGCGGTTAGTAAATATATAACAAAATAAAGGATATATGTATGTACATCTATGATGAAGTAAAATTATATAATTATTATGTAAGAAGGTATAAATGGTTTTTTTCTTGTTTCTTATCATAGAAAAGGTCTTTCGAATTGACCTAGTTTTCTTGCGATGCGGAACATGGAGTAACATTTTTGTGACTTAAATTTTTGTGTGCTTATTTTATGTTGTGAGTATAATAATAAATTAAGTCCTGCAAACACAAAGTGGCGAATTTTTTTTTAATAAATTAAATATAATGGTTGACAGCTGACCCTGGAATTTTGATAGCATATTGTTCAAATTGCAAGATTTATCAGACTTACTAATTTTGCTACTTGTAAATTTTCATTTATACAAAAAAAAATTGTTTCGTTTTAAATGGAAAACTCATGAAAATTGATTTTTCATCATTCAGTTTTTCTCTTTGTCATTGTTACTGTCAAATTGTATCTAAATTTTGTTTTTGTTAAATCCACTTCAAATGAAAAATGATGTACCATGAATAAATCATTTAAAAACAGCTTTCAAATTTCAAGGAAAAGAAATTTTACAATATTATTCAATTTATAATATGTATTATGTATTATTTATTATCTCTATCTCTATCTCTATCTCTATCTCTATCTCTATCTCTATCTCTATCTCTATCTCTATCTCTATCTCTATCTCTATCTCTATCTCTATCTCTATCTCTATCTCTATCTCTATCTCTATCTCTATCTCTATCTCTATCTCTATCTCTATCTCTATCTCTATCTCTATCTCTATCTCTATCTCTATCTCTATCTCTATCTCTATCTCTATCTCTATCTCTATCTCTATCTCTATCTCTATCTCTATCTCTATCTCTATCTCTATCTCTATCTCTATCTCTATCTCTATATCTCTATCTCTATCTCTATTTCTATCTCTATTTTTTTAACAATTTTTAAAACAATTAAAATCTACCAAATTTTTGATCTTAAATCAAAAATAAATCAATTTGTTTTGCAAATAGAACACAGTTTTTGACAAATTTAAACTTAAATTTAATCCATTTTTGGAAAGCTCTTCAACATTTCTTTTTGTTACAGAAGTTTAAATATTTTTAAGTGTATGTCTGGTTTTTAATGAAATTTCATATAAGTCTAGATGTCTACATTCGATCCTTTTTACCTTTTTAAATGACATAATCGCCTACATTTTCCTGTATTTAAATTGTCATTGACAAGCCACTGTCACATGCCATCTTTTGGAAGCAAGGTACATTAAAACTAACTGGTATAACACCCCTTGCTATAACCTTAATATCCGTCCGACCCTTTGTGTTTTACCAGACTCCAAACCTTAAACATTCATATATTAATGTGTGTCAAACGTCACAATCAATCCCTTAAAAAAAGTAAAGAAGACGAAGACATTAGACATTAGACATTAGATACAGAAGTTGTCGAACAAAAGAATGAAATACCAACTTCTACCCTCTTCTCAGTTAATAAAACCAAACTCCGCATAAAGTTTCGAAGAGAATAAAGACACAAAATACAATTTAGGCTTTTTCATTCAATAAAAATACATATGTATGTAGGTATAGGTATACCTATAACCCTTATCAAATCATTACGAATCAAGCCCCTTTCGAATTGATTCTTTCGATGTATCTTCGTCTGGGTATTTTGTTGGTTGTGTTTTATTTTGATGATTTCTAATTTTTTCTGTTTACCTACATTTAGTTTCTTTTCTTTTATCTTTGAACAAAAATTAGGTCATGTGGGTATTAACAGGATAAATTGTTTTGACTGAACTGAAGGTACAATATTGATTTATATGTCATACAAAATCTCAAGGCTTTTATAGACGAGTTAGGGATTCGAATTTAAGTTGATTAGTTGAGTCTTTATTTAGGCCATTTGGCATATTGTGTATATAAGAAGAATCGAGAGGTATCTAAAACAACGTTCTGCTAAAATATGGTGTTGCTTTGATATCACTTAACTTAATATGTAAGACATGGGTGTTTTTTTACATAGATGTTTGGCAACACTATTTGAGCTGGCGGCCATTTTGTCAGTTGTCAAGTGATTTAATTTTTCTTACGCTTCCAAATTGTGCAAGTTTATTTTGATGATCATAGTTCTGTTCGATATTTGTATATAAACAAATTCTGTTTAGCGATGAAGTTCACTTTTAGTTGAATGAACACTACTTTTTATTCATCAATGGAACAAGCATGATGTGCAGGAGATGTGGTTTCATATTAGCACAGCAGAGCAACACGTCACACAGCTAGTGCCACAGTGGATTTAATGAAGGGAACATTTAGTAACCGCATAGTTTCACATTATGAACCTGTGATTTGGCCCGTGTGAAGTCTGTAGTCCACGTTGAATAAGCTTCAAAAGATTGAGCACTTGGAGGACAACATTTGCTGCTTTATAAACGATATACGGCCAAAAATGTTGGGAAAAATCATATTAAATTGGACCTCCAGATTAGACTACGCCTGAATTCAAAAAAATTCACCAAGGAATCACCAACTTTTTTCTCGAGGATTGGAAGCTTCAACCGAGGAATTTAAAGAAACACCAAAGAATTTTACAAAGGCTACAGATTGGCGTTCACCATGTAACTTTTTATTTACGTGATGTTACTAGTCACTAGTCAGGTGAAAGTTGCTAAAGTCTTAGGCTATCACACAGCAATTAGCGGGTGATATAAATAAAGATTTTTCGTTTAAATCTTACAACTTGAACTACAATTTTTATACTCGTACTATAATCTTAAGAATAAACAACATTAAAATATATATATTAAGGGTTTTTCAATTGGCGCGGGTAGATTTTGGCACGCCGTGGCGGCCATTTTGTTTTGGTGATAGCTGTCACCTTTTGTTTTTTATTCAGTTGCTTATGCCAAATCATCATGACAAGTTTCCCGATTGAACAGCACTTTCAAATTATAAAACTTTATTATCAAAATGAGTGATCGTTAACGCAAACGTTGCGCGCATTGTGCCCGCTTTACGGTAGACGTGGTGGCCCTTCACAGTCGACTCTTCAACGTTTGATGGCCAAATTTGAGATGACCGGTTCAGTAGACAATCAGCTAACACCGTACGTTCAAGGAACGCAAGATCGGCCGAGAACATCGCCGCCGCGGTCCGTGAAAGTGTACAACAGAACCCGAGGCAGTGTATTCCTGGCCTTGCACAAGAACTCAGCCTTTCGCAGACTTCAACTTGGCGAATTTTACGTCGGGACTTGGGCCTACACCCGAACAAGATCCAAATGACCCAAATGCTGCCTGGGCTTGGAATTGTTTGGAAGAGGACACCAATTTTGGCCGAAAATCAACTTTAGTGAAGAGGGGCATTTTTGGATGAATGTCTGTGTTAACAAGCAAAATTATCAGGTTATGTATAATGCATCTTCAAAAAGTTACCGTTTGGTGAAAACGACGTTAGTGAGGCGGTCACCGTCAACAGCGAGCGTTACATAATGATGATAACTAATTTCGTATGGCCCAAATTGAACCATATAGACCTAGACGACATATTTTGGTTCCAGCAGGACGGCGCTACGTGCTACACAGCAAACGCCACGATTTACTTTTAGCATGAACGATTTTAGGCAAGGTTATCTCTCGCAGGGGTGGCGTGAATTGGCCTCCAAGGTCATGCGATTTGACCCCGCTACACTTTTTCCTGTGGGGTTTCTTGAAGTCGCAGATCTATGCAAATAAACCACAACCGACCAATGCCCTAAAGGTGAACATAACACAGGCCATCGCTTAAATTCAGCCAGATCTATGCGGAAGAGCCATTGAAAGTTGGACCACTCGGATCCGTGCCACCGTAAGAAGCAGAGGCGGGCATTTGAATGATGTCATATTCCACACTTAATGGCATACATGCGCCTTTCAAATAAAAAATAATGTTGTTAATACCTCACAAACAGCTTGTTTTATTCCATTTCAACATCTACCCGCCCTTATTGAAAAACCCTTTATATATAGTCTGGAATCCCCAGTTTACTTTTAACATGAGTAATTCTGTATAAATTGTTTGAATTTTCAGCATTGAAATCAGAAGGCATACGAGGGATGTGTTCTTAGATGTTTGTTTGTTATGGTGTAGACACACTTTAAGGTGAAAAAATTAAATTAAAACCTTATGAATACAACAATAACATTTATTTATTTATTTTTTATTTATTAAAATATCAATATACAATTGAAAAAAATTGATATTAATATAATAGGCTAAGAGCAAACAGCTGCAAAGGCTTTCGGCTCTAAACAATAACATTATTTGTATTCTTTAAATAGAATTTCAAATAGGTAACAGAAATTTGTTAAAAAACTAAAAATTAAGTCGTAACTACGAAAAGCACTTTTTGCAAAAAAAAAATAACTTTTTGGAAAAAAGTGAAGAGTTCAATCAATTTGTTTTAGGTTTTGAATGTAATTGGACAGAAATTCAGATGTAAAAGGCCTTGCACCATGAGAGCGAACAACGAATTTACGAATGGACGAACAAACGTGATTTTACACATTTCAAAAAGTCAATTTCAAACAAAAACACATTTAAATTATAAGAAACCAATTGACACTAATGTTAGGATAAGAAAATTTGCATTTTGTTCTCTAAAGTAGCATTCACATGAGCGCGACCAACGAAGGACGAATGAATTACAAAATGTGAGTTTATATACGTTTGAAGACATATTTCAACACAAATTCTTAACAAAACGATAGCAATATAGTTTCTATTTGATTTATGATGCATACTTTTACTTTTCAATATCACATATTAATAAATTTAAGAAAACAAATTTATTCGTCGCGAAAAAAATTGTAGTTGATACGCAATGTCAAACTTTATTCGCGTTCCACATTATCCACACTCGCAACGAATAAAATAATCGCACGTACTTAACCTAAAATAAAATGCACGACTGGGTCGCACGAACTTGCTCCTGTATGCAAAGAGTCTGTTTAAAAAAGCACCTATATAAGATTTAAAATTATACCTTTAAAACAAGTTTGTCTTCAAAGATTTAAATGCTATTCGATTTGTCAATAAAACCGCGCGATTCATCCCAAGACACAAATGCATTATTTAATTTGGATAAAAGATAGTAATCAGCCCTATCATGAATTCCATCGTAGTCGGAATTTTTACGAATCCCGAAAAACTGTATCATGAAATCCGTTCGTAATGCAAAATTGTATGAGGTTTTCCACTACGAACGGATTTCATGATACAGTTTTTCGGGATTCGTAAAAATTTCCGATGGAATTCATGATAGGACTGAATATAATAAAAGTTTTGTCAATGTAATGCGCTCTTTCGGGCTCACGCACAGGATTTGATCTGGTGAGATGGGAGGGGATTACATTTAATGCAGTTAAAATAATTTAAAAAAAAAACTATTTTAAGATTCAAAACTTTACCTGAAAAATAAGTTTGTCTTCAAAAATTTAGATGCCATTTTATAAATCAAAAAAGCCTTGATTTTTCAAAAAATTTTTTTGAAAATCGTTAGAGCGGTTTTTTTTTAAATTAATTTTTTATATATAAAATTTTTAAATTTTGTTCTAAAAATATTTTTGGTATGCAGTTGTTTAGTGATTGTAAATATACGCTCTACATTTGAATTTCGTAAAAAAATGTTGACCCGTTTTTGAGATATAGAATTTTGAAAAAAAAAAATTTAATATTTTTTTAAAAATCCAAACAATAAAAAATTTCACTTTTGATAATCAAATATTGTTAAGGCAATATAAAAGCTTATTCAGAAAAAAAATTATTGAAATCGGTTGATAAGTTGCTGAGAAAATTAAGAAACAAAATAACGGTTCTATGAGCGGTACCTTTCCTGAGCAATACAAAAATATGTTTTTCTTATGAAAAGAAGCCAAGTTTAAAAATAAAATTTTAGAGAAAATTTAAAAAAAATCTATCGGTTTGTTTTTGAGAAAATTCGAATTTTCGTTTTTTGACCAAAAAAATTGTATGGGGGCCACTGTTAGTTTTGGTCTTAAAAAAAAAATGAAAAAAACGCCTAACGCGAATCTGCTGAAAACCTTAACTTCCAAGTTTGAACTCAATCGACCCAATGGCTTAGGCTGTAGGAGCGTGGACAGACAGACAAAACAGACCGGACGGAATCGCGGGACCCACTTTTTTCGACTTCTCTACCATCGTAATATCATGTTTGATTAAAATCTCGAGTTCGAAATTTTGCACGAATGCAAAACTTGCCATATAGTTCCTATATGTCGCAAGTAAAAATCATTCTTGTTTTGGTTTCGGTGGTGAATGGTGTTCGGCTGTCAAACTTCATTCGCGACGAATTAAAAACTCTCATGTGAAAGAAATGTCAAAATCGACGAATATTCGTTCATTCGTTGGTCGTTGGTCGTGCTCATGTGAATATTGCTTAAAACAGGAAAATTTTGTAAAAACAGTTTGGTAGTAACGAATTGCAGTGTAGTTGCTACGAACTGTCAAACTCTATTCGCGTTCCACATACCATCCACACTGCAACGATTAATTGTTCGCGCGCAACATAACCTCAAAATTATATCACTCTTGTTTTGTTTTTGTAGGAAAGATCAAGATCAAGAGGAAAATATGGAGAAAAGAGTAATTCAATTCATCGCTGTCTGCGAATAGAAATAAAGCCCATGTGAAAGAAAAGTCAAAATATGCGAACATCCACAGTTCGCAGTTCGTAGTTCGTAGCTCATGTGCAAGATGCTTAAAATCGGCTAAGGTGATAACTGATAGTAACATTTTTGATAGTCAAATGTGAATATTAACAAGCTTTTCGTCTGCGTTGTTAGGTAATTCATTTCAATTCAATTCTATCAAATTCAAGAAAAGCAAATATAAAAAAAACAATCCCATTTAAATTGAATTCCCCACTTTTTTAATCATATTTAATATTTAAAATGATTATTTGAAATCAAAATGACAGCTTGAATTAAAAAGACTCTATAATAATGATATAACTCTTTCTTACGTTATTACCCTCCAAAATCCATTTGCTGAAGATGTACATATATTTCAAAAACAATCTTAAGATTTTTTGACGTATAAATAAAATTAAGCTCTGTGTTTTTCGCGCATGCTTCACAAACAACTCATAAATCAGCTATTGCCTTTAGCTTGTAGGCAAACCAAGATGGCTACTTTGGATTTTTTTGTTTTGTTTAAATAGACTATTTTTGATTCGATATGGGGCTGACCCTTAGAACATGCTGTATGCGTTGTGGCAGTAGATCCGTTAACATTGACGTACGAAACTGATTGGGTTGGTCCAATGGCTGCGTTAAATCTCAAACAGATAGGGTATCCAAATCCTTTTTTGTTAGTGTTTTACGTGTTAAAAACCAGCTGAGATGACAAAAAAGGAATCAAAAAGTATCCAAGAATTTTTGGTATATGTGGGTATCTGACAGCTGTACAACATTATGGTCGAATTTAAAAGACCCCGGAAATTGATTTCAAACATGTATGTTTTTTTTTTAAATTCGGTGAATCATTCAGCCCTATCAGGAGTTTCACCCGAAATATTTTTGTTCCCCCGGATTTTAAAAAGCTATCAGGAGTTTCGCCCGAATAAAATTTCACTTCGAATTTAAAACTGACGACAGTTCGAAAAATAGGTTTGTTCAAAAAACTGAGCTCTCAATAAATTTCCCATCTCTGTTATGGAAACAGAGAATGAAATCTGAACCTAAGTTTTTTCTTGAATATAAAAAAAGTATAAAACGAATGAGGTGTTGCAATTTCTTATTAAAATTGTGGCCACTGAGAGCAATGGTTTGATTTTTAATCCCTCTCCAATCGATTTCTTCAAAAAAAAAAAAACTTTCTGAGTAAGCGGACATACACAATTTCCCCTCCGTTCTTAAGTAGGGTGCCTTTTCGTATTCAGCAAATGAACAAACCTACCATCTGAATGTTTGCCTTATGACAGTTGTTGTTGACAAGGATTAAATCAATCGCAATGGTGGTTCCAGGGGGGGGGGGGTCGTAGGGGTTATGACTTTTGTTAAACTAATGGCTAAATTCAAGAACCAAACATTTTTCTCTCAACTATTTTTAAGTTTTGTTGACTAAAAGCAAAATACGAGTAAGCAGACTGATAGCGACAATTCTTCATATCAGATCCTCTATCATTTTCTGGATTTTTTAAGTTTTGTAGCGTTCTTCGCATAAATATAAATGAAAACAAAAAAAGTATATTTTATTTTTGGAAACAAAGCTACTTTTCACAACAGTTTCTTACATTTCTGCGTGAAATGCACCAAAAACCCTCTAAAATATTGTGGTTTAGCTCTTAGGTATAGTATATTTAGAAAACTGTTGGAATCTTGGAATGATTTCATAGGTATGTAGGGAGTCAGATTATAAATTGCTGTACATTGTGCAACAGTGTTTTATTATAATTTGATAACTAAAGTTCTCAGTTTAGCCCTTGAAATGTGTAAACGTAAGGTTAAGATGCACCTTATATTTTTTAAATTTTGTTAGCCTCCTTAACAAAACATTAAAGAACATTTTTAAGCGGTGAGTAAAAACTCATCTAAGTGTATGCTCCCCCTGATTAAAAGTCTGGATCCGCCCTTGATCAATCGACGAATAAAATAAATGAATATTAGTTTTTGTTTTCTTTTTTAGTATTACAAAAAAGCAGAAAAGTGTGAAATCTTAAAATATAAATTCTAAACAGAAAACAATAATTTAAAAAAAAAACAACTAACACATAAAAAACACTTCACATATTTTCTTTTCCTTCCATAAGTTTGATTCTCAGTTCTTTCAGCTCAATTATTTTTTTATTTTTTTTATTTTAAATTCAATTTCTTCTTTTCTTAACTTCTCCATTACATGATTGTGCCGCTTCTGTTCTTTTGTCTGCTCTTTTTGTTGATAATGAATGCTATCTAGTGATCGGTACAACTTCTTCATATTTGTTTCCATTTGATTGTTATGCTCTTTCATCACTACAATAGCTTTATCAACCTTCACACAAAGTGCTTTTTGGACTTCCAGTTCGTCCATAAGAATAAGAACTTGCTGCGCGTTGACTTTGTCAATCCTCTTTTTTTGGCCTTCTTGAAATGTTGTTCTCAGAGCGGAGGCACTATTGTCGATAATTTGAGAAGGAACAGGTGGTGGAGCCGAAACAATGGTGATCTCCTCGATGCCTTCTATCTGTTCCTCTTCATATACATTTTCATCGGATGAGTAAAATGCTTCCGGTTCTGTGTTCTCATTTAGTTTACTCCTGAAAATAAAACAAAAATTAAAAAATTTTTTGCTAATAATAAACAATTTCGTCGAAAAACTTACATTTTAACGTTGTTGCCTTCCTCTTCGCCACCAAAATTTAAGTGAACATTTTAGCTGTCAAATGTGTGATATTTCGCCCGAATTGAATGCTCCTGATAAGGGGAATTTTTCGAACATAATTTTTTTTCGGGTGAAACTCCAAGTAAGGGAAAAGAAAAAGGGAATTTTTTTCGAGTGGAATGACATTCGGGCGAAACTCCTGATAGGGCTGATTACATTTATTAATTAAAACTTTTTCTTAATCACTTTTGACTTCGAAATCAAAATGTTTGTTTGCTTTTTGTGAACAGCTGAAAGTTATTTTTATTTGTTACCAGCTATCTCAATTTAGCTATCGAACTCGTTCAATAAGGTTATATTTCAAAATCCACATACATATGTACATATGTATATCCAGGATAGCCTATCAGTTTTTGGAACCCAGTGCGTTCTGAGGAATTACGGGTTGGGTTCGCTATCCCGGTTTTTATATTTCCTTTATTCTTTAAATCCCGATTTTAAAATCCCGTTTTTTATAATCCTGCTTTTTATAATACCGATTTTTTATAATCCCGCTTTTTGTAATCCCGTTTCTTATGATCCCGTTCTTTATAATCCCGTTTTTTTATTATCCCGATTTTGCAATCAAAACTAGTTGTTTAATTTTTAAAAATCGCGCGATTTTCTAAAATTAAACAACTAGTTTTGATTGCAAAATTGAAATTAGAAAAAAATTAAAACAAATTTTAAAAAAATGAGATATTTTTCTAGATTCATTTTTTTGCAAAATATAAAGTAAAGAAGTATTCTTATAAAACAAAATCAAATCAATTAACAAAGTCAACGATTGCAATAAAACCGTTATCGAGAGGTACATTATTTGCTGTAGAGTGCATATTGCTTGTGCAAGAGTTAATATTGTAAACTGAACTTAATGTTTATGTACAGTAAAAACAAAACAAATTACGATATTATTATAAAAGCGGGATTTTGAATAAGCGGGATTTTAAAAGACGGGATTTCAAAAGTTTTTTTCTGGATTTTTTTAAAAACGGGATTTTAAAAAACGGGATTCCGATACGCTCCCAGGAATTACATAGCATTTTATAGAACTGGTAAAAGGTGGACTTCATTATTTTGTTTCCGTTTGCTAAATTTAAAACAAAAACTGAAAAACTGTAAGAATTGGCGTCATAAAACTGTCAAAATAATTTAAAAAATAAAGAAACTAATAAGCAAGCTCATTTTCGAATTTTGTTTACACAAAATTCAGTTTTCGCCACAAATCGAAATCCTCGTTGTGAATGAAAGAGATGCACTTATAATTTTATCTTTTCTCTTTCTAGAAAACAAAAACGTCCCTAGCCCAGGACTCTATGCCATTGTGCAGGACACATGACAAGTTAGTATAATCTTGTTTAATGAAAAGAAGGATTAGATAGTATGAGCTGATGAAATATGTAGGTTATGCGCGTTTTTTGGAAATCATTACATGTGGTCCCTGCCTAGAGTATGTACCTACATGAATTCTTTGATGTTTTCACCTAAATTTTTCATTGAGGAGCAAATTTTCTACTTGGTCAAGCAACCACCCTTACAAACTTACAAACGCTCAGCTTAAGAATCCAACCAAATGAAAAGAGCAAGAGGATACCTACCTAAATACATTTAGGATGAAGTCATTTCCGGAATAGGTCTTGACATGGATTTTAGTTCCTTTTTCATCCTATAACTATGATATACATATATACATACATATATAATGGAAGAGCATACTCAATTCGTATATTGCATTCTTTTCTTTGTCATTATGCGCATTAAGTTGGCGTCTTGTGGATTGGATAGGATATACAAATGCAAGAATGTGCACTCTTTGACCTCAATTTGTTTGGTCCACAATTTTAAATAATGTAAATTCTGTTTAGTCCATATGTGTAGTAACTTCAATTATAATGAAATTGTGAATAACTTTTTAAAAGATAACGAAATGTCTATGGCATCATGTTGATAGGAAGAAAAATGTACATTTATTTCCATGTTTAAATTCTTTCAAAAGTAAATACAAAGTATGTACATAGTATATGTATAATACTTAACAAAATTAAAAAAATAGGAGTTCAACTTAACCTAATAACTGATATATGCTTGCATAGAGAAATTCATTTATCTTGCCTTTATATGTTAATAGCGCTGGAATATAACACCTGTCAAACTCATCTGTCATTCAAAGTGTCATAATGTTGGTGGAATTTTTGAACACATACGATAATGGATCGTTGCTCAATTAAGTTTTACTTAAAATGTACTTTTCTATTCCATTTTCTAAACAGCTGATTTCGTCAAAAAAAATTGAATTAACGAAATGTCAAAATACAATGATAGGTTTCACTGATGACAACCAATATTATGGCTATAACTAGCCCTTAATAATTATGTAATATAGCTTGTGGATTATTGAAGTGAACGCTCAGTGAACAATTTCCCGGAGTTATAAAAATTCATCCGTTCATCTCCTTTTTTATTCAAGATCATGACTTAGATGATAATACTTATGTGGTTTTAATAAGACGGGACAGCCAGCCAAAAAAAATGCCAATTTTGTTAAAAAAAACTGATTGTAACTTATTAATCGAAACCAAAAATTGAATTACCCTTTAAACTGCCATTTAAGGAACTTCGAAAAGTGTACAAACAGTTTCCAATACATATTCGAAAGCTAAAACTCATTTTTGTTATGCTTTATGGTAGTTTTTAATTGTTTAAAAATCTAATTATAAAGATATTCCAGTGGAGTAATAATATTTCATAAGGTTTTTAATTTTTTTCCACTTAATACAAGTTTCAAATTGCAGTTACAAAAATCCAAAAACGGATTACTTTGAAAGTCGATTGTGCACAAATTGACATATGTATATGTAATTATTTTGAAAACAAAATGTATTGGTTTTTAAAATATGGTCGGAAAAAGGAGTTGCATCAGTGGGCGCCTTCACTAATGTAGTCACAAAACGTAGTGAAGTCATTCTGATTGGCTACTTCCAACTACAAAATGAGTTAAAATTTCCCCTCCGACGAATTTTTAAAAATTTCGGCTACAAAGTTAGTGGAGAATTATTTTGACGTTTCACAATCAACTGTTCGATAAAGACACAAGAATTCAAAATGAAATAAATCGTTCAGTATTTAAATACAAATGTTAACCACTCAAATTATGTCTTAAATTTGATTTTATTGAATTTAAAAACACAAAACATTATTTAAAGTTATCAAATCAAAAATGTTTCTTATTTTATATATGTACATAGGTATTTGCATTTGTCAGTAATATGACAGTTCCGGATTGACTAGCTTTGTAGTGCCATTTTACATTCACAAAGCTAGTTAAATTTTGTATATGTAGTCACTAGATTTATGAATGGGCCCGTTTTTCTCATAAAAAGAAAGATTTCGGCTCTAAAGCTAAGTATACACGATTGAAAGATCTTCCAATATTGGCCGAACTGTCAAAAGGCTTCTAATAGCAGCTAATTAGGTAGACTTTGGCTGACATTTCTTTGTGTATTTGAATTATGAATTGTCTATTAACATGATTGGAAAACTTTAAAAAACAAACATTTGGTAGACTGGGGCAGTTTTACACAACATGAAGGACTTCATTTGCAGTTGACTGAATTCTGTATTCTTTGAACGCAAAATTTGACAAATGTAGCTAGTTAATTCTTCAGATGTCGTAAATTTCCAACTTGGACCTTCTTTATCTCTTCTAGCACCACAAAAAATATTATTAGTACAAAAAAACTCCTTTCACGAGATACAAGTCCATAGAAAGTTGTATTTTGTATGGTTGCCGAAAAATCCTAATTCTACTTCCAATATGGCAAGAAACCTTTTTACACAAAACTCTTAATAAAATTATGCAGTAATTGAATAAATCACTGACTTATAAAGTTCAGCTTTAGTTGAATTTTAAAACATGATCAGCTAGGAATAATTTTCTTAACTAACTTTCCAATAAAGTTGCCTCAATTGGTAGACAATTTTTTTGCCAGTTGGCCCTTGGCCAATCAGATATTAGAAACTTGCCTTACCTTCAAGTCACTTATGTCTCTTGAACCTGTCCAATTTTTTAGACGTCAGTAATTTCAAACTTGGAACTTTTCTTGACAAATTTTTACTTACAGAAAGTACCAATAAGATTATTTTCTGAAAAAAGTGGTGTTTAGCATTGTAAAGAAAAAGTCCTTAAGTTCTAAATATGACAAGGAAGCATTTTACACAAAACATTAATAGAATTCTGTCGAAAATAAATAAATCACAGAGTAATAAAGTTCAGCTTTCAGTTCAATGAAAAATTATGATCATCTGTCAATTTGAAATCAGTAGACTTGACTTCATGATACAACTAATAAAGATAGCGCATTGCGCATGTAAGGTTTTGGTCAAAAACACTCTAATGAAGATATAAATCCTTCGTACGTATCACCCTCCAAAACCCATTTGTTTACATTGTTGTATTTGTAATTTTGACATTCTGTCCATGAATAAATGTGAAATTCAAATAACTGATAAACTAAATTTCCACGCACCGGACCTCATTAATTGTGTCTTAGTGTGCGTGTTTTCAAGCACACTAAGAATTACTTTATCAGGTCCGTTTCCGGTTTAGTTTGTAGGCAAACCAATATAGCTACCGAGGATTTATATCTTTACTAGAGTGTTTTTGGTTTTGGTTGTCAAACTATTGTTACGTCACGAACACTCAATCAAATGAAGAGAGCTAGTATATTTAGCGCAATTTCAATCTATTTTCTGTTGTGAATGTAAACGGAAGTGAATTTTAAAAATGTTTTAATCAATAAAGTTATTTAAAGTGGTATTGTTCATAATTTATACAAAAAAAAACATTTATTAATAAACATGGGTGTTTGTTCTGTTTTTGACTGCAACAACAACGAAAGAAATAAGATAACGAAAGATTCCAGCTTTCATAAATTTCCATAAGGAAATTTAAAGCTCTGGAAGCAGTGGGTCTTGTTCAAAGCGTTGTCACAAGCTGTTGGCCTTGGATACCTCGAAGACGAAAGGTGGGAAGAAGGCTATCAACTGTTCAAATATGTAAGTCTCTAAACAGTAATGTATCGCACAGTATTTCAGTTTAAATTTTTTTGCAGACAAATGATTGGTTCGACGTCATGAATGTCAGGTCTCCCTACAGTGATTCACGTGAAAGGGTCCACGCATACGGACTACATTTGGAAACCCAAAATAAAATTTTAGATGACATGTCGATGATGAAATATTGTGGTTATTTTCAATTTTCTTAAGAACTAGAAGACATAAAATCATTTAGTTTTCAGTTTTTGATCAAAAAAAATAAGAGCAAAAAATTTTAAAATAAAAACAATAGTAGATAATCTTGAAGTATTGAAAAATTAAACTTTAAACCTTTTTTTAACTTTTTTAACTCAAAATTTGAGTTTAAAATTAAATTTTTCAAAAATTATGCATAGTTTTGACTTTATTTAAAAACTAGCTAATAGATCAGAATGTTGGCTTTAAAAAAATATATAAAACTTAATTGTAAGTATTACCGTTATTTTGTAATTATTTTTTTCCATTTTAAATAATAATTTTTTTAAATTGCCCCTCCTGCCTAAACGGAGGGAGATAGACCCCCCTTCCATAGTAAAAAATGCTTGTTTTTTACTGTTCTTAAAAAATCCATTGTAATATCTTGAGTTATCGTACTCTTGCCTGGAATAGAAACGCAGGAAGGGGAATGCCGGCATCATGTACCTGCACGCATTAAACTTTATCGATTAGTTTTCCTCACTTCGGCTTACGGAAATCGTCAGATTATATATTATTTGTGAACGTTAAATTATTGCCTTCAAAATAAAAAAAAAATTAGCCACGCTCGAGAAAGTCAAGATGACGTTTTTTTACAAGTTAGTTACCCGCCTACTTCTTATCGTCAGTCGAAAATTGTAAAATTAGTGGAATATACACTTTTTAGCATATAACTAACTTAAACTACCTTAATCTGACGCGCTCGAGAGTTTCAGATGATCAATTTTTTTTTACTAATCTGATCCTTAATCCTTGACGCGTGGTCACATATACGGGGCTAATACTTGGTGGAGGTATTCAATGGGGTACTAGGAGGATTTGACACAAAAATAATATTTTATACTTTTGGACCAACATTTAGCCGACTGGTAAAAACTTCATAACTGAAGATGATCCTTTTATTATTTGTCTTGAAAATTACCAATATTCCAATATGATATTCAAAAGGGTCTTGATGATATGAAGCTCAAAACCAATATTCAAAAAGTGACAAAACCTCCTACTATTTAGGAGGATTTGACAGATCCTTAGGAGGTTTTGACAACTGGTGGGAGGATTTGCCAATCTAATGACTTTTTCCTTTGGACGTCCGGAAGCGTCCAGGAGTGTCCGGAAGTCTTCTGAGACCATCACATTGGCACAATTCATTTCACTTTTTGTGTGGCAGCAAATAATTTCTATTCCACAATTCACCTAAACAGAGTCCAAACCCAAGAATTGAGTAGAAGCAACTTGCAGCGTTCCATTGGATTTCAGAATGAGTGAAACCTTGAGTGAAACCAATGAAAAACGTCATAAGAACTTTTACTTTAAATGAACTACGTAAAAACTTTATTCAATAAATTATTCTTAGATAGGTAGGTACTATATAGGTTACTAGATAAGAAAAGTTTTAATAAATTAAGGCTCTTAAAAAAACTAAAGACTCGTACTTCCTCCGACTTTGTATTTTAACGAATGTTAAATCTTATTTTTTCTTTGGATCTGGAGGTGCCTGGCATTTCTGCAGGGTTTGGGAGCTTGGCTACCAAGTCCATTGACATTTCCAGTTTAATATCTTCAACTAAGGGCTCGTAAAATAAATTTGACCTATTTTGTCTTCGGAAATATTTGACTGTGTATGGTAAAGCGGAATCCTGATCAGCAGCTGCTACCAGTGTTCCCATAACGGCATTATTAATGCTAGATCTAGCATTATAGAGAAGAGAAAAGCATTATGAAATTTTAAAATAATGCTAAAAGATGTTTGTTTTTTAATCATCGATATGGACGTTTTGTATGGATTTTAAAATCTAGCATTTTGTTTTTTGAGCTCCCTTACGATCTAGCATTATAAAATTTGAAATCTAGCATTATGAAATTTGAGATTATGGCAACACTGGCTGCTACCAATCCAACGTAAAAGAACTTCTTTTTATCACCAAATTTTATAAGAACATAATCTCCGGGATTGGCGATAATATGCTTGCTGAATTTAACTCGTTCCGGTTGGTCTTCGTTGCTCTCTTCCCATCGTAGTGACGTGTCCGAATCCCGGAGGCTGTACTTATCGCAGTCTTCACTCGAAGAATCATTCAGTACACGTTTCACGACCTAATTTTTTTTTACCTTAGGAATGCTCCTCATTTGGAGCTTGAGGCTCTTTTTGGCTGCGAGTTCCTCTAAACGGTCCTTTTCTGGAGTATCAGTATAAACTCTGGACTTTCCAACCGGACGACCTGTGGATTTCTTTTTCCTTAATTTCGGAAAAGGGCGAATAGCTTCCGGTGTGGTATGAGTTTTTTCAATTACAGAAGTTAGAGGTGCCGCAGCTGAAGTAGAACCGTCTTCAATGGCAACTAATGTTGGTAATGGTACAGTTGTATCGATGTTAGAGGATTCAATCAAAGGTAATGAATTTATTGAGGCAGCAGCAGTTGACTCCCTTGTTTCTTTATTTTCTTCGAATCCAGCAGGTTCACAAAATTGCGCCTCATGAATCCCGATAGCCAAACTTTTCCAGCTGCTTGCTCATTATGCCAGGAAGAGGGACATTTAATTTTATTTTTTATGGCATACCTACCTTCCTGTATATTAATCTGCCGCGCTTTAGTAAATCCCAAAATCCCTTCTTGGGCTTCCCTACTATAGAAAATTGGTTAACATTTTGATCTTCCAAACGTGTATAATATGTACTTATATCAAGGAACTTTAAATATTCAGTTGTTTCAACATTTTCATATAAGATTCTTCAACATTATTGAAATGAAGGAAGATATTTTTAGAAAAACTGATCCCAGTTTTGTTCACTTTTGTATTCTTAGCATTTTAAATATTATCATGGAATTTATTTCAATAATTGGAAACAAAATGTCAATAAAAAATAATAATTGCTTTCAACCCACGCAATTACACATATTTTTTTAATCCAAAAGTCATTCCTTCATACATTTATTTTAAGTGCTTGTTGTTTACTTTTAATTAAAATTTATCAATTATAGAAGAATTAGAAATAAAAGCCCATAAACGAGGTCATTTTTGTTTTCTTAAGCGAATAATCAAGTTTATGTACACATACATACATACATATAAAAATGTGTTCCGATAAAATGACACAATACAATTTTAATTGATATTAGTATTTTCTTTTCTTGAATATTATTTTTTCATTTCTCGGAATCATGTAAAGTACATTAAAAAGGTTAGAACTTTGATTTCAGTGTGTGCTGAATAATCAAAATCAACTTAACTGTTCCAAAAACCTATTTGGCCTTTTGGAAGTTATTTTAAACTAAAATAATATTTTGTACGTATCTGCTTTGCAGACAGTGTAAGGATGAAACAGTTTTGTACTTTTAAACTAATTATTCATCCACACAACGGAAAAAAAGAGCAGAGATAACAACAAAAATCTTCGGTGATGATCATGACGGCACCAACATTTACATAAATAACAGCATGACGTCTCATACTCGTGAACTCTTTAATGCAGCTAAGAAGGTGAAGGTGACAAAAAAATATAAATTCATATGGATGAGAAACAATGTAATTTTTTTGCGCAAGAAAGAAGGTGACAGTGTTGTCAGAGTAAATTGCTCTGACGACTTAAATAATTTATAAAATTAAATATTTAATTGTTATATAATTATGAATTCTGAATTTTCTTATAGTGCAAAAAATTATGTAAAAACTATTGAATATATGTCACCCTTAATAATTCATCAAAACATTCGTAGTATGAGAAAAAATTTTGATCCTTTTCTTGCTCATTTTGAAGCTTTAAATTTTGAAACTGATTTTATTTTTTTAACAGAAATTTGGTTGTACGACTACGAGCTTTCAGACTATAATATATCTGGTTATGTATTATATGGCAATTGCAATAATTCATATAGTGCAGGTGGTGTTGCAGTGTTTATCAAAGACACAATTGAATGCGAAGTTGTTTTTTATAATCTGAGCAGTGTAGCGACTGCCTAGAACGGCGATGGTGCGGCTGGAGGAACCGTCGGCAAACCGAGGCGTCTTCAGCGCGTAAGTGAGATCTAAAATGAAAAGAAAATAAAAGATTTATTTATTTAAATGAAAAATAGAAGTAAGTAATCGTTTACTTACGATATTTATACTCGTTGCCGGTCGGAGACGTGGGTTCATTCCCACTGAAAAATCCTGGGCGGCCGCCATCACGTCTCTAGTTTGCATAAGAACTTCGGCAAGCAAGGCGTCGTCGGCGCTATGAAATGACCTGAAACAAAAAAGGAAACAAATACAATAAAATTAAAATAACACCCGTATGAAGGTGTACCTACGATATTTTGGCTTCTTGCCGAATCAAGAACGCCCCGAGCGTTGCACACCGTCGGCAAACCGAGCCTTCTTCAACGTAAAGTAAGTAAAGTGAGTTCCGGAGTAAGCCACGGTATTTCTACTCAAACGCCCGACTTGAAACGTGGGTTCTTCCCCACTGAACAGATGGGAGCGGCCGCCACCACCATCTCCAGTACATACTTTTGGCAAGCGAGGCGTCGTCGGCGCGATGAAAATGACCTGCAACGAAATATCAACATTGTAGGTGAAATAACACACATATGAATGGTACTTACGATATTGTTGCTCCTTGCCCAGTCAAAAACGTCCTGAGCGTCACACCCCGTCGGCAACTAAGGCGTCTTCAGCGCGGAGGAAAGATCTAGAAATGAAAAATAAAAAGAAATGAATCAAATAAATGAAAAAAAAGTAAGCAATCATAGGTTTACTTACGATTTTGTTTACTCGTTGCCTGGCTTAAATAGGTGATGTTGATCTGGGTGTGACCGCAATTTGTGGATTAGCTGAAAATATAACAAAAAGAATATTAATGAAAAATTCTAGTCTCACTAATTAAGCCGTTAGGCGAATTTTGTTGTTTTTTGTTGTTTACTTACCTCGTTGTAGTTGCTGCCGGCTCCATTGATAGAAAAATACAAATGGCTGTAAGTAAAGGAAACAGTGACGACAAACAATTGGAAAGCCTTCCTGGAAAGTCTTCCTGGAAGGATATCTGGAATAGGAAGTTCTAAAAGGTTAAGGGAGATGTGCAATGGGAGTTGTTGTGACGAGTAGGTTAGAGTGTTTGTTTTTGTGGTTAACTTAAGATTTGAGAATGTGAAATGGTAATGTGAGTTGCAAGTGATTTAAGGATGTGAATGTTGAAAATTAAGAGATGTTTGTTTTAATGTTATGCTGTGCAGTTTATTAGTGTTTTTATAATTTTTGTTTGTGTTTTACATGTATGTACATAAGTTTAGAAAAATATAGTGACAAAAAAAAATAGGTGACAACAATACAAAATGACTAACGTAATGATAACATAAATAATGATATTATTTATTCAAAGCAACGATAACAAATGTGACGAACGCGAATAAATAGAGATTTTGACAAAAGAACTGAAAAGAATTACACAAATTTTATTTGTTATGGACTGGACGAACGCCGACCGTGGTGAGATCGGACGTGTATACAGCGGTGGGATGTTTCAGCCAGCGAACAGGCTAAAGCAACTGCGGCGGCTTAAGAATTATCGCGGATATGACAAAGCATTAATGAAAAGGAACAAAGAAACGATTACAAACAAGGTCTGTGAAAGTTTTTTGTTAAGTTTAGAGGACATTTGAAGATCGATAGTCGTGCGGTAATGAAGTAGACAAAAGTTGTTTGAAGGAACAAAGGATCTTTAAAGTGTTTCGAAACAGTTGTGCCCAAGGAATTTGGAATTAAGTCCTGTTAACTTTTGAACGTTTTTAAGGAAATAAAAAGGGTGAGTGCGCTAGGTCCTTAATAAAGTGGTGATAGTTTCGGAAAACATAACTAATTCGAGTGTTTTGTGTGTGTTTTTTTATTGGTGATACAGGGTGGTAATTCTGTCAACGAAGACGCACGAGTAGCCAAAGATAGCCGTGGTACTGAGGCAGTTAGGCCCAGAAATAGAGCGAGCATATCGCCCGTGAGTCTCCGGGTGCCAAGTAAGGTTGTTTAAAAAAAAAGTTATCGGTAAAGCAGGTTTTAACGTAATGTTAAATTAGGTGCCGGCGGCAAGCCGCAGAAAGACACCCCTTTTCTTTTTTTTTTCTTTCCGGTTTTTTTTTTCTGTCCTATATAAACATATAGTTCTTCTTTGTGGTTCGAACGAAAAGTTTTGAGGAGCCAAATCATTTCGAAGTCGGAGCCAATTTTGGCTGAAGATATAACCATTCGCACGACATATCGTAAAGAGTGCTGCTACGCACGACGGCCGAAGTCGCTCCAAACGAAGTTCCATTAGCTTTATTCAGTAAATCTAACAAAAAAAAAAAAGGGTTCTTCAACTCCAGCAAGAATCCCCTTCAAGAGCGTCGAGAGCGCGGGGTTGGCGATGCGACGCGCAAGAGCGTACGGAGCGTTTTTTTTTATATATATACATTTTTCTTTGTGTTGCAATTTAATTCGTCAAGCGAAATCTAAACATCCATTTTGAGAGTTTTACTTATATATTAATTAAAGTTACTGTCTTAATTTTTAAAATTTTTGCGTGCCACAAAAGAGTGTGGAAAAGATTTATACCGGCAATTTGATAAGAATCCGTGGAGGGAATTCTTTCCAATCTCGCTCGTGGGAAGCAAGATTTTGCCCCTGCGTACGAACCGCATATAGAGCTCTATCTGTAGGTAGGATACTAAGGGTGTTCGCTTTGTCCTCATTGGTGTGAATTGATACACCGTTCCATTAATTGCGAGATCTTTGGGGAGGGTTTGGTTTACCAAGGAAATCCGGTATATTTTCCAGATTTTTTTTTGGTATTTTAATATATTTATAATGTTTTTGATTATTGTTTAAAAAAACCATTTTTATATTATAATTTCTTAAAATTTTTGATTTTATTATTATATTCAAGTAATTTAAAATACATGTCCATGTTTATTGTTTAATCAAATTGATTTTTAATGTATACAATCAAATTTCGCTTTCGCTTGTTGTGCATCAATAAATGAACATTTTTGATGATTTTTTTTATATCGAACAAATCATATTTTGGTGATTTTTTCTGTGATTTTTGGGGTTGAGCGATAGCTCAATGGAGTTTTGAAGTGTTATTCTAGGGGGTGATTAAAGGTAAGCTAGGGGAAGTGGCGAAAATGACTTTTTCAGGTTTGATGATGACCATTTAGAGGAATTCCGGTCAAGGGGAATCCGGACTTCCAACGGCCTGCCGGGTTCCACGGAGGGGAGGGAACATTAGGCCAAGCTGCGCCGTCACCTGCAGCCCTCAAGTGTGGTGGATCATCAGTGGTGGTATCGCATTTTAGGTTTTCGATCTCTCCAGGCATGATTTATGTTTTTGAAATAGGAGGAGGTCCGTTCGCGAGGGCAAGATCCCCCCCATTCCGGCGAGCTCAGCCGAGCACAGCAAGCATGCCGCGACCCTCGCAGCGGACGGCTGCGCATCCTCTCTCACCTTCTTAGGCCTTCTTTCTTTATCTATCCTTTCTGTCTCCTTTTCCATTTCCTTTCCAATCCGCCGTCTTTTCCGAGTTTTATCCGTTTCTCTTTTTCTACCTTTGTTCTATTTATTAATTCTGACATCTGTCAAACCTTTTCTTTCCAGCCTAAGACGATCTGTCACTGCACTGACATCCGGAGTGACAGCGAGGAGTGCCAGCGCTGCGGCCGGTCCTTAGCCGGTCGTATGAACATAGACATTTCATTTTTCTTTCTCTTCTTCTTCTATCCTCTATTATTTTCTTCATCTTTCATCTTCTTTCTATTTCAAATGGCGCCCAACGTCTGTGGCCGAAGTTAAGCCATGGGCAAGTAACATTGCAAATGGCGAACTTTCGGTTGTGCCCTAGTTTTTCCTAATGTCCCGACTTTTTTTCGTTAAATATGTCAAGTCGAGGCGTAAGTCTTAATAACGATAGCTCTTGAGAAGGCGTTTTAATTGCGACGACTCGGTTTGGCATACGAGACAGGAACGGTCGGAACATCTAAGTGTCTAGTCAGTTGTGTTCCTTCGATGTTAGGTTGTCATGTCTTCATAGGTATAGTCTTTACATAACCTTTGAATTGCGGATAACAGGTCGGAGTCTAAAGAAATCGCAACTGACTTCTCTAGTTTGAGTCGTCCTTGTCGTTGAGATCGAGGCATAGCGTAAGTCTTTGTCAAGATAGCTTTTAAGAAAGCTTGTCAAATTGCGACGCGATGTTTCGACTCCGACGGCAGGAACGAGTTGAAATTGTCTACGTGTCGTTTTAATGTTTTTTTTTTAAATCCACCACACTTTGAGTAAACGATATTTTTTTTCCTTTGGAGAGTCATCATCAAACGAAATGAAAGTCAAAAAATTTCGTCAACACAAATTCAGAGTAAGCCACTTCCCTGGCTACCCCAACCACCCCCGAATCACAAATACAATTACAAACAAACATACACATAGCTAATATTAATGCGAAATCGATTACAATTCATACATTATTTTTAAAGAGGTTTCAGAGATATTTTCTTGAGTACATTTTTGCAGAGGTTTATTTTTGTTGCGAGAAGTTTTCTTGAAATTGATTAAGTTTTTTTTGTGGAAATTGAGGTTTTGCCATCTATTTGTTTATGATTTTTTTTCTTGAGTCTAGTGTTAGTTCATTTTCGATATTTTCTTATTTAGTTATTTTTGTATTTTTTTTGTCAAATTGGTGATTGGTAGTAAATAAGTTTAGGTCTTAAGTCAAAAAAAAAAAACACAAAAATCCAAAACAAAAAAAAATTAAAAGAATATATATAAAAAAAAAGCAAACAAAAAAAAATAAAATTTATTACTTGGTAGTAGGTTAAATCCTTAGCTTAATCGCTTAAGATTTTAACAATTAAGGTTTAGGTCTTATAGTTTTATTTTTTTTTAATATCCTTGGTTGTTAGTCGGTTTTGACATCAACAATTTTTCTTATCAAATAGTATTTTTGAGTCTAAGTTTGATAATTTAATTTTTTCTCGTAAGGAGTATATTATTTTAGATACAATTTTCATATTTGCTTCATAGAAGTTCAATTCTTTTTGCAAATTCATGAATTTTTGTTTTTTATTTATTTATTTATTAATTTTGTTCAATTATTTATTTATTTATTTATTATTTATATTTTATATTTATCTATTATTAATTTATTCATTTCATTTATGAAGTTTTAGTGTAGTTTCTTCCTTCGTATTTTTATTTATTCTTGTTTTTTTTCTTACTATTTTTTTTTTTTGTTAACGATTTATTTATTTATTTAATCATTTTTTCTTTCAGTTATTTATTACTTCAAATTTTTTTTAGTTATTATTATTTATTTAACCATTCATTTATTTATTCCATAATTATCCTTTTTATTTTCATTTCTTATATGTTAGTTATTCTTATTGCAAATTACAATTTAGGTTTTTTTTGTATTTTTTTTTTTTCAAATTTTTCAGTTTTTTTGGTGAGTTATTTATTATTGTAGTCGTTTCCATTTTATCCTAGTTTGCAATAGGTCATTGGGTTTTAGAGAGGAAAAGGTATAGATACACAATCCGTATAACTTGCTAGGATTTCTTGGAGAGTCACCCTAGAGTAGTTTTTTTTTAAGTAGGTTATGAGTGATAACCCTGTGGTCAAGAAACCAAGAAAGCCACGCAAAACACAAGTTTTCCATAGACCCGTCACCCGCCGACAACTGAAACTAGTGGGAATCGACGACGCCATGCCCATGAGTCGCACTCCACCACCCGGATTGATTGATCAAAATAGTCAAGATCCACCATCTATTGATAAGGGACCGAGCGATCCAACCAATCAAAATCCGGAACTGATGGACAAGCCAGGTAGTTCGAAAGGTCAGGTCGTGGGTGATATGATGAGACTAAATCCACCTGTCCAAGGGACATCATGTGGGACCAGCAGGTCCGATGAAACCGACAATACAGTTACCACTCCCGCATATAGCAATCTGACTTCAGCAGAAGAGGGAAACCGAAGGTCAGACCAAACGAGGGGGGTTGAAATTCCAGCGGAAAGGGTGAACAATGCCAGCTTGATGGACTTCGAGCCAGTGTATCCGACCCAAGATGCAGCCTTGACTGGGCAAACATCTAGAAACTGTGAAGATCGAGAGGGTGAAATAACTGCAAGTAGCGTATCAGCTGAACTTAAAACGCTAATTAATCTAGCTGTCGTGAACGCGTACGAGTCTTACACCAGCTCGATAAGCGGAAACGTCTCAGAGGCCGTCAGAAGTGAAGTAGAGCGAGGATTCTTAGATTTCATGAAGGAAATCAACTACGCCACACGACCAACTCCACCACTCTCAGAAAGAGTCCGGCCGACAAAGGAACCTCAACCGTCGACGTCCAGAGCTGCACTTGAAAGTATGCAAGCTCCGCCGATTCAACTTCCGGCGAGGAACTTGCCACCACCAATGTCTAATAATTCACAAAGAGTGACTCCGGAGTTTCTACACGCGCAGGCAAGTCAATATTCTGATAGACTTCCACCACAGCCGGATCATTCTAGGCGAATGATCCAAGAGAGGCTATATGTTGAGCGAACCCATCCCTATGGTCAGGAGCCTAATGGACACAGGATGCCATATCCACCAGATGGATACCATCAGGGAGAAGATCGCCACCCTGAACCCCAATTTAGGTCACCACCCAACTATCCGCAAAGACCAGGGAGACAACCGATTCGCATCGATAAGTGGGGGATAAGTTTTGAAGGAAAGCCCGATCGACTGACCGTCGAAGACTTCATTTTTCGCGTAGAGCTACTCCAACGTCAGCACGGATGTACGTGGGCAGAAATCCTAAGGGACTTCCACCTGCTACTAGCGGGGACCGCGTATGAATGGTACTGGCAGTACCAGCGAACTAGTTATCGTCCGGACTGGACGGGACTCAGAGACGCGCTAATGCGTCAATTCAGAAACTCCAAGTCCGACCTAGAGATCATGAGGGATATCATGGATAGACGACAAGGAGCTTGGGAGTCTATCGACACATATTTTGCTTCCATATACAAAATGAAGAGTCAACTGAGAATTCAAATCTCCGAGGATGAGTTAGTCCGAATCCTAAAAAGGAATTTGAACGAACGGATCGGGAGATTGGTATACCCGCAAGCGCTCTTTAACTTAGAACAGCTGAGGCGAGCGTGCAAGGATGCTGAATATGCCTTCCCATCGCGTGGGGCAGAGCGTGAGCGAGACGTCGCTAGACCAGTAAGGCAACCAAACCGGTTTGTAGCAAACGAGCTGGCTTACGAAGATCCCGATTATGAGGAAGAACATATAGACGCTTTCCAGCAAGCGAATGTTCGACCTCGAACCAACAAAATCAGCAGCGAAACAAAAACATTAAAGTGTTGGAATTGCCACACGGTTGGTCATTCTTATGTAGATTGCCCTTCTCCATCCAATAGGATATATTGTTTCGGATGCGGAAAAGAAGGCGTCATTAAACCAAATTGTCCGCAATGTCGACCGGAAAACGCGAGGTCGAACGCGAGGAGCCTGGGGGAGTCGCGTTCGACACAGACACCCCAAGAACCACCTCGAACATTGTAACTGAACAACCTCAATTGAACGTAAATGACCAAACCATCACAATATTAAAAAGGGACAAAATAAAAGATAATTTAAGTAACAAGACGATAGACATTAATAGAATCTGTTTCCACATAAAGCCCTTACACATACGCTTAAAACAATATAAGGAAACAAGGGAAAGAATATTCAACCCAAAGGTAAATGACATATCCAAACGAATAGACAAGACACGAGAGAGGTATCGTCTGAGAAAGACAGTTAGGAATAGTATATCAGCGACGACAGTTTTCACTAATTCTGATCCTCGGCCTTATGCCAGAATTCAAATAGGCACGAAGGTACTGTACGGTTTACTTGACAGTGGCGCGAGTATCAGCATTCTTGGAAAAAACTGTTTGGAATTTGTCGAAGAAGTAGGTTTAAGTGTAATTAAGCATAATTCCGGAGTCAAAACGGCAGACGGGAAAAGCCAAGAAATAGTTGGAAAAGTTAAGAGTAGGTTAGGATATAACGGGATAGAAGACGAAATTATGTTTTATTTAGTTCCAGGCCTCGACCAAGAATGTTATCTTGGGGTTGACTTCTGGAGAGCTTTTCGTGTCGCTCCAAATATAATTAGTTCTATTACAGAACCGGAAGTCATAACACACCCCAATGCCCATGTTTTGTCGCCTGAACAACAATCCCGATTAGAAGCAGTCAAGATGAAGTTCCTGGACTACGAGCGCCACGGACTTGGGAAAACGTCCTTAATGAGTCATGTTATTGACACCGGCGACGCGATTCCCGTAAAGCAACGCCATTACCCGGTATCTCCAGCGGTACAAGCCTTGCTCTATAAAGAACTTGATAGGATGCTGGAGATAGGAGTAATCGAGGAAAGCGAAAGCCCCTGGTGTTCACCAGTAGTCTTAATTAAAAAAGTAGGAGAAAATGGTGATATAAAATATCGATTTTGCCTCGATTCGCGCAGGGTTAACGCAGTAACGAAGAAGGACGCGAATCCGCTTCCTCACATTGATGGTCTACTTAGTCGCTTGCCAGATACCTATTTCATTAGTAGCGTTGACCTTAAAGAAGCGTTCTGGCAGATACCGCTGGAGGAAACCAGTAGGGAGAAGACGGCGTTTGCGGTGCCAGGGCGACCCTTGTACCAGTTTACCGTCATGCCCTTTGGGTTGTGTAACGCGGCCCAAAGGTTGTGTCGGTTAATGGACAAGGTGATCCCTGCCCGTTTACGGGATCGCGTCTTCGTATATTTAGACGATTTATTGATTATAGCCCCGGATTTTGAAAGTCATGTTAGTTTGTTGGAGGAGGTAGCTACCTGTCTTAGACAGGCGAACCTCACCATCAACGTTAAAAAGTCCCGTTTTTGTTTCAAGGAACTGAAGTATTTGGGTTTTATCGTTGGTGGTGGGAAATTAAAGACAGATCCTGAAAAAGTTGAAGCAGTAGCCAACTTTCCGATCCCGAAGAATCCCAGACAGGTTAGGAGGTTTTTAGGTCTTGCAGGCTGGTATAGGCGGTTTGTGAAAGACTTTTCCACTTTAACAGCCCCATTAACGGACACATTAAAAAAGTCAAAGACGAAGTTTGAAATGACTAAAGAAGCTCAAGAAGCTTTCGAGGAGCTAAAGAAAACTTTAACTTCAGCACCCGTACTATCACATCCCGATTTCAAGAAACCATTTTACATCCAGTGTGATGCGTCGGATTCCGGAATAGGCGCAGTCCTGTTTCAAAAAACGGAAGACCAAGGTGAACAACCGATATCGTTCTTCTCGCAGAAGCTAAACGCTTGTCAGAAAAACTACAGTGTGACCGAGAAGGAATGTATGGCAGCAGTGATGGCGGTGAAGCGATTCAGGCCCTATGTTGAAGGCATGAACTTCACCATCATAACTGATCACTCTAGCCTGAAATGGCTTATGACCATGAAGGATCTGAGTGGTCGACTAGCAAGGTGGAGTCTAGAGCTCCAAGCATATGCCGTCAGCATAGAGCACCGGAAAGGTTCACTGAACGTCGTGCCAGACACGCTTTCTCGGGCACACTTAGATGCAGTTTCTTTAGAACAGGCAGCTCCTTTGATCGACCTGGACTCCGATGAGTTCAAGTCCGAAGAATATGTCGAACTCTTGAAGTCGATTCGTCTCCATCAAGAAGAGTTACCCGATTTGAAAATCATAGATGATTTCATTTATAAAAAAAGCTTCCAAAACATTGACAGCGAAGTCCTAAATGAACACCAATGGAGTTTATGGGTACCTTCGAACCTCACTAATGAAATAATCATGAAAGTTCATGATCCACCACAATCTGCACATGGCGGCATAGCAAAAACTTTGCATAGGATACGACAATTTTTCTATTGGCCAAATATGACCATTCAAGTCCGAAATTATATTGCTAATTGTGTTATATGTAAACAGTCTAAAGCGTCCAATGTAGTTTCTCGTCCTCCAATAACAAACAGTTACTCTACGGATAGACCATTTCAGAAACTGTACATTGATTTCATTGGTCCGTACCCGCGTTCCAAAAGAGGAAACGCGTATGTATTTGTTGTCCTGGACCACCTGTCCAAATTTGTATTTTTGAAGCCTTTGCGTGCTGCAAATGCTTCCAGTGTTGTTCGTTTCTTGCGTGATGAAGTGTTCAATACGTTTGGAGTGCCCCAGTTAATACACTCGGACAATGGTAAGCAATTCCTTTCGAAAGAGTTTCAAAATTTTTTGTCAACGTACGGAGTAAGGCACTTCAAGACTGCCAACTACGCCCCGCAGTCCAATGCATCGGAGCGAGTTAACCGAACGTTGCTTGCTGCTATTCGTTCCTATCTCCAGACCGACCAGCGCGATTGGGATAGTCACTTAAGTGAGATAGCAGCGGCCTTAAGAAGCTCGGTGCATTCAGCAACTGGCACTTCACCATATTATGCCCTGTTCGGGATGAATATGATGCTGCATGGGACCAGCTACGAAATCGCGAACAAGTTAAATAACTTAGCTGATGGTGAAATAGCCATAATTCCCAGACAAGCTAAATTACAAGTAATTCGCGATAAATTGAAAGAAAATATTCTTCAAAGTAACGCAAGAACCGCAAAAGTGTACAACCTTCGTTCGAGAAACGTAAAGTACAGTCCCGGACAAGAAGTCTTCAAACGTAATTTTGTCCTTAGTGATTCGTCTAAGTTAACGTCAGCCAAGTTATGTCCAAAATTTGTTAAGTGTCGAGTAGTTAAAGCCGTAGGTAAAAACCTTTATGAACTTGAGAATCTAGTTGGTAAAAGCATAGGTATCTTTCACGCAAAAGATATCAAGCAATGAAAAGGTTGTCTTGTTGAATATTTACAATAACTTCAACTAGCTCTAGTCATAACATGTGTCTAGTCAGAACATGTGTCTAGTCAGAACATGTCACTAGTCAGAACAAGAATTCAAAACAATATAATTATAGTTAAGCCTTAAGCTGGGTGCGAAATCACCAGACATCATTGAACTATAAGCAATAACCCTGTGATAACGAACAAGCGTGTTCAGACGAAAGTCCATAAGTACCTGTACTCTTTGACCAAAATGTCCTCCACTGTACCTGATTAGCTTTAAGTCTTACTTTAAGTTAGAATTAAGTGCTAATCTGTGATACGCGAGGATATATATGTTTTTTGTTTATGAAGACTGACTAAAATAGTATTAAGGCCCACTGTGATATGAAAACATGAAGAGACATAGACTGATTAGAATATAAAGAACACCCTGTGATGAACAATTTTTTTTAAAGACTGACTAGATTTTAAGAAGCTCGACTGTGATATTTATATACTTTTTCTTATATATACACCAACTAGAATTTAAGATCAACCTGCGATATGAAAATGTTTTACCTACTGAATGACTAAATACTTGAGGGATAATTGTGCAATACACCAACAAGATTATTTTTATACAAGACTGATTAGGCTAGGTTAATGAGGAACTGTGATATCAAATTTTATTAGAAGACTGAATAGAATAGTAAGATGGGAGGTGTTAACGAACAAACGACATTATCAGGAAATTTAAGATTACCTTAATATTCCAGATAAGCCCCGAAATACTGATCGACCGCCGACCCAGTTCACGTTCACGACCCGGTTGCATAAAAGGCAGGATTAACTCCAATAGAGAAATCTCCTTTTAATACATTTTAAAAATCTCACAAGCAATAACGCGCGACTAAATAATTCAACTGTGATATGGTCAAGGCCCTTTACACCTTGACCAGAGCAAAACATCTGTGATTATTTTTGTATTTGTTGTTGTTAGTTTAAGGCCAGATATATTTATACTATTTATTCGTCGCATTCGTCTCATTTGTTGTTGTTTTATTTTGCTTAACCTAAATTTAACACTTTATTTTTTTTTTCAAATTATAAAATGAAAACAAGGTTCAAATGTTGTTTAAATGGTCCTAATGACCTTGTAAAATAATTACATATTATATAGTTTGAACCAAAATAAAATAAAGAAATAGGTATAATAGAATAATAACTTAACTAAGTCTAACCTGGATATTGCCCGGCTTGAGACGTGGGTTCTTCCCCACTGAAAAGTACTGAGTGGCTGGTGCAGTTGGTTGAATTATCGGCAAACAGAAGCGCCGATATTTTCACTCGTTGCCAAACGGAGACGTTGGTTCTTCCATATTGAAAGCGGCAGCCGTCACCGTCTCTGTTTCATGAGAATCCCTCAAGCAACGCAGAGTTTTTGTTAAGGCGATGGTGCGGTTAGAGGAATCATCGGCAATAGAGGCGTCTTCAGCGCGGAAATTAGATCTAAGAAAATAGAGAAAACAAATTAATTAATTAAATACAAAATAAAAAAAAAAAGCAATCATTTACTCACGATATTTATACTCATTGCCCGGCTTGAGACGTGGGTTCTTCCCCACTGTGAGCGGCAGCCGTCACCGTCACTGTTTCGAGTGAATCCCTCAAGCAGCGCCGGAGTTTTGTAGCGACTGCCTAGAACGGCGATGGTGCGGCTGGAGGAACCGTCGGCAAACCGAGGCGTCTTCAGCGCGTAAGTGAGATCTAAAATGAAAAGAAAATAAAAGATTTATTTATTTAAATGAAAAATAGAAGTAAGTAATCGTTTACTTACGATATTTATACTCGTTGCCGGTCGGAGACGTGGGTTCATTCCCACTGAAAAATCCTGGGCGGCCGCCATCACGTCTCTAGTTTGCATAAGAACTTCGGCAAGCAAGGCGTCGTCGGCGCTATGAAATGACCTGAAACAAAAAAGGAAACAAATACAATAAAATTAAAATAACACCCGTATGAAGGTGTACCTACGATATTTTGGCTTCTTGCCGAATCAAGAACGCCCCGAGCGTTGCACACCGTCGGCAAACCGAGCCTTCTTCAACGTAAAGTAAGTAAAGTGAGTTCCGGAGTAAGCCACGGTATTTCTACTCAAACGCCCGACTTGAAACGTGGGTTCTTCCCCACTGAACAGATGGGAGCGGCCGCCACCACCATCTCCAGTACATACTTTTGGCAAGCGAGGCGTCGTCGGCGCGATGAAAATGACCTGCAACGAAATATCAACATTGTAGGTGAAATAACACACATATGAATGGTACTTACGATATTGTTGCTCCTTGCCCAGTCAAAAACGTCCTGAGCGTCACACCCCGTCGGCAACTAAGGCGTCTTCAGCGCGGAGGAAAGATCTAGAAATGAAAAATAAAAAGAAATGAATCAAATAAATGAAAAAAAAGTAAGCAATCATAGGTTTACTTACGATTTTGTTTACTCGTTGCCTGGCTTAAATAGGTGATGTTGATCTGGGTGTGACCGCAATTTGTGGATTAGCTGAAAATATAACAAAAAGAATATTAATGAAAAATTCTAGTCTCACTAATTAAGCCGTTAGGCGAATTTTGTTGTTTTTTGTTGTTTACTTACCTCGTTGTAGTTGCTGCCGGCTCCATTGATAGAAAAATACAAATGGCTGTAAGTAAAGGAAACAGTGACGACAAACAATTGGAAAGCCTTCCTGGAAAGTCTTCCTGGAAGGATATCTGGAATAGGAAGTTCTAAAAGGTTAAGGGAGATGTGCAATGGGAGTTGTTGTGACGAGTAGGTTAGAGTGTTTGTTTTTGTGGTTAACTTAAGATTTGAGAATGTGAAATGGTAATGTGAGTTGCAAGTGATTTAAGGATGTGAATGTTGAAAATTAAGAGATGTTTGTTTTAATGTTATGCTGTGCAGTTTATTAGTGTTTTTATAATTTTTGTTTGTGTTTTACATGTATGTACATAAGTTTAGAAAAATATAGTGACAAAAAAAAATAGGTGACAACAATACAAAATGACTAACGTAATGATAACATAAATAATGATATTATTTATTCAAAGCAACGATAACAAATGTGACGAACGCGAATAAATAGAGATTTTGACAAAAGAACTGAAAAGAATTACACAAATTTTATTTGTTATGGACTGGACGAACGCCGACCGTGGTGAGATCGGACGTGTATACAGCGGTGGGATGTTTCAGCCAGCGAACAGGCTAAAGCAACTGCGGCGGCTTAAGAATTATCGCGGATATGACAAAGCATTAATGAAAAGGAACAAAGAAACGATTACAAACAAGGTCTGTGAAAGTTTTTTGTTAAGTTTAGAGGACATTTGAAGATCGATAGTCGTGCGGTAATGAAGTAGACAAAAGTTGTTTGAAGGAACAAAGGATCTTTAAAGTGTTTCGAAACAGTTGTGCCCAAGGAATTTGGAATTAAGTCCTGTTAACTTTTGAACGTTTTTAAGGAAATAAAAAGGGTGAGTGCGCTAGGTCCTTAATAAAGTGGTGATAGTTTCGGAAAACATAACTAATTCGAGTGTTTTGTGTGTGTTTTTTATTGGTGATACAGGGTGGTAATTCTGTCAACGAAGACGCACGAGTAGCCAAAGATAGCCGTGGTACTGAGGCAGTTAGGCCCAGAAATAGAGCGAGCATATCGCCCGTGAGTCTCCGGGTGCCAAGTAAGGTTGTTTAAAAAAAAAGTTATCGGTAAAGCAGGTTTTAACGTAATGTTAAATTAGGTGCCGGCGGCAAGCCGCAGAAAGACACCCCTTTTCTTTTTTTTTTCTTTCCGGTTTTTTTTTTTCTGTCCTATATAAACATATAGTTCTTCTTTGTGGTTCGAACGAAAAGTTTTGAGGAGCCAAATCATTTCGAAGTCGGAGCCAATTTTGGCTGAAGATATAACCATTCGCACGACATATCGTAAAGAGTGCTGCTACGCACGACGGCCGAAGTCGCTCCAAACGAAGTTCCATTAGCTTTATTCAGTAAATCTAACAAAAAAAAAAAAAGGGTTCTTCAACTCCAGCAAGAATCCCCTTCAAGAGCGTCGAGAGCGCGGGGTTGGCGATGCGACGCGCAAGAGCGTACGGAGCGTTTTTTTTTATATATATACATTTTTCTTTGTGTTGCAATTTAATTCGTCAAGCGAAATCTAAACATCCATTTTGAGAGTTTTACTTATATATTAATTAAAGTTACTGTCTTAATTTTTAAAATTTTTGCGTGCCACAAAAGAGTGTGGAAAAGATTTATACCGGCAATTTGATAAGAATCCGTGGAGGGAATTCTTTCCAATCTCGCTCGTGGGAAGCAAGATTTTGCCCCTGCGTACGAACCGCATATAGAGCTCTATCTGTAGGTAGGATACTAAGGGTGTTCGCTTTGTCCTCATTGGTGTGAATTGATACACCGTTCCATTAATTGCGAGATCTTTGGGGAGGGTTTGGTTTACCAAGGAAATCCGGTATATTTTCCAGATTTTTTTTTGGTATTTTAATATATTTATAATGTTTTTGATTATTGTTTAAAAAAACCATTTTTATATTATAATTTCTTAAAATTTTTGATTTTATTATTATATTCAAGTAATTTAAAATACATGTCCATGTTTATTGTTTAATCAAATTGATTTTTAATGTATACAATCAAATTTCGCTTTCGCTTGTTGTGCATCAATAAATGAACATTTTTGATGATTTTTTTTATATCGAACAAATCATATTTTGGTGATTTTTTCTGTGATTTTTGGGGTTGAGCGATAGCTCAATGGAGTTTTGAAGTGTTATTCTAGGGGGTGATTAAAGGTAAGCTAGGGGAAGTGGCGAAAATGACTTTTTCAGGTTTGATGATGACCATTTAGAGGAATTCCGGTCAAGGGGAATCCGGACTTCCAACGGCCTGCCGGGTTCCACGGAGGGGAGGGAACATTAGGCCAAGCTGCGCCGTCACCTGCAGCCCTCAAGTGTGGTGGATCATCAGTGGTGGTATCGCATTTTAGGTTTTCGATCTCTCCAGGCATGATTTATGTTTTTGAAATAGGAGGAGGTCCGTTCGCGAGGGCAAGATCCCCCCCATTCCGGCGAGCTCAGCCGAGCACAGCAAGCATGCCGCGACCCTCGCAGCGGACGGCTGCGCATCCTCTCTCACCTTCTTAGGCCTTCTTTCTTTATCTATCCTTTCTGTCTCCTTTTCCATTTCCTTTCCAATCCGCCGTCTTTTCCGAGTTTTATCCGTTTCTCTTTTTCTACCTTTGTTCTATTTATTAATTCTGACATCTGTCAAACCTTTTCTTTCCAGCCTAAGACGATCTGTCACTGCACTGACATCCGGAGTGACAGCGAGGAGTGCCAGCGCTGCGGCCGGTCCTTAGCCGGTCGTATGAACATAGACATTTCATTTTTCTTTCTCTTCTTCTTCTATCCTCTATTATTTTCTTCATCTTTCATCTTCTTTCTATTTCAGCAGTGCCGATATAATTAAAGTAAATTGTGTTTTTCAAAACGAAAAATTTTGTTTTGTATGTGTGTATCGCTTACATGAAACAGGCTTAAATATTTTTTTTCAACAATTAGAAAATCTTTTAAAGAATATAAAAACAACAAATCTCATTTTATTAGGAGATTTTAACATAGACATTCTTGTAAATAATACAGATTCGGACAATTACTTAATGCTTATGTCTTCTTATGGGTTAAAGTCAATTATAAATGAACCTACGCGAATCACAAATACGTCCCAAACTTGTATCGATCACATATTCTTAAGATTGACACCTGTTTGGTTTGATGGGTTATTAGGTCAAGTAATCGATTTCAAGATCACAGACCATTGCATAATAATCTTAAAATTAAAACGATTAATTCAGAATAGCGTTAAAAAAAATATTCCATTCCAACTAAAACAAGCTGTCAATTTTCCAACTCTTTTGGAGGCATTAAAGTTCAAATTTTGGGATCAGGTTTACAATGAAACTAATCCTTCGCAAGCGTATGACTTATTTATAAGCATTCTTAATTCACATATTAATGAATCAACCTCTTCTCGTACTAATCTTCACAATGCTTGTAATCTAAAACGTTTTAGGCCATGGATTAGCAAGAACTTAGTTACTTTAATTAAAAAGAAAAACTCGGTTTGGAAAAAATGTAAACGGCATCCACGAAATCAGAATCTGAAAAAATACTACTCTAAACTTAGTGAAAATGTAAAAAAACAAATAGAAATTAGTCGTGATAATTTCTACTCCAGTAAGCTTGAATCCTGTAGAGGGAATATTAAGGAAGAATGGAAAGTGGTTCATTCTATTTTAAACAAACAAAAAAATAGTGATTCCATACAAAAAATAAAAATTAATAATGAAGTTATATCTAATCCATTTGATATCGCTAATAATTTTAATAGATACTTTACTTCTGTCGCATCAAATTTAAAACCTTGTCCCACTTTTAATAACAATTGTAACTGTGATATGTATCCAGATTTGGTAGAAGACCAATTCCAAAGTAATAGTTTTGTATTTGTTCCGTTTACATCTCACGAAATATACAAAAAAATAATGTCTCTTGATAACAAATGCTCCAGTACATCTGATGATATAACCAATTGCCTGCTTAAGCGAATTGCCTTCTATATAGTTGACGTGATTTGCTTCATATTCAATATGAGTATGACCTCTGGAATTTTTCCATCGTCTTTGAAAGAAGCTGAAGTCATTCCGTTGTTTAAAAAGGGTAGTCGTGTTGTTATGAGTCAATACCGGCCAATCTCCATATTACCAACGTTCTCTAAACTTTTTGAAAAACTCATAAAGGATCGTATGGTGGCTTTTTTAGACAAAAATGAGTTTTTCAGCAACGACCAATTTGGTTTTCGTGAAGGTAGGGGTACTGAAGATGCCATATTAAAGTTTTGCAGTGAGGTGAGTGAAAGTTTTAACAACAGTAAAAGTGTTCTAGCGTTGTTTATTGATCTGACTAAAGCATTTGATTTGGTAAATCATCAGATCCTTTTAGAAAAAATTTATAAAGCTGGATTTAGAGGTCCGGTTTTCGATTGGTTTGCTTCCTATTTATCCGCAAGACATCAAAGAGTTAGAATCGATGGAATATTTAGCGATGTTCAGGAGCTTACTACCGGTGTTCCTCAAGGATCTGTGCTAGGTCCAATATTGTTTTTGATATACATAAACTCTGTCTTCAAACAATCATTAATTAGCAAAATAATAGCGTTCGCTGATGATATGGCTCTGACATATGTTAGCAATTCGCTATTTGAATTGATCGCTATGTTACAAAAAGATTTAAATGTACTAAGGCAATGGTTTTCTAGGCATGAGCTCATTTTAAGTGAAAAAACAAAAGTAATGGTCTGCAATTTAAAACAAACAGCTCCAATCTTGGACTGTAATGTTATCTTCCATTCAGGAACATGTAAGAAACTAAGCTTAGCTACACATTCTTGTGGAAAATCCAGCTTTGAACATATGACACCTTGTTCCAATGATTGTTTTAAAATCGAATTCGTTAATAGTTTTAAATATTTAGGTGTTACAATTGACAAAAATTTAAATTGGAAACAACATACTGGGGAATTAAAAAAATACTTAATGTCCGTAACACGTAAAATGTTCTTATTAAAACGAACTTGTACAAAAAATCTATTAACAACAATATACTTTGGGCTCGTCCATTCTAAGCTACAGTATGGAATAACTAGTTGGGGAGGTGCATATCAAAACACGCTTGATCCCATAATTACATCGCAGAAACATATTGTCCGAATCATTTGTAAGAAATCAAGGTTAACAAGTAGTTGGCCTTTATTTCAAGATCGTCGTATCTTGCCGTTGAAACACCTTTATGTATATAAAGTTCTTAAAGTTTATTTCATGAGAAGTGGATACAGTCAGGTACTCAGAAGCTCAAATACACATAGCTTAAGAATTAATAATCTATTTTTAGTTAATATTCCAATGAGTAATAGAACTCAATTCTCAAATTTTTACACTGCAACAGCACCTAAACTTTTTAATCAATTGCCTTTTGAAACTAAAAAACTTCAATATCCTAATTTATTTTTGAAATCAGTAAAAAGATGGCTCTTTGAAATGAACAGTTCGATAGTCAAAAATCTGTTTTTAAGTATAGCATAACTTTTTAGCTTTGTATTTACTTTTCTTTTCAAATTTTGTTTTACTTCATTTAATAATTATTATTTTTTTAACTTTTTGCTATTTGCATGTAACAAAGTACCCCAAATATTCATTAGTCTTTTATACATATGCTTTAAATTTCCTGATATGGTTCATTCGCCTCTAGTTTTTCAACTATAGAATGATACCTACTATTTTTTTTCTAAATAAATATTTATGTTAACATTATTAAAATTGTACATAGAGAATGGAATGAAAATAAATAATTTAAAAAAAAAAAAAATTTTAAAAGGTTGTGAGAATAATTTAAACATCTATTTAATTCCTGTAAAAACTTTCAGAATGTCGTTTGTCCAGAAACTTCAAAAACATCACACTGAAAGCCCAACCATGTTTGGTTAGATTTGAAATATTCAAGACTTGATTTATACATTTATACACAAAAATATAATAATTGTTTTATTTCAAAATTTAGGTACATTTTCACACCTAACCCGTATAGTTGAGCGAATTGAAAAAGAAAAATGAAGAAAAGAATTCAAGAAAGAAAAAACAAACTAAAAAACCCTCCTGGATGGGATGTTAGATTCAGAAATGTTCCTTCCTATGTAGGATTTAAGAAGATTTCGTCATACAAGCAATAAATGCTAAAGAATCCCATAGCAGGCTGGTGAACTGTGTCCAAGAAGTGTGACTAGAAGCACACTACACAAGTCTTGGACACGTTACCGAGATCATCCACCTCCAGGAACAGTACAATCGGGAATCGTCATAATTCTTCCTATTCTTCGATTTGGTCTCGGTCCATTTCCACGTCCAGGACCACCAGGTCCACCACCTCCTCCTCCGCCGCCTCCACCGCCACTTCCCCAATTACGTTGGGCATTGTTCTGGGCGTCGAGAAGTGGAGCTAACAATGTTCGGAAACTAAAGAGAGGAATATTATAAGAAACTTGGAGTCAACACTGAAATAAAGCCTTTGAACTTACAATGCCATTATGAACCCGAAGAAACTAATGAATATTCCAAACACTCGTTCCATAGACCAAGGTCTACGCTCCAACACCTGACCATCTGTTTGGTTTTAGAAAAACAAGTCATTCCATGAAAATGTTTTTATTTTGATTGTTTTCACTTACCTCTTCCAATATACACCATTTTGAATGGTTATTTAAACTTCGATCTTAATAATAAATTTGATTTTACTCAGTTTTGATTAAATAAATTTAATTAAATTAAGAAAAACAAATAAAAAGAATTTAGCGACTGTAATTTTATTCTGAATCTGACGTGTTCTTGTTGACTGTTGTGTTGTGTCAAATGTCAAAACTGAGCTACTAATGAGCAAATAACGTAATGTTACGCAAAAAGTTAAGTACTATTTACGTTATGACAATGGTTTTTGCATATGCTATAATATTTTTCTAAAGCTGATACCACAATGATATAAATCCTTGAACTACCGCAAGTAGCGCTGGTGTTGCAAAAGAGATGCCAAAATATTCATGCAGATTACAAAATCCGTTCCGGATGGATTTAGTGTGCTTTAAATTTTGACATAAGAATTCCCTAAAGTTCAATAAAGAAGACAGTACAAATTATTTGCAAATTGAACGAAATGAACGAAAGCAAAATCCAGTCAAATTGACAGTTTCCAAGTGTGTTAGCAACTAAAAGGCACAATTAGGTATGTATATAATGCATAATACATACATATATAGTTAAACCACCATATTCTCTAAATCTTTACGGAAATAAAAGATATTTAGATGGTTAGTTAGGTGACTTAGGACAACATCGAATTTAAGGTACAAAAATATAACAAGATACTTTTGTTATTCAACAAATTTAAACTGAAAAATTCTAAAGCTAGCATCACACTACCAGTGAATTCACTGACAACTGACAGGCTGTGACGTAAAAATTACGTCCCAAAGTCGTCAGTGTGATTGCGCGTAGTATAATAGCCAGTTTTGGGACGTCAGTGAAGTATGTCAGTGCACTGACGTGTTCACTGACAAGCCGAAATTGCGTCAGTAACTGAGACGAAAAATGGCAAGTGTGATAAGTAGTCACTGACACATGGGACAACTGGCAGACTTTTTTGACAAGAGCGTCAGAACACTGACAGTGTCCCATCACTGACAACCCATGAAATTTCATGTGCTGTCAGTGTTGAAATCCTGTCAGTGAACTGGCAGGTTTTTTTGACATTTGCAGAAGAAGAAACATTAAGAAGAAGAAATAATAAAAGTTGAGTTTTAATAATTAAAACAAAATTTTTTAGTTTTTTTTTATATTTTGGAAACGGCTAAATTGAATTATTTATATAAAATGAGTGGAGGTAATAACGTGGCTGATTCCGGAGCATCGATTAAATCCAAGAAGCTGGCTAAGCGTGAGAGGGCTATGAATCATAAGTGGATGTTTGAGCAGGAGACGTGTCTGATAGAGTATGTGGAATAGCGACCACCGCTTTGGAACTAAATTAGACGCGAGAGTATTGCCAATTGAGTTCTCCTTCCCCTGTGAAATAATGCATCAATTCCTCTTGTATCTTTTTCGCGTTGTCTGAAATCGGTTGCAGTGCATGCATCGATGCGGTTGGTGCTTCAGCACGCCAAACAAAACCCTTCCTTTTCCTGCGCTTCAACCATTTCTTCTGCCAAACACTACGCGGTCGACGCTTTCTCGTGTCGTCATCATCGTCGCTGATGCTTTCCAACACACACCCCGCCAAATAAACCATCGTTGCAGTTTCTGCCATCTCCAACAATTCTTCTTCCAACATTTTTAAAGCAGCCACAGTGTTCCACCGTTTAAAAAAGAGATTAATTTTTTTTTTGATTTAATTTATTTATGCGTCTACACAAGACCACTGACAACATAATATAAACAAAAACAAGAAACTGATAGCCACTGGCTGTTGATATTCAGTGCTGCCAGTGTAGTGTGATAGCAAAACTGCTCACTGATTCATGCTTCATGTAAATTTCACTGACGCCACTTGCCAGTGTTATGTGCCAGTGAATCATGTGTCAGTGTAGTGTGATAGTCAGTTTTTTAGGCGTCAGTTCACTGACCGACTCGGAAAAAAATTCACTGACTAGCATCAGGTGTCAGCGAGTTTTGGGACACACTGGCACGGGCCTGCCAGTAAGTGTGATAACCTTTTTTGCTCAACTGACCACTGACAAGCAATTGCTTCACTGGCGTTAAAACCACGTCAGTTTTTGTGACGTCACTGCCTGTCAGTGGTCAGTGAATTCACTGGTAGTGTGATGCTAGCTTAAGTTCTACCAACGAGTTCTGGAAATTATAAAATTTATAAAAGTTTTTGTTGGAAAGCGATAGTTAGATACTAATTGGGATGGATTTAAAATAATTTCTTAAAAATAATAATTCTTTGACATTTTTACTATGGAAGAAGTGTCAAAATATAAATCTCTCCGCAGCGTACTCATTGAATTCTGTAATCGATGTGATTATAAAGGAAGAAAGACATTCTGTTTTTCAATATGAGCTACAATCACAATTTCTTCAAAACTTACTGTCAGAACTAATGGAACTGACATTTAAGTTATGTATGTCATTTTCGGTATTCTTTTATGATTAACGTTTTGTCAACTGGAAACATTTTACGAACAAACGCAATCTGTTGTTACTTTGCTTTAAAAAGCTATATTTTTTGTCAAAGAAACTAACTAATTCTAACTAAGAAGTCCATATCTAGTAGGTCAATGCTCAAGGCGCTTGATATTTATTAGAAGATTGCAAATAAGCTCGATAATTGGTGAAATATCCGCACGCCACGCGTCTTGGTGCATTTTCAAATGACTTTTGCAGAAGCTGTACCTATGGACGAGAAGAGGGGAAAAGTTCTTAAATTTAATCTACTCAGTACCTGCCCTGCCCTAGTTCAAAAAAGTAAGACCTTCCTACGAGAAATCTTCTATAACGATTTAAAGGATCTTAAGCACACCAATATCATAAGACTTTTACGCTTCGTAAGGAACCGCAATTGGTTTCGTTGAGCTCAGAAGAAAGCCTCAAGATTCATAAATGGTATCATAATTTGCCAAAACATTTTACACGTGTCTAGTGACATAAGTGAAGACACAAGGTCGGCAATTATTTCATATTTTAAATTCAAATTGAACGAATAATCGAATGGCATGTCAATATTGTAGATTGAAAAATTGCGGATATCACGATCCGATGCAAAATACTTTCGAATGCAAATTTCTAATAAAGAATGCCGTTTGCCAAACTACTAAAGACAATAGACAAATTTTACATTTTAATAATAATAATTTTAATAATCCCGCTATTTGGGCAACTGTCACTTTTGAAGCTATCATCTTTTGACATTTGACAATTAAAAACTATACGCCATCCATTACTAACTTGGGGTCTTCATTGAACATTTCCGATGACAGGACTATCGGCATGTCATCAAATAATCCAATAGAGACCAACAACCCAACATCCAGTCCATGATCCGGTCATCGCAGTTTGGATTTTTCGAGCGGATCAAAATCCTGTCATTAAATTTTACGTTTGTGTTGTATGTAGTGGTTAGCGTCCATTTTCCACAGTCTTTTTGAGATTAAAATTTCATTTCGTTTAAATTGTCGTCGAGTGCGGTCATGCCTATATATTTTTAGTGTATATTAAGTGAAATATATTTAATTTCTTATATTGTTGTTGTTAACTACATATTACTCATCTGTTTCAGTTATAATGAACGATTAGCGACTAACCACCGGTGACACGCTGAATTTGATAAATATATACAAAAAAAAGAGAATGTTTGTGGAGCAGTTTCATAAGGATCCAGCTGATATCAAGCTGATATCTTTACTAGGCACAGAACAGATTCAAAGCTGTCGACCTACATCCTAGAAAAATTCTTATAGTCTGCACCGTCCTCCCATAGTAAGTCCTTGAGTAGGTGCGCCTCCAAATCATGAAGTTCCCTTACTTCCAGAAATAGATTCACCTGTGTTTTCTTTTATCCTCTTGAATAGTTAGCTGTTTTAGTTCCTCCAGCTTCTTAACCAGCATTAATTTTTTTAAAAGGGCTAATAATTTGTTTGAAATTTAAATTTGTAAAAAACAACAACTACCGACACAAAAGGTAAATCAACAAAAAAGTAAACAACAGATTAACCGTTGTGTCAAATGTGACATTTTAGGTTACTCATGGCAAGACATAATATGCCCAGTCAAAAAAAACACTGGATTGCGAATGAGATTGCGGAAGAGAATTTGGAAGTTGTGGAGCCTCAGGGTAAGAATGGAACGAGAAATGGTTCAACAACAATTGAAATTATTAAAATTCATTTCACAAATTATAAAGCGTTTGAGGTCACAGTTTGCGGTTTTGCAAAAAAAAGTTTCCTGACCGTGTTTTTCCTTAAGGAGGTGATTACAAATGTAATACCGTTAGACTTTTTTGAAAGATAGAATCGTAACACATAACATAAACTTGCTACCACTCCTGCCAAATTACTTGCTAGTCTGGCCTTTCCTTTTACTTAATTGACATTTCTGTCGTCAAAAATATTTCCTGATTGAAATTGTATACAATTTTCAAAAAACCATTGGAAAGATTCGTTTTATTTTTTAACAAAATAGAATCAGAATTCAGGAAATTGAATTTCCATCAGAAAAATGCATTCTTAGCCAAAAATAATTGGATTTCTCAATTAAATTTCTTTGAGTAATTTGCAATCAGTAAGTTTGTATTTTGTAATCAAGAGGAAATACAGTAAAATATTCATTCAAACATTTTTCCGAATTGACTACAATAATATATGTATTTATATATATTTTAGTAAAGAGAGAGCTTCAGATTGTGAAATGTAGGAGGCAATTAGGTGGTGTCAAAAGACTAAAATATTTAATGGCTGAATCACATACACGCTTCAGCTTCGGCTTCGTCTGCGTTACGTTGGGCATACTTCGAGGTTGCTTTGAATGACTTTTTTTCTATTATTTCATCCGTCCAAAGAGCAAATATTTTGTTTGTTGACATTTTTTTTACAGATGTTGAGCTGTCAGACAAAGCAAATATTCAGATAATTGAACTAGAGCTTCCGTTTGGAGTCACATTACGTTCTTTTCCTTACGATTGTCAAACGAAACGTGAGGTCCAAGCTCCATTGTGATAGCATGCATTAAATTCCTATAGGCCCAACTATATAATAGACTTAACCGAAAGTAAGCTAATGTCAAAACCGAACGAAAAGTTATCAGAAGTTATCGTCAAAACAAAAAGTAACCATAATGGATTCAAGTAACTTAAGCAAATGTTAAACGCATTTACACATTTGCTTAAGGCCCAACTATAATAGACTTAACCGAGCTTAAGCCAGCTTAAGGGAACGAACCAATACGCAGCCTTATATGTCACAAACCATAATAGACGTTCTGCTCAGTTTCGTTAAATTAAAAGATTATATTTTGGCAGAAGGTAAAGAACAAATATGACCCCCCTCACGGTTTTCGCCTTGTTGGGGCGAGGGGGCTTACGTCTTACTCTTCAGCAATCCAGCTGCGGAGTAGGGCAACTAAAAAAACCAACAAAAGCAGAGATGTCAATCTAAATAATGAACCATGGACAAAAGTTTACAAGAGGAAAAAAATCGAACGGGGATATACGTTCAAAAGTCGGCAGAGTTCACGGCTGCCGGCGAGGGCTTGGCTTCACAAGAAGCTAAGTCGCCAGTGACAGAAGTAAACTTCAAAGAAGGAAAAAGAGAGTTAAAAAGACAACCGGTCTTTCTCTCAGTAGATCTCCTTCCCGACTTAGATAGTTTAACTATCAAAAGTACGGAGACCTCGGACAGACCTCCTTCCATAGGTAGTCAAACCGAGGACGAGCTACTGATGGAACCGAATCAAGAAGAGACTATGCTGAAGTCTGCTGCACCCCTCAAAGCTTCGAGGGGGAACGCAGCAACTACAGATCCTCCAAAAGATTCGTGGAAAAGACCGAGTTGAAAGACCCTGCGGTGCTCAGTTCGAGAGATAAAGCTCTCCTAAAAAAGCACAGGAAGCTGGTTAAGAACTTCGAGCGGCAGCTGGCAGAGACTGCCACTGCACCCAGGAATGCCGAAGAGTCGGAGAGCAAAGGAGTAGATGCTGCCAAATCTAGGTCTGTCCCTAAAAAGGCAAACTGTGAACAGGCTGGCAATAACTCGACCGCTCGGAACTACAAGAGAAAAGTTCAGGCGACTTCCAGCAAGAAACAGCCAGCCAACGCTAGGAAAGACCAAGCACCGGCAGGCACCTCTTCTGGAATGAAACCAGGAACGTCCAAGAGACAAAGATTGGAGGAGACAGGTTAAGCTAGACGGTGCTAGGAAACTTAGAACCAACAGCTTCTACACCACCTCGATCGACCTACAAATTGCCATTATAAGCCGTGACGACCCAGATGGGAAAATCTCGGCAAAAAACTGGCTTCTTGTAGAAAATGAGATCCTCAAAGCTATGATGGCAGCATCAGAGAACGATAGTTCTGAAGACTATATCTTTGATGGTGCCGGATGGCGGCGAGGACTTAAAGTGGTCTGCTGCGGTGACCAGAAATCACGGGAGTTCCTGAACCATACAATCGCCAACATTGGCGAACTATGGCAAGATTCCTCCCTTGAAGTTCTACCCGCCGCAGCTCTACCACTCCGCCAGCAGTTTAGCATCTGGATCCCCCCTCCAGCAGAACATGAGGACGCAGTCATTATTAAGCTGCTGGCGAAGCAGAACAAAGAGCTTCCTATTTTAAAATGGAAGCTCCAACATTCTAGAAAGAGCCAAGGTGGCGAAGGGAAGGACCTCTTGTTTGTGGCAGACAAGAAATCTGACCTTCTGCTCAAAGATAGAAAATACGTGCTGAGGTATGGTCTCGGAACCGTAAAGGTTAAGAGGCATGAAGGCAAAGGGGAGTCAAAAGCTGCAAGTGGTGCAAATAAACCTGCACCACGCTAAAGCAGCAACGTACGACCTTACGCTCTTCATGTCTCACGAGAACGTGGATGTGGCCTTAATCCAGGATCCATTCCACGTCAGATGAAGGTGATATAAGAAGTTGTATCCTAGTGAAAAAAATCAATTAACGCTTTCTTCCTATCTAGGTACAGCAACAAGGACAACACGGCAATCAGCGTCTAATCGAATGAAGGAAGCTTCATTCTAGCGTCGACGTACATGCCGTACGAGGAGGAGAGCCCACCATCAAGAACAGTCCGCGATCTTGTGGCCCATGCCACAGCAAGCGATACACCTCTGGTGGTAGGATGTGATGCCAACGCTCACCACATTCAATGGGGCTCTAAGGACATCAATAAAAGGGGTGAGTCAATTTTTGAATATATTTTCTGTTCTAATTTATCGATATGTAATAGGGGCAATCACCCTACCTTTCGAAACAAAAACAGGGAGGAAATCATAGATTTGACTCTTAGTAGCAATAATAGTAAAATTTCAGTTGAAGACTAGAGAGTCTCACCTAAAGAATCTTTTTCGGATCACTTTAGGATACTCTTCTCTATAGACAGGAACTTTACTGAAAAAGAAAACTTACAGGAACCCAACTAGAACGAATTGGACAGAGTACGAAAAATGGCTGAAAGACTGTATTGATCCACCAGAGGATAATACAAGTCTAAGTACTTCAACCACTGACACTGTTATCCAAAACTTGTCTAGCAAAATGAGAATGTCTTTTGAAAAACACTGCCCTTTATCTCGTTCCAATAACTCCACTAACCCACCCTGGTGGAATGGTGTACTAAAGAAACGTAGAACAAAGGTTAGAAAACTTTTCAATAAAGCTAAACTGAGTAAATTAGAAGAGGACTTAAAGTCTTATATAGAGCCGCACTTAACACTAACACCAAAGAGTTAAGGAAGGCCAAAAAGGATTCGTGGGCTAAACATTGTGAATCCATTGAAAAAACAAGCGAGGCGGCGAGGCTCCGTATAACCCTGGCCATTAATCCCACGATCCCGGGGTACATAAAACACCTTGATGGATCATGGTCGAACTCAAGCCTAGAAACGCTTGAACTCTTCATGGAAACTCATTTCCCCGGTTGTAAAAACCCAGAAAGTTCTGATTGCTTGCAATCGAACACGCTGGATTTTACTCACACGGAATCGAATTTAGAACTTAATCAGGTTATTACTGAGCAGAAGATTATCTGGGCAATAAACTCGTTCAAACCCTATAAATCAGCGGGACCAGACGAGATTTTTCCAGCTCTTCTTCAAAATGCTCTCAAAGTAATAACTCCGTGGCTTAGGGTAATCTTCATAACTTGGATTAAACTTACATACGTCCCTAATAGCTGGAAAAAGGTCAAGGTAGTCTTTATCCCAAAAGCAGGGAAACCGACTCACTCGACCGCTCAGGATTATAGACCAATAATTCTCTCTTCGTTTCTCCTTAAGACAATAGAGATGATAATTGATCTACATGTTAGAGAACTTCTCAACGAAAACAATTTGTGCAACTACCAACACGCTTACCTTAAAGGTAAATCAGTGGAGACTGCTCTGCATGAAGTAGTTTCACATATCGAGAAAAGTCTTGAACATTAAGAATATACCCTGGCAGCATTTCTTGATATCGAGGGTGCGTTTAATAACGTTAAAACGGAATCAATCAAAACTGCCTTAGTTGAAGTTGGAGTTGAATCTGTCTTTGTCGATTGGATCTTCACCATGTTAAATAGCAGAATTATCAACTCTCAATTAGGAGTTAGCACTATCGAGAAAACAGTTACTAGAGGCACACCACAGAGAGGAGTCATCTCACCACTGCTCTGGATCCTCTTAGTCAACAAAATTCTCACAAAGTTAAAAGATCAAGGCATTAAAATCGTAACATATGCAGATGTCATAGTGGTTTTGGTATCAGGCAAGTTTCTTACCATTATCGAAAACATTATGGAAAATGCATTAAAGGACTTATCTTCTTGGACAACTAAGAACGGTCTCGGGTTTAACCCCACCAAGACAGAGCTAGTTTTGTTCACGAAGAAACGGAAACTGGAGGGCTTCAACCCTCCCAAACTAAATGGTGTACCTCTAAAACTTTCTAAGAAAGTTAAATTTCTAGGAGTAATCCTTGACTCCAAGCTTACATGGAAGCGTAATACTGAGGAAAGAATGAAAAAAGCACTATGTGCATTCTACACATGCAAAAAGACCTTCGGTGTACGTTGGGGTATGCGACCGCAAGTCATCCAATGGATGTACACAGCGATTGTCAGACCCATTCTTACCTATGGCTCTATTGTATGGTGGAAGGCGGTGGAAAAATCAAGCTATCTCAAGAACCTGAATAAGGTACAGAGACTAGCCTGTATAGGAATAACAGGGGCTCAAAGATCCACACCACAAGCTGGATTGGAAATGATCTTGGACCTCCCGGCTCTGGATGAGTTCATAAAGTACACGGCAGCCAAAACTGCAATTCGTTTAAGAGAACTGAGTTTTTTGAGGCACAGCACTTATGGCCACGGGTCAATCTTACAAAGATATGACACGATCCCAGGACTGAGACAGACCACCGATTACATCCCCCCTTTACTAGATTTCGACAGGAAATATTCTATTTTCATACCAGAAAGACAGGGTTGGGATCCCAATTCACTTATAAGTAAACAGGGTATCCCTTTCTGCACTGACGGTTCAAAAATGGAATCAGGAACAGGTGGAGTGTTTTGCCAATCTCTCAACATCAGAGCGTCATATACACTCCCGGCTGACTGTAGTGTCTTTCAGGCCGAGGTCTTTGCCATTGGAAAAGCAGCTGAATTGGCACATCACGAAAAGCTAAGCTCTTCGGAGATTACTTTTTTCGTGGACAGCCAGGCTGCTATCAAAGCCTTAGCCAGTGAGACCATAAGATCAAAAGCAGTTTAAAACTGTACGAAGGAATTAAACAAAATCTGCCACACTAAACGGGTAAGGTTTTGATGGGTTCCCGGACATAGCAATATAGAAGGGAATGATATTGTAGACGAACTAGCCAGGAAAGGGTCAAAAGCAGACACAAGTAGTAGCGACCATTCAGTTAGGGGACCACTCGTCCCGATTGGGGTACTCAAGAGGAAGATAGACCTTAAACTAAAAGAGAAAACCAATATCTCCTGGAAATCCAGGAACGATTGTGCAATCTCTAGAAGTTTATGGTCTAACACAAATGAAAAGGAAACTCGGTATATTCTATCGCTGAGTAAAAAGAACATTAAAATCTTGATAGGTGTACTAAGAGGTCATTGCGCCATTGGCACAATGGCTAATAGAATAGGGGCATTTGCACCCGATTTTTGTAAGAGCTGTCAGGATGAGGAGGAAATGGAAACCATTAAACACCTGCTCTGCGACTGTCCGAACCTCCAAACCAGCCGACTCCGTCATTTCGTAAACAGGTTTGTTGGAGAAGTGGATGATCTAGCACAGGTCTCAATGGCGAGCATGAGGAAATTTATAGATAGCACAGTCTGGTTCGTTAACGAGCCAGTCTACGCTAATCGACAGAGTTGAATTGAACTGAGGAGCATCGATGCTAAATTTTTACTTACTTTTACAGGGGATCACAATGGACCAATAAGCCCCCGTGTACGCAACAGCTTCTTGCTGTGCACATCCTTACAACCTAACCTAACCTAACCTAACAAATATGACCGTCGCTAGATCTTAAAATCACGCTGGATGCGTTCAATGTCGTGTTGGATAAGCTATTCTATAGACATAGTTGTAATTTAAGATACCTTATTGAACGGGTTGGGTACCTAAATTGAGATATCATTGCAAAAAATAAAAACATTTTGCAGCTTTTCACAAGAAGCAAACAAACATTAAGATTTTGAGGTTAAAAAGTTTTCAATGTAGGTATAATTTTAATAATTTATTGAATTAAAACCAAAGAAACATACAATTTTGAAATACATTTGCAGCCACCTTCAAATTCAACAATATGTTAAATCAGCTCTTCTGTCAGATACCCATATATGCCAGAAATCCTTGGATACCTTAAGATTCCATTTTTGACAGCCTTTTGAGAACCCTTTACATGTTCCCATAGAAACGTGTCTATAGTTCCAACTGGCCTCTTAGTTTAAAAAGTGTGGTACAGCATTTGATCTATGGTTCAGCCAACTTCGGTGAGAAGATTAAGGTTTAACACTGCTATTTGAACATGTAGCCTTGGTAGAGATAAGCCGATAACTCGCTCGTGTGGAATCGGAGTTGTTTTTAAATAAATTAACAATCATTTATTATGTCGAAAATCAAATTGAAAATTAAATATTATGTAGGTTAACTCACGTACCTTTACTTTATTATACATTTCTCCCAACGTTTATTATGCCCAAAAATTTAATTCGATTTCAAATATAATTTAATGATGAATTTATGAGAAACGTATCCTTAGTTTCATGATCCTATGAAATAAACAATTATCATGAATTATGTTTAGCGTTATAAAGCATAATTAATTCATTAACATTTATAATTGCTTCTATATCGTTTTAGAATTTAAAATACAGAAATCGCAATATTATATTTTCCATCTATTGGTTTTCTAAATGACATATGGAAGAGTAGATTATCAATTTCTAAAAACATGCTGTCAAAAATCCTACACCATCATATATTTTTCAAATTTCAATCTCAATGCATGCATATTGACGTCTAATGAATACCTATTGACCCTATTCCTCTAAACAGAATATTAAATGAATATTGTTAAATGCCATGGCAAGCGACGGCGAGCCAATCCCATCAACCATACAGCAAACTCAAAACAGAACCGAGCCGAAGCGAAACGAACGGAACTCTTTTTCCATCAATGAAATCAAATTGAACGCGATTTGAATACAAATTTTGCCGATGGCACATTAAACTATACTCGTGTACTCGTATACAAAGTTTACTTCCCAATATGCACTTGATTTTGCATTTTCAAAGTTGCATCCATTGAAATGGAAATATAGAGAGAATTATGAGGCATGCACGATGCACCCTAGCGGCATTATTTTGCATAATCATTATTAGAAAAAAGTGACAGGTGGTTTCAATAATAGACGGTCTCTGTATTAAGTTCGCTCTTTAACTGAACCGAACAATCCTAGGTTAATACCTTACCTCTACCAGGTGGTGCAACATTCAATTTTTGTTTGTTCAATGATGATTTAGCAAGTAGATAATTAAACTTTATGCTTGACAAAATGATGTTAAGACGATTAACATATGAGATATGACACTGACAGAATTTTGAAGATACTCTGAATGGAATATACAGACTATACCTTGTGCACATTATGGGTTTTGTCTATCGGTTACAGTGGTACTTTCAACACCGCAAGGCTAAACTGCAATCAATTATTATCTTAAGGGCAATAAGTCTGGTGTTAGATATTAATCTCACACTTGAGCAGCCAACACTATTCCATCAGACATACTGCTGATACTATATGCAACATGTCAACTCAAAACCATAGACAGTGGCTGTCAAATAATGAAGCATTTATGGTTAGGCTACACTTACTAGTGTAGTAAATCCGTAATCCTATAGGGAATCAATATGAAAATTGATTCCGATTAATTGTATTATCTATTTTAATAGACTACACATTTCATGCACAAAACACATCAAATACAAAAGTCAAATGTATTGTGATCTTGACTTTTCAATTTCTTTGAATACATCAGGATTTGCGATTAATTTGAAAAATACTTACATATCTTAAATTACATTTTTGCATGGATATAAAAGAGGGCTTAAATAAATACATTGTTGATTATTTATTTAAAACGAAAAGTAATGCCATATTGCAGCTGTCAAAATGTTACGACCATGGTGGCAGCTGCTGGCAATTGTAAACTGTCATAACAAAACTAATTTTATATTGTATACACACGAATCATTTTGACGTCTCATCATTTAATCTCACCCACACTTTACAAAATTAATTATGGAAAATAATAGAGAATACATTTGAATACATTTTTAATTTTGTTTTTGTTGATGAAAATGATAAAATGTCAAAATAAGCAGTCTTATTAAAATCCAATTAAAAATTTAATTAAATCCAATTGGATTGTGGAACGTAGATTATAAATTGCGATTATAAATTTGACAGTTCGAAGAAAGAAATAAATGGATGCTTTGAAAATATACATACATACATAGTATCGCTTGAAAATTAAATACATATGTACATACATATATAGGGATTTCCAATAAGAGATTTCATTTTGATATTTAAAGAAAAGAAAGTATTTTTTCAAAAGAAATAAATTGATATTTCTTTGTAATTGTAAAGTGGAATGCGTTGTTGGAACGAGTGCAGTTTTATTTATAGTAATGATCACACTTCAAAAGTGACATATTCGCAAATAGTGGGCTCTACAAAATATACCTCTTTTTGGAAAAAGCTATATTTAGGTAAAATTTAGTAAAATACTTTTTATGCTACTCCATGCCACCCACATGAGACACGAATTTCCAACTAGCCAACATTTTCACATTGTGTTAAAGATTTGTTATGAATTGTTTTAAATTTGAGTATAGTTTTGAACGAATTATATATTCGCTGCGCATGATATTCGTTTACGTTTGACAGTAAGAAAAAGTTGGTTATAATTACATACTTTAAACTATGTATATTAAAATGATCGGAGCGTAGAAATAAAAGTACAAAACATTGGCGCAAAATTTTAAACAACCTTTGGTTAAGGGCTTAACAATTTGCTGAGGATGTGCAAAATTTTAAACCTTTGCTAACTAATAAATTGCTAAATGGCTTTTTTAAAAAAAACAAGCATCCAAACATGTCTAAAAAGTGACAGTTCGTGAAATCAAATGAAATACGTTTAAACGGACCTATTGATTGGAATTCCCAACTGTAAATTGGAGCATTCCAACCACTGCTCTTATAAGAATAATTGAACAGATGTCATATGGATTTAGCAAATTGCTAAAAGTTAAAGTAACTATTTCCGGATTTTGACTTTAGCAAATTGTTAAGAGATAGTAAGATGTGGTACCCGTGGCATGATGGTTAGTGCGTTGGACTGTTGTCTTCAACAGGGAGCGGTGAATTCGCCGATTCTCTTCAGCATTTACACCAGCGATCTGATAGGTAATCTTACAAAGGCAATTGCGTACGCCGACGATCTTATTGCGTACAGAACGGCCCGAAAGGTTGAGGTTATTAGAATTATCTTGCAGCGTGATTTCGACAAGATTCAACTATATTGCGACGACTGGAAACTGAAAATAAATGTCCAGAAGTCGGAGACAATTCTGTTCCGGACTCCGTTGGCTAGGGCCACGAGGGATACGTGCAAGAATTGGCGCAAGTTGGTCATCGTTGACCTTCACGGCAGCAATTAGCGAGCAAAAGTATAGTGAAATACCTACCTCAGTATCTGGTTAGATCAGTATTTATATTTCGATAGACATATAAATGCTGCTCTGACCAGGGCCAGAGGAGCCTTCGCTCTGACGAAACGGCTGTTTTTTAGCAGTCGGCTTGACTCCAGAGTGAAGGTAATTTGCTACATGGCCCTCATACGGCCGATGATCGTTTATGGTTGTCCTGTGTGGTTCAACGTTGCCCCTTCCCAGATGGAGAAGTTTCGGGTGTTCGAGCGGCAGTGTTTACGACGCTGTACCGGCTTATATCGAACAGCCTTATGTTCTTACGTGCATTACTATTCCAACGGGGTCCTATACAACGGGGCACGAATCAACAGAATTGACAATTTCGTGGTAAAGCTCGTTCGAGGTCACATTGCAAGAGCTATGTCTTCGACCAACAATTTAATTTTCGGGGCGTTCTATCCGAACGACGAGTATTTTGAGAGTGCACGCTTGAGCGGCTTGATTCCACCAGAAGCATTCCTCTTCTTAGATAGATGCGGTCTGATACAGGATAGATTGGCAGTTCCGTTAATCTACCACGTCAGACGACGAACCGTGGATAGGCGACTCCTGTACAATCGGGACGTCATGGCACAAGGCGGAGCGGAGCTCCTTCGGTTCAGTAGGGCTGTGTCCGAAAGGGACCGAACTGATAGGGTGAAGCAGGAGAACCAGTTTTGGTGGCTTCAATCGGCACTTGATAGTGGGTAGTCGGGATGAGGTTTTAAGCCTTGGCCGGCTTACATAATTGTTTTATAGTTTTAGGGTTTAGTTTTAAGTAGAATAGGCATGGTGGCACAAAAAAAATACAAAAAAAAAAAAAATACAAAAAAACAAAAAAGGAAAATTAAAAAAAAATACAAAAAAAAAAAATTAAAAAAAAAACATGGAATAAAAAAAAAATAAAAAAAGAGACAACAAAATATGAAAAACAAAAAACGTTAGATAATTGGATTTGCTGCTGTGGTTGTTCTAGTTTTAAGTAGTTTATAGGTAGAATAGGTAGTTTTAGTTAGCTTTAAGTTTTATATTAAGTACCTTATTTTAAGTAGTTTTAAGTAAAAATAAAAAAGAATATTGATATTTTAGTTTTTTCAAATTTACTAATAAATACAAAATAAATAAAATTTAATTGAAGTAAAATAGATCTTAGGGCCGAAAGGCATTAGTATTAAGTGTTATAGTTTAACTTAGAGTGTCCGTATGGGACCAGTAAGTTCGTTGTAAGTTATGGTTAATTAGGCTAGTTTTATGAATTTTTGTCTAGCTTTAAGATAGGTTTAAGATTGAAGTAATAAAAATGAATTTGAAAAAAAAAGTGCGTTGGACTGTCATGCCAGAGGCCATGGGTTCGATCCCTGCCTGTGAAATCTAAAAAGTTTTTTCACGGGTACTGCCTTTTGCGAGGAATTGAAAAATCCTCCAAGATTAATTCTTGTCATGAAAAGTGCTTTCTCAAATTGGCCGTTCGGATTCGGCTTAAAACTGTAGGTCCCCTCCATCGCTGACAACAGTACTCGCACACAGGAATTGTTGAGAGTTGTAAGTCACTAGGCCCTAGTTCTCAACGGACAGTTGCGCCACCTAATTTATTTATTTTTTTATTTCGTAAGATGTTGAAATCGTTTAAAATAAGGTAAATAACCTTTTTAGTCTAGTAAACTGCTAAAATGAATTTAACGATTTAGTAAATCGTTTAAAATTTTGCGTCATTATGTTTATATTGCATGTTTCGAACAGTACCTACCTATTCATGTCCCTTAAGAACCTTTAACATGAAATCAAAAGTGAGTTAGAATTTGTGGACACTTCTGACATTCCATAACTATTTGTTTTTGTTAATTTTATTGTTTGACAGATTAAATGAAACGTCAAAATTAGCTATCAATTCAAATTCATGGTTCTAGGATTGTTTATTATTGTTATTGGAGGGGCACTTAATTTTTACGCTTTAGCACTCCCTAAAAATTAATCCTATATTGGATTGAAGCAAATTTAGGGGTTGGGGTGAAATGGAACAAGTACACATTTTTGGCATCTACCCGAATTCTGTAGTTTTTTTTAAAGAAAAAGTTAAAGGTACACTTTGTAGCTCAATTGGTCATTCATTTAAAGTGTGGTCGGTTGTGGTTAACCTTCATTATTTTCTAAGCAAAGTTATTATTTAACCCAGATTACTTTATAAGACATGTTATAAACTTCCCATAGGAAGTTATTGTAATGGGTCCAATTTGTCGAATTGAAAATTTTGACATTTCTCGTCGTTTCAAGGTCCCTAGAGTCGAAATAAAAGATTTTTAGAAAGATGTCTGCGAGCGTGTGTACGTACGTTCGTACGTCCGTACGTTCGCGACGTTTTTTTCGTCGTCCATAGCTCAAGAACCAGAAGAGATATCGACTTCAAATAAATTTTGTTATACCATCTGGTAAAATTTTTTGAAAAATTAAATAGAGGTTTTTTATAAAAAATAAAAACCAAAAAAAAAAAAACAAAGTTGGTAAAAATTGAATGTCGACTCAAATATCTTTTCAAAAATTTGGAAGCCATAACTCCAAATAATTTTATCTTATAAGAAATACTAGCGGCCCGGTACGTGCTTCGCTACGTAAAAGGCATAGTAATAAAAAAATGATTATTAAGTTCATTTATTCAAACAAAAAAATAATTTTAAATTGCTAGCTATTTAAAAGTCCAAATGACCCAAATGATATATTGTTTATATTATATTTATCAGCAAAGAGTAAATACTAAAAAATGAAAAAGAATTGGGTACTCTTACTATAGTGGGTCTATATGGGTTAGTCTAAAACAGTTGGATAAACAATATTTTTTGTTTTTCCATTTTGAGCATGAATAAATAAACAGTTGGAGGTACCGACTCTGGAACAGGAAACATAAAGTTGGCCATGTGAAAAACATGATTCCTGCAAATTGACACCACAAACGTGAAGTGTTTGCCCTTGGGCCTTATTTATGGACATCGCAAATGATAAATGCACAGGATATTATTTTTGAATTCAAATGGCATATCAGTGGGAATCATAGGGATACGCGCTATCAAACACACTTCTCCTTTTGATTTACCAGTTAAGATTGAAGCTTCAATCAAATTTGGCAATAACTTTTTCACTGCCAATCTGGTGCCATTACACAGTTTTGGTGGATTAATATTTCGCAATAATATAATCAAAGAACCAATTTTCAGATTCAAGCAATGCGGTGGTATACCAGGCGGTTCCGCAATGAATTTAAAAATTCAATTGGATAATTCATTGCCTCATCTTGATTCATAACACTGTCAATTGATTTATATGTCGTGACTACACCTGGTAGTTTCGCTTGAATTTGAAAATTAATGGCATTGATATGAATGTTCTTCGGTGATAAAATGGCGCGTTCTCTCAACCAATCATGATTTCTGTAATTCTGAAGAATATTCGGAAAAACACATTCAATCAACTCATCTTCTTCATATATAGATTGCGCAATTGAAAAATTGTTCGGTAAAGTGATCAACCCGTTGGTACTGTCGATTGGTATTTTGCCATCACCAATTTTTTACAATTGTTTTAAAAACTCAAGGGCAATTGCATCATTATGTAGGTGAATACGCATATTATTGTTTAGTGTCAATTTTCGTACATATCTCCAAAAAACTGATGACTTCAAACAGGCGTTTATTTCATCAGCAGGAGTTGATCGAGGAATGACGGGCAATGTTTTAACGAAAGTCCCCTGACAGCAATATCAGAGCACCACCAAAAAGCTGTTGATTACCGCGTAAATCTTGCATTGTTCGATTAAATACTTCTATTGATTTTTATTCGCCATTGTGCACTCATCCCATAAAATAATTGACATTTATCGCAGAACTTTTGCCACAGCAGAATTTCTCGAAATATTGCAAGTTGGAGTTTCAATCACCTGTACATTCAATGGCAATTTTAATGCAGAGTGTGCGGTCCGACCACCTTCTAATAATGTAGCAGCAATTCCCGAAGATGCAAGTGATGCAATTTTCTGTTCCAATCGAATTGTCGCTAAAATCAATGATACAACGAAAGTTTTGCCTCTACCACCAGGTGCATCCAAGAAATATAATCCATCTGCATTATTGGAAACGGCTTGCATGATTGTGTCATATAGATGTTTTTGTTGAATACTCAATTTGGTGCTATTACAATTTTGTGATTTTTCAGATGGCATACGATAAAGAGCAATTTTGAACAATTGAACTAATGCATTATGCTGGTGGAAAAACCTTTGTAGCTCACGAATAATTTCTCGTCTTGTATTTGAAACAATTGCACAACGTTGATCCAATTCACAATTTTTATCACCAATAAAATAAATTTGCAAAAACTGATGATCAGCGTCGGGGTATGGCAATAACGAACCAGCTTAATGATAAATCTGGCCGCCCTGAATCTGTAACATGTATGCAATTTTAGATAGATGTTGAATCAGAATTTTTAAGACTTTATGATTCAGATTGATATAAACAATAAACATGGGAGAATCCTGTTGAGGTATTTACCTTAAAAGTCGGCCTAAAATTATCTCTAATAATTTTAGTAGCACTAAAAGAAGGCATTTGAAATTCCGAATTGTATTGTTGAATATTATTCAAAAACTGCTTCGACGTTTGAGATGTCCCAAAAATAAATAAATACAATGGTTCGGGTGGAGTTTCTTATGTTGGAAATCTCACTTTACCATTAGCACAACACATTCCGGGCGTTTCATCTGGAAAGTTAACCGCATCACAATATGGACATATTGCGTCCATCATTCCAATGTTTCCGTACATACTATAATCAATCTGACTATTGTAATTATTCGTTATCGCCGTGCAATATTAAGTACAGGTACAGGGTCAACAGATCTATTCTGTGCAGTACGTTCACGCTGCGATGCATTAGCTTGTGCGCGTTCATCTGTACTCTGAGATCGTCTTAATAATATGCCACTTGATTTGCATTACGCGTGCGCCGGCCTATGTTTGGTCGTCGTATTTTACCTTCACTCAACAATATTTTGGAAAATATAAACACAAAGCAATAACTCAACAATATTTTGGAAAATATAAACACAACAAAGCAATAATTATCGTTGATAAAATGAAATGACATATGATGACACTAAATTTGTTCGACAGAACTAACGTCACTTTTTTTGTCTTTGATTGTTTTGCCAAAGGTTCAAATTGGCTTTTAAGAATTAGTACAAATTATTTGTATATGGGAGTATTGAAAGATGTTGATTTAACACTTTTTCAAGATTTTTTTTTAATTTTCTCTACGTACAAACCTTCTCTGGACTTCCACGAATAATTCAAGACCAAATTTAGCCAAATCGGTAAAGGCATTGTTGAGTTATAACATTACAAAGAAAAGTGGCATTGATTTTTATATATATAGATTGTTTTCAAAAATTTTTTTTTTTCGGTAAAATTTTGAGAAAAATCGAAATGACAGTTTTTTTACAAAAAATAAAAACCTAACAAAAAACAAATTAATAAAAGTTACTAAAAATTGATTTTCGGCTCAAATAACTTTTCAAAACTTTGAGACATTGGCTTTAATAATTTTATCTTATGAAAAATATTGTTTTCAACATTCAGTAAAATTTTGAGAAAAATCGAATTCACAGTGTTTTACAAAAAATAAAAACCTAAAAAAATAATAAAAGTTCGTAAAAAATGGTTTTCGAATCAAATATCTTTTCCTAAATTTAAGATGTAGGCTTAAAATTAATTTTATTTTATAAAAAATATTTTTTTCAACATTCAGCAATTTTTTTATAAAACGATCAGTTTTTTCATAAAAAATTAAAATCTACAAAAAATAGTACTCAAAATTGGTAAAAATTGATGTTCGGTTCTCTATATCTCGTGAATAATAGAAGATATAGACTTCAAATTAATTCCATTCATTCAATTTGTATTTGTTTATATTAGAAATACAAACTTTTAAGAAATGCTACGAAAATTGATAAAAATTATTTAACGACTAAGAATCTCGTTAGCAAAAAAAGATTTTGAAATCAAACTATTTCATCACATGCAAAATTTTGTTGGTTATTTTAAATTTTTTTAAAAATAATTTAACTGATAACTTTTTTAACGAAACACAAAAACCTACAAACCTTTTAAACAAGACATATCGACAGACGGAATGGAAAGTTATCAGTATGGGTAGCATCCCAGCCTCTTTTTTTGTTTACCTTTTGTTATTTTTTAACACAGGTTAATTTGTAACCCAGGTTATTTTTTAACCTAAGTAATTAAAATATTTAATTAAGGTTATTTTATATAAAGGGATAATTTTCAACTCAGGTAATTTTTGAACCTATGTCAGTTTTTCAACCGAAGTAATTTCTTAATACGGTATAATTTTATAAACCATGTTATATTGCAAGGTTTTTATTTTTGAAGCATGTTATTTCATAACACAGTTTTATTGGGTTACAAATAAAACTGTGTTATAAAATAACAGTGTTATTTTATTTATTCGATAATCAGTTTTACATCTTTCTTATGATAGGTCCGTGTTTTCGGTAAAAGGTGTCCCTGAGGTTCGTTTCATCAGCTGGTTTAGCTCATTCTAAGACAGCTCATAACGTAAGAAAGACCTCGTCCCAAAAAATATGAAATATGGAAACTAACTTATGGGAAGAAATGGTTTGGGCATTCGATTACTTCCTTCAAATAAACAAACCTTTTATTTTGATACAATATTTTCCCAGTATTTAATATGTATATAAAATATATTTTCAGTCTTATTTAAAAACGCTGTATATAACCTACATAAAGTTATGTTATCTCTATAATTTCTCTCCATTTTTTAAATTAAAATAAAAACAATAATGCCTCTCCAGTTTAGCTCGTTTATTAATGATTTTAAAAATTTAAATCAAGTTTTACCGACTCCAAGAAGGCGGAAAGTTTATAAAAAAAGGTTCAACCCAATGAGCCTAAGAAACGAAGAATTAAAAAAAATAAAGATTTTCGATAGAGAATATTATAAAAATAATTGTAATTCTCCGTTCGGATAACACAAAATTTTATATTTTATTTGTTATGACAAACAGCTGATTTGATAGACAGATAAATGGAATAGATTGCTCCATTTTGGTACTTTTTTTGAAATAAGCATTGTATAACTAAAATTTATAGCAGAATTTTTTATAAATGGGAATTCGCAACGTTACATAGAGCCTACATACATAAATCCTTATGCACTGCATAACAATTCATCTGTTCAGCGAATTCTTTTAAATAAAACTGTTTTTTATGTATATACAATTTTCTTTCTCTTGACACCTTATTTGTTGCAATTGGTTCAGCATGAGAGCCTTAAAAAGAGACTTACCAATGCTATAATATATTTAATATAGACTGTTAAACTTAATAACCTTGTAAGTCGGTTCTGCAAGCTTTTAAGATATGAAAAATCTCTTTAAGAAATTATTTAAAATTAAAGAAAGAGAACATTTGATGGTTTGATAGTTATTAAACAAACAATACATTACATTTTATAAAATTTTTGTAGGAATAATTTATAATTTACCATATATTATGTACCCTTACTGGGGACTGCATTCAAAATTCAATACTTACGGTCAAGAGGTATTGCGTTATTATTGCTCGAGAAGTCGTTGTGTATTTATACAGTACCTCGTTAATATATAAGACTAAAGAATGTTAGTTTTCATAATTATACTGAAAATGCAAAAATATGGCTTTGATTTTTCTGATATGTTTGCATTAAAAATTTTTGTTTTCGAATGTTTTGAATAACGACGTTGTGAAGTTTAACCGTCTTTATATGATTATACTTTGGGATGCAGAATATGCTATTACATATTTCACATTTTATTTTGAACATTTATTCCTAATGATTTCTGACTTAGGGCCAAGAACAAAATATTTCAATATAATATGTGTTAGCCACATTCATAAGTTGATATATTCCAGAACTTGAACACATTTTTTAAGGGGTAAAAGCCTAAATCAGAAAAATAGGACATAATCATGGAACAATTTCATGTACACGTCAAGGACATAAGAAAATCAGCTTCTGAAAAACTACAAAAGTGACTTATGTTCTTTGAATTGTGACAACTTATTATTTACAGTAAGTATTTAAAATATTCTGTTTACCAAAATTAAACCAAATAGAAAAAAATGTCTTAAAATAAAAACAATCTTTTACAATCCAAGTTCAAGGATACGAAAATCTCCTGTTTATTATATTATTTTCGCGAATGTCTTCACCTGTGGGTAGGTATGTTAAAAATATTACTTCTCATTTAAAGTAGACAACATTTTTCTTTGAATTCGCTCAAAACCCTCACGTTAAGCTCCAACAAATCTTAGATGCAGTGGATGTGTATTATTGTGTACCTATTCTTTACGAGCATGTCTTGTAGCACTTTCCCAAACCACTCATCGAACATGCAATGTCCGACTGTAATTATTCCTGCAAGACAAGAACTGCATGCAATGTAAGCAGATGCCATTAATATCCTGAATGCCATCTAGAAGCCAAAGGTCACATTTATGATAATATTAACTGCCTAAAACTTTGGGAATATACATCTATCTGGGGCCATCCCTATCATCATCCAGATGCACATCCAGAAATAATAACAATCGTTAACACCATCATGCACTTACATTTATAAACACACACACACATCCAAACATATGCAATAGAACTATACATAAATAGATGTAATGTTGTATGTATTTTTGGTTCGGTACACTCGGGCGTATGTGGGCTCAAATTTTGAACAATAAGAGAGAACAGTAGGTCGAACAGCTGTGACCAAAATAATAGGAACAACATTTAATTTTTTGTAATTAACAATTCAACCAATTAATTAATTAAATGAAGGCTAATATCTAAAGACAATTTCCAGAAACTTAGTAAAAACAAACTGTTTCTAGAAAACAAAGATTTGTGCTTTTCAAAAATGATCATACACTTTGTTGTTAAGAACTTCACTATGTTTTACATTACTCTTAAAAAACACCGTTTTTGGTTATCTTTAATGTTTTCAAGGAGTTTTATTTTAAAACCCCGAGTTAAACTTACACTTAAACTTACACTTAAACTTACACTTAAACTTAAACTTAAACTTAAACTTAAACTTAAACTTAAACTTAAACTTAAACTTAAACTTAAACTTAAACTTAAACTTAAACTTAAACTTAAACTTAAACTTAAACTTAAACTTAAACTTAAACTTAAACTTAAACTTAAACTTAAACTTAAACTTAAACTTAAACTTAAACTTAAACTTAAACTTAAACTTAAACTTAAACTTAAACTTAAACTTAAACTTAAACTTAAACTTAAACTTAAACTTAAACTTAAACTTAAACTTAAACTTAAACTTAAACTTAAACTTAAACTTAAACTTAAACTTAAACTTAAACTTAAACTTAAACTTAAACTTAAACTTAAACTTAAACTTAAACTTAAACTTAAACTTAAACTTAAACTTAAACTTAAACTTAAACTTAAACTTAAACTTAAACTTAAACTTAAACTTAAACTTAAACTTAAACTTAAACTTAAACTTAAACTTAAACTTAAACTTAAACTTAAACTTAAACTTAAACTTAAACTTAAACTTAAACTTAAACTTAAACTTAAACTTAAACTTAAACTTAAACTTAAACTTAAACTTAAACTTAAACTTAAACTTAAACTTAAACTTAAACTTAAACTTAAACTTAAACTTAAACTTAAACTTAAACTTAAACTTAAACTTAAACTTAAACTTAAACTTAAACTTAAACTTAAACTTAAACTTAAACTTAAACTTAAACTTAAACTTAAACTTAAACTTAAACTTAAACTTAAACTTAAACTTAAACTTAAACTTAAACTTAAACTTAAACTTAAACTTAAACTTAAACTTAAACTTAAACTTAAACTTAAACTTAAACTTAAACTTAAACTTAAACTTAAACTTAAACTTAAACTTAAACTTAAACTTAAACTTAAACTTAAACTTAAACTTAAACTTAAACTTAAACTTAAACTTAAACTTAAACTTAAACTTAAACTTAAACTTAAACTTAAACTTAAACTTAAACTTAAACTTAAACTTAAACTTAAACTTAAACTTAAACTTAAACTTAAACTTAAACTTAAACTTAAACTTAAACTTAAACTTAAACTTAAACTTAAACTTAAACTTAAACTTAAACTTAAACTTAAACTTAAACTTAAACTTAAACTTAAACTTAAACTTAAACTTAAACTTAAACTTAAACTTAAACTTAAACTTAAACTTAAACTTAAACTTAAACTTAAACTTAAACTTAAACTTAAACTTAAACTTAAACTTAAACTTAAACTTAAACTTAAACTTAAACTTAAACTTAAACTTAAACTTAAACTTAAACTTAAACTTAAACTTAAACTTAAACTTAAACTTAAACTTAAACTTAAACTTCAATAATTTGACATCATATTAACCTTTTATTTTGGTCATAACTGTATGCATTTATGAATATTCGTATCGTAACAGAAGTTTGATGTTCATGGTGACACGTTAATAAAGATGCAGATGCTGCGTGTTGTGGATACTGATGATGTTGATAATGTTAACATTATTATTGCACCTGTACGTGAGCATTTGCCACCCAGAATTTGTGAGCACTTCCAGCGCTAATTGAGGATAATTCTATGAACACAAATGAATCCCGCCCGCTTTACCAACCGCACACACAATCCAAGCCATCTCCAAGACAATAAATGTGTATCCGTCATCGATGGATAGTGCGTAGGGAAGGGTAAGGAATATACTTTAGGCGTAATATCATCGGACCAAAAGCTGATTCACTGCAGGGCCAATGACAACATTACAATGTCATCTGTCAGGGTGACAGGTGGCAAGGTGCAACTAGGATATCATCAACTAAACTGCTCATAGGCTGGATCGATATACATCAACATCATATACAAATTGACGCACGTTATGCAAGACAAAAATCACAAAAGAGAAGATTAAAGAATGAAAACGAAAACGAGAAGAGAAAACGAGAACAATACGCTTGAACTATTTTCCAAAGCCATTATCGCAACGCTAGTCTTGAAAATCCTTTTTTTGAAATTTAAGTCGTTTTCAAAAAGTACAAAAAGAAAGAAAGAATAAAACAGACTTTTACTATTTGAAATGTGAGGCAACTGAAAAGAGTAAGAATCCAAAAGAGCGAATAAAACTTTTTATTTTATTCTTTGAATTGTGGTAACCATTTTCATTTTTGTTAAGCTCTATAGCTCCTGCAATGAGAGTACTGGTAGAGGAGTACCAAACCAAGCTACACTATATATTCACTGCACTTTTGAAGCATTCTTCCCCAACTCTCACTGGCTGCTGATGCCGTGGCTAATTAATGCAGTCGTTTTGGAAACTCCAATTTAAGTGGTATCTAAGTGGTCTCCTGCTGTTTTATGCTTGCATTAGTCACGCCAAGCGGTTATATACCTAAAGTTAGCCAATAAGTTTGTGCTGTTTCTGTTTCTATCTTCTCCTAACGACTCTTTTCTTATATACATGCCTAGAAGTACATATAGTTTTTGACTATTAGGTGAAGGTGCAATGAGGGATAAGTGATTCGTTGAGTTAAGCACTTAGGGAAAATTTGGAAGGATTTGAAATTATTGTGGCAGTACCACTACTGCCTTTGACTTTGAGAAAGGAAATTTGGTCAACTTTTAAAAGGGGCGCAATAAAATAAAGTATGTCAAGGAATAATTGTGTTGCTTTAAAACATTTCAAACATTCTTTTTTAACCCAAGGTTTCTTCTTACTTATGAATTATTGTAATTGACAAAAATCCTTTATGTCTCCTAAACAAATTTGTTATTTTTTTTGTATTCTAAAGTTTGATTAAGATTTGAAATTTTCACTACTTCTTATTGGACGACAACCATACTCTTTGCCTAATGAATTTATATTGTAGACTCCATCTTAATTTAAAAATGTACTTTTTTGAGAGTAAATTTCTCAAAAATGGTTATCAGAATATTAATTCGTTGATTTTGAATGATCAGGAGAATATACACTCAAATAAAAAGTGTCCCAAAAATGTTTTATAGTCTGAATTTGAATGAAACATATTTTTATGAGACATAAGTTTACATCAAAAATATTATCCCAAAATTAAACCCTATTACTTTTAACGACCAAATAGCTTATTACAATTTGAGTCAGCCCGAAATTTAGAAGCTTTGTTTTAAGGTTTTAAGTTTTTAGGGTTAAAAAATACTAAAATTGTAGACAGTTTATTGACTTCCCATAGGAAGCTAATTTAATAAGTCCGATTTGTCGAATTGAAAATTTTGACATTTTTCGACGTTTCAAGGTCCCTAGAGTCGAAATAAAAGATTTTAGAAAGATGTCTGTGCGTGCGTGTGTACGTACGTTCGTACGTCTGTACGTCCGTACGTTCGCGACTTTTTTTTTCGTCGTCCATAGCTCAAGAACCAGTAGAGATATCGACTTCAAATAAATTTTGTAATGCAGATAATAATGCAGAAAGATGCAGAAAAAATTGATTGGGTGCATTTTTTACCATAGCAGTTTGAAAAAAAGGTGAAAGGTGAATTTTTTTTAACCCTAAATATCTCACGAACCAATAACGCTAACGGATTGAATTAAATTTTATATTATATATTGTAACGTGATACCAAACAAATATATGTATTTTTGGAAAAAATTCCAATTAAATATTTGTCACCTCGAAAATTTTACGAACAAAAAATGATTTTATGTCCAAAACAATAAAAACCTAAAGAAATATTAATAAAAGTTGGTAAGAATTGATTTTCGACTTAATTATCTTTTCTAAACTTTGAGATATTGGCTTTAAACTTATTTTATCTTTAAAAAAAATATTGTTGTCAATATTCAGTCAAATTTTGAGAAAAATCGAATTGACAGTTTTTTTTACAAAAAATAAAAACCTAAAAAAAAACAATACTAAAACTTGGTAAAAATTTACTTTCGAAATAGCTTTTCAAAAATTAAAAATATTGGCTTCAAACTTATTTTATCTCACAGAAAATATTGTTTTTTATATTTAATAATTTTTTATTAGAATCCAACAATCCGTTTTTTCATAAAAATTGATGTTCGGTTCTCGATATCTCTCAAATTAATTTCATTCATCCAATTTGTATTTTTGTTTATATAAGAAATGAAAAATTTTAAGACACTTTTTTTAACAAAACACGAAACTTTTAAGCAAGACATATCGACAGATGGGATGGGAAGTTATCAGTGTGGGTCGCATCCCAGCCTCTTTTTCTTATAAAGGGTGATTTTTTAAAAGCTATAGGAATGTTTTTCAAAAAAAAAACACACACATAAAAGTCAGAAAAAATGCATGAAATCTTTATTTGAATCGATAGTACGGTCCATATAATTTAATGTTTAAAAATTATTTCATGCAAAGGTTGACCTTGACTGCGCCTCAAATGGTCCATCCGCTTAGTCCAATTTTAGCATACTCTTTCCAAAATTTCGGCCGGTATCTCACGAATTAATGCTTCAATATTGTCTTTCAATGCGTCAATTGAAAAGGGCTTATCTGTATAGACATGAGCCTTAACTTAGCCCCACAAGAAATAGTCTAAAGGCGTTAAATCGCACGATCTAGGTGGCCAATTGACCGGTCCCTAACGTGAAATAAAATGTTTACCGAACTCGCCTATCAATAAGTCCATTGTTGCGCGTACTGTGTGGCATGTGGCACCGTCTTTTTGAAACCAAATGTCATGCAAGTCAAGCTCTTGCATTTTGGGCAAAAAAAAGTTGGATATCATCTCAAGGTAGCGCTCACCATTCACAGTTACGTTACGATTCGCATCCTCTTTGAAAAAGTACGGTCCAATGATGCCACCAGCCCATAAACCGCACCAAACTGTGACTTTTTCTGGATGCATTGGTAGCTCTTGCAATGCTTCTGGCTGATATTCACTCCAAAATCGACAATTATGCTTATTTACGTACCCATTGAGCCAAAAATAAGCTTCGTCGCTCGCTAGAAAAAGCGCGCGATGAACTTTCTTAACGGAGGACGCATTTTGATAATAAAATTCAACAATTTGTAAGCGTTGTTCGTTGGTAAGACGATTCATGGTTAAATTATAGACCAAACTAAAGATGTTTGATAGTGAAACAAAACACGAAACGTGCGTCAGCTGTTTAAACCAATGTTGCCAAAAAGATAAAAATAAGATTAAAAAATCACCCTGTACAAAAAATCTGCTTAGCATTCAAATTCTAAGTACTTTATTTGAAAAAGGTAAGCATTTAAGGCTAGATAAATGCTCAAATAAAGGCTGTCCCAAAATTAGGACATTTTGTTTTAAGATGACTGATTGGATTACTATGATTAATTATATAAAACAACATTAACTATCATGCTTAAAATTTTTCGTTTAAATAAGTGATGTCCCAAAATTTTTAAACTTGTTTTTAAATTTTTTTAGTTTAAAATTATAAGTATTAAGAATAAATTTAAATAATTGTTATCCCAAAACATTAACGGATTTTTTTAAGACAATCATTGCTAGTTAATTAAAAATTCCCTCAATTGACATTTATAAGATCGGAAAAAGGCTTAAATAAAGGCTGTCCCAATATATTAACGGCTTTATTTTTGTCGATAAATTTTCTTATCTTAACAAAACGATCTTAAGTGGGCTTGTATTAAGTTAAATATATAAAATATTAAGAATATACTCAAATTAAGTTAACCCAAGATTTTAATGATTGGATAGGTTTAAAATGAAGTAAGTATTACAATTTTATATACAACCCCATTCAATGACAAAAGCTTTATTCTTACGTTTAAAATGTTCTCGGTTAAAAGCTCACTTAGATTATTCTAAAACTTAATTTGAATTGTTTTCAAGTTATCATGAGTTTAATTAAGAATATACAATTTTGTATGACTAAGAAAATACTCTAACAATGGTTGTCACAAAATCTAAACATGTTATTCTCGGGTACATCAATTTGAATTTTAAGTGATTTCTTATAGATGTTAGCATTTTTAAGAGTTAAAGACAGTCAATCAAATATTTTCTCAAAGTTTTAAAACTTCTTTTAAAATAACTAATTTGGCTCATATGACAAATTATATAACGTACCCATAATTATAAAGCTTAAGATTTATACTGTTGTCAAAAAATTAAAATATCTTGTTTTTGGATGACCAATTTAATAAACATAACAAATTTATCAGTAGTAGTCCTAATTATCAATTTTAAAATGTTTAATCTTAAGAATAATCATATAAAACTGGTGTCACAAAATTTAATCTTAAATTTGTTGTTTCTGGCGGTGCAAAATCGTATCGGCACCTCATAGTGGTGCCCGCTGGACAGCCGAAAGCTGAACTAACGACGAACGTTGGATCCACAGATCCAGAGCTGTGATACCTGAGTTACCTTCCCGGGAAGTAGGAGCAAAAGACCAGAAATCGCTCTGAAGAACCAGCTCCAACGATATCAGTCATGCACAGGCCTCACAAGCCGGCCATGAAAGGAAAATTTAAAGTGTGATGAAAACAAACACAAGTAATAGAACGGACTGATTATGTTGAAAACCCCCCCGCAAACGAAAAACGGACAACGATTTAGGTGTTTTTGCATGGAATGTGCGTACACTCAACCGGCCACGCAAAGCAGAGCAGCTTGCCGATGCCCTCGCCGAACTCAAAGCTGATGTGACAGCCCTTCAGGAAATGTGATGGAATGGGCCGAAGGTAGGAAGATTGAAGGCTGTGATTTCTACTATGGGAAGTGTCTACTCGATGGGAGGAAGCGTTAGAGGGAAACTAAAGCAAAGAGTTTTATGCTTTCGGGAAGTAAGCGAAAGAGTGACGACAATCCGCATTAAGGCCAAACTCCACCACCTGAGCCTTATCAGCGCGCATGCCCCGATGGAAGAGAAGGATGAAAATACCAAAGAAGAATTTTACGAGCTCCTCGCCAAAACATATGAGATATGCCCCGAAAACGACGTTAAAATTCTCCTGGGGAGATTTTAACTCCAAAATTTGTAAAGAAGGCATCTTTGGTAGATTAATCAGAAGACATAGCCTACACGACATCACATCTGGAAACGGTTTCAAGCTTATCGAGCTCATAGCCGGTAAAAACATGGTGTTGAGTAGCACCAGTTTCCCTCGACCAGATATCCACAAAGGTACTTTGCGGTCCTCCGATGATCGAACATGCCACTAAATCGATCATGTTGCTATTGACCGAAGATACTCCTCTAGCATACTTGGCGTTCGTACGTACAGATCAGCCAACATAGATTCCGACTTCTACCTAGTTGGTGCTAAACTGCGCGTACGAATATCCATGGAAGCTCTTAGGCGAACAACAACCACGAGGAGAAGATTCAACGTTGGAAGACTGCAGCAGGAGTATACCGCCAATGCCAACGGACGAGATGTGTCCAGAGACCCACTGGCAGCTTTGCAAACAATCCATCAGGAATTCTGCAGAAGAGGTTCTAGGTTTCTCACAGCCGCCACCAAGGAACTCCTGGTTTGACTCCGAATGTGCTCAGGCAAACAAAGCCAAAAGCATACAGATTGTGGCAGCAAAGGAGGACACGATCTTCCCACCAGCTCTACGTCGACAAGAGAAGGTATGAGAACCGCTTGCTCAAAAGAAAGAAAAAAGCCCATGAGCAGCGTGAAGTCGAGGAGATCCAGGGATGTATTAACAGGAAACAGGTGCGGAGCTTTTATAGAAGAGTCAAAAAGAAAACAACGGGATTCACTAGCCGGCCTGGAGCCTGCAAAGATAAGGAGAGGAATACCGTAATCGAGACGCAGTCAATAACAACAAATCTGGAGAGATCATTTCAACCAGCTGCTTAATGGTAATGAAGTCAACGATTCCGCCAGCGAGCAGCCAAGTCAAATTCATTTGGTTGACGATCAATAGTTCCACCCACCCGACCAGTGTGAGATCAAACTAGCCATCACGAGGCTGAAGTCGAACAAAGCGGCCGGTGATGACGGTCTGCAGGCGGAGCTTTTTAAGTACGCTGGAGCAGATCTGGTAAGGAGTATGCACCAGCTAGTTACTAAAATTTGGTCGGAAGAAAGCATGCCTTTTAAACATCGCATACAATATCCTGTCAAGCGTACGAATACGAACTTATTGGCTCTTACCAGTGTGGCTTCAGGCCTGGAAAATCTACCATCGGCCAAATTTTCAGAGGTGGTAAACGAATTTGTTTATCTGGACACTGCTGTTAATTATGCAAATGACATCAGCGCGTAGATCAAACGTAGAATTACCCTTGCTAATCGCTGTTTCTTTGGCCTAAGCAAGCAGTTGAGGAATAAGACCCTATCGCGAAGTATTAAAGAGACACTGTACAAAACCTTAATCATCCCAGTCTTGCTGTATGGTGCAGAAGCATGAACCCTCTCCCAAGCGGATGAAGGATCTCTTGGTATCTTCGAGAGGAAGGTTCGGCGTACGATCTATGGTCCGGTTTGTGTCGACAGGCAAAGTAACATCTGGCAGAAAACATATAATAATGAGCTATATGAGCTGTACAGCGACTTGCCACTGGTAAAAAAACTGAGTGTTCAACGCTTAAGATGACTAGGGCATGTCGAGCGAATGAACATCGAAGGTTCAGCCCGTAAGGTATTCAACACCAAGCCTGAGGGAACAAGAAGCAGAGGCAGGCATCATCTCCGGTGGAGTGATCAAGTTGAGGCCGACGCACGTCAACTTGTTATTCGAAACTGGAGGCAGCAAGCTAGAGATCGAGTAAGTTGGCGAAAGTTATTACTTGAGGCCAAGGAGCACAATGCGCTGTAGCGCCAACTAAAGTAAAGTAAGTAAATTTGTTATTAGACAATCAATGGCCAAGCATCCCGAAGTGTTTAAATATCCCTCTAAGTTAATTTAAAAGGTTAACAAATATTTTAACGAATATATTTTGGTTAATCAATTTTCTTGTCATTAAAAAATAAAAGTGAAGGGGCTGTTCAAAGCTTAAAATGTTAAGTAATTTGATTATAATCAAATAAAAGTTGTCCCAAAATTGTAATAGCTTGTGTTTGTAGTACCCGTAGCGTGATGGTTAGTGCGTTGGACTGTCATGCAAGGGGTCTTGGGTTCAATCCCTGCCTGTGCCACCTAACTTTTTTCACGGGTACTGCCTCTTGCGAGGAATTGAAAAATCCTCCAATAGTAATTCTTGTCATGAAAAGTGCTTTCTCAAATTAGCCGTTCGGATTCGGCATATAAACTGTAGGTCCCTTCCATCTCTGACAACATTACTCGCACACAGGAATGGTTGAGAGTTGTAAGTCACTAGGCCCTGGTTCTTCATGGACTGTTGCGCCACCTAATTTATTTTATTTTTTATATTTGTAGGCTTAATTATGAAGATACAATTTTGTATGGCTAAGAGGTTGACCAAAAATTTAAATGACACAGTTTTTGACGACTAATTTGGTTTGTATTGTAATGTGTATTGTATACACTCTTTATCTCTTTTAATATCGGATTAGTAGGAGAACTCGCTTCTTTAAGCATCGAGAAACATCTAGTGGCTAAGAGGGGAACTCAATTCATTCAGCGTATACAAGAACCTCGAAAGGGGCAACATCTAGGGATTAAGAGGAAAACTAGCTTCGTTAAGCATCTAGTGATAAAGAGGAGAACTCGCTTCGTTAAGCATCGAGAACAACCTGGTAGATTCTCGAACCGATTTGAGGTATATAAATAGGCGCTCGGAAGCGAAGCGGATTATTATTGATTGTGAACTGCGATAAGTAAAGACTGTGTTTCAAGAGTAATAATTGAAAGTGGTGAATAAATAAGTTTATAGCGATTTAAATAAAGAAAAATTGTGTTTTATTTACAAGTGTGAATAAGTTTTAATTATCGGACCAAGCCGAATATTACAGTATCTTAAAGTAATCCACAGCTTTTCCTGAATAAGACGATCTATTTTTTTAACTATTAAAATTTTATTTAAGATGACTGACACACTTAAGAAAGTTTGTCCTAAAATTAAAGCTCCTTTTATTGGACAGTCAAATGTGTTAAAAATCACGAATTTATCTTAGGTTCTTCCATAGCTAAGGGAGTTTAATTATAATAATCAAATTGTCCCAAAATGTAAAAGATTTGAGTTCTTCTTTAAATTTCAGAGCTCAATAATGAAGTTTAAATATGTAAGGTTGAAAATCACTCAAATAAATTGTGTCCCAGAATGCATTCAATGTAAGAATCTACCATAATTATTAAATAATTGTGGTTTGTGAAAGTTTAGCAATTTAAAAATTGTTCCTACAAAAATGTAAGAATTATTCTTTTTTAAATTCATTAAATACATTTTGAAATTTAAGCAAAATAGTCCTTTAATTGTAATACGTACCACACCGTAAGTGAATATAATGATATCACTGTTTCATTTGATATGATATATCAGCAATATAATAATTTATTGTCATTTAAATAAAAACAAAAATATTATCACAACCAACCACATCACAATCACAGGAGTAAAAATGACCTCCTCTGTACAAGGAATTATTATTTTCTTTGTTTTATTTCGCCTGATGCCCATTAAAATATTCACTCTGATTAAAATTCCTTGATTTTTTTGTGTACTGTTGGTTAGCCAACAATCCAACGGTATTTTCATTTATGCACATCATCAGAAGCGCTTCCACACTCCACAGGCAGAGGATCCTGTTCTTCCTGTGTGTCCTGCCTTATCGCATCCATCATAGGTATCGTTTACGTTTTCAATAATTAAAGACACCAAGTGAATTGCAGGGAATATATGTACATATATTTTCGTTTGTGTTTGTGCTTAAATTGAAATAATGTTAAAATCATATTCAACAGTTAGTTATGTCAATATCAATTTTTAAAGAGTAGGTAAACCTGTGGGAATTTTCATACATTGTGTTGTGTTTGTATATGGACAGGGAAAATATGATGGACGGACAGGTGAATCTTGGTAAAAGGATTCTTTGTGGCAGAAGATGAAAGACAAAAAAAGGAATCGGAAGTTTTCTCGGATGCAACACTACGAGTACATCATCAGTAGGACTTTCGTCTTCCACGAAACGCACACGAAACCACTTCACTCAATTCTGGATTATTGTGAATTTCGATGAACATCTTTTCCCAGAGTTTTGTTTTTGCGGTGCGGTGTCGTAATGGAAACGAAAATCGATTATATTCGATACCAGTCGAGCGGAAATACTTATCGTAGTTGGTTAATTATGTTTCTACTTAGAAAACGCAAATAAATTCATTATATTTAGGTGGGTCCTTTCTTAGAATTAAACAATTATGGTTTTGATGAATGTATAGGTATAGAATAGATATTTATCTACATTTACTTTGCAAAAATGTTTTATTATCATAAAACGTTTTTTTTTAAATACAATTTAAAATTTAAATATAGTTTAACTAGCTGACCCGGCAGACTTCGTACTGCCTCAATCGATAAATAAAAGACCTAAGCTTTTGTATACATGAATTTCAAAACAAACAAAACGTATTGAATAAAAAAGCATTTTTTTAATGAAGCATGAAGTTTTATTATTATTTTCGATACATAATGTTGCTTACTTAAAAAAATAGAGTTTTCCTGAAATACTGGCTATTTATAAGGTTTAAATTTTTATTAACAGACACACACTGTTTGTTAATCAATTCAAATCTTTCTCATAAACTATATTTTTTGTTTTGTTTTGTGGTGCGTAAATAAACAAAGAAGACGGTTTTCCGACGCGCGAACACGCGACGTATAATTGTCCATGCGCGAAACAGGGAAACTCCAAGTTGATTCCGCAAACTTCTAAAGACTGTCCTTGCGATTTATTTATTGTCATCGCAAAGACCAGACGTACTGGAAATTGTAAACGTTTAAAATCGAATGGTAAATCCGTTGGAATCATCGGTATTCGTGGGGTCAAGACATCCTCTCCTTTGTATTTTCCTTTTATGATTGTTGCCTCGATGACGTTATTCATCAGCTTTTTCACAGCCAGTCTTGTTCCATTGCATAGTCGTAGTTGATTAATGTTACGCAGCATGATGACAACTTATCTTACTTTTAACTACAAATTGTAAGGTGGTAATCCAGACAATTCCAGTGAATTTAAAAACTCCGTGGGATAGTTGACTACGTCATCCTGGTTCATAACGGGGTCGACTGATTTGAAGGAAACCAACTGGCCTGGAAGAAAATTCTGAATGGTCGCATTGAGATCCTCGACATCTTTATTTTTCGCTGCCAATATTGCTCGTTCACCCAGCCAATTATGGTTATTGAACTTTTGCGCTATATCTGGGAAAACACGCTGAATAAGCTCCTCTTTTGAATATGTGATGGACAGAAATCTGTGGGTAATGTGATGAATCCAATCGAGGTGTCCATTGCAACTTTATATCTAACAACTGCTTCGCAAACACATTTGCAGTTTCATCATGTTGCAAAAATACTCGCATGTTTGTTGTTAATTGGAGTGTCTTTACGTACGTACTGCCACAAATTTGATGATTTTAGGCATGCATTTAGTTCATCAGCAACAGTTGATCTTGGGGAGAGTTGTTGAGTTTCATGAGCACATTCACCTCCTTCAGGGTTGATACCCCCTTCCGTTACACGCTGTATATATATTTTAGTACAAACTTGAATATTATAAAAAAATATTCTGGTATAATACCTTGAAAGTGGGCATGAAATTGTCCTGTATAATATGTGTAGCGCCATGATGTCATCTGGAAACAGTTGTTATATTTCTGAATGTTGGCCAAGAAGTGCTTAGAATCATTTCCAATCCCAGAAAATAAAGAGCGTAAAGGATCTGGTGGTGGGACCAATTGTGGAAATTTTACTTTGCCTCCAGCACAACATAATCCAGTAGATTCACCAGTGTATTTTAACGCCTTACAATATTTACAAATTATTTTCATTTCCGAACTCGTTGCATTCTAAGCCTATCCACTTCATTGTCACTCACTAAATAACGCAATTCTGACATAGCAATACGACTATTTTCTTGATCTGTCTCTCTCTGGTCATCAGTGCGGTTAGCACGTGAGGTAGCTCTTCGCACATTTGATTGACTGCGACGACCTAAGTCAGGTCGCCTTCTCCTCGGCATCGTAACGTAATTAAAATGAGAAAATTTCTCGCTCACTTAACAGTAATTTAACAGTAAAGTGTCACTATCACAAAATATCAACAAAAAAAGAGCACACTACTTGGAATGTCACTATCACAAAGGATCACAAAAGTAAAGAAAGTTCTCACGCACGTAGCGGTAATCGTCACTCACAAAGATAGAAGGATGCACTCATAGAATATCGTAACCATGATCGTAACACAATATCGTCAATCGTACTTTTTTCCGTGTTCTGATTTTCTTATTTATTTTTTTGGAGTTTACCTTTAAGCCATAAATCTCCGTGTTCTAAAGTGCGACAAAATGATTGACATATTAGTTGGTTGTCAAATCTAATGTCAAATATTATGGTTGTGTTCAGAAACTTAATTTGTGACAAAACTTAAGATTTACCAAACTCAAAAAAAATTAAGTTTCGCGAAGCCGACCAAATTAATTGGAAATCAGTACTACTAATAGTTTATTACATTTTTTGTCGCGTTCGCGATTCACTTTTGTTTATTTTCGGAACGCGACATTAGATCCTCCAAAGCGCACGCGAAGGCTATTTTCATAGATATGATTGAATTTGAACTTTATGCAGCGGTAATAAATTGCAAATTGACTCTTTGACGTTAGGAATACACCTAAATTGCTTAGACAACAGTGAGTGATTATAATTTAATATGAACTTAATTGAATAGCAATAAAGTTCAAATTGACTCTAGAAAACGTTTGTATGGTAAATAGAAAAGGGCTGTTTTTAGGGGTTCTCGGAAATTATTCGATTTTTTCTCGCCTTTTAAACCTTCCCTAGACCTCCACGAACATTTCAAGACTAAGATAAGATAAATCCGTTCAACCGTTCTCGAGTTTTAGTGAGACTAACGAGCAGCAATTCATTTATATATATATACTAGCTGACCCGGCGGACTTCGTACTGCCCCAATCGATAATTAAAAGACCTTAACTTTTGTATAAATTAATTTCAAAACAAACAAAACGAATTGAATTAAAAAAGCAATTTTAAAATGAAGCATGAAGTTTTATTATTATTTTCGACACATCATGTTGCTTACTTAAAAAAAACAGAGTTTTCCTGAAATACTGGCTATTTATAAGGTTTAAATTTTTATTAACAGGCACACACTGTTATGATACAGTTTGTTAATCAATTTAAAGTTTTCTCATAAACTATATTTTTTGTTTTTTTTCTTTTGTGGTGCGTAAATAAACAAAGAAGACGGTTTTCCGACGCGCGAACACGCGACGTATAATTGTCCATGCGCGAAACAGGGAAACTCCAAGTTGATTCCGCAAACCTCTAAAGACTGTCCTATCGATTTATTTATTTATCGCAAAGGCCAGACGTACTGGAAATTGTAAGCGTTTAAAATCGAATGGTAAATCCGTTGGAATCATCGGTATTCGTGGGATCAACACATCCTCTCCTTTGTATCTTCCTTTTATGATTGTTGCTTCAATGACGTTATTCATCAGCTTTTTCACAGCCAGTCTTGTTCCATTGCATAGTCGAGGTTGATTAATGTTATGCAGCATGATGACAACTGATCCTACTTTTAACTGCAAATTGTGAGGTGGTAATGCAGGCAATTCCAGTGAATTTAAAAACTCCGTGGGATAGTTGACTACGTCATCCTGGTTCATAACGATGTCGACTGATTTGAAGGAAACCAACTGTCCTGGAAGAAAATTCTGAATGGTCGCATTGAGATCCTCGACATCTTTATTTTTCGTGCCAATATTGCTCGTTCACCCAGCCAATTATGGTTATTGAACTTTTGATGTGACAGAAATCTATGGGTAATGTGATCCGGTAGAGGTGTCCATTGCAACTTTATTATTTCCAATATCTTACAACTGCTTCGCAAACACATTTGCAGTTTCATCATGTTGCAAAAATACTCGCATGTTAGTTGTTAATTGGAGTGTCTTTATGTACTGCCACTAATTCGATGATTTTAGGCATGCATTTAGTTCATCAGCAACAGTTGATCGGGGAATAACTGGAAGAGTCTGACGAAAATCACCTGACAACCCAAAAGCAATAATATTAAGAACGTTTTTCCGGTTCCTCCGGGAGCATCAAGGAAATAAATTCCACCAGATCCACTGTTCACAGCTTCTATCAAAGTGTCGTTGTTGTTCCCTTTGCAACTCCAAAGCGCACGCGAAGACTATTTTCATAGATATGAACGAATTTGAACCTTATGCAACGGTAATAAATTGCAAATTGACTCTTTGACGTTAGGAACACACCTAAATTGCTTAGACAACAGTGAGTAAATATAATTTAATATGAACTTTATTGAATAGTAATAAAGCTCAAATTGACTCTAGAAAACGTTTGTATGGGAAATAGAAAAGGGCTGTTTTTAGGGGTTTCCCGGAAAGTATTCGATTTTTTCTCGCCTTTTAAACCTTCCCTAGACTTCCACGAACATTTCAAGACTAAGATAAGATAAATCCGTTCAGCCGTTTTCGATTTTTAGTGAGACTAACGAACAGCAATTCATTTTTATTACATATTATGTCGGATCCAATGTAAAACATTCCAAAATCAACAACTACTAATAAATTCAAAATTAATTAAAAAAAAATTGTCCAGCGGACAAAATTGTAATTCTAAACCATTCTCAGATCCCCTTGAACACACACAACAAATTTCATCAAAATCGGTCCAGTCGTTTAAGAGAAGTTCAGTGACATACACACTCACAGAAGAATTGTATATATTAAGATTATGTCGGATCCAATGTAAAACATTCAAAAATCAACAACTACTAATAAATTAAAAATTAATTAAAAAAACATTGTCCAGCGGACAAAATTGTGAATCTAAACCATTCTCAGATCCCCTTGAACACACACAAACAATTTCATCAAAATCGGTCCAGTCGTTTAAGAGAAGTTCAGTGACATACACACTCACAGAAGAATTATATATATATAATATATATATATATATATATATATATAATATATATATATATATATATATATATATAATATATATATATATTATGTAGATGTAGATATGTAGATGTAGATTAACATGCATATATCTTTGGGCATAATGCATGTGTATTTAATTAAAAATTAAGTTTAATAGAACAATAGGCAGGTGGGCACATTTCTACAGGAATAATGAACATTGCAAGTGTTAAAGATGAGTAAAAGGCTTCAGCTCGAAGAAGGTTGATAAACATGTAAGAAAATTAAAATATTAAAGGTAGGTGTATTAATACAAAATACACTGCCGTTCATAAGGTTAGAAGCAGGCATTTTCAAGAAATAAAATCGATATTTCTCCCGTTACAAGATGGATTTAAAAAAAAAACAACTATGGTAAATGAGGGACTATTTTTTTAACAACAGATATAAAATTTGGGTATATAGAAGAGATTTTGCTTACGGAACTTCTATGACAAATTCTTAATTGAGTCAAGAATATGCGAAAATAAATCGGGTCATTAGATTAGAAGCAGTGAATAATTCAACGTTGTTTTGTGAAGTGCATACATTTATTTTGGAAAAATGGTATATGTAACTTATAAATTAATTGTTCTTGATTGAGTGTTAACAGAAATGGACAACAAAAAATGTTTGAAAGTGGAGGAAAGGGAAAGAAAAGATGTTTCTTGCTCTAAAGGTCTTTAATGCTTTGCTATAGCCCGACAAAAAAAAAATCGAAGTGATCATTGTGTCAGCAATTATTTAAAAAAACCATCGTCTTATTCGAAAAAAATTTAACCTAGATGGGCCAGATGGTTACAATAATTATTTCCATGACCTGATTAGAGAGTAGTGATTTTTAAACCGTCACCATAGCAAAGAAAGCGGCGTTATCATCTGGGGTTCAATTTTATTGTATGGCGCTATAGGCTTGGTAGTCCAAGATACCAAATGACTTAGAAAACATACAAAGCCTTCCTGGAATCAGTATTCCCCAATATTAGCGAGCCTTTTGGACCGATTCCATGGCTTTTTCAGTAGGAAAACGCTCCCGTCGAAAACTAATTAAAAGAAGAGGCTGGGATGCTACCCACACTGATAACTTCCCATCCCGTCTGTCGATTTGTCTTGCTTAAATGTTTATAGGTTTTCGTGTTTTGTTAAAAAAGTTGTCAGTTGAATTATTCTTAAAAATTTTAAAATTACCAACAGTATTTTGCATATAATGAATTAGTTTGATTTCAAAATCTATTTTTGTTAACAAGATTTTTAGTCGAAAACCAATAGCAATTTGAATAGCATTTCTAAAAGGTTTTTATTTCTTATATAAACAAATACATATTGGATGGACGAAATTAATTTGAATTCAATATCTTCTATTGTTCACGAGATATTGAGAACCGAACATCAATTTTTACCAATTTTGCGTACTATTTTTTGTAGATTTTATTTTTATATAAAAACACGGACTGTTGGATTTTTATAAAAATTAACTGAATGTCGAAAACAATATTTTTTGTGAGATAAAATTAGTATGAAGCTAACATTTTTGATTTTTGAAAAGATATTTGAGTCGAAAGTAAATTTTTACCAAGTTTTAGCATTGTTTTTTTTTTAGGTTTTTATTTTTTGTAAGAAAACTGTCAATTCGATTTTTCTCAAAATTTTACTGAATGTTGACAACAATATTTTTTAAAAGGTGAAATTAGTTAGAGTTGAAAATTAATTTTTACGAACTTTTTTTTTTTAAGGTTTTTATTTTTTATAAAAAAAAACTGTCAATTCCATTTTTCTCTAAATTTGGCCAGACGTTAAAAACGTTATTCTTCGTTGCTCAAAATTATTTTGGAGATAAAATCGTTTTTTGTTCGTAAGATTTTTGAGGTGACCATTTTTTTTTTGATTTATAAAAAAAGAACGTTAATTGGAATTTTTCTCAAAAATATATTTGTTTGGTATCACGTTATAATATATAATATAAAATTTAATTCAAGTCTATAGCGTTATTTGTTCGTGAGATAGGTATTTAGGTTTAACTAAATTTTTTAACTTTTTTTTTAAATTGCTATGGTAAAAAAAAACCATCCACGAAATTTTTCAGAGAATTTTTTCTTAATTTTTCTGCATTATTATCTGTATGAAAAAATTTATTTGAAGTCGATATCTCTAATGGTTCTTGGGCTATGGACGACGTACGTACACACGCACGCACAGACATCTCTCTAAAAATCTTTAATTTCGACTCTATAAACCTTGAAACGTCGAGAAATGTTAAAAATTTCAGTTTAACAAATCGGACCGATTACAATAAACTCATATGGGAAGTTAAAAATAAACGAAGCGCTTTGAGGAAGTAAATAATAGTTAAGATGATTATGGACATAGACTATTTTTTTTTATTTTGACGAATTTACCAAAGAACATGAATTTTGAATTTTATCTTAATCGGTTCGGTGTCGTAGCCACTCTTCAATGGAATTTGACAGTTTACAGGAAACATACGTTTCTTTTAAAAAGCTGTTGTAAAATAATAAATGCAAAAATGAATCGTTTGAAGAATGTTTTAATTACGAAGAAGTCAGCTAATAGTGACTAAAGAGTAGTGAAAATGAGAATTATCTTCGATATCGGACTTTTGATATTTCCAAAGCCCCCTTTTGACAGACATCTGTATTGTGTACAGGGGCGGAATCGGCTAAGGTAGTTGTTGATAAATTACATTCAAAATAATCGAATTTGATCTATGTAAGGTGATGGTCAAATTGATACGTAAGAAGCTGTCACAAAAAAAGTTTGATAGTCATTTTCCAACAAGTATGTCGTTTCTGAATAGAGCTACCAGACGTTTTAACAAAAGAGTAGACAATTTTCTAAGTTACCTTTTTTCGTGTAATCAAACATTCTTGTGACTGACAAAGCTTATACGACATTCGAAAAAAAAAACACAAGAAAAGTAAGAATGTTAATAAATTTTATATCTATATATATGTAAAAATCAATGCCACTTTTCGTTGTAATGTTATAACTCAACAATGCCTTTACCGATTTTGCTAATTTTGGTCTTAAATTATTCGTGGAAGTCCAGAGAAGGTTTGTACGTAGAGAAAATTTAAATAAAAATTTTGAAAAAGTGTAAAATCAACATCTTTCTATACTCCCATATACAAACAATTTGTACTAATACTTAAAAGCCAATTTGAACCTTTTGCAAAGCAATCGAAGACAAAAAAGTGACGTTAGTTCTGTCAAACAAATTTAATGTCATCATGTGTCATTTTATTTTATCAGCGATAATTATTGCTTTGTTGTGTTTATATTTTCCAAAATATTGTTGAGTTATTGCTTTTTGTTTATATTTTCCAAAATATTGTTGAGTGAAGGTAAAATACGACGACCAAACTAGGCCGGCGCACGCGTAATGCAAATCAAGTGGCATATTATTTAGACGATCTCAGAGTGAACGCGCACAAGCTAATGCATCGCAGCGTGAACGTACTGCACAGAATAGATCTGTTGACCCTGTACCTGTACTTAATATTGCACGGCGATCACGAATAATTACAATAGTCAGATTGATTATAGTATGTACGGAAACATTGGAATGATGGACGCAATATGTCCATATTGTGATGCGGCTAACTTTCCAGATGAAACGCCCGGAATGTGTTGTGCTAATGGCAAAGTGAGATTGCCAACATTAGAAACTCCACCCGAACCGTTGTATTCATTTATTTTTGGTACATCTCAAACGTCGAAGCAGTTTTTGAGTAATATTCAACAATACAATTCGACATTTCAAATGACTTCTTTTGGTGCTACTAAAATCATAAGAGATAATTTTATGCCGACTTTTTAGGTAAATACTTTAACACAACAGGATTGTCCTATGTTTATATCAATCTGAATCATATAAAGTCTTACAAATTCTGATTCAACATCTACCTAAAATTGCATACATGTTACAGATTCAGGGCCAGATTTATCAGCAAGCTGGTTCGTTATTGCCATACCCCGACGCTGATCATCAATTTTTGCAAATTTATTTTATTGGTGATGAAAGTCGTGAATTGAATCAACGTTGTACAATAGTTTCAAATACAAGACGAGAAATTATTCGTGAGCTACAAGGGTTTTTCCATTAGCATAACGCATTAGTTCAATTGTTCAAAATTGCTCTTGATCGTATGCCATCGATAATCACAAAATTGTAATAGCACCAAATTGAATATTTAACAAAAAATATGTACCTATATGACACAATCATGCAAGCCGTTTCCAATAATGCAGGTGGATTATATTTCTTTGATGCACCTGGTGGTACAGGCAAAACTTTCGTTGTATCATTCGACTATTCGTTTGGAACAGAAAATTGCATTGGCACTTGCATCTTCGGGAATTGCTGCTACATTATTAGAAGGTGGTCGGACCGCACACTCTGTATTAAAATTGCCATTGAATGTACAAGTGATTGAAACTCCAACTTGCAATATTTCGAGAAATTCTGCTATGACAAAAGTTCTGCGATTAATGATTAAGGGATGCGTGCACAATGGCGAATAAAAAACCAATAGAAGCATTTAATCGAACAATGCAAGACTTACGAGGTAATCAACAGCTTTTTCGTGGTCATTCCTCGATCAACTCCTGCTGATGAAATAAACGCCTGTTTGAAGTCATCAGTTCTTTGGAAATATGTACCAAAATTGACACTGAACATTAATATGCGTATTCACCTACATAATGATGCAACTGCCCATGAGTTTTCAAAACAATTGTTAGAAATTGGTGATGGCAAAATACCAATCGACAGTACCAACGGATTGATTGAATGTGTTTTTCTGAATATTCTTCAGAATTACAGAAATCATGATTGGTTGAGAAAACGCGCCATTTTATCACCGAAGAACATTCATATCAATGCCATTAATTTTCAAATTCAAGCGAAACTACCAGGTGTAGTCACGACATATAAATCAATTGACAGTGTTATGAATCAAGATGAGGCAATGAATTATCCAATTGAATTTTTAAATTCATTGCGGAACCGCCTGGTATACCACCGCATTGCTTGAATCTGAAAATTGGTTCTTTGATTATATTATTGCGAAATATTAATCCACCAAAACTGTGTAATGGCACCATATTGGCAGTGAAAAAGTTATTGCCAAATTTGATTGAAGCTTCAATCTTAACTGGTAAATCAAAAGGAGAAGTGTGTTTGATAGCGCGTATCCCTATGATTCCAACTGATATGCCATTTGAATTCAAAACTAATATACTGTGCATTTATCATTTGCGATGTCCATAAATAAGGCCCAAGGGCAAACACTTCACGTTTGTGGTGCCAATTTTTCACATGGCCAACTTTATGTTGCCTGTTCCAGAGTCGGTACCCCCAACTGTTTATTTATTCATGTTCAAAATGGAAAAACAAAAAATATTTTTTATCCAACTGTTTTAGACTAACCCATATAGACCCACCAAAGTAAGAGTACCCGATTCTCTTTTATTTTTTAGTTTTTACTCTTTGCTGATAAATATAATATAAACAATATATCATTTGGACTTTTAAATAGCTAGAAATTTAAAATATTTTTTTGTTTGAATAAATGAACTTAATAATCATTTTTTTTATTACTAGGGCGGGTCAATAAGTCCGTGACTTTTTGAATTTTTGACCTCTTTACTGAAACAGCAACACTGCTCCTGTCAACAGGCTTCAGTCAGTTGACTCCTGTCAAAATTTAAACTTGCTGCGTCAGTTAGTTTGTGTTTGACAGCTATTTTTATCAGACTATACTCACTAATTTGAGAAGAAAATGGAAAAAAAGTGAATTTCGTGTGCTTATTAAGCATTATTTCTTGCGAAAAAAAACATTACCGAGACCAAGGCTAAGCTTGATAAATGCTAAAGGGACTCTGCACCATCGATTTCAATGGTAAAAAAGTGGTTTTCTGAATTTCGTTGTGGCCGTACAAGCACTGAAGATGCCGAACGTCCTGGACGCCCAGTTGAGGTCTCTACACCCGAAACAATCGAACAAATTCACGATATGGTGTTGGCCGACCGAAGATTGAAAGTGCCAGAGATTGTGGAAGCCGTAGGGATCTCGCATGGCTCAGTGGTTTCAATTTTGAATGATCACTTGGGCATGAGAACGCTTTCCGCAAGATGGGTGCCGCGTTCTTTTCCACCAAGACAATGCAGGGGTGCACACATGTGCAGTTGACATGGCAAAAATCCATGAATTGGGCTATGATTTGCTCCCTCATCCACCCTATTCTCAAGATCAAAAAATCTGTGTTTTATTCCAAAAGTCACGGACTTATTGACCCGCCCTCATATGCCTTATACGTAGCGAAGCACGTACCGGGCCGCTAGTATTTTATAGGAATCAATTTAAAATTTCACCATGGCAACAATGAATTTTGACAATTCTAATCTGAAATTGTTTAATCGAATTGAGTTGAATCATCTTACACAGACGGAATGAAAATGATAGTCAATTTGACTATCAAAAATATGATAGTCAATTATCACCTTAGCCGATTCCAGCCCAGATCTTTTTTCCAAATTTATAACCCTCATGCTGAAACTTATAACCCATTAAAATGTTTTGCCGACAACAATATTTTGAGCTCACTACGCATTTTTACAAAGAAATCGCATGAATCTTGACCTAAAATCTTTATCCAATTAAAACTGTCTGTGATCATTTCATTTAAATGGCGCCCAACTCAAAACCATAATTTAAAATTTTAAAAGAAAAGGCAATGAAAAACATTTAAAGTTTTCTTTTCTTGAAATATATTTGCATAAATGTACTCGTATGTATGTTAATTGATCACGTAGCAGATATTTTGTGAACTTTCTTGAAATCTTTTAAAGACTGATTGCAATTTCAAAAACCACGATAGTAAATAAGAATCTAATAAAAAAGTCAATTTGATAGCCAAACTCATTTTATTATACGACTTTCTTTATATTTCTATGATAATAGATCCTAGATCCTTAGATTGTTATGCAATTCCAATGAATAAAAGTTACTTTTAACGCATCGTTAGTTTGTTTGCCAATAAAACACAACAATTTTGGCCAAAGTTTCGAATTGGACTTTATATACATTTTACAATTTTAACAAACCACAAAGTCATCTCAAAAAGTTATTGCATTCAACTACATCTATAACATCCTAACAGTATCTGTTATTCAACCTGAATGAAGATCCTGCATATATTAAGCTATTAGTTTCTATTTGGACTTCAGTATGAGCTATAAGCATATATTGTATGAGTTTGTGTGGTAATGTAGTTGTAATGTAATGTATAAACTGAATATGTTATAACAAAGTATCCGAGGAGTAGGTATAAGGATTTACGAATGTTTTCCAAACAGTGATCATAGGATCAATACGTTGATACCCATTGTTAGTAGCCCTCACAGGACATCCAATACCCTATATCCTGGTTTTGTTTGTGTAAACTCTTTATTTAGCTTTGTGTGTTTTTTTTCTTTCTTCTTCTGTTGTTGGTTGTTGTTGCTTCTTCTTGGGCATCAGAACTTTATATGCAAATCCATTTTGTTTGGCTATTGTGTGTGAGTATTTTTGTTGGAAATGTATTCCAATTGATATCCTACGACAGGATAATAAAATCCCCACTAAATCTATATAAAATGCAAATCACGAATTGCATTCAAATGCATTCGGGCAGTATGGCTCGGCATATAGTAGCAATAGTTACCTATACTTGCAATAATGGCATTGGCATATAAAGTCCTTGCTGACGTACGTCTCATATATGTATTCATATAGAACCTAGAGAAGGTATTATAGGACATGCTATTGTAGTCCCTCAACATGTTTTCTATACATATACTCGTATATTCATATACAGGAACAGACACACTTTGCAGGAAGCTCGTTTTCAAAATTCACAACTTAATTCCGTTTTCCAAACTCTGTCGTCCAGTTCTGATTCAAAAGTACGTAAGGGTGCAATAATGAAAATAGCGAGGGTTGGAGATGGAGGGGTTGGTGTAGATAGAGAAATAGTGCGTTGGAACCCTTCTCGTAGCTAAACAAACACAATAAATTCTTTGGAGAGTTGAAATGGTTGAGAATATATCAGAAAAAAGTCCACAACCTGACCAATTGCGATATACAAGCAAAAATGTTTATAATTTAGTATACACCCTTCATTCAAATAAAACAACAATAAAAGTCATCTGATTAGGGCTAGAAATATAAATTTATTTACGATGGTGAATCGTGGCAGTGATATTCATTTAAAACATAAATACATATTAATAAACACAAATTAAATTAGAATTATTTAGTGTATTTGATACCTGGGGTGGAATCGGCTAAGCTCATAATTGACTATCATATTTTTGATAGTCAAATTTGACTATCATTTTCATTCCATCTGTATAAGATGATTCAACTCAATTCAATTCGATTGAAAAATTTCTGATTATAATTGTCACAATTCATTGTTGCTATGGTGAAATTTTAAAATGATTCCTATAAAATTCTAAAAAAAAGTATCAAATTGGCTGTTTTTAAATAACATTCTTATTTCTCTTGTGTTTTTTCGAATTATGTAAGCTTTGTCGGTCACAAGACTGTGTTTTTGTACCTAAAAAGGGTAACTACAAAAATGTTCCATTCGTTTTTTTTTAAGCGTCTGGTAGCTCTATTTATAAACGACATATTTGTAGGAAAATGACTATCAAATTTTTCTAGTGACTGATTTTTAGGCATCAATTTGACTATCACCTTACACAGATGGTAAGCAATTAAAAGTGTAAAATTGGGAACTGGAGATTTAAACTAATAAGCACAAATTAATGACTAATTATCCTTAAATTGTGGATTGGGCTTGTGAATCGTAATCGAAATTTGGCTCTTATAAGTCTTTAAAGATCCATAGATTTTTTTTAATCAAAGTTTTGAAACTGGCAATCAAATTAAAGTTTTTCGAAGGTCTAAATCATAACTTTCAATTTTAAGATATCACCTTTTAAATTTGAATAAAAACGCAATATTAAGTTTTTTGAGTCTGTATTTACTCATGATTTTTTTTTTAAATAAAATTCCCATCTTCAATATTCCGTTCAAAAATTTTTAGCATTTCATTTACTTTGAAAACCATAAAAGCAGAAGAATAAAGGTTTTAAAAAACTTTATAAAAAGTCAAATTAAGTCTCGACACGTAACTAACATTTCGTTAACATTTTTTGAGAGGTATATTTCAATTTGCCTGTTTCGGACCTATTTGCCTGTTTCGGACCCTGTGGTAATCTTTACCATGCAAAATGCGTTGGTTTAACGAACGCTTTCATTGAAAAAATAGCCAATTCAAAATTTGCTTACTGGTACTGTCACGACTGCCGTAAGCTCTCTGTATCTCAACTAGCTTTTAAAATGTCGTCTTTTAAGGCTGACATTTTAAAACTTTCTAAAGATTTTGAAGAGCTACTGAAGTCTTTCAACACTGCAGTCTGCAAATTAAATGCATACTCTGTAACCAACATCATGGTCGATAGTTCTACTTCGACTAATGATTTGGCACAGCCTATTCCTACTACTTTCTCTTCTGCAGGTGAAGATATTTTCGCGCAATCATCAGGTTCTGATGTTAATAACGCAGAAAGTGTACCTGTCAAACAAAAGAAAAAGTCTAAGAAAAGAAGCCGAGAAAACTCTGAACTTGCAAGAAATTCTACCCCCCCCCCCATCAAAAAGAACAAATGTCAACATCACCCCAATACCTTCAGATCCCACCGGAACTCCCCATACATATACCTCAAATTGTTGAATCAAATTTAGCTTCCAATAGTGACTCCGTTACAGGAACTGTAATAAACAACTCCATCCCTATCAAAGCTGTCTCGAAACCAAAAATAATTTGTATATCTCGTCTGGACCCAGTTACAACGCCAGATGATATAACTTCCCACTTAGTATCTACCAAGAGCATACCTTCCAGCTCATCCATTAGGTGTACTAAGATCAGTAAACCAAATAGCGTTGTTTCCTCTTTTAAATTAATAACGAATCCCACTTTCTTTGATTCTATTTGCAACACAAATATATGGCCCGCTGAGACTTTAGTCAAAGAATTTACTCAAAGTCAAAAACAAGGTGTTGCTTTGAAAACCAAGTCAAAAAACTTAACATGCTTGCGCTCTTTTACCAAAACGTAAGGGGACTTCGTAGCAAGACTGCTGACATTTTTCTTAACTCCCAATCATTTCCACACGACGTATTCGTTTTGACAGAAACGTGGCTTAATTCAAGCTTTTCCGACACAGAACTTTTCAGTCAAGAGTTCGAAGTTTACAGGAACGATCGTCATGTTGGTAATGCAAAGGATTTAGGTGGAGGTGTTCTCATAGCGGTAAAAAAATACATATTTCTCTTCTTCTGTATCTTTTCCATTTGAATTATCAATTGAACTGGTATGTGTAAAGATAATGGTACAGACTAAGACTATTTTCATTTTAAACGTCTACATTCCTCCAAAAAGTTTGGAGTCTGTTTATAACGATCTCTCCTTGGCATTAGACTATATTATAAATTTGTCCAGCTCTGACACCAATATTTTACTTCTAGGTGATTTTAATTTACCTCACATTGACTGGATTCCATCTGAAGACGAATCTTTCCTTGAAGCCTCTCCTTCTTCTTCACAATTGGAACTATCTCTTCTCGATAAAGTCCTTCTCACTGACTTACAGCAAACAAGCTGTATTAAAAACTCAAAAAATCGAATTCTCGATTTAGTCTTTTCTTCTGACGCTATTAGTACTCTTGTTCTAGAATCTAGATCAGGAATTACTAATATTGATAAATATCACCCCCCTTTGGACATTTTTTTTGATTTAAGTAATCACCTTACTGAACACAGTAATTCTTTTGATTGCTTATATAATTTTGATTTTAGAAGAGCTAATTTCCAGCAGTTGTCTGAAGATTTAACCATTTCTGGAATTGCTGATACATTAGCATTTTCTAACATTGACGAAGCAGTTTCAACTTTTTATAAGATCCCTAATTATTGTTTGGAAAAAAATGTACCCTTAAAGAAATCAAGAAATACAAACTTCAGCCATCCTTGGTACAGGAAAGAATTGCGTTTACTGCGTAACAAAAGAAATAAGGCATGGAAAACGTATCTCAAAACTCTGTCTCCAATCAACTTCTCTTTTTATGTTCAACTCTTTAACCAATTTAAGTCCCTTTCTAATTTTTTATATGCTTGTTATGTTACTGATATGGGATCCTCTTTGAAAGAGAATCCTAAAAAATTTTGGAATTTTATAAACTTAAAGAAAAAATCAGATGGCTTTCCAGTTAACTTCACTTACAAGAACCTTTCGTTAGATAAAACTGTTGATATCTGTAACGCTTTCGCGACAAATTTCCGTGATTCATTTGTTAATAGCCCTCAAGAAGTTGATGAAGTATATTTTCATAATCTTCACTCCTTTTCACAAACTAGCTGTAGTCACATCCCTGTGCTACAGAGTACGGTCCTTTATCCGCGTTGAATGATGACTGCTCAGCCGGCCCCGATAGTATTAAAAAAGTGTAGTAATGCTTTAGTTGAACCCCTTACGTTTTTATTTATTTTATTTCCCAATATATGGAAGGAGTCATTTCTAACACCAATTTTCAAGAAAGGTAACAAGGATATAAGCAACTACAGGCCCATTGCAAAGCTTTCTTGCATTCCTAAAGTGTTTGAAGAAGTTGTATGTGAAAGTGTAGCATTTTTTAGTAAGAATTTCATTTGCGAACAGCAACATGGTTTTGTGAAAAAAAAGATCAACCGTTACTAATCTCCTCACATTCTCAAACATATGTTCAAACGCTTTAGAACAAGGTTATGAAGTTGACTGTATATACACTGACTTTTCCAAAGCTTTTGACCAACTTAGCCACGGAATTATTTTATTTAAACTTAAAGCTCTTGGTTTTCCACCATTTTTCTTAGCTTGGATCAAATCATACCTTGAAAACAGATCCTATGAGGTAAAATTTAGAAATTGTCTTTCTGAACCTTTTGTTGCTCAATCTGGTGTTCCCCAGGGAAGCCATCTTGGCCCTTTTCTGTTTATCCTGTCTATTAACGATGTATCGTCATGTCTACGCTCAAGTGAAGTACTCATTTTTGCTGACGACATGAAGATTTTTAAAATAATAAAGTCCACCCATGATCGTATTCTTTTACAAGCCGACATTGATAGTTTCACATTTTGGTGTGGGAAAAATAGCCTTTCACTCAACCCTAATGCCAGACGATAACTTTTACTAAAAAACGAATCGGTAGTGTATTTGATTATTGTATATCACAGCAAAAACTCTTTCGCGTCTCCACATTTAAAGATTTAGGTGTTCATTTCTGTTCCAACTTAGAATTTACACATCACATTAATTTGATTGTTAATAAAGCAAGTTCTATGCTTGGTTTTATAAAACGCTGGGCAAAGGAGTTCAATGATCCCTATGTTACTCTTTCTTTGTATAATTGCCATGTTCGTCCTCATCTTGAATATGATTCGCAGGTATGGACTCCCTATTACGAAATTCATAGAAAACGTATCGAATCAATTCAACATAACTTCATTCGCTTTGCCCTAAAGGGTCTTCCTTGGGATGATCCTTATGATCTGCCTCCCTATGAGCATCGTGTTCTGCTTCTTCAAATTCAATCTCTTCATCAAAGGCGTGTTAATAATGACTTAGTATTTTTTCATCAACTCATTAATGGTGAAATTGATGCACCTTATTTGGTATCTTGTGTACATTTGAATTACCGAGGCGGAACTCATCACCTGCGTAAATTTGATTTTATACATATTGACTTCCATATAACTAACTATGGGAAGAATGAAGCTTTAAGTCGAAAAAGGCATTTTATATAACTTAAACTGTTCGTCGATAGATTTAAATTTGAATAAGGTGGGATTAAAATCATTGTTTAGAACCAGTGCTCTTCTATCGTAAACGCTCTCATTTTATTTTTTGTTCTGTAATAGTTAAATGTTAATTATGTTTTGTATTTTGTGCGTCTGTTAGGCTATAATTGAATTATTTTTTTACTAACAACTAACACATGCACTTATGATGAGCCTCTGATCGTAGTTTGACGCTTGCTATAAGCTTACTACTTTCTGAAATTCTGAAGTGTAAAAAAAAAAAACTTGACCTGTTTGAGAAATTATAAGGTCACATTCGAGTTCAACAAAATAATTTAGAAAAGTGTACTTGAATTTTTACTACAAACAAAACACTTAATTTTGTCGACCAGTGTACTTCATGAAAACTTAGAAAATTAAATTTAAGAAAAATTAAGTCATAATCAATTGAAACTCAAATTTCGTAATCAACTTAAATAATAGCAGAAGGTGTATTTAAAAAGTAAAAAATTTAACACTGACAGGTTGCTGTCTGTAGAAGAATAAAATTCTCTTCTTTTCGCGTAACTGTCACTTGTTAATAATAAGCTGTGTGTTTGTTTAAGGATTACCAACTATGTATAATGTATGTATATATTACAAAAATAGTAACAGATTTATAGGACGTCTTTTTAACGCTTTTAAGCTTAACTAAAATAGTTCACCTAAAAATTGGCACGTCTTTATTTAATTGCTGCGAAGTGTTAAAATTTGTATAAATAGATTTATTACAGTTATTTATTTAGCAAAGTTCAATTTCAAGTTTCGAATATAACAACAGACAAAACAAAAACAACAAATGATTCCATTGAGTTTATATATTTTCTGTTTCGAATATTTCATTTAATTTTTTTTTTTTTTGTATTTTGATTTTTGTTATTTTCTTGTTTTGCATCAGGATGTTCAAGGTGGCCATCGGCAACTTGTGTTACATTAACCGGATGTTGTATAGTCTCTGGCTCTCTCTTTTTATATTATTTACAGGACGAAGAGTAATATAGCAGCAACAGCATCAGCAGGACTCTTTTGTTTTTCTGCATGGCTTGTTCAATAAATACGTGCATTTTGCTATTCATGAACTACTGACTGAAAACAGAGAATGAATACCGCTATGAATAAGGTCCTGTACTTTTACTTATATAATATTCGAACAATAATGTTTACAGTTTTGTTGAAAAGTATAAATATTGTGTTGAAGCGAGAAGTCAGCAATTGTAAAATAATGCTATTTATTTTGTTATGATGGCTGTTTGTTTGTTTATTTGTATTGCAATGGTTATTTGAAGAAAATTATTATTTATAAAAGAGTTATACGTAAAGAGTGTTTGAACTTTTTTGGAATAGTTGGTAGGATTGGAAAAAAGTCAAAAAATAAAAACAAAAAAAATACTGATGAAAAAGTTCGAAAACCTGATACACCAGAGGGGTTTACTTTTTAGGGCCATTGTTATTGTGGTTTAGCGTATTCTATTCATTTTTTGTTTTGAGTATACAAGTCTACTGCAAAAAACAGAGACCCTGTTCTGAAGTTTTAAACTTTCCTTTTTTTTTGAGACTGAGGGTTGGAAATAATTTATGGTGTAATTGGTTTAATACGAATAAATAAGAAATTTAATTTTAAATTTCCATCTTGAAAGGTAACGGAAAAGAACATTTCTGCTGTTTTGGTTCAAACGGAACATTGGTACATACAGTTTTACAAAATTCGTATTTTGGTATTCAGAGAATTTCTTGTATTTCAAAATATTTTTCAAGGTTGATTTTGATATTACATAGTTTGATATTTTCAAAAACTGAAGTTCTAGAAACTATTCTGTTTACATTGTTTATTTTAACTACTTAATGGGGAAAAAGTTGATTATATAATAAAGTTGATTAAATAATAAGATCAATTCTGGCTGAACAGTTCGTTTTACGGATTACGATCAATTTTAAATTGCAGTCAATTACAAAATTTTACTATAGGCAACAAAATACAACAAATTTCATAATTATTTTGCAATGGTGAATGATTATCTTTTAGCTACGATTTAAATATTTCTAGTAACTCACATAGTTTTATTAAATTCTCAATAGTTATGATCACTCTATATGAAGACTTGAAACCTTGTAGCTTATTTTTTGGGTTTAAGAAATAGCATTTTTGAGTTGATTTCGAAAGTAAATGTTCATTCACAATATTTGTATTTTTGTTCAGTAGATATACATATTTTAAAAACTTTATGTGAAAAATAACGTTGTTTGAAAAATGGGTTTGTATCAGAAGAAAACTAATATTTAAACGGTTTAGCAATTCTTAAATTATTAAGTTGCAAAGGTAATAAGGATTTTTCGAAAATTAAATACAAATATTATGGTTAGTGTATTAGACTGTCATGCCAGAGGTCTTGGGTTCGATCCCTGCCTATGCCATCTAACGTTTTTTCACGGGTACTGCCTCTTGCGAGGAATTGACAAATTCTCCAAGAGTAGTTCTTGTCATGAAAAGTGCTTTCTCAAATGAGCCGTTTGGATTCAGCTTAAAACTGTAGGTCCCCTTCATTCCTGACAACAGTACTCAGACACAGGAATTGTTGAGAGTTGTAAGTCACTAGGCCCTAGTTCTCAACGAACTGTTGCGCCACCCAATTTATTTTTTTTTAAATAAAAATATATAATAATTTTAAACATAGGTACATATTGAAGAAAGAGATTATAAAATTGGAAAATCATGAACTTTTCAAGCAAAATAAAACTAATTTATTAATCAACTAGTCTCTAAAAGCCATATATAAGTTTTTTTTAATTTTCAAAATCTCAAAAATCTGAAGTGAGAGAATGAATTCAATTCGATTGAAAAATTTCTGATTATAATTGTCACAATTCATTGTTGCTATGGTGAAATTTTAAAATGATTCCTATAAAATTCTAAAAAAAAGTATCAAATTGGCTGTTTTTAAATAACATTCTTATTTCTCTTGTGTTTTTTCGAATTATGTAAGCTTTGTCGGTCACAAGACTGTGTTTTTGTACCTAAAAAGGGTAACTACAAAAATGTTCCATTCGTTTTTTTTTAAGCGTCTGGTAGCTCTATTTATAAACGACATATTTGTAGGAAAATGACTATCAAATTTTTCTAGTGACTGATTTTTAGGCATCAATTTGACTATCACCTTACACAGATGGTAAGCAATTAAAAGTGTAAAATTGGGAACTGGAGATTTAAACTAATAAGCACAAATTAATGACTAATTATCCTTAAATTGTGGATTGGGCTTGTGAATCGTAATCGAAATTTGGCTCTTATAAGTCTTTAAAGATCCATAGATTTTTTTTAATCAAAGTTTTGAAACTGGCAATCAAATTAAAGTTTTTCGAAGGTCTAAATCATAACTTTCAATTTTAAGATATCACCTTTTAAATTTGAATAAAAACGCAATATTAAGTTTTTTGAGTCTGTATTTACTCATGATTTTTTTTTTAAATAAAATTCCCATCTTCAATATTCCGTTCAAAAATTTTTAGCATTTCATTTACTTTGAAAACCATAAAAGCAGAAGAATAAAGGTTTTAAAAAACTTTATAAAAAGTCAAATTAAGTCTCGACACGTAACTAACATTTCGTTAACATTTTTTGAGAGGTATATTTCAATTTGCCTGTTTCGGACCTATTTGCCTGTTTCGGACCCTGTGGTAATCTTTACCATGCAAAATGCGTTGGTTTAACGAACGCTTTCATTGAAAAAATAGCCAATTCAAAATTTGCTTACTGGTACTGTCACGACTGCCGTAAGCTCTCTGTATCTCAACTAGCTTTTAAAATGTCGTCTTTTAAGGCTGACATTTTAAAACTTTCTAAAGATTTTGAAGAGCTACTGAAGTCTTTCAACACTGCAGTCTGCAAATTAAATGCATACTCTGTAACCAACATCATGGTCGATAGTTCTACTTCGACTAATGATTTGGCACAGCCTATTCCTACTACTTTCTCTTCTGCAGGTGAAGATATTTTCGCGCAATCATCAGGTTCTGATGTTAATAACGCAGAAAGTGTACCTGTCAAACAAAAGAAAAAGTCTAAGAAAAGAAGCCGAGAAAACTCTGAACTTGCAAGAAATTCTACCCCCCCCCCATCAAAAAGAACAAATGTCAACATCACCCCAATACCTTCAGATCCCACCGGAACTCCCCATACATATACCTCAAATTGTTGAATCAAATTTAGCTTCCAATAGTGACTCCGTTACAGGAACTGTAATAAACAACTCCATCCCTATCAAAGCTGTCTCGAAACCAAAAATAATTTGTATATCTCGTCTGGACCCAGTTACAACGCCAGATGATATAACTTCCCACTTAGTATCTACCAAGAGCATACCTTCCAGCTCATCCATTAGGTGTACTAAGATCAGTAAACCAAATAGCGTTGTTTCCTCTTTTAAATTAATAACGAATCCCACTTTCTTTGATTCTATTTGCAACACAAATATATGGCCCGCTGAGACTTTAGTCAAAGAATTTACTCAAAGTCAAAAACAAGGTGTTGCTTTGAAAACCAAGTCAAAAAACTTAACATGCTTGCGCTCTTTTACCAAAACGTAAGGGGACTTCGTAGCAAGACTGCTGACATTTTTCTTAACTCCCAATCATTTCCACACGACGTATTCGTTTTGACAGAAACGTGGCTTAATTCAAGCTTTTCCGACACAGAACTTTTCAGTCAAGAGTTCGAAGTTTACAGGAACGATCGTCATGTTGGTAATGCAAAGGATTTAGGTGGAGGTGTTCTCATAGCGGTAAAAAAATACATATTTCTCTTCTTCTGTATCTTTTCCATTTGAATTATCAATTGAACTGGTATGTGTAAAGATAATGGTACAGACTAAGACTATTTTCATTTTAAACGTCTACATTCCTCCAAAAAGTTTGGAGTCTGTTTATAACGATCTCTCCTTGGCATTAGACTATATTATAAATTTGTCCAGCTCTGACACCAATATTTTACTTCTAGGTGATTTTAATTTACCTCACATTGACTGGATTCCATCTGAAGACGAATCTTTCCTTGAAGCCTCTCCTTCTTCTTCACAATTGGAACTATCTCTTCTCGATAAAGTCCTTCTCACTGACTTACAGCAAACAAGCTGTATTAAAAACTCAAAAAATCGAATTCTCGATTTAGTCTTTTCTTCTGACGCTATTAGTACTCTTGTTCTAGAATCTAGATCAGGAATTACTAATATTGATAAATATCACCCCCCTTTGGACATTTTTTTTGATTTAAGTAATCACCTTACTGAACACAGTAATTCTTTTGATTGCTTATATAATTTTGATTTTAGAAGAGCTAATTTCCAGCAGTTGTCTGAAGATTTAACCATTTCTGGAATTGCTGATACATTAGCATTTTCTAACATTGACGAAGCAGTTTCAACTTTTTATAAGATCCCTAATTATTGTTTGGAAAAAAATGTACCCTTAAAGAAATCAAGAAATACAAACTTCAGCCATCCTTGGTACAGGAAAGAATTGCGTTTACTGCGTAACAAAAGAAATAAGGCATGGAAAACGTATCTCAAAACTCTGTCTCCAATCAACTTCTCTTTTTATGTTCAACTCTTTAACCAATTTAAGTCCCTTTCTAATTTTTTATATGCTTGTTATGTTACTGATATGGGATCCTCTTTGAAAGAGAATCCTAAAAAATTTTGGAATTTTATAAACTTAAAGAAAAAATCAGATGGCTTTCCAGTTAACTTCACTTACAAGAACCTTTCGTTAGATAAAACTGTTGATATCTGTAACGCTTTCGCGACAAATTTCCGTGATTCATTTGTTAATAGCCCTCAAGAAGTTGATGAAGTATATTTTCATAATCTTCACTCCTTTTCACAAACTAGCTGTAGTCACATCCCTGTGCTACAGAGTACGGTCCTTTATCCGCGTTGAATGATGACTGCTCAGCCGGCCCCGATAGTATTAAAAAAGTGTAGTAATGCTTTAGTTGAACCCCTTACGTTTTTATTTATTTTATTTCCCAATATATGGAGGGAGTCATTTCTAACACCAATTTTCAAGAAAGGTAACAAGGATATAAGCAACTACAGGCCCATTGCAAAGCTTTCTTGCATTCCTAAAGTGTTTGAAGAAGTTGTATGTGAAAGTGTAGCATTTTTTAGTAAGAATTTCATTTGCGAACAGCAACATGGTTTTGTGAAAAAAAAGATCAACCGTTACTAATCTCCTCACATTCTCAAACATATGTTCAAACGCTTTAGAACAAGGTTATGAAGTTGACTGTATATACACTGACTTTTCCAAAGCTTTTGACCAACTTAGCCACGGAATTATTTTATTTAAACTTAAAGCTCTTGGTTTTCCACCATTTTTCTTAGCTTGGATCAAATCATACCTTGAAAACAGATCCTATGAGGTAAAATTTAGAAATTGTCTTTCTGAACCTTTTGTTGCTCAATCTGGTGTTCCCCAGGGAAGCCATCTTGGCCCTTTTCTGTTTATCCTGTCTATTAACGATGTATCGTCATGTCTACGCTCAAGTGAAGTACTCATTTTTGCTGACGACATGAAGATTTTTAAAATAATAAAGTCCACCCATGATCGTATTCTTTTACAAGCCGACATTGATAGTTTCACATTTTGGTGTGGGAAAAATAGCCTTTCACTCAACCCTTTAAAATGCCAGACGATAACTTTTACTAAAAAACGAATCGGTAGTGTATTTGATTATTGTATATCACAGCAAAAACTCTTTCGCGTCTCCACATTTAAAGATTTAGGTGTTCATTTCTGTTCCAACTTAGAATTTACACATCACATTAATTTGATTGTTAATAAAGCAAGTTCTATGCTTGGTTTTATAAAACGCTGGGCAAAGGAGTTCAATGATCCCTATGTTACTCTTTCTTTGTATAATTGCCATGTTCGTCCTCATCTTGAATATGATTCGCAGGTATGGACTCCCTATTACGAAATTCATAGAAAACGTATCGAATCAATTCAACATAACTTCATTCGCTTTGCCCTAAAGGGTCTTCCTTGGGATGATCCTTATGATCTGCCTCCCTATGAGCATCGTGTTCTGCTTCTTCAAATTCAATCTCTTCATCAAAGGCGTGTTAATAATGACTTAGTATTTTTTCATCAACTCATTAATGGTGAAATTGATGCACCTTATTTGGTATCTTGTGTACATTTGAATTACCGAGGCGGAACTCATCACCTGCGTAAATTTGATTTTATACATATTGACTTCCATATAACTAACTATGGGAAGAATGAAGCTTTAAGTCGAAAAAGGCATTTTATATAACTTAAACTGTTCGTCGATAGATTTAAATTTGAATAAGGTGGGATTAAAATCATTGTTTAGAACCAGTGCTCTACTATCGTAAACGCTCTCATTTTATTTTTTGTTCTGTAATAGTTAAATGTTAATTATGTTTTGTATTTTGTGCGTCTGTTAGGCTATAATTGAATTATTTTTTTACTAACAACTAACACATGCACTTATGATGAGCCTCTGATCGTAGTTTGACGCTTGCTATAAGCTTACTACTTTCTGAAATTCTGAAGTGTAAAAAAAAAAAACTTGACCTGTTTGAGAAATTATAAGGTCACATTCGAGTTCAACAAAATAATTTAGAAAAGTGTACTTGAATTTTTACTACAAACAAAACACTTAATTTTGTCGACCAGTGTACTTCATGAAAACTTAGAAAATTAAATTTAAGAAAAATTAAGTCATAATCAATTGAAACTCAAATTTCGTAATCAACTTAAATAATAGCAGAAGGTGTATTTAAAAAGTAAAAAATTTAACACTGACAGGTTGCTGTCTGTAGAAGAATAAAATTCTCTTCTTTTCGCGTAACTGTCACTTGTTAATAATAAGCTGTGTGTTTGTTTAAGGATTACCAACTATGTATAATGTATGTATATATTACAAAAATAGTAACAGATTTATAGGACGTCTTTTTAACGCTTTTAAGCTTAACTAAAATAGTTCACCTAAAAATTGGCACGTCTTTATTTAATTGCTGCGAAGTGTTAAAATTTGTATAAATAGATTTATTACAGTTATTTATTTAGCAAAGTTCAATTTCAAGTTTCGAATATAACAACAGACAAAACAAAAACAACAAATGATTCCATTGAGTTTATATATTTTCTGTTTCGAATATTTCATTTAATTTTTTTTTTTTTTGTATTTTGATTTTTGTTATTTTCTTGTTTTGCATCAGGATGTTCAAGGTGGCCATCGGCAACTTGTGTTACATTAACCGGATGTTGTATAGTCTCTGGCTCTCTCTTTTTATATTATTTACAGGACGAAGAGTAATATAGCAGCAACAGCATCAGCAGGACTCTTTTGTTTTTCTGCATGGCTTGTTCAATAAATACGTGCATTTTGCTATTCATGAACTACTGACTGAAAACAGAGAATGAATACCGCTATGAATAAGGTCCTGTACTTTTACTTATATAATATTCGAACAATAATGTTTACAGTTTTGTTGAAAAGTATAAATATTGTGTTGAAGCGAGAAGTCAGCAATTGTAAAATAATGCTATTTATTTTGTTATGATGGCTGTTTGTTTGTTTATTTGTATTGCAATGGTTATTTGAAGAAAATTATTATTTATAAAAGAGTTATACGTAAAGAGTGTTTGAACTTTTTTGGAATAGTTGGTAGGATTGGAAAAAAGTCAAAAAATAAAAACAAAAAAAATACTGATGAAAAAGTTCGAAAACCTGATACACCAGAGGGGTTTACTTTTTAGGGCCATTGTTATTGTGGTTTAGCGTATTCTATTCATTTTTTGTTTTGAGTATACAAGTCTACTGCAAAAAACAGAGACCCTGTTCTGAAGTTTTAAACTTTCCTTTTTTTTTGAGACTGAGGGTTGGAAATAATTTATGGTGTAATTGGTTTAATACGAATAAATAAGAAATTTAATTTTAAATTTCCATCTTGAAAGGTAACGGAAAAGAACATTTCTGCTGTTTTGGTTCAAACGGAACATTGGTACATACAGTTTTACAAAATTCGTATTTTGGTATTCAGAGAATTTCTTGTATTTCAAAATATTTTTCAAGGTTGATTTTGATATTACATAGTTTGATATTTTCAAAAACTGAAGTTCTAGAAACTATTCTGTTTACATTGTTTATTTTAACTACTTAATGGGGAAAAAGTTGATTATATAATAAAGTTGATTAAATAATAAGATCAATTCTGGCTGAACAGTTCGTTTTACGGATTACGATCAATTTTAAATTGCAGTCAATTACAAAATTTTACTATAGGCAACAAAATACAACAAATTTCATAATTATTTTGCAATGGTGAATGATTATCTTTTAGCTACGATTTAAATATTTCTAGTAACTCACATAGTTTTATTAAATTCTCAATAGTTATGATCACTCTATATGAAGACTTGAAACCTTGTAGCTTATTTTTTGGGTTTAAGAAATAGCATTTTTGAGTTGATTTCGAAAGTAAATGTTCATTCACAATATTTGTATTTTTGTTCAGTAGATATACATATTTTAAAAACTTTATGTGAAAAATAACGTTGTTTGAAAAATGGGTTTGTATCAGAAGAAAACTAATATTTAAACGGTTTAGCAATTCTTAAATTATTAAGTTGCAAAGGTAATAAGGATTTTTCGAAAATTAAATACAAATATTATGGTTAGTGTATTAGACTGTCATGCCAGAGGTCTTGGGTTCGATCCCTGCCTATGCCATCTAACGTTTTTTCACGGGTACTGCCTCTTGCGAGGAATTGACAAATTCTCCAAGAGTAGTTCTTGTCATGAAAAGTGCTTTCTCAAATGAGCCGTTTGGATTCAGCTTAAAACTGTAGGTCCCCTTCATTCCTGACAACAGTACTCAGACACAGGAATTGTTGAGAGTTGTAAGTCACTAGGCCCTAGTTCTCAACGAACTGTTGCGCCACCCAATTTATTTTTTTTTAAATAAAAATATATAATAATTTTAAACATAGGTACATATTGAAGAAAGAGATTATAAAATTGGAAAATCATGAACTTTTCAAGCAAAATAAAACTAATTTATTAATCAACTAGTCTCTAAAAGCCATATATAAGTTTTTTTTAATTTTCAAAATCTCAAAAATCTGAAGTGAGAGAATGAATTTGAAGCCGAATTCCGACAAAAGCCTGTTCCGTCGTCGATGAAATAATGGTAATGTTACTAATAGTTCTCGATAAATTGTATTAGTGGCAGAGAACTTTGAAAAAGGGTACTTGTGATTTGGTCTGAGAAGGATTGGGCGATCTCTTGCCGTTTGATGTTGTATCTTCTCCTAGCAGCTCCCTGTTTTGCCTTCTGTCTGGAAACCCGAAGTGCTACCTTGGCTATAACTTTGTTGTGGGCTGAGTCGATGTTAAATCCTCGGAAAACGTTTAGTGGCTAACGTGACGTTTCGCCCGGTATCGGTTTTTTGCCAATTAATTTACGAAAGATATGGTGCCTTCCTGGTTTGGCTTTGTCCAAGAGCTCGAAGAACATGTCCTTGGTGTTTTATGTAATACTTCTTTTTTCAGTTTCTAAAGACTAAAAAATAATAGTAGTCCCTATACAAATCTTTCACTCTGTCCATTTTAAAAGGCTTTCACTTTTGTAGTTCGTGGCATGATAGTTAGTGCGTTGGGCTGTCATGCGAGAGGTCTTGGGTTCGATCCCTGCCTGTACCACCTAAAGTTTTTTTTCACGGGTACTGCCTCTTGCGAGGAATTGACAAATTCTCCAAGAGTAATTCTTGTCATGAAAAAGTGCTTTCTCAAATTAGCCGTTCGGATTCGGCATATAAACTGTAGGTCCCCTCCATCGCTGCAATTACTCGCACACAAGAATGGTTGAGAGTTGTAAGTCACTAGGCCCTGGTTCTCTACGGACTGTTGCACCACCTAATTTATTTATACAAATTTTTGTTTAAAAATCGAAAATTCGAATTTTCTTAAAAACGAAATGATAGATTTTTATTTAATTTTCTCTAAATTATGTTTTCTTAACTTGACTTCTTTCAATTGGAAAAAAAAATGTTTATGTTGCTCCAGAAGGATACAACCCATAGAACAGTTATTTTGTTTTAAAGTTTTTTCAAGAACTAATGAACAGATTTCAAAAATGTTTGTTCTCCGCAAGCTTTTATATTGTGTTTGATTTTTAAAATAATATTACAATTTTTTTTCGAAATTGGATATCTTACTTTTTAACGAAAATCTAGTGTAGAACGTATGTATATTAATAAGCTTTAAATAACTGCATACTAAAACTATTGTTAAGAAAAGTTATTCCCTTGGTTGATATAAGTATAATTATGTATGTACAAAAAAACCATAAATTTTCTGTACATAGGTAATATAATTCAATATAAATTTTAATTATCTTAAGGTATGATACATTTACCATCTACCGTGTGGGCTCTGCTGTGGTCGAAATCCAAATGGCAGAGAAAGGTTCTGCCAACCAGTGCAAAGCCAAACATAATCAAAAAAACAACTCCACTGATAACTGCGGCCTTCCAGTCAGTTCTCTTAAAATTAAAGCACCGCTTGTACGAGATATGTAACAAAATAGAACTAGAATTAACACCTTAAATTTAACCGCAGTCACAGTGGAGTTGTTACTTGATTTACAAAGCAAAATTTACATTATTAAATTTAAAATAGTGACATTGAGTTTTAAAGATTCAAAATAGTTCAAAACATCCCGGCGCCCCTGGAAGATATTTCAGGATACTGGTAGTAAGGCCAATTTGGTAATTGGACGTAGTAAGGTGCCTTGCTTTGTCCTAACTGAGGCTACTCTTATATGACCATCTGAACCTTCAGTGACAGCTTCAATTTTTCCAAGAAGCCATTTTGTAGGAGGTAGATTTGGCTCCTTGATGACGAATAAATCTCCAATTTTGATGTTTTTAGTTATTTGTTGCCATTTAGGTCGCTGTTGGAGGGAAGTTAAGTATTCCATTCGCCATCTTTGCCAAAATCCTGGAACCATGTTTTGAATGTGGTGCCAGTGTGATAAACGATTGATGGGTGTGTTAAGCATGTTGGGCTCAGGTACTGCTGTCAATGGTTCACCTATAATAAAATGAGCGGGAGTTAGAGGATTTAAATCTTCGTCAGAAAGAACACATAAAGGACGAGAATTTAACACAGCTTCAATTTGAGTTAGGACTGTGTATAACTCTTCGAACGTCAAAATTGATGAACCGATGACTCTTCGCAAGTGCAATTTCACAGACTTCACTCCTGCCTCCCACAACCCACCGAAATGGGGTGCAGAAGGGGGGATGAAATGCCAGGCTATGTTGTCCTTGGCGAGAGAGGCTGCAATACATTAAACAAATACCGAAGCATATAAGCTAGAATTCTCTGAATACGATACCAATTCGAGATATTGTCAATTAGTGATTGAATTATGTCTGAGTTGGTGAAAGTTAAAAGCACATGAACTCTACGCGATTGTTTGTGTTCAATTACACTTTCGTCTAAGTCCAAATCCTTTGACATAAGTCTTGATTCTGGCCAGTGTTCTTCAGCTTGTGATAACCACGATGGTCCGGACCACCAAAGATCATGACTAGGTAGAGATGACGGACGAACACCCCGTGACGCACAATCGGCTGGGTTGAATTCAGACGATATATGCTGCCATGCACTTCGTGGAACCGTTTCAAGGATAGCAGCTGTTCGGTTGGCTACAAACGTTGCCCAGCGTCGTGGTGGTGATGAAAGCCAATGAAGAACGATCTCCGAATCGCACCATGCACGCGTCCTTGTTACCTTTGCTGTAAAAGATGACTCTATAATGGTAAATAAACGGGTTAACAGCAATGCACCACATAGCTACAAACGCGGAATCGTAACTGGTTTAAGCGGAGCAACCTTTGTTTTAGCTGCTACGATTGTTACCCGATACTCATTTTCATTTATTTTGCACCTTGTGTAAACGACGGCTCCATATGCAACCGACGAAGCATCCGAAAATCCGTGGAGCGCAATCTCTTCTAAAGATGAAAACACGAGTCTAGGAACACGAACCTTCTCAAAAAATGAAAGTTCTTGCCTGTAACCATTCCATTGTTCCGTTAAATGAGGAGGTAAGGGGTCATCCCATCCCAGCTTCAAGTCCGAAGCCCACAGTTTCTGAAATAACATCTTGAACAGAACAACAGATGGAGCAAGGAGTCCCAGCGGATCAAATATCCGTGAGACTTCTGAAAGTAGGGTACGCCTTGATGACTTTACATTTGGAAGAGTTTGAGTCATACGAAACGAATACTCATCAGTTACGGGATTCCAATACATGCCTAACACCTTTACTAAGGACTGCGTGCGCTCGGTGTCAAAGATAGAGAATTCACACTCCTCTGGTGGTATAGATGCAAGAAGTGGCCAACAATTCGAACTCCACTTTCTGAGCTCAAGTTTTCCCATAGAGAGCAGAGGTACAAGCTCAGACCGCAAATTTATCAACTCTTCAATGGAATTCGCTCCCGTCATGACATCATCGACGTAGACGTCCTCGATGAGAACGCGCGCAGCATCTGGGAACTGGAACTTGTAGTCATCTGACAGCTGTTTTAAAACTCTAACCGACAAGAAAGGCGCCGAAGCGGTACCATACGTTACGGTACATAAACGAAAATGGCTGATTTCCTGATCACTATCTTCACGCCACACTATGCGTTGAAAATCGGTATGCTGATCATCAACTCAGATCTGCCGAAACATTTTAACAACATCTGCTGTGAATACGTATCTATGTTGCCTAAAGCGCAAACAAACCCCAATAAGGTCCCGCTGAATAGGAGGGCCTACTAACAACATACTATTGAGAGAAATTCCTGCTGAATCCTTCACCGAACCATCGAACACAACGCGCAGCTTTGTTGAAGAGCTGTCCGGTTTTAAAACAGCGTGATGCGGAAGATAAAACTGCTTACCAGGACTGGTCTTGAGTTCATCTGCAGGGATACGTCGCATGTGGCCCAGCTCCAAATATTCACGCATGAAGTCCGAATATAGTTTATGTAGTGTCGGGTTGTTAACAAATCGACACTCCATTGCATACAATCGCGATACAGCTGATGATAATGAATTTCCGAAGCTGATTTGTGAAGACTTGAAGGGGAGTTGTACCACATACTTCCCATCCGATGCCCGAGAGAATGTCTTAACAAAATGTTGCTCTGCCTGATCATCTATCTTGGTTTGACTAGCAGGGATTACTTCCTCTACCTCAAAAAGCCGTTGTAGCTGCAAATCTATATCAATAGTGGAGTGAAGAGACGACAAGCTACGACTATCTTCTGATACCTTTGGTTCTAGGTACTCCCCTGTGATAACCCATCCAAACAAAGTCCTTTGAGCGAGTGGAAGACCCTCTGAACCATAAATCTGTTCTCCTTTTAGTATCGCCCATAGTTTGTCAGCTCCTAACAGCACATCAACAGGTGTACTTAAATAAAAATCAGGATCTGCTAGTTCAAGATCAAAAAGGTGAGACCAAGACGAAATATCTATGGACTGAGAAGGCAAATTCGAAGTTAGTTTATTTAAAACTAACGCATCCACAAGCAAATTAGTAGAATTATAACGCGAACACAACTGAAGAGAAATACACCCTTTTGTATAACCTGCTTCTGAAGACGACAGCCCAAGAACAGGAATTCTAGCATGCGAACGAGGATAACCAAGTCTTTGCGCGAATGATTCTACCACGAACGATGACTGTGATCCAGAATCAAGTAAGACTCGACAGTCAATGACATTTCCATGAGAATCCTTTATCTTTGCTAGGATGGTAGGAAGTATAGTTGTTTTACGACGGTTGAACTCTAAGGAATGATTGTTCAGAAGCGGTGTTTGACCCGAAAGAGATGACCGAGGCGGATTAGACGATGACGACGACGACGGTGGTGATGGTAGTTGGCGAGAAAGTGCAGAATTATTTGAATTATTATTCGTTGTATCTTCAGGATGTACCAGTGTATTATGTCGTGATTTACAAACCCGACATCGAAAGGACGAACGACATTTAAAAGACGGGTGTCCAGCGCGGAGACAAAGAAAACAAAGTGAAAGCGACTTGACGAAAGTTCGCCGCGAAGCTATATCTAGCTCTACAAATTTTGGGCATTGGGTTAAGAAATGGTCATTAGTACATTTTGGACATTGTTGCTTTGCATCTGATGCTTCAGCTACATGCGAACGAATCGATGTGGTCTGCGGCTTAGACCGCGACGAAGCAGGCCGACTTAACGACTGACATGACTCCAGGGCACCACAACGAGTTTGTAAAAAGTCTAAAAGCTCCATAACAGAGCAGTCTTCCTTAGCACCGATATGTTCTGCCCAAGCTTTATTAGTATCTGGAGCTAGTTTATTAAGTAAAAGATAAATGACTCAGGGATAGCGACTGTTTTTATTCAACGCATTTAGTCCACGCATGACTTGGTCTGCATCATCTGTAATCTTTCGCAAAACCTTAACATTACAAACACTTGTAGATGGAAGTGATAAAAAAGTTTGAATGTATGACTGAACTATAATTTGAACCCGATCGTACCGTCTTTTTAACCTCTCCCATGCTTCAAAATAGTTCGAGTCAGAGATGGCTATATCATTAACTAACTGAGCAGCGGTTCCGCGCAGGAATGACTTTAAAAAATGGAACTTTTGAGACGGGGTGAGATTTGTCCTGCAGTCAATAGACCCAGTAAAAAGATCGCGAAAACTAGGCCAGTCTTTGTAATCTCCAGAAAAAGGAGGTACTACTATTTTCGGTAAATCATTTGTGAAATTAGAGTCTTTTGACGAATTTAACTTTTTAAGAAAAGAGGATTGTTGTAAAGCTAACTGTTCTACGACCGAATGTTCTACGTTTTTCTCAGCCACTTTTTCAGGTATTTTACGTAGCCGAATAGCTTGAGTAAGGCGCAAGTGAGCGGTGAAGTATTTATTTTCATAATCACCAAACTCAGTTTCAAGCTCATTAGTATCAATTTCATCATCCGTTTCCAACAATTGAAAAAGCTCGTCGAATAGTGAAGAAAACTCTAACCATGTGGTTTCAACCTTTTCGAAACGAATTTCTAGCAACTCGAGTGGCGTAGAATCCCCGATGGTTTCTACAAATTTAGCCGCACGAGTAAATCTGCTTTTCGCATTTCCAATTTACATTTACAAAGCAAAATTTACATTATTAAATTTAAAATAGTGACATTGAGTTTTAAAGATTCAAAATAGTTCAAAACAACTATATTTAACTAAAAGTGACAAATTTGATATACATATACAAAATTAATTTAATAAAAAAAACGCTCTATCGATTTTCAAATACAAATTTTGAAAATTAACGTTTTTTTTTTTGAGAAATCGAATGTCATTTAAATTTTTGAATACATACAAAAGTGTACCTTTTTAGTGGGTACACTTTTCAATCTAAAAAATACAAGGAAATATTTTTAAGTAGACTCTTTGGATACATGAGCAAGTTCGTAAAACTCAGTCGTGTATTATATTCTATCCTCTTTTTGCCCAGCCCATCTTATTTATAGGAGTTTATTTAGGCTACAAGCGGTCTATTGTGGGACCTAAAATTCCACGTGGATATCCGAAGCTCGTTGTCAAGAGTAAATCCATCCGTACCCTAGGCTTGTTAGTGCTTCGCAACTATAACTTTTCTTTACGTGGTCAGGAAGTTAGCCTGACTCACGATCTTCAACCTGAAGGAGCATGTATTTGATTTGAATTTCAAGTGCAAGAGCAACCATAACCACTCCTTTGAGGCCTGAGCTCTGAATGTGTCGCGTCGTAGAAGTCTTAAGGTGTTTACTGTTTATAGTTCAACCTAACTGGAATTGTAGACGTCACCGTTGATTCCGTCTCTGAAATTCCTCCGCTTACGTCTGCAGGAGTGGTGCCTTAGTGGAAATTCCTCTCCCCCTCTCTTGTTTGCTACCTCAACAACTTTACGCTGCGTTTGAAACCCAATCTCCAGTTGAGGTGCTAGGCATCCAATGAAAAAGATGGCTTTTAAGAAAAACCTGTTGTGTGGACGCTTGTGTCCTCTTGTGTGCATATGGCTACCATTAAAAAAATAGTGTGAATTATTAGGATGTTCTTCCTACCAAAGCACTTATAACGTCCTTGTTTTCCATGCGATCGATATCAAAGATTTTAATAGCGTTATTTTGTTGTAATTTTACATTTTTGCTTGATGTTACACCAACACCACCAGGAACACAAACAAAAAATTATATAATGCTATATCCTAAAATCAAAAGGATTTTAAAAAATATAAAAATGCTTAAAAAATAAGTTGCAAACAAAAAATGAACAACCACATCGTAATATCAAATCACTATACAATACATATACGAGTACAAACGATATCATAACAACAATCAGCCCTCAAAAAAACTAACTTCAATGCCATCCCAATCTCATATCAGAGGTCATCACCAAAGAGAGGTTATGGTAAGGGTATTGTTAAGGGTTTTTCATAATGAAAAATCAATGCATATACGACGAGGAGACGAGTGCAAATATGATGTGAGAGCATACCTATAAGAGTTGTTATGATGATCATCGTAATGTTAACGCTCTGGCGGCAGCGTGGGCGTATTTGGCGTTTTTTTCACCCCCCCACCTTTTACTCATTTATGATTCTAGATTTTTACTGCAAATTCTAGTCACGTAAAATTTTAACCCTCTTACAACACACTTTAGGATACAAATATTTGCAACTCTTAACAACCCTCAAAATGGCTCTAAAGCTCAAAATGCAAAATAAAAATAAAAGAAAATATTTTTGTTTGGTTTGGTATAGAGGTCTCTATATGTCGTGGGGATGATGTTAAAAATCGAACACCCTGAACTAAACCCCAATCTCGTATACCCCGTTAGCTGGTTAGCATTGTATAGAGATGACGTGATTGACCCAGTTGATGTGATGATTTCTCGAAATCCGTGTAATCACTTGTAATGCGCTATTTTGGCATTGCGATGTTCAATACGATGAATGTTCGAATACAGAGAATCCAAATTTGAGGGTGTTTTCTGTTATGGTGGGTAGTCGGGTGATTTGAGGCAACTTTTGGGGGTTACTAAAGGGAGGACTTCCATCAACAAAGGGGTGAAGCTGAGAGATGAGAAATCGAATTTTCTCAAAAATGGGTACATGGAAATGTCAATGGCTGATGTATATGTATATTGTATATCTCTACTTTATCATCAATCGTTTCCTATGCCGTCTGGATCTGTGTTTTTGTACGAGTATGATGATAGTGATGGCGATGGCGAAGGGTTCCATCTCATCTCATTCAACATTGAAGCTTTATTTGTAAATTTTTGCTTTTTCCACACTCAATGACACAATTTTTCACTTTGAATTGAAATTCAGTGTTTTCAAATTTGCATTATGTATGTCGGTATGTAGGACAGGGATGAGGCGTGATGATGGGGTTGAGGGTGTTGACTGATGTTGGTATTGAGGTGGTTGATGGTTTGCCGATGAATGAACGAAAGTAAACTAGTTACATTTGCAAATTGTCAATTTCTATAGAAAAACAATGACATTTCCTTTTCGCAACAAAAAAAGAAAATAAACAAAACAAAAAAATGATGAATAGAAATTTGACATGAATTGAATAGGAAATTGGTACAAGAGCAATAATTTATATGAAATGTGTTTTTATGAATAATACACAAGGGCGTTCAAGTGATGTTCTTGAGTTATGATGAGTGCTTATATTTTAAAAGGTCGTTTAAATTGTAATATTTTTTCTCTTAGAATGATTTATAGGGAAATGTTGATTATTTGCTATTTGCGATTTATATTTACACCTACACAAATTATGATGGATACAGACAAGGATGTCGAGAGTATTAAATAAAGTAGTAGTACTTTCGAGAGCACTGGTTATTTCAGTGTAATAAACTGATATTATTATTACAGATCAAATTTTTAAATTCGTATTGTAAATAAGCCTCTAATCTGTACCAACATAACCCAAGCAACAATTTGTAACCTCAGTAGCAAAATTACCACGGTTATTAATTTTACCTGGGATAACCTTGGTTTTAAAATGGTTTAAAATAGGTTATCTTTTAATTGAGGGAAATTTTCGGTAAAAACAAACCCTGAAATAAACCCAAAGTTAGTTTCAGGTAATTTTGCATCCTTTTTTTTTAGGTATTTTGATAACCGAGGTTCAAATTTGGCTTTAAAAAATCCTATTTGAAACCTGGGTGATAAATCAGGTTTATATTTACCAATTATTTACTTTTTTCAATTTTCTGGTTAATTTATTACCAGTTCTAGCTATAAAGTTAAAAACCAGCTTAGAAATAACTGATTTTTTAGGTTAAAAAAAGCACTTTTGATTTTGGTAATTAGTTTAATGGCTATAATCTTACCAGTTTTACTAAAAATGTAAAAATGGCTAAAAAAAACTTATTTTATTGGTAGTTATGTAACCGATTTAATTTTGGAGGGCAAATTTTTTTGACGTGACAACGTCTTAAATTAGGCTGTTAGGGAGTCACTTATGAAAAAGTGTAACGCCCGGTAACGTAACGATGAGTCACCGAACGAGAGAGGCCCGCCGAATGCCTTGCGTCTCTCTCCCACTCAACTATGATCGGTCTGCCGCGCGCGCAGCACTAGAGAATTAGGCGCATTGAATCGGCGCATGCTTGTGTCTCTGTCTTTGTCTTTCTCGAACGTTCTTGGCGTTGGAAAAACAAGAAAGCGTCATAATACAAGTTCACACGTGTGGTTAAAGTATCGTCAGCTGTGTCTGTAGTGAAAATGTGGAGTGCTTAGATTCGTCATTTACAACAACTACAACAATAAAGGTAAATAATTGTACACTGATATTTCATTATCGTAAACTATGATTGATTGATTAATTGTTAGATTGACACAAAAGTTGAGAAACTGAGTTTATAGGTTATGTCATACTATTGATAAATGTTGATAGTGTTAAGTAAATTATTAGTTTAAAAAATTTGTGCAATTCTTATTTTCATTCAATTCCTTGTTCCTATTGTGCAATTTAATTATATTCATATCAATAAATATTCTACCGAGAAAAAGACGTTGTCACGTAAAATCTTCGCCCGTAAAACCGACTTTACAGGCAACCATTTTTTTTTTAATAATTTGTTTTATTGGTTCCTATTTTACTAATTATATTTAAATTGTAAATTTGGTTTTAAAAAAGCTTAGTTTTGAGTTGAAATATAATCTTTTTTTAGTATAAGTTGAAAAATTACTATTTTTTACTCCATATTATATATATTTAGTCTAAATATTACCTATCTAGAGCCTCAGTAATAGTCTAACTCAGACTATGCATTACATTCGTCTGTTGGTTTTTGTTATGCGTGGCGTGAATAAGGGCGGATCCAGACTTTTGATCAGGGGGGGGTCACATACTTAACATAGACGAGTTTTTACTCACCGCTTAAAAATGTTCTTTAATGTTTTGTAAAGGAGGCTAACAAAATTAAAATAACATAATGTGTATATTAACCTTAAATTTAAACATTTTAAGAGCTAAAGTGACAACTTTAGTTACTAAACTATTTTAGAACACTGTTGTTTATCAAGGTATAGTCTAACTATTTAATTTGGACTACTCCCTACATACATATGAAAGCATTCCCAGATTCCAACAGTTTTCTAAATATGCCATATTTAAGAGCTAAAACACAATAGTTAAGAGGGTTTTTGTTGTTATATTCTTTTTTATTGCCATTTATATTAGTTAAAAATTCAAAACCCAGAAAATGAGAAAGAATTGTCTGGCTTTTGTTGATATGGTTTTTTCAAACTCAATTTTCGGGAGTCTATTATTACTATCGTTATCAATCTGCTTACTCATAGATTTGAGCTGATGCTACAAAATATTTTGATCTTAAAGGAGTCAACAAAACTTAAAAATTGTAAAAAAAAAAGGTTTTTTCTTGCATTTAGGGAAATAGGTCCAAACTTTTGTGTGGCACTCACAAATTACACGTTTCAGAATCTCTTTTCACTTCAGTTCTCTTGGATCAATCCCTGCCTGTACCACCTAAAAGAGTTTTTTTTTCACGGGTACTGCACTGCCTCTTGCGAGAAATTGACAAATCCTCCAAGAGTAATTGCTGTCATGAAAAGTGCTTTCTCAAATTAGCCTTTCGGATTCGGCATTAAAACGGTAAGTCCCCTCCATCCCTGACAAGACTCGCACACAGGAATCGTTGAGAGTTGTAAGTCACTAGGCCGTGGTTCTCAAAGGACTGTTGCGCCACCTAATTTATTTATTTATTTCTCAAGAGATTCAAAGCTTTTATTTAAATAAATATGAAACGTTCGTTGTGTTTTTTGGTTAGCCATTAGTTTAACAAAAGTGTTTTTGGGACACTTATGTACTTGAAATTCGTGTTTAAAGCTCGGTTCTAGAGCATCTAAAGCCAATTCACTTTAAAAAGTAGATTTCATTAATTTAAGTTTTTGTGTTCAACAGAAAATCAATTTTGAAAGAAATAAAATGCACGAATGGGACGCTAGAACTTGCTAATTTCTTCCAAAAAGTCTGTTTAAAAATATTTCCTATATTTTAAGACTTCAAAATGTACCTGCAAAATAAGTTTTTCTTACAAAATTTAAATGCCATTTTATTTCTCAAAAACCCTAAATTAACTTTTTTTCGAAAATCATTTAAATTTTTAATGTCTTAAAAATATTTTTGTTAAGTACTGAATAAAGTGGTTATAAATATACATTTTACATTTAAATTTCGTTAAAAATGGTGACCCCTTTCTGAGATATCGAGTTTCGTAAAAATTTATATTTTTTTAAATTAAAAAAAAATCGTTCCATAAGTTTTTGAGTAAACTTAAAAAACAAAATACTCGTAGCGGTTTTATGAAGGGTACGCTTCTGTAGCAATACCAAAATATGTTTTTTCTTGTAGAAAGAAGCCAAATTAAGAACACAAAATTTAGAGAATGTTTTAAAAAAATCTATGGGTTCATTTTTGAAAAAAAAATCGAATTTTCGATTTTTAACCAAAAAATTGTATGTATGGTGACTGCTTTTATGTTTCGTATTAAAAAAATTTAAAAAAAACGCCTTACACTAATCGATTGAAAACCTTAATTTCAATCGACACAATGGTTTGTACTGTAGGGGTCAGGACAGACAGACGGACGAAATCGGGGGACCCACTTTTTTCCTACCATGGTAATGTCATTTTTGATTAAAAGCTCGAGTTCGAAATTTTTTACGTATGCAAAACTTGACATATAGTTCCTATATATCACAAGTAAAAATCACTCAATGTTCACTATTTATTTGCTTCAAAAAGATGAAATGTAATTGAAGGCTAGTTTCGGGAATTTAAAGGCTACTTAATATAAAATTGACGATTTCTTATTCAAGGTTTCTTCTTAAGAACATGAGTATTTCCTTTTTTTTCTTAGAAACAAATTTTATGAAATTAATTTAAAGCATAACTTAAGTTTTTACAAATTCTAAATTGCGTGAAAACAAAAATGTAAGTTGTTTTTGACAGCAAACCACTTTTTAGTGAATGTCGTTAAATTACTAACAAATCTTAAGTTGAAATCTTTACTTATACAACTTAACTGTATAAACCTTATGGCTCATATGACCTCCCCTGGATTGTCAATTAGTCCAAAGTTGATGAATTTGTGCTATGTTTTTGAAACAGGGCTGAATTTCCGATTCATATTATGTTCTTGGTCCAGTCCTCAGTTAAAAGTAGTACTTTTAGCAACAAAGTGTAAGGAAGTAAAATACAAATTTTGTTTTCATATAAAAAAAAATAAATAACTCAAAATATAGTGGGGGTCATATCCATTAACGCAATACGATTAGTTGTGAATTGAAGGGATTTCCTATGAAAAAACAAACAAAATATTTTCCAGGGGGGGGGGGGGGGTCATGACCCCTACGACCCCCCCCCCCCCTGGATCCGCCATTGGGCATCAACTTGTAAAGTGAGCTAAGTGCTAATAAGTGAGTTGTGAAAGTAATAAAAGTAATTTATCGAAAACAAAAGGATTGTTTTTCAAAGGAGTTGGAGTCAACAGGATTATTGTGTCAAAAAGGATATTTGGTAAGTCATTTTGGAATATATTAGATAAAATTAATTATTTTGATGGGATGAAACGTTTTTTAGGTAGTTTTGTTACCTCGAAAAGTTAATGGCTAGTTTGAACCTTATTATAGAGAAACTGTGCCTTGGAGTTGAGCGGACGGATACAGCTCAAATTCCCGAAAACTTGTTGCCCATCAAAGATTACGCCCAGATGGATGAGCTGGAAGAAAAAATTGGGGCTGATCGTATACGTACTTGAAACAGGCCCGTTTCAGGCTAGGAAAAATGTAACCTAATTACAACGTTGAAACCAGGTATTAAAAAAAGTGATTTGTAGGTTTCCTTACTACCGTAATAACTGGTAAATAAAATACGTCACCATAACGCTTCAAAATAACGATAACGGAACGTAAGATATTAAACTCTTCTTATCGGTTATATTTGATCTCTAATAAGCAGTTATTATTTTACCGTTTAAAGCTGGTTTTTTGTTACCACACAAAAACCCAGGTTTAGAAGAAGTTATTATTATACTCTTTAAAATCGGTTTTTTGTTACCAAGAAAAACCCCAAGTTCAAAAGTTACTGACCATTTCGGTAATGGTTCTGGAACGTCTCTCAGCCGTGATTTTTACCGATTTCATTACTTTTTGGTAAATAACCTCGGGTTATAAATCGGTTTGTAAGCCGATTTTTTACAAAAAATTGTTGCCCAGACGATGGGCTTTAAACTTTCATATATTATAGCAGAATGATTGATTCCGTTCCCAAGCAAGTACGTAGATAGTTCCTTATCAGTGTGGCTTTAGACAGATCCTTGGAAAAAAACCAAGAACATTAAGTTTACACCCACCTTCTTTTTATTGTCTTTTGTCTCTCGCGTTGCTCAATAAAGGTTGGAAACAACTTAACTGAAGTTCTTGATGTCAAAAAAGGTTTTAGACAAGGTGATGCGCTGTCATGTGGTTTTCTTAACATTGTTCTGGAAAGAATAGAGCAGAGCTCAGACGTCAACAATAGATGCACTACCTTACAAAAGTCTATCCAATTACTTGCATATGCTTGATGAAATTGACAAAATCGCGGCAAAAAAGAATTTAGTGTTTAATGGAGCAAAACAAAATACATAATGCTGTCATCAAGGCATTACCTACAACACTGATATTTCGGTCAAAACGTCACCATCGACAGACATAACTTTGAGGTAGTTAATGGTTTTGTCTACCCGGGCTCCGGTATGAATGCAGAAAACAATATCAGCGCTGAGATCAAATGAAGAATTACTCTTGCTAACCGCTGTTTCTTTGGGCTAAGAAATCAGTTGAGTAGTAAAGCCTTCTCTCGAGTAACCAAAATATCACTCTATAAGACCCCCATCATTGGTGCAGAAGCATGGATTATGACAAAAGCTGATGAAAGCACCTTGAATCGTTTCAAGAGAAAAGTTGATCGCGTGATCTACGTTCCCGTATGCACAAAAGGTCAGTTGAGGAAAAGATGGAACGACGAGCTGCACGGGCTGTACAGTACAGCAACGTAGGCTTATCCAGAAGAATAAAAATCTAACGACAGAGATTGCTGGGTCACTTAAAGCGCTTAAAAACTAATGCTCAGGCCCGAAAAGTCTTGGAATCCAAGAAGCGCAGTAGAGAAAGACGGGGATCAGGTGGCACCCTAGTTTACACAAAACTTTAGTGCCACCTCAAGTAAGTAAGAAGTTCAATCTTAGTTTAAAGATATTTGTGTGAAAAGAGCTTCTTTCCTTTTATTTTATCAAGCAATTGTTAATCAAAACTATTTGACCAGTAATTGAATGAAAATAAAAATTACATGTTTTAATAAGCATCTAAATGAAATATGTAATTTAACGCATTAACCTTCCTAACCCTGATTGTAATCCCATAACCCTAACCCATATAATTTACCTACAATGAAATCCTCACGTTCAAAATTTGACATAAAGCTTCGACTAAATGTCAGTCACTATATTATTCCCTATTTTACTTTTTTGTATGTGTATGCACTTTACCTACCTATGAAATAGTATTTCCCTGACTGTTCTGTTATATTATTTTTTGAATAGAATAATAAAACCCTGTTCACACTGCTCATATAAAATATGATATAATATACATACGTAACGTAACGCACTCACGGATGCATAATGTTGAATTTTGCATTTCATGGTACGCCAACCTTTTTAAATTTTTTCTTTGCTTTTGCACTCATCGCGTCATATACCATCTACCTTCTGCATATATTGTTCTCGTTCGCTCATCTGAACTTCTATGACATGTAAAAATGATATGCATCATGTCAGTTCATATTATCAACATGGCGTTTTGTATACCATTTTGACATTTCAATACCATCGTGTTAGGTTAGGTGCGGTTGGTATAGCTGATGTTGGATTGCTTTGCACGAAATGCAATTTTACTTAGAATGTGAAAAAGAACATAAGGGGCTTGTTAGGTTTTTGTAAAAAAAAATTGATTTATGTAGATACATAAAAACCATTCTATCTATAACAAAAATTTATTTTTAAATTCAAAGAATGCATTGGTGAGAAAGTACGTTTTTTAAAGACTATTCTTAAGTTTTTCCAAGTAAACAACAAAATTTCGGGTTTAAAAATTAAAACAAAAACTAACAACATCTAGAGCAAAAAACCATCAATTCTAGACCAAAATAAAAACGTAAATATTTTCGTAAAGTTGACACAATAGTTTGACGTTTGGCCTAGTGTCTCAGCATATATCTTCATGAATTATTTTTACAAGCTGTTAACCTGGAATTCACTCGCCTTTAAAATGGCTAAGTTTACTTTTAAAAAATCGGACCAATTTAAATTTCATCCAATGAGAAATTTAAAATGTGTGGAATTACATACATTTTGTAATTTTTTTTGTTTTAGTGCAAGTACATGCGACGCATTAGTGTTGTTGTTTTTTCTTTTTGTTCTGTGATGATGTTTACTATGCGCGCTTTCGCACCGTTTCAAAACTAACGGAAGAAAACGTGTGAATATCATTGAATATATTTCTCTTTCAAATAATGAACTTGTCAAAAATGACAAACATTAAAAAACGTAGAAATATTTGAATACGTAATGTACACATGGACAAATACTAGTAAATGGTATTTTACACACAAAATTCAGGTTTGTATACGTAATTTAATGTAACAATTGAAATGTTTTATAAAGAGTGTCCCAAAAGTAATGCAATATTTAAATTTTGGCACGTATACAAATAAAAATTATTTGACAGCTGTCACTTAAAAATAACTAAAAATGGAGTAATTAGTACAAGAGGAATTATACTTACAAAAATATAGGGTTAACCATATTTTAGAAGAAAAAACATTTTTGTTTCGCACAGTTGATAGATTTACAGAAAAATGGAAGAAAATACTGGTGTGTATTGATTTATTTTTTAGCAAATTATGTTTCATTACTTCCAAAGGGTAATACCACCACACCATCTTGAAAAATTATTTTTTGTTTGCAATAAGTTTATTCTTTTTGAAATGATGTGAGAACAATTTACAGACAATAGCTACAATTATCTATAAAATTATAAATTTATGGCATGTATTGTATACGTCAATTAGTTCTTAAGTTATGTATAGCTGTCAGAACTTCATTTTTTCTTCAAGAAGGCAGTGAGAAGAATTGGAGTTTCTTTTGAACAACCTTTAGAGATAAGTCATTTAATACAGAAATATACAAACATTAATTATTTTTGGATTAAACTAGAGTTTCGAAGTAGTTAGCAGCTTTACACCACAGACACGTTTATATTGGTTTGAAGTTCGTTTTAATCTCAGTTTTGGAACTTCATAATTGGTTGGAAATAACAGACATTTTGAAAAGAGAATTGAAAGTGAACAGTTCCATCAGTGGTTCTTAGAATCCGTTAGTCTTATACACTTGCCTGATGGGTTGATCACACTATTTAGAACGATTTGTCAAGACTTAAGAGTATGTTTATTCTTATTTTTAACTTCCCAAAGGAAGTTATTGTAATGGGTCCGATTTGTCAAATTGAAAATTTTGACATTTCTCGACGTTTCAAAGTCCCTAGAGTCGAAATAAAAGATTTTTGGAATGATGTCTGTGCGTACGTCCGTACGTCCGTACGTTCGCGAATTTTTTTTCGTCGTCCATAGCTCAAGAACCAGAAGAGATATCGACTTCAAATAAATTTTGTTATACAGATAATAAGGCAGAAAAATGCAGAAAGGTCTCTCAAGAAAATTGCGTGGGTGGTTTTTTTACCCTAAATATCTCATGAACCAATGACGCTAGAGACTTGAATTAAATTTTATGTTATATATTGTAACGTGATACAAAACAATTATATTTGTGGAAAAAATCCAATTAACGTTTTTTTTTTTTATAAATTAAAAAAACTGAAAAAAAAATTGTCACTTCCAAAATTTTACGACTAAATTATGATTTCATCTCCAACATAAATTTGTGCAACGAAGAAAAATGTTTTTGACATCTGATAAAATTTTGAGAAAAATCGAATTGACAGTAAAAATAAAAACCTAAAAAAAATTAATAAAAGTTGGTAAAAATTGATTTTTGACTTAAATATCTTTTCAAGACTTTGAGATATTGGCTTTAAACTCTTTTTATCTTTCAAAAAATATTGTTTTCAACATTCAGTAAAATTTTGAAAAAATAGAATTGACATTTTTCTTACAAAAAATTAAAAACCGAAAAAAAATGTAACAAAAGTTGGTAAAAATTGGTTTTCGACTCAAATATCTTTTCAAGACTTTGAGATATTGGCTTTAAACTTTAAATTTGAGATTATGGCTTCTAATTAATTTAAACTTATAAGAAATATTGTTTTCAAGATTAGGAACAATTTTGAGAAAAAACGAATTGACAAAAAATAAAAACCTAAAAAAATTAATAAAAGTTGGTAAAAATTGATTTTTGACTCAAATATCTTTTCAAGACTTTGAGATATTGGCTTTAAACTACTTTTATCTTTCAAAAAATATTGTTTTCAACATTCAGTAATTTATGAGAAAAATCGATTTGACAGCTGTTTTACAAAAATTTAAAAACTAAAAAAAAATTTAACAAAAGTTGGTAAAAATTGGTTTTCGACTTAAATATCTTTTCAAAACTTTGAGATTTTGGCTTCTAACTAATTTTATCTTATAAGAAATATTGTTTTCAACCTTAGGAAAAATTTTGAGACAAATCGAATTGACAGTTTTTTTACAAAAAATAAAAACCTAAACAAAAGAAATTAATAAAAGTTGGTAAACATTGATTTTCGGCTCAAATAGCTTTTCAAAAAATAAAAATATTGGCTTCAGACTTATTTTATTTGCACAGAAAATATTGTTTTGGATATTCAGTAATTTCTTTATAAAAAACCAACAGTCCGTTTTTTCATAAACAAATAAAATCTACAAAAAATAGAACGCAAATTTGGTAAGAATTGATACATTTAGACAAACTTTTAAGCAAGACAAATCGATAGACGGGATGGGAAGTTATCAGTGTGGTTCGCATCCCAGGCTCTTTTTTTATTTATGTTGGTCAATGTATACTTTTACTTCAATAAATTCCTTTGTTGCTTCAAACAAATTTTCAATTCCTATTTCAAATAAAATGCACTACTAGGTCAAACTTGCTTATGTATCGAAAGAGTCTATTAAAAAATATGTCCTGTATTTTAAGATTTAAAACTGTACCAGCAAAAAAAGTTTGTTTTCAAAAATTTTAATGCCATTTGATTTCTTAAAAACAATTTTTTAATTTGAGTTTAAAAATATTTTAAGTATGCAGTTATTAAGAGCATATTAAAATACATACATGTTACATTTCAATTTCGTAAACAAATTATGACCCATTTTCGAGATACCGAATTTAGAAAAAAAAAATGTATGATATTTTATTAAAAATCAAAAATAAAAACAATAAGATTTTATTGGAACCGTTTGATTTTTTCTTGAGAAAACTTAAAAACAAAATATTGTTTCTGTGGAGGGTAGCTTTCTGGAACAATATAAAAATATTTGTTTGTATTAAAAGGTTAAAAATATTTTTTTAGAGAAAATAAAAAAAAAACTTTTGGTTTGGTTTTGAGAAAATTTGAATTTTAAATTTTTGGCTAAACAATTTGTATAACAGACAGACGGACAGAATCAGGGTCCCAATTTTTTGACTTCTCTACCATCGTAATGTTATTTTTGATTAAAATCTCTGGTTCGAAATTTTTTACGAATGCAAAACTTGCTATGTATCGGGTGATTTTTTTGAGGTTAGGATTTTCATGCATTAGTATTTGACAGATCACGCGGGATTTCAGACATGGTGTCAAAGAGAAAGATGCTCAGTATGCTTTGACATTTCATCATGAATAGACTTACTAACGAGCAACGCTTGCAAATCATTGAATTTTATTACCAAAATCAGTGTTCGGTTCGAAATGTGTTTCGCGCTTTACGCAAATTTTATGCGTTTTTTTTTTTTTTAAAGTTCTCAAGCTCTTAAAAAATCACCCATTATGTATTTATTGTCCTCCATTGAAAAGAGGACATTGTTTAATATAATGGGTGATTTTTTAAGAGCTTGAGAACTTTTTAAAAAAAAAAAAACGCATAAAATTTGCGTAAAGCGCGAAACACATTTCGAACCGAACACTGATTTTGGTAATAAAATTCAATGATTTGCAAGCGTTGCTCGTTAGTAAGTCTATTCATGATGAAATGTCAAAGCATACTGAGCATCTTTCTCTTTGACACCATGTCTGAAATCCCGCGTGATCTGTCAAATACTAATGCATGAAAATCCTAACCTCAAAAAAATCACCCGATACAATGTACATATGTAGTTCCTATAGGTAGAAAGTAAGAACATCAATTCTTTAAATACTTAAAATAAATTTTGTACTTGAAAGTTTAAAAATTCCAAATACTAGAAAAATTATTCATTTATTCTCATATTTAATTACTCAAAGTCAAGCTCAGCTGTCATTTAAACCAATACCTATGTCATTTGAACTGGAGTAACTCGTAACTAAAACACCATGACATCAATGGATTTTAAAGCCTTTCAGATTATTTAAGCTATTACGATAACGTTGTTTGATAAAGTCATATAAACATTATGTATGTTTGGTAATATTATTACTGAAATATAATTTTCGAACAAATACTAAAATAGTTAAAACTGCTTTTGGTGATGAACATGCGAGGGAACTTGTTATTAGATTTTTCTTTACTAACTTCTATTCTATTCTATAGGTGTACTTAAGAATCTCTTTTATTTTCACATGAATAAATCGTATTACCAAAACTTATCATCAATGAACACACTTTACAAAAGATTGAGATATTACAAACAAATGTTCTCCAAGTCTCTGATCTGGCCTTAATACAAAATGCTGCTGACATTTTTGATTCATCATGCGAATGTGCCCTTCAATGACCTATAAAATGCAAAAGAGTGATTAAATTGTACTTATTCAGTTTGACTAAATAATTGTTGTCATACAACAAAAACATGTTACACTTTTGCAATATCCCTTTACCTATATCCCTTTATAATACTTTTCCAATTAATTAAAAAATTTGTCTCAAGTCGACCTATTTTAAACTATGGAGTTCTGTTCAACACTCAACTGAGTTTTATTCCAATTTTTTAAAAGTTTTCTTATCGTTTTCAAATCAACAATTTTATCTTTTGTATCAAAAATTGGAACAACTATTGAGCTAAGAAAATAAAGAAGAAGAAATATGATGATCAATAACACGAAAAGCCAATGCAGAAACACTTTTCAACACATCATCCGTGGCCAAAGTTGAAATTGCATTTCGGAACATGTTACGACAACTTCATTGACTTGAACTGTTGTTGTTAAGGATGTTCTAGATGTTCTCGATGTTCTTCTTATTCTACTTCTGTGATGTATGTATGTATGTATGCACGTTGGTTGTTCAATTTCACGTCCTAGAAAGTGAATTTAGGAATTTCATGAACCAGATAAGGATTGAAGTTGAATTAAAGGAAACAAGGATACCATGATAATAGTTCGACAAGTCGTCGAAACGACAAATTTATGTTTATGTGGATGTGGATGTGGATGTGTAGGTATATGTGGAAGATGATGATTCCGATGCTGATACTGATGATGACAATGATGACAATGACGGCCATGATAATGTACTCAACAATCTATGTATATCAACTGAATACTGCGCTGCAGTTTCTGTTCTTGCCGTCGTCGCATCATATAAAAGTACGAACGGAGATGAGAGTGATATTGTAGGTAGATTTGATACAAACAAAACACAGGATGTGCAATGAATAAACATGGATCCATCCATCTTGCGTTGCTGAACATGGAATAGGTTTGGCATTTGTTTTCCACCTTAAGATTGGTGGCAATCGGAAACGAGGAGGAACATCATCATCATATAGCCATCGTACATAATATTATGTATGTCGTTATGTTGTTGGTTGTTCGAATAGAACACAGAATATTATTCCCTGAGCTGGAGCTGAAGCCGAACAGAGCTGCCAGATGAATCACATGACACACAATGAACCAAACCCAGCGACACAAATTAGGTCACGTATTTATGCACCGCTTCTCTTATAGGTAGGAATATCATTGCGAGCGAATGCATACATACATACAAAGATATAAAGGACTTCAAACTCCTTCTTGTTTGCCTTGTGCCATAATAGTACAATATCTAGATACATTTTCATCTCATTGTGTCATTTGTGTACCTATCTATCTTCCTCTTTTTGATTTCTATCATCGAATGGCGAATTGATTGTGTGACTAGCGATGCATAAGGTTTTGAGATGATGATCAGCAACAGCAGCAGATCCTTGACGAGAAAACGAGAATGAGAAGGTTTTGATAGCCAAATTGTATCTATGCACAAATCAATTAACAATTTGTATTGGTGATTAGTTTATTGTTGCATGTGATATATATCTAAGTGCGATAGCGCTTCTCAAAAGGGTCACTCACTTAGTCGCAGTGAATAGCATAATAGATGAATCTAGGAAGAGGTACGTATAATAGGTTGGTGTACCTATGAGAGAATGAATAATGGTCAGGATGTTATACCTTTGAACGAGCTAGAGGACAGACAGAATATCATGAATATTTTAGACATTTGACATTAAGGAAAAGATTTGAATTGAATTATAGGGTAGGTATCTTAAAAGCTAACAAACATTATAAAAAGAGGATGGGTCATGATGTCCTCGCGAGCTCAAAGACCGGACAACATAACAAATTTTCATTTCATTGTGTTGGACAGTCATGATACCAATTCAAACAACTTTGAAACGAAATCCTGGAACTTTGTTATTCCGTGTAATGGAGCATACCCATAAAGTATGTAAATTATAATACTTAACTGTCTAAGCATTCAGTGCAGGGTCATTCAATTTTCGGTATACGTTTTTGATGAAAATTTAGTTGCAGTACATATGACTGGTTGAGGTAGAATCACATATCATGCGACTCCTTGAACAATACTAATTGTTCAACGAAATCTAGAAATGTCAAATCACATGATTTTGAAACGTAAAATAAATGTTTCATGCAATAGAGTTATAATTAGTCGTGTTGTATGGCTTGTTGTCCGGTGTTTTCGAAACCACATATCATGAAAGTCGTGATCTTCAATCGCGGGCCAAGAAAAATCAGCTATCATGCGAGCAATACATTTGAATCATCAGCAGCAATATTTTCGACTAAACTGCAACACTACCATCATCTTTCAGAAATCCATTATATACCCACTGTTCAAGAAAGGAGATACAAATATTGTGTCAAACTATAGAGGACTTCGGTGCCGTGACATAAGGACAAGTGACATAAGACCAAATGTTAGAATTTGGCCTTATTACACTTTTCGAAAGCGTCATAAGGCCAAATTTCAACGGTTGGCCTTATGTCGCTTTCCAAAGTGACTTAAGGCCAATTTGGTCTTATGTCACTTTCAAACTTTATCTCTATCACCTGAGAAGATTGGAGATGTACCATAAAGTACATGCATTATTCATGTACATAATAGGTGAAATAGTACCAAATGAAATAACACCAAATTTCAAATTTGGCCTTATTTCGTTGTTCAAAACGAAATAAAACCAATTTGGCTTTATTTTGATTTATAAAAAGAAATAAGGCCAACAAAATAATGGAAACAACGCCGAATATTTTAAAATTCAAAAATGGTTGATTTATTGTCTAGAATAGCTACTTTTGCTAAAAAGTTTTTTTTGCCGGCACGCGGCGTACTAACAGCTAGGTATGTAACCTCCCTGCTTGGGATCACTATAGGATTTGGGGTGGGTGCGAGTTTGGGTATATGCAAAGAACACGAATGCGTTGTGATTCTTGAAAATTTGGCCTTCACAAAACTCATAATTATAGATCAAATCACTTCGAACATCCATTTTACGACTTTTTCGTACAAGGCAAAGAACACAAATGAGTAGCTTGCAACTTTCCTGATTACATTTACTTACCATCTGTTGTTACTCTTATCATAATTCTAACGGTAAAGACCGGTTTTTGTTATTGAAGAAAATATCAAAACAAATTTGGTCTTAAGTCGCAAAAAAATTTGGCCTTATGACACTTTCTGAAAGCGACATAAGGCCAAACGTTGGAATTTGGTATTATGACGCTTTCTAAAAGTGTCATAAGGCCAAATTTCAAAATTTGGTCTTATGACACTTGCCCTTATATCACGGCACCGAGGACTTCCATTTCTTGATACGCTCTATAATCTGTTTACTACAGTTCTCTTCTCTTGAACAGATTGTCAGCTTGGTTATAAAAAAACAACATCATCATTGAATTTCAAGCTGCATATAGAACCAACTATTCTGCTGTGGACTAAGTTTAAAATTTGTCATGAATAATTCAACTTCAACTCTGCCAAAAGAAGAAACTCTACGCATTTTTCATCGATCTTAAGGCTACTTTCGATAGCATTGGCAGGAATGCTCTTATTTATAAGCTATCGACTCTGGGAATATCTTCGAAGATACTGGCTACAATAAATTCTCTTTATTAAAGGATACTGCTGCAGCTGTTTAGGATGGTTCGTGTTTGTCAGACTTCTTCCCCACTAAGAAAGGTGTTCCTCAAGGATGTGTGCTAAGCTCTCTTCTTTTCGTTCTGTTTTTAAATGATCTTCATATGCGGAACTTCCAATCGGTATTGTTGTAGATGATCTTCAAATTAACGCCCTCTTATATGCGGACGATATTGTACTATTGTCAGATAATCCTTCCAATTTGCAACAGCTAATTGAGGGTTTTAAGACTTACTGCATTCGTTCTAAATCTATAAATAAATAAATCTATCTAAATCTAAATCTAAAATAATTCTGAAATAAAGGTGTCTAATCAATACAAATATCTTGGCGTTGTGTTTAGTTACAATATGTCTTGGAATGAGCACCTTACAACGAGATTGGGAGCATCTAAAAATTCCATCAATGCAACGTTGTCGAGACTGCTGTGAAACAATACCGTCCAACACTCAACAAAGTTGAGTCCCTCCAGCTACATTTTTCTTTCATAGGGCGAAATCTAAATCTTCCTAATAATAGATTACCCAACATTTTATCGAAAGAAAATCTTCTGGGCTTTTTCATGGATGTTCGTTGGATTTTTCCTTTGACATTAACCTACTTGAATTGTCCAGCTTACATAACATTCTCTTACTGAAACCGAACGAAAATTTCATGATGAATATTGCAACTTGATGTACTCTGGCATACTGAACTACTTTGATCACTCCATTTCACGTGATATGATTTCCATCATTTTTAAAGCTCGCTGTGCGCTCCTTAATATCAATATTTAAAACGGAAGCGGCATGCTATCTCATTCTCAACTTCTCAACGTTCTTAATGGCTAATGCTAATCAAACTTATATTACTTCTTAAAAGCGTCAATTAAATTTCGCAATATTATTACGAAAACCAGCAATACTCATTTTTTTGTAAAATCTTTTTTTACAATAAAATGATATATCTATCTATCAATCTATCTATCTATCTACTAATTATCCTATGTTTCACCCTCTGTAATTATAGTTGGAGATTTTAATTGCAACATTCTAAAAGATTGTTCTCTCGTTAACAATATGAAAAGGCTTAATTTGACTCCAGTTAACACTTCCACTCCAACTCACTTCTCTAACAACAATAGTACACTGCTGGATGCCTTTTTTGTAAGCTATCCTAATAATATTCTTGTCTACAATCAGTTATCAGTTCCATGTTTTTCACATCATGACCTTATCCACTTAACTTAACAATGTGAACCTATTATTGAAAATACAGTCAACTATATAAGAGATTTCAAAAATATTAATATGGTTCTACTTGAAAATGATTTAAGATCAATCGAGTGGTATCGTGTATACAGTATGCTATCCGCAAATGATCAAGCTGATTTTATTCAAACTTCCATAATCAATGTTTTCAATAATCATGTTCCTCTTGTCTCGATTAAGCCTAGAAAGACAGAACACCCTTGGTTTACGGATACAGTCAAAAACTTAATCCACTTGCGAAATCGGGCTTATCGTTGCTGGAAGCGTTTCAGACTAGTTGCTCTATTTCGTGAATATTGTGTTCTACGAAATAAGGTAATACTTAAAATACGTGAAGCTAAAAAACGTTTTTATGCCTCGCGACTTCAGCCTTCGATTGCAAAAAACAAGTTATGGAAAAATTTGAAAGAAATCGGAATTGGAAAACAAAGTAATAACGACCTTTTAAATGTTGATGCTAATGAGCTTAACCGAATATTTACCTCTCCCCCAACCATTTACTATTCTGAAGATACCATGGCTCCTCGAGCGGAAGACTCAATTTTGAATTCGGATACACCAAACTCTTTCTATTTTCAATTTGTTGAAGATGCTGACGTTTTGGAAAGCTGCTTGTCAATAAAGTCTAGTTCCGTTGGTTTAGATGAGATTCATCCTGTTTTCATTAAGGCTATTCTTCCTATTATATTGAAATATTTAACACATTTGTTCAACACAATCTTCATGACTGGTATCTTCCCCAATGTCTGGAAACGTGCAAAAATTATACCTATTTTAAAAAGCAATAAGGAATATAGACCTATCGCCATTCTGCCGTATCTATCAAAAGTCCTTGAAAGAATAATGAGCAATCAGATTCAGAGATTTTTAAAAATGAATTGCTTGCTTTGCCCTAATCAGTCAGGTTTTCGTGCTAAACACAGCTGTACTACTGCATTAATTAACGTCGTTGAAAAAATAAGACAGTCGGTTGATAATAATGAAATGACGTTCCTTACATTATTAGACTTTTCAAAGGCTTTCGACACAGTGAATCATGAAATCCTATGTAGCAAACTTATATCACAGTTCAAATTTTCATCTTCCTCTACTAAATTGGTTTCTTCTTACCTTAGCGATAGATTTCAAGCAGTTGTATGTAATAATACAGTATCTGATTTTCTTCCCTTGTGCAGAGGTGTTCCACAGGGATCTATTTTGGGCCCGATATTCTTCACAATGTATATTAATGACCTTCCTCAATGCTCAATAAGCTGTGCGATCGATATGTATGCTGATGATGTTCAGCTTCGAAAAAATTGTTTGTTGGGTTCAGTGGAAAATGGGGCATGTGAAATGAACGAGGATCTCGAAAGAATTGCTTGCGTATTTTCCCAAAATATATATGAATCATACACCCATACAATTCGTTGACTCAGTGAAAAATCTAGGACTGATTTTTAATAAGACACTTACTTGGAATGACCACATAATTTCTACCGTGGGTAAAATGTATGGTTGCCTTCGTATGCTATGGTCAACACAAAGAATAACGCCCTTAATCACAAGACAAATTCTTGCAAAAACTCTACTCATGCCAATTTTATTATATGGCTGTGAAATTTTTAACTTCCCATAGGAAGTTATTGTAATGGGTCCGATTTGACAAATTGAAAATTTTGACATTTCTCGACGTTTCAAGGTCCCTAGAGTCGAAATAAAAGATTTTTAGAAAGATGTCTGTGCGTGCGTGTGTACGTACGTCCGTACGTTCGCGACGTTTTTTTCGTCGTTCATAGCTCAAGAACCAGAAGAGATATCGACGTCAAATAAATTTTGTTATACAGATAATAAGGCAGAAAGATGCAGAAAGGGCTCTCAAGAAAATTGCGTGGGTGTTTTTTTTACCATAGCAGTTTAAAAAAAAGGTGAAAATTTTGGTTAACCCTAAATATCTCATGAACCAATGACGCTAGAGACTTGAATTAAATTTTATATTATATATTGTAACGTGATACAAAACAATTATATTTTTGGAAAAAAATTCAATTAACGGTTTTTTTTATAAATCAAAAAAACTGAAAAAAAAAATTTGTCACTTCGAAAATTTTACGACTAAAATATGATTTCATCTCCAAAACAATTTTGTGCAACGAAGAATAATGTTTTTGACATCTGATAATATTTTGAGAAAAATCGAATTGACAGTTTTTTTTACCAAAAATAATAACCTAAAAAAAAATAAAAAAAAAGTTGGTAAAAATTGAGTTTTGACTCAAATATCTTTTCAAAACTTTGAGATATTGGCTTTAAACTACTTTTATCTTTCAAAAAATATTGGTTTCAATATTCAGTAAAATTTTGAAAAAAATAGAATTGACAGTTTTTTTACAAAAAAATAAAAACCGAAAAAAAAAATTAAAAAAAGTTGTTAAAAATTTATTTTCGACTTAAATATCTTTTCAAAAATTTGAGATTATGGCTTCTAACTAATTTTAACTTATAAGAAATATTGTTTTCAACAGTAGGAACAATTTTGAGAAAAATCGAATTGACAGTTTTTTTACAAAAAATAATAACCTACAAAAAAAAATAAAAAAAAGTTGGTAAAAATTGAGTTTTGACTCAAATATCTTTTCAAGACTTTGAGATATTGGCTTTAAACTACTTTTATCTTTCAAAAAATATTGTTTTCAACATTTAGTAATATTTTGAAAAAAATAGAATTGACAGTTTTCTTACAAAAAATTAAAAACCGAAAAAAAAATTGAACAAAAGTTGGTAAAAATTGATTTTCGACTTAAATATCTTTTCAAAAATTTGAGATTATGGCTTCTAACTAATTTTAACTTATAAGAAATATTGTTGTCAACATTAGGACAAATTTTGAAAAAAATCGAATTGACAGTTTTTTTTACAAAAAATAAAAACCTAAACAAAAAAATTAATAAAAATTGATTTTCGGCTCAAATAGCTTTTCAAAAATTAAAAATATTGGCTTCAAACTTATTTTATTTCACAGAAAATATTGTTTTTTATATTCAATAATTTTTTTATAAAAATCCAACAGTCCGTTTTTTCATAAAAAAAAATAAAATCTACAAAAAATATAACGCAAATTTGGTAAGAATTGATACATTTAGACAAACTTTTAAGCAATACAAATCGATAGACGGGATGGGAAGTTATCAGTGTGGGTCGCATCCCAGCCTCTTTTTTCGAATTGTGATTTTGAGCATATACGAATCTTAAATGTAGCTTACAACAGCATTGCTAGATATGTCTATGGACGAAGAAGGTTTGACCACATTTCTGCTCTCGCCAAATCAATATATGGCCTAACATTTGACAATATCCTGAAACAAAGAACGATTACATTGCTCTATGACGTTATGCAAACGCGTCAACCCTCGTACCTATATAATAAAATAATTTTCCCGCGTTCCAATAGAAGCTGTGACCTTGTGCCCATTCGATACAAATATTTAATTTCCGAGCGTCAGTTCTTTATTAATGCGATTAGACTATGGAATTCCCTTCCACAATCGGTTAGAATGATAAGTTCCAGGACCCTGTTCAGGGTAAAGCTGAAGCAGTATTTCGAGACTTTTTCATGATGATGATGACTTGATAAATTGTATATTATTCTCTTTTAGAAATTGCTTTTTTTTTTCTTTTCTTTTGTAACTATTATTTGTGATTTAAATTAAAATTAAATTAATATTATTGAATTATATTTTTAACCGTATTTAAGCTTGGAGTTATACACCTAAATTATGTCGTTATTATTAAAATTATGCCATTGTTTACTATACATCTAACAATAATTGTAAACCATGAAACTTACACTAACTAAAAAGATTATATCTTACTGTGTAAAGTTAGTATATATGAATAAATGAAATTTCTACTATGGTCTTGTGACGCCAGTAAACGCCCTAACTCCCTTTAAATTTCCTTGCAATTTAACATATTTCTGACGTATTCGGTGAATTATTACTACTATAATAATTGCATAATGTGCAAAAAGTGGTTACCTTTGAACCATAACTTTTGAAGTAAGTTTGCATAGTTTAAACGCGTTCTTAATGTTGTAACGGCATAAATAGTTATGACAATTGAAATGACAGCTGTCAAATTCCAGTGCAATTCTTTTCAATTGTAAGAGTTATACATATATCATATTTAAAGAAAAGAAGTTTCAATATCATTTTTGCAAGTAGGTACACACTAAGTATGGAAGTAAAAGTACCGATAAATAAAATGTACTTTTATGTACAAAATTTAGAGACCCTTCACTTCACTTCTCTGTTCAATCAATCAAGTCGAAAAGTTAATTTTAATACGTAGGTATAAAACTTTATAGTTCTAAAAGTGGAAATTTAAAAAAATGTTTGATTTAGATTTTATAGGGATATTGAAACGTCAAGAAATATTAAAAAGTGTACTCTACACTTATAATAAGCATGAATTTCTATCAAAATGTGGACCATTTAAAAAAATGTTTCTCTAGTTTACGAAAATTCAGTTTGTTTAATTTAGTTCTAAATAGTTATACTGAAATTGTTTAAATAAATAAATAAATAAAATTCAAATCCTGAAAACTATAATCTCATTTATTTATTATAAAAAGTATAAAGAAACAAACAAATAAGACTACATTATACAAACATTATAAATCTAATGACAAATTATTTCCTCTTAATAACTAAACATTTCGACAGAAACAAAAATAATCATTTATAACGAACGTAAAAAGAGGATAAAACTAAACAAAAAATCAAAGAGAGGAAAGGAATCAGAGGATTGGATAAGGATCAAGGGAGTTTTGGATCATATTGGGTAGGTAGTCAAAATTTTATAAAAATGAACTTAACACTTTTCTGACTCCACCACCGATGACATACTACACTTCTTTCTTATTCATCGATGGTTATGTAACTGATTGTAGGTGGTGTTAAAAAACAAAGAAACTTAAAGCACTCTCTATCCCCACTTCTATTTCCTATTCTCAGGTTGGGCATCTCCTTGACTAGTTCCCGTATAAACGTAGTTATCCCGACCGACAATACCAGTTCCTTCGGCATCACCCAGCCATGGATAGGTGTTGGGACACTCCCGGCATGTTTCCATGTAGCGAGTATCGGAGATATTTTTCTCGGGATTCTTAAAACTGAGTCCGCAGTAGTTTGAGAGGTTGCAGGGTTTTGGTGCGCTGGGCACACGTTTTTGGCAGTCCCATGATTCAATAGTGCTAAGGCGGTTTAATTCCTTGGGGTCGGTGATCCAGGTGAGTGCTTGAGTGACAGTAACAATGTACACGTCGGGCCTGAAAAGAAAGAAATATATATATTTTAGAGAACATGTTTTAGGAAATGTGTTAAATATAACAATTCATCGACTGTGAATACAACCCCCTAACCCAAATCAAATGTAATGAACCAAACCAGAACTAGAAGCTCTTAATGGTACCGCTGCTGGCCGCGCCGAGACGTCAGGAAAGTTTCCCCCTGAAACTTTCAATCTCCTAATAAATAAAGTTTCCTTGTCACAAAAGAAACGAAACAATATTTTTTTCCTCTTCCGACTTGTAATCGATTTCTACCAGAACCATCGGACCACTATCCTCTATGAATCTCGTCCTTTTGTATGGGCGAGTTTAATGGAGATGGAGATGAAGACTGAGTGTTAGAACAAGAACAACCATCCGACGAACATCAGGAGATTTATTTAGTAAGGATATTCTGAGAGTCCTTTGCCCTCGCCCAATCTAAGCGAAAAGCGACAAGCGACAAACGCCAAGCCCAACAGCACAGACCTGGGACTCACTCTATCGCTGGTCCTGGTCTTCTTCTTGGGTTTGGATATTCGATTTCTATTATTTATTTTTTATTTGATAAAAATGTCATCGTCGAAATGTTTATGGCTGTCGTTAAGCTTTGCTTGGTCATAAAGTCTGCTTTTTTGGATTTGGGTGGTTGCTGCTCAAGCTGAAGCTGGAAGCTGAATCTGATGATGATGATGGGTAATGGGGGGTATGTAATATGTATAGGTTTGGTACTCGAAGTTGGGTTGGGAAGGGGAAAGACATTAATTTATTCAAAATTTTTACAAAAACAGGTGGCAAATAGAATGACATCAAATTCTCAGAAATAAAGTTTCTCCACGGACAACGACGACGGGAAGGTACAAGGACCTATATTCAGAGGTGCTTCACTTCATCGTTCAGCTACGTATATTTTACTTTCTAGAAGTTGTTTAATGCGTTTTTTGTTTTTATATTTTTTGTTCTTGTTCTTGTTTTTATTTTTTATTTTATTTTTTGAATCATTGTTATAAACAGAGTTCAAAATTAAGTTCTACTCTGTATACCTCACTTTAGATAAATATCAAAAGTAATTTTCAAAGGTATTCTTTTTTTGATTTTTCATTTGTGTAAATGAGAAATTCGAAACGGAAGTTTTATTATTTACTTTTACAGTTATTTATATTTAATGATAATACGAAGTTCGAAGACCATAAACAATTATACTCCTAAAGGTAAAGTGGGAGAATGCTGTTTATGGTTTAGATTAATTTGTTTCTAATGGAAATGGAATTGCTTTTAGGTATTTTGTGACTTGGTGAACAAAATATAAGGGCAGGGGTATTAATTTAAGTAAAATATTATAACCTTAGTCAAGAGCTGTTTTTTTTTGTATCATACAATATTTTTTCATGAAAAGCCACAATCCAACCAACAAATATATAAACAATAACATCAAAGGACTTCCGCTTCGGCCAGGATGTTCCATTCAATATAGACGACGACAGGCAATAAACCCGTCTTCTTGACTTACACGAAGTAAAGATTGTCATATCTGAGCTGAGAAATTGGACAAATTTGAGTCGGCGGCTCTTAAAACACCACATTTACCGTAAACATGGATCAGTTGTCCCAACAACTCAAAATAATAACATGGAACGCGAACGGACTTACCGCAAAAATCGAAGAACTAGAAACGGTTCTACTTAACGAAAGAATAGATATTTGTTTGATCTCTGAAACTCATTTGAAAAAAGACTCAAATTTAAGTATTAAAGGTTATTCGGCTTACCACGCATGCCATCCATCCGAAAGAGCAAGGGGTGGTTCTTCCGTATTTATCAGAGAAAATATCAATCATTCGTTTGAGATAAATATCGAGCTCGATACAATGCAAGTTACTTCCGTTAGCATAAAAGTTAGACACGTATTTTTTAATATTGCGTCTATTTACTGTCCTCCTCGGTCCAAGATAGACAAAAACGATTTTAAAGATCTTTTCAACGCTTTAGGTCCAAAATTTATTATTGGCGGCGACTTCAATTCGAAACATTCATTTTGTGGATCACGTTGCATTTCGACGAAGGGTAGACAACTCTACAAAGCGGGTATTAAATGTAACGTTGAATTTTTCTCATCAGGAAAACCAACGTATTGGCCAACCGATACAGCGAAAACACCCGATCTTGTTGACTTTTTTATCGCAAGAGGAATGAACAGAAAATATATGACAGTATATGATAACTTCGATTTTTCTACGGATCACTCGGCCGTTATCTTAACAATAAACAGTAACGTAATCGAAAAAGAAAAGCCCCTAATTTTAACAAATAATAACACAAATTGGGATAAATTCAAAGAAGATTGCGAAAATAGAATTATACTGAACGTCTCTTTGCAAACTCCGTTTGAGTTAGAAGATGAAACAGAAAAATTTATAAATATTGTTCAAGAAGCAGCTTGGAATAATACTCCGATCTGTAGTAAAAAGTCAAGGCAATACGAAGAAAAAATTCCAGAAGATATAAAAGAATTGATACGCGAAAAACGAAAAGCTCGAAAAGTATGGCAGCAATCACGTGCTCCTCAGCATAAAAGTGTCGTCAACTTTTTATCAAACAAGATTAAAAATTTGTTACGAGATTTTAAATACAGAGAGAATTCTGCCTATCTTGAAAGCCTAACAGCAGACAAAAAAACGAATTATTCTCTTTGGAAGACGATAAAAGGTATTAAAAAGCCTCAAATAATGTCGGCACCTATTCGAAAAAATAATTCTGAATGGGCAAAAACTGATAAGGAAAAGGCGGATTTATTTGCTAAGCACCTTGAGGAAACGTTCAAACCTTTCGATGGTCAAGAGCTTCTGACTAATGACGGAGAGCTCCAACCAGAGCCGGACAATTTTTCTATCAGGAATATTACTTTGACTGAACTTGTCCAGGAAATAAAACGGCAGAAAAATAATAAAGCTCCTGGCTACGACCTGATTAACGGTCGTGTCCTCAAAGAGTTGCCTAAAAAAGCAATGGTTAAGCTCTTACAGCTCACTAACTGCTTTAAGACTTGCTTACGTACCCACGCAATGGAAAGTCGCCGAAGTAATAATGATCCCCAAACCGGGTAAGCCACCGAATGAGAAAAAAATCGTATAGACCAATTTCTCTCTTACCAATTATATCTAAAATATTTGAAAAATTGCTTCTTAAACGAATGCTACCAATTATTGAAGAAAAACGTTTAATTCCCGACCACCAATTCGGTTTCCGGAATAATCACTCGACAATTGATCAGGTTTACCGAATAACTAACGAAATTGAAAAAGCATTTGAAGAAAAAAAGATTTGCTCAACTGCATTTTTTGACGTTTCTCAAGCTTTTGACAAAGTTTGGCATGACGGGCTAAAATATAAATTAAAAGTCTTTCCAGAGCAAATATATAACATTCTTGAATCGTACCTAGAAAATAGATTCTTTCGAGTTAAGCAAGGAACGGAGTATTCGGAGTTTAAAGAAATAAACGCTGGGGTTCCCCAGGGTAGCGTCCTTGGACCGATTTTGTTTGTTCTTTATACCCGAGATATACCCCAAACAGAAGGCACAACTTTAGGCACTTTTGCCGATGATACAGCTGTACTCGCAATATCGAATTCAATAGAAACGGCAACCTCTAAGCTTCAAAAGGCATTAAATAGCATTTCAGATTGGACAAAGAAATGGCGAATTGCTCTTAATGAAACGAAATCGACGCACACAAATTTTACGTATAAAAAAGTATATAACTTACCTATTTATATAAATTCTGTGCAAATTCCATGCGCTAATGAAGCGAAGTATCTAGGCATGACTCTAGACGCGAAACTTAAATGGAAAGTTCATGTAAAAAAGAAACGCGATGAACTCGAAAATAAACTCCGCGAATTGACATGGCTTATTGGAAGATATTCCAATCTAAGCGTTTATAACAAGCTTCTTATTTATAAGCAAGTACTGAAACCAGTTTGGACATACGGTATACAACTTTGGGGTTGTACCAACGAAAGAAATATACAAATTTTGCAAACATACCAAAACAAAGTACTTAAAATAATAGTAAATGCTCCATGGTATGTAAGAAATAGCGACTTACATAGAGATTTAAATATAAAATATGTAGAAAACGAAATTAAAAAATTTGCTACAGAGCTAAGATCACGACTTAGAAATCATAGTAATAACTTAATCCAACAATCTGTTAGCGAGGCGTTCGTTTTTCGGCGTCTGCACCGAACAAGACCTTCTGATCTAGCGCAAACAAATTAATCTCTCCACTCGAATTTTGTGGAATCTTCAGGTCCTCTCGTTGGGGAGCTTCCTGACAAAACGCGAACAAAATGACGCTAAAACTACTTGTTAAGCTGGACTTAGTTGTAGTAATAATATAGTAGATAAGGGAGGTGAGTTTTAGTCAGTAAAAATCTGACACTACTATAAGCATCGGGCTTATAGTGTCTCTGAAGATTTCTCACCTTCCTGCGGAAAAAAAAAAAAAAAAAAAAATATCTGAGCTGAAGTCTATCAAAGCCGCTGGAGCAGATGGCTTAAATGCCGAGCTTTCGAAACCAGCTATCTCCAGCTCAAATCGTGCACCAACGTATGGTCGGAAGAAAGCTAGACCGACAAATGGAACCTCTGTATTGTTAATGCTAAAAATAGGAGACCTTCAAATACAAAATATTTTCTACCGTAATATTTAAACTAATGCCTTTCGTCAATAATCTGGTAAGTGCTTATCAATGTGTCCTTAGACTCAGAAAGTCCACATTCGATTAAATATAGACAGTATTACAGATCTTGAAAAAATCAGACGAATTTCAAATCGACAGCCACCAATTTTGATATCGATTTCAAGACCGCATATAGCATATACAGGACGAACTGCGTAGAGCCATGTCTAGTTTCAGCATCCCCTTGCTAAACTCGTCCCTTTGTGCAGGATGACTATAGAGAATTTTTTGATGTATAAAAGACCTGGTGGATGAAGACCGCGAAACAGAATGGCACACAGAAGTGGAAAGTGACCTCACCCAACTAGGAGTGCGCAACTCGAGACATCTAGCTAGAGACCGAGTTTGATGGAGAAGTTCGTTCGGTGAGACCCTAGTTCACACAGGACCACTTAATTAAGTAAGTAAGTAGTAAAAAATACAGATTACATGTTTTTGAAAATTTTTTCTTCGTCTTTCCCGAAGGTTACCCAAGCATAAGGGAAATATTCGGCCCACATATCTTCAAATTAAAATTAAACATTTTGTATGGCTAATTTTTATTTATGCACATTAATGTTTTAAAATATGCATTCAACAAGTTTTTTTACCAACAAATTAAACCTTAAATATTTATTTTGAGTGCGAATCGTATCCCACCATCTTTTTATGTTTTAGCTATAGTCTTATTTTTTTCTTAATGGACAATTCTAAGTCCAACTCTGACGAGTGTTTTCTTTACTTTTTGTTTTTTTTTTAATTACGTATTAGAATGTTGCATGTCATACATTTAAATAATTTTAAGAAACCAAAACATAAGCTTAATTTAAAATAACGAAAGATTGATTACAATTAAAAGTAAATAATTATTGTTATTATTTGTATTGTACTATTCGTACTAGAATGTCAGCTTGTTAGACTTGACCATTCCTTTTTAATTTTTATTGAATGTTTTTGAACAACAACAACAACTTAAAGGTGCTACCACTCATTGTTTTGGCTGGAGATATAGCTATTTCGTGCTTTGCCACTTTTGCACTCATCAGTCTCCTTTTTTGTGGTGCTGAGCTTTAATCCAATTTTATTTGAAAAACTATGCACAACATAGGATTCGAACCCACGCATATCAGATTTGCTCAGTCTTAGAAGTCGTGTGCACTACGCACTCCACTACTTTAGACCACTGACGTCACAGGTCGAGATGTGCTAATTGTTTATCAAATGCATTTGAAGCATCAACCTTTTTATAAGCTCCTTTAAGTATGCTGTTTTGTTCCGCCTCCATTTTTCTCCATACCTTATTTGATAGACTAACAATTCGTAGTACGTATCAAAGGGGGAGAGGTTGGAAGATCGGTAACGAACCAGACTAAGTTATTATTGTTATTATTTGTATTGTACTATTCGTACTAGAATGTCAGCTTGTTAGACTTGACCATTCCTTTTTAATTTTTATTGAATGTTTTTGAACAATAACAACAACTTAAAGGTGCTACCACTCATTGTTTTGGCTGGAGATATAGCTATTTCGTGCTTTGCCACTTTTGCACTCATCAGTCTCCTTTTTTGTGGTGCTGAGCTTTAATCCAATTTTATTTGAAAAACTATGCACAACATAGGATTCGAACCCACGCATATCAGATTTGCTCAGTCTTAGAAGTCGTGTGCACTACGCACTCCACTACTTTAGACCACTGACGTCACAGGTCGAGATGTGCTAATTGTTTATCAAATGCATTTGAAGCATCAACCTTTTTCAAATGCATTTGATAAACAATTAGCACATCTCGACCTGTGACGTCAGTGGTCTAAAGTAGTGGAGTGCGTAGTGCACACGACTTCTAAGACTGAGCAAATCTGATATGCGTGGGTTCGAATCCTATGTTGTGCATAGTTTTTCAAATAAAATTGGATTAAAGCTCAGCACCACAAAAAAGGAGACTGATGAGTGCAAAAGTGGCAAAGCACGAAATAGCTATATCTCCAGCCAAAACAATGAGTGGTAGCACCTTTAAGTTGTTGTTGTTGTTCAAAAACATTCAATAAAAATTAAAAAGGAATGGTCAAGTCTAACAAGCTGACATTCTAGTACGAATAGTACAATACAAATAATAACAATAATAACTTAGTCTGGTTCGTTACCGATCTTCCAACCTCTCCCCCTTTGATACGTACTACGAATTGTTAGTCTATCAAATAAGGTATGGAGAAAAATGGAGGCGGAACAAAACAGCATACTTAAAGGAGCTTATAAAAAGGTTGATGCTTCAAATGCATTTGATAAACAATTAGCACATCTCGACCTGTGACGTCAGTGGTCTAAAGTAGTGGAGTGCGTAGTGCACACGACTTCTAAGACTGAGCAAATCTGATATGCGTGGGTTCGAATCCTATGTTGTGCATAGTTTTTCAAATAAAATTGGATTAAAGCTCAGCACCACAAAAAAGGAGACTGATGAGTGCAAAAGTGGCAAAGCACGAAATAGCTATATCTCCAGCCAAAACAATGAGTGGTAGCACCTTTAAGTTGTTGTTGTTGTTCAAAAACATTCAATAAAAATTAAAAAGGAATGGTCAAGTCTAACAAGCTGACATTCTAGTACGAATAGTACAATACAAATAATAACAATAATAACTTAGTCTGGTTCGTTACCGATCTTCCAACCTCTCCCCCTTTGATACGTACTACGAATTGTTAGTCTATCAAATAAGGTATGGAGAAAAATGGAGGCGGAACAAAACAGCATACTTAAAGGAGCTTATAAAAAGGTTGATGCTTCAAATGCATTTGATAAACAATTAGCACATCTCGACCTGTGACGTCAGTGGTCTAAAGTAGTGGAGTGCGTAGTGCACACGACTTCTAAGACTGAGCAAATCTGATATGCGTGGGTTCGAATCCTATGTTGTGCATAGTTTTTCAAATAAAATTGGATTAAAGCTCAGCACCACATAAAAGTAAATAATTTACCTACTAAAAAATAATAAATCAAATAAATTACCACCTAAAAATTAAATACTCATCTGATGTTCATTTTTCCTACATTCAGTGCAACGAACCTCAAAACCAAAAAAGGTAAACATATAAATACTAATAATTCATTTATCATTTTATTCATTTATCAAATAATAATTATTGACCATATTTTTTTTTCTTTTTAAATCATATAAATTAACATTAAATGTAAAATGAACAATAGAAAATATTTTAAACTTATTGTTATGCAATTAATTAAAATGCAAAATCATCGCTGATAAAAATTAATTTTAATTGCCAATTATTCTAATCACTTAGTCCTATTTGCATACACATATAAAATGAACATATTATATACTCTTTTTATGTGAAAATAATATTGTTGTTGTTTTTATTTTTAATGACAACAAAAAAAAATTAACAAAATATGATTCTATGAAATTTTGAAAATAAATTAATTATTAAATAAATCCCAGCATATTTTAAGCAATTATATTTTCGTTTAGAAATAAGGGACTTTTAATAATCTATATTCTACCTCGTACCTTTGTACCTAAAGTTTATTTGCATTAATTTAAACTGATATTTAGTGGTGTATTTTATAGAGCTTTATGTTTTTTTTCCACACAACGGGATTAAAACATTTTAAAACATTAAAACAAAACAAAAAAAAAAAATATTTTTATATTTTAATTACTGTTTTGTTGGTAACAAATTAAAATATTGCTATCACACGTGTTTCCATACTTTGTGATGTATTTTTAAAGCCAAGTTATAAAGGATAATGAATGTTTTTGAACAGGGTCGCATTTATGAAATCTAACAACATAAGTGGTAATGGTTAACATTTGTATTTCCTATCACTTCTGAACAACTGTCAAAACGTAAAGAAAACTGCGTTTGGAACTACCACTTAATAACTTTATAAAATGACAGTAGATGTTTAAACAGTCATTTTAAATTTCTGACACATTCAAATGACAGAAACCTATTAATAAAAGAGGCTGGGATGCGACCCACACTGATAACATCCCATCCCGTCTGTCGATTTGTCTTGCTTAAAAGTTTGTGTATATATGTATCAATTTTTACCAAATTTGCGTATTATTTTTGTAGATTTTATTTCATTGAATATCGAAAATACGAGTAATATTTTCTGTGAAATAAAATAAGTTTGAAACCAATATTTTAAAATTTTTGAAAAGCTATTTGAGTCGAAAGTAAATTTTTACCAAGTTTTAGTATTGTTTTTTTTTTTGGTTTTTAATTTTTTGTAAAAAAACTCTCAATTTTCAAAATTTGTCCTAAGGTTGAGAACAATTTTTCTTATAAGTTAAAATTAGTTGGAAACCATAATCTCAAATTTTTGAAAAGATATTTGAGTCGAAAATCATCTTTTACCAACTTTTATACATTTTTTTTAGGTTTTTATTATTTGTAAAAAAAATGTCAATTCGATTTTATTCAAAATTTGTCCTTATGTTGAAAACAATATTTCTTATAAGCTTAAATTAGTTGGAAACCATAATCTCAAATTTTTGAAAAGATATTTGAGTCAAAAATCAATTTTTACCAACTTTTATACATTTTAATTTAGGTTTTTATTTTTTGTAAAAAAACTGTCAATTCGATTTTTCTCAAAATTTGTCCTAATGTTGAAAACAATATTTCTTTTAAGTTAAAATTAGTTGGAAACCATAATCTCAAATTTTTGAAAAGATATTTGAGTAGAAAATCAATTTTTACCAACTTTTGTTAAATTTTTTTTTAGGTTTTCAATTTTTTGTAAAAAAACTGTCAATTTGATTTTTTTCAAAATTTTACTGAATGTTGACAACAATATTTCTTGAAAGATAAAAGTTGTTTGAAGCCAATATCGCAAAGTTTTGAAAAATATTCGTGTCGAAAGTCAATTTTTACCAAGTTTTATTAATTTTTTTTTAGGTTTTTATTTTTTGTAAAAAAACTTTCAATTCGATTTTTCTCCAAATTTTTCCGAATGTTGAAAACAATATTTCTTATAAGATAAAAAAAGTTTGAAGCCTTAATCTCAAGTTTTTGAAAAGATATTTGATTCGAAATTCAATTTTTACCAACTATAATAAGTATTGTTTTTTTTAGGATTTTATTTTTTATAAAAAAAAACTGTTGATTAGATTTTTCTCAAAATTTTATCAGATGTCAAAAACATTATTCTTCGTTGCACAAAATTGTTTTGGAGATGAAATCATATTTTGGTCGTAAAATTTTCGAGGTGACAAAATTGTTTTTTCAGTTTTTTTTGATTTATAAAAAAAACCGTTCATTGGATTTTTTTCTAAAAATATAATTATTTTGTATCACGTTACAGTATATATTATAAAATTTATTTTAAGTCTCTAGCGTCATTAGTTCATGAGATATTTAGGTTTAACCAAAATTTTCACCTTTCTTTTAAACTGCTATGGTAAAAAAACCACCTACGTAATTTTCTTTAGAGCCCTTTCTGCATCTTTCTGCCTTATTATCTGTATAAAAAAAATTATTTGAAGTCGATATCTCTTCTGGTTCTTGAGCTATGGAGGACGAAAAAAACGTCGCGAACGTACAGACGTGTGCAATTTTGCCAATCTAGCGGAACTTTAATGAAAAATAAAAGTCTTGCGAATGCAACAAAATTGGTATCATATGAAAGGTAAAATCTCCAGCCTTAACTTGACAAAAAAAAATATAGAAACAACTGTATTTACCGTTTTACAGCATCACAAACATCAGGTTGGTCCAAGCGAAAAAAAAAATTAAAGCTCATTGTTTTTCTTGTGTCAAGTTGATAACAGCGTGGTGAAGCAAATTATTAGTTGTGCTTTTTTAAATTATTTAATTTATTTTTGTAGATATTATTACACATTTTCTGGGTAAGAAATTTTTTTGTACACTAACAAATAAAAAAATAAAAAATCGTGTAAGAAATAGCCTTTAAAGTGATTTTTTGTTTGTGTTCCTTAACTTTGGGAAGGGTTTTAAAATTGTATCCTCATGTATCCTTCGAGTTATTGTGCTTAAAATGTCCGTTGGTATATTCTGTGTTAGAAATCGTTCACTTTTCTTGCTTCTGTTTGCTGACCTCATACACATTTTTTTTTTTCATTGGCCTATGTAGCAAAATGAAGAATTCGGCAATATTTGATATATGGAGAGCCTCTGCAAAAGAGGATCGCAATCGAAAAATTTGTGTGTACATTATGCAAGAATTCGGTCTGGCGGACACAGACAATGTCCCTAGAGTGCTACAAACGTATGTAAGCTCAATAAGTAGTAAAATACTGCAAAGGTGGGATCGAAGTGGGCGTAATATTGAAAAATTTACAAATGCAAATGAGGTATGGTTGAATAAGGAAGCAAAACTACCAGAAAGATTCGTTGAAAATGTTCCTTCAACCAGCTCAATTGGAAAAAAAGGAAGACCTGAAAAAGCATTCGAAGAATGCACTTTAAAAGTACAAAAACGTAAGGTCCAAGAATTGGTTAGCTCAAAAACTCCAAATGAAATCGCACTTGCGGCCGAAATCAGTATAAGGTCAGCTGGTAAAAGGGATGCGGCTAACTTATTAAAAGAACTTTTAAATGGTTCTCCTCAAAGAGCGACGAACATCAAAAAGGCTAGATTAAGTCAAGAAAATAAAAACAAAATAATTACAGCTGAAGAAGCACTTGTGCTTATTGTGAACATAAAAATGAGCACATTTCAATATAAAGCCATGCGACAGCAACTAAAAGAGCTTAATTCTAATGTTTATCCACCTTATTACTTAGTGCAAGAAGCAAAAAGAGAGTGTTACCCTGAAGAAGAAGCATTCACTGTCACTGATGTTTCTGCGCAAATTCAATTACAAGCATTACTGGATTTAACAGTGAAGCGGATCATTAAAGCTAAAAATGATCTTGCTGAGCATTTAAAATCCTTTAATGCGCATATTTTATCTCTGCGACTTATATCAAAGTGGGGCTGTGATGGGAGTTCTGCTCAAAGCAGATATAAAATGAATATGAACGATGCAGAGTATAGTGACGAAAATCTCTTTTCGGTAACTTTTGTTCCACTTCGGTTGGTTGACGATTTCTCTAAAAAAATTTTGTGGCAAAACCCAACGCCAAATTCAACAAGGTATTGCCGATTAATAAAATTTGTTTTTAAAAAAGAAAACACTAATTTAATAAACACTGAGGAGCAGGAAATGAAAAAAAACATTACTAACCTTCAGCCAACAAGCCTACAGATAAACGGTGTCGTAGTCCATTGTAAACATGACCTTCTTTTGACAATGGTAGATGGCAAAGTTTGCAGTGCTTTGTCCCAGTATAGTTCTTCTCAAAAATGCTATATTTGTGGAGCCACACCAAAAGAAATGAACAACAGTGCATTAAGACAATCAGATCAGCAAATGTTCAACTTTGGAATTTCACCATTACATACGTGGAAATTTTTTTAAAAATCCTGAACTAACAGCAGAAATAACAGGTCTGAATCTTGATTTAATCAATCACTTCCGTGTTTTGCTTGAAGTGCTATCGTGCGAATGTGAAATTGATGCTGAAAAGTTTGGATTATACGCTAACGAAACAAAGGATATCTATCTTCAAAACTATTCCTGGTATTACATGCCACCTTCTATACATAAAATCCTTATGCACTCGAAGGATATTATTGAGGCTTGCATTTTACCTCTTGGGCAGTTGTCTGAAGAAGCAAGTAATAAAGAATATAGGCGTTTTCGAGAGCATTTTAGCCGAAAATCTTCACGGCAAAACTCGAATCGAGATATAATAAACAGATTTTTACTTTCCTCTGATCCTTACCTATCAAGCCGAAGTATAAAGCTTAGTAAAAAAAGAAGTCCACTAGCTCCAGAATGTATTGCATTGCTAAAAACTGAAGATTCGGAAACATCAAGCTCAGATGGAGAAGATGAATAGTCTTATAAATGTATTTACATAAAATTAAAAATTATTAAATTACGAAACTTTCATACATATCATGTTTTAGAGTTTTTTTTTAAATTCTTTTTGTTCATTAGATGCTGTCCTTAAAATAAAAAAAAAAAAGGATTAAATAAACTGTACATTCATATTACTAAGTGTGTCCATCATGGACAGCCACTTTAAACTAACAATCAAATTTTAAAAATCACTTTAATTTTTTAAATAATGACTTTTAAAAACTTAATACGAATGGAGTGCACTAACTTTACCAAGTTTATTATTCGTTCTAAATGTAAAGTTACACTTTTTTTAAGCTCAGGTTAGCAAAATATTTGCCAAATAACATATTATTACATATATAATCGATTTTATAAAAATAAAAAAATTTTGAACGCACAATGAATAAAGTTCCGCTAGATTGGCAAAATTGCACACTGTGAGACGTACGGACGTACGAACGTACGTAAACACGCACGCACAGACATCTTTCTAAAAATCTTTTATTTCGACTCTAGGGACCTTGAAACGTCGAGAAATGTCAAAATTTTCAATTTGACAATTTGGACCCATTACAATAACTTCCTATGGGAAGTTAAAAATGTCAAATCAAGAAAAAGTTGAAACTTAAGAAGCATTTAAAGAATTAATTGAACCAAATCGGTGAGAATAATCTCGAGTGAAAATTTATAAAAGTTTTGCTAAAAATGATTTTAGCAATTTTTAAAATAAAATGTATGAAAAAAACGGGACAAATACGGAAAAAATATATAAAAATATTTCGTAAGTGCAGTATTTTTTCGAAAATTAGCTTGGAAAAGGTTTTACAAAGTGCAAAATCTTTGGATTAATATGGGGAACGTTTACTAGAGGTGGAAATCATAGTTTACTTGTTTATTTTACATGTGATCCGGCCATGTATGCATATGGAAAGTTAATTATTAAAAATATCATCACTAAAAACATTTTCAAATACAATTTAGTATTCAATTTAAGCTCATAACTAAGCCCTCTTGGTTTTGGTTTGGTTTGTGGCAATTAAAATCAAGTTGGTAAAGAACAGATTTTCGTGTTTTTGCAATGGATTCATTTAAAAATTAAATACAATTGAATAAATTAAATCTTATCTAATTCCTAAAGTAATCTCTTTCAAATGTAAGCATTTACGTTATACCATAACTAAGATGAATAGAACTTAATAATTATATTTAGTATTCTATATCAAAATTTAACTAACATACTTTTCTAAAGCATACAAATTACGTTTTCAAGTAGAGTTTAAAAAAAAAAAATAAATAATAATTTAAGTAGCATAATAAAGGGAAGATTTTCTAAACCCAAAGAACCTGAAAAACCAAATAGTTCTAAATAATTATGACAGAATGCGGTAGGCTAATTAGTTTGTTATATTTTTCTCCTTTTTGGTTGAAATTTTGATGATGAAGAGCGCCACCAAAATTGTGGTTTTTTGAATTCTCATTAAAAGGATATACATATTACATATGTACATATCACTTCAGTTATCTATTAAGTCGAGAATTATATAACTGCACGAGGGAATTTAATTATTTTATTCATATAACTATACCAAAAGAATAAACCCACACAAAAATTGCATTAAAATTGAAACACATTACGTGGAATACTATAATTTATTTTTTGGAGCTAGATAGAATTTATGAAAATTTAAGAAGAGTTATTTTTAGATACAGGAATGATGAAGAGCAGAGGTATAATGACTTTAGGAACATTGAAGTTACTTAAAATACAAGATAATTCTTTTTTATGATCTTTGAATATTCCGTAAATGTTTAAATATTTTTAATAATGAATTTTGAATTTAAAATCAAATGTAAACAAAAAATATTTTGTACATTCTGCAATTCTACATGTAATCAGAAGTGGAATGATTTAAAACTTTTGCTTTTTATTACTTATGAACTTTTGGGTATTAGGATTTTTAATTCTTCTACTTTCGACTTGTGTTATGTATACATACATATGTAAAATATGTACTTTAGAGAAAGTTTCAGATTCCTCAAGAAAACAAACTCAAAATTTTATAAGTTAGCTTTTTAAGTTGAAAAATAAGGATTAAGGGTTTTAAGAAGGACTTTTGTTTTGAATAGCCAGCCCACAGTTCTCAATTTTGAAGCAGTCATCTTTTTGGCATTTGAATTTAAAAGGTAGAAACTACACCATTACTAAAAATCCAACAATACACGCTTTGAAATTTCTTAAATTCACTACAAAACTCGTACTAATTTTGGATTTACAGTTTGCAAAAACAAAAAACACACTTGGGTCTTCGTGAAACACCTTCTCGGTCGGTATGTAACATTATTGACATTTATTTAAACGTTTAAACTCCCAAAACAAATAAGTGGTATGAAGATTCGAAACCGTGTACCCGTACGTTAATCAAGAAGAAATGAAATTTTGCTTCATAAAGACTATTGTCTTAGGGTTTTTAAGTTCAGAAGTTAACAGAAGAACTCAAGTCACCTTGACACCAGCAACGTCGCGACGTATTTTTATCTTATAAATTCATCCAAATAATTCAGATATTTTCATCAAAAAATCATCTTAAAGGGTGCTGAAATTTTGGCTCACAAAATCTTGAGATAGGTTCAAAAAGGGTTATAATTTGTAGGGTTGTGAGGAAGGCTATTGAGAAGCATGTCTGACGTTCCGTGGATTATTATACATTCAAATCTTTTCTAGAAGAAATGGTGAGTCTATGGTCACTGCTAAATGCTAGTGTGAAAAGAGAATATCATCGACTTCGCGCCGTTTTTAAAGGGTTTGCAGATTAATAAGTCTTAGAGGATTTGTATATTATTTTGTTAAGAGTGCACATTGAAGAAATTTATGTTTTACAGATTCAATTTTTTGAGAGTTCTGATGAAAAAAAAGCTGGTGTATAAGGATTATGTGACATAGGGGTTCGAGAATTCTTAAGAACAACGTTTTATGAAATCAAGGGATGATTTCGTCTTGTTAAATGGTTAAAAAAGGCTTGAATACCTAACTGAGTGTTGGAAATAACTTCTAGGTCGCAAATAGGTTAGACAACATTAATGGAAACATCGTGAAGACTGCAGCACGTTCGGGAGGAAGATAAATTTTATTAATTGGCATTAAGCAACATTGAGTTACAAGATATTAACTTCCCATAGGAAGTTATTGTAATGGGTCCGATTTGACAAATTGAAAATTTTGACATTTCTCGACGTTTCAAGGTCCCTAGAGTCGAAATAAAAGATTTTTAGAAAGATGTCTGTGCGTGCGTGTGTACGTACGTCCGTACGTCCGTACGTCCGTACGTTCGCGACGTTTTTTTCGTCGTCCATAGCTCAAGAACCAGAAGAGATATCGACTTCAAATAAATTTTGTTATACAGATAATAAAGCAGAAAGATGCAGAAAGGGCTCTCAAGAAAATTGCGTGGGTGGTTTTTTTACCATAGCAGTTTAAAAAAAAGGTGAAAATTTTGGTTAACCCTAAATATCTCATGAACCAATGACGCTAGAGACTTGAATTAAATTTTGTATTATATATTGTAACGTGATACAAAACAATTATATTCTTGGAAAAAAATTCAATTAACGGTTTTTTTTATAAATCAAAAAAACTGAAAAAAAAAATTTGTCACTTCGAAAATTTTACGACTAAAATATGATTTCATCTCCAAAACAATTTTGTGCAACGAAGAATAATGTTTTTGACATCTGATAAAATTTTGAGAAAAATCGAATTGACAGTTTTTTTACAAAAAATAAAAACCTAAAAAAAAAATAAAAAAAAGTTGGTAAAAATTGAGTTTTGACTCAAATATCTTTTCAAAACTTTGAGATATTGGCTTTAAACTACTTTTATCTTTCAAAAAATATTGGTTTCAACATTCAGTAAAATTTTGAAAAAAATAGAATTGACAGTTTTTTTACAAAAAATTAAAAACCGAAAAAAAAAATTAACAAAAGTTGGTAAAAATTGATTTTCGACTTAAATATCTTTTAAAAAATTTGAGATTATGGCTTCTAACTAATTTTATCTTATAAGAAATATTGTTTTCAACAGTAGGAAAAATTTTGAGAAAAATCGAATTGACAGTTTTTTTACAAAAAATAATAACCTAAAAAAAAAATAAAAAAAAAGTTGGTAAAAATTGAGTTTTGACTCAAATATCTTTTCAAGACTTTGAGATATTGGCTTTAAGCTACTTTTATCTTTCAAAAAATATTGTTTTCAACATTCAGTAATATTTTGAAAAAAATAGAATTGACAGTTTTTTACAAAAAATAAAAAACCGAAAAAAAAATTTAACAAAAGTTGGTAAAAATTGATTTTCGACTTAAATATCTTTTCAAAAATTTGAGATTATGGCTTCTAACTAATTTTAACTTATAAGAAATATTGTTTTCAACATTAGGACAAATTTTGAGAAAAATCGAATTGACAGTTTTTTTACAAAAAATAAAAACCTAAACAAAAAAATTAATAAAAGTTGGTAAAAATTGATTTTCGGCTCAAATAGCTTTTCAAAAATTAAAAATATTGGCTTCAAACTTATTTTATTTCACAGAAAATATTGTTTTTTATATTCAGTAATTTTTTTATAAAAATCCAACAGTCCGTTTTTTCATAAAAAAAAATAAAATCTACAAAAAATAGAACGCAAATTTGGTAAGAATTGATACATTTAGACAAACTTTTAAGCAAGACAAATCGATAGACGGGATGGGAAGTTATCAGTGTGGGTCGCATCCCAGCCTCTTTTTTTTGTTGCATTAGGTCTGAAACGAGTCAAGATCATTTTGGATGGAATCAGATGGAGTAAAAATAGCCTTTATTATTTTCATGTCATAAGTGTAAATAAAGACAGTTAAGTTATCAATGACATATAGGTAAACCAAATATCAAAGGACCAAGGTGGAATCCTTGAAGAACTTCTGAAATTGAATAAATGTGAATGTGATTACATGGAGTGAATAATAAATGGATATTTAGGACAGCTCTATATTGGCAGTTCTTAAGTTATGATCGAACCATGAAATAAATAAGTGTGGAAAATCAAACTCTTTAAGTTTAAGATAAATAATTTGGTGACTGATTTTATCAAAGTCTTTAGTTATAACGTCTACTTCATTTACTTTCTCTAATTCATTTAGAGTTTTAGACACAAATTCAGTAAGATTAATTGAAGATAAAATTGGTGTACAGTAAAATTAGAGGGAGGCGTAAACAATGCTTTCGAGAAGCTATGGACCTCTAGTTCACAACATCAGTTTTTGCTCCTTTTTTATGAATAGGAAAATAAACGTATCTTTCCAAAGCTTTAGAAAGATGGCTTGAGAAATAGATAAACTACAAACTGCTGAAAAAGGTTTACCAAGCACACTTTTTTAAAAGTCTTACAAGCACACAATCCTGTATCTTTGAAGAAATCAAAAAAACTATAGTCAGGTTCTTGAAAACTATTACTGTACGATTGGATGAAGAATGAGGCAAAAAGGTTTGTAATAATTTCAGGGTCAGCAGATGTCTACACTTAGAGAAAAATGGAAACGTAAATTTTAATGCGATTCCTTTTGAATTTACGTTATAGGCCACTTCAAAAAAACAACCATAAATCAAAGTAAAACTACTTGAATTTAAATAAGTAACCGATTAAACAAGGAGTTTTACTACGAAACGCCTTTGAATTAAAAATAAACGCCTTCAAATCAATGCATTTTTTTGGTTGAAAATATTTCATACGAAAAACAACGTTGATTAAAAGACGAAACCACTTTAATTTAAAGTAGAAAATATTTGTTTCTTATTCAAAGTAAAAGCCATTTGAATCAAAGTTAAAACGTCGTTGAATCAATGTCGCAAAAAATTTGGGCTCTTTGAATTAATTGATGAGCACATTGATTCAAATTCATTTTCTTTACATCATAACAATACAAAAAAAAACAAGATGAAAAAATGTAGTTTCAAATGCGTTTCCACTTTAATTTAAAGTGGAACATTTTTATTTTTCCATCCAAAGATAAAATGATTTGAATTAAAGTTCAAAACAACGCAATTTCAAAGGTGAAACGACTTTAATTCAAAGTAGAATATACATATTTATTTTTCATTCAATGACGGAAATACTTCAAATGAAAGTTCTAACGACCTTAAATCAATCCCAGAATTTATTTTAATTCCTTTAAACTCATATGATGATCACTTTTGAATAAAATTCGTTTTCCCTTTACCATAGTACAAAAAAACAACAGACAAAAACAACGTAATTTCAAAGGTGAAACCATTTTAATTCAATGTATGTATTTCGGCATTATTCTAAAAACATTGTGATTTTAATTCAATTTTTAATTTTTGATTCAAAGTAGAACTCAATGGATTTAACTAACAATAGTAAATTATAATGGAACTGCTTTGATTCAATCATTTTCTACTTTAGGCTTTAAATGTTGTGATTTTACATTGATTCAAAGTGGTTTCCATTGATTTTACGTTGTTTTTTGGCTCAGTGTAGTCGACTAATTTCAATTTTGAGGTGAAGCCATCGGATTTAATGTTCATAAATTGGTAAAAGCGTAATTATCGTAATCAGGCTATCTTACATTTTGTCAATGTATTCGAGATATATAGGTAGTAATTCAAAAAAAAAAAATATAAAAAGCATTAAGTTTGCTGATAGTTAGAGAAGTCAACACCGGACCTGGTTTTCAAATGTGTTTTCCACATAATTTTAATCAAATATGACATTACGATGAAATTTTCTTTTAAATGTTTTCCTTAACTTGACTTCTTTTAATATAAAAATATATATCTTTCCGATTCTAGATGGGTTCCCTTTTAAAACTGTTGTTTTTTTTTTAATTCTCAGGAAATAATGTACCGACTTATATATTTTTTTTTTTTGAACAAGCTCGTATGTTGTCTTAATTAACATTTCATGATCAAAAATGTCTTAAAAACATGAGGTCCTTGGGAAAAACTAGTAAGGTCCAAGTTTAAAATCTGATTTTATCAAAACTTAAGCATCGGTAATAATGGATTCTTTTTGCCATTTTGTAGACTATTATTAATTTTGTAACCGAATGTCTGAGTATATATGCATATTTATGTAAAATCCTATTATTTAAAAGGATTCAACTTAAATATTGTAATTAAGTTATTTTGTGATTGTTTTTTTTCTATAGAAACATTCCTTTCTTTCCAAACTCTTAAACGAAAAAAGGACAAACAAGTTTTCAAAATATTCTTTTAATTTAAAAGTTTGGTGCTTGAAATATTTTGGTTCATCTTCAATTTTCTACCTTTGTTTAGTTTTTTTTTTTTTTCATTTTTCTTTTTCATTCTCTTCTGATTCTGATTCAATTCTTAGAATGTTTCTACTTCATCGCAAAATGCTATTTTCCATTTTGTCAATCACCTTGTCCCTAAAATAAAATACCAAAACAAAAAATAAAAAAAACAAGAAGAAAAATATCTCCTCTTAAACAAAATTGTTCTTTACACCTTTTAAGCCGTTGTTATTTTGGTTAGATACAAAAAGGGTTGCCGAATATTGGTTATAGGTAACCATTGATGTTTTTAATTTAAAGTTTTGATTTGAAATATGGAAATAGGCAGTATTTTTTAGTTTTCGTAACAAAATTCCAAAAAACGTAAGATAATTTTTGGAAGAGAATAGAATTTTGAAGTATCATAAAAATTGCTTTATCGGACAAAGCACATTTTTACTGTCTGATCTTTAATATGGATACCTTTTTAGAACTTAGACTTTTAGATTTGAAAAAAACTCCACTTTTTGTCCAAAAAATGTAGAAGAAAGAAGGATTAATTCTGCTTAAAAGCGAAAACTTAAAAATGTTTGACCCGAAATTGTAAAAAGTTCAACTTGACAATAAATGTCGAAAATTAAAAGCTAAACACTTTTGACTTTTACTAATATTTAAGGTTACAGCTTATTTTTATTGAAGTCAAGAAGGACGAAAATCCATGTGACAACTCTGGTTTCAATGTTTACACTAAATGAGAAACCAGCAACAACAAAAAAAAAAAAAAAAACAGAATCAAAATATACAAAGAAATTGAGGAGCTGTTTTTCTTTGCTTATTTTGTATTTTATTTTAATTAATATTTTTTTTTCAACGTCCTCCTCGTTGTCGTCGTTCACACAACCAAACAAAAAAAAAAAGGACGAAATTATGTAGAAAAGTAATCTTCCTCGGTGTCCCTGAAGTTCAGTGTTTTTCTTGTCTTTTTTTTTGTTAAGGATTTTACTCTTTTCGTTTTTTGGTTGATTTTCCTTTGGCCATTGTTTGTCCTGTCGATGATTATGGTGTAAATCTTTACCAACGAAACATGAAAGTAAATCCCTTAAAGGATTTTAATGAAATCTAGTTCTATCTTTTACTTAGGTTGGTTGGGTTTTTTTATTTTTTTTTCCTGTTTTGTTGTTGGCTTTGTTTTTGTATAGATACATAGTTTGTGGTATACTTGAGTATAGTTATTTAGTTTTATTTGTTTTTATAGCATCATGATAGTTATAAGGATACGGAGGTACTATAAGTATATCATGAAAAGTTTTAATTATCCTTCAACTGTCTTTTGTTTCAAGGAGAAATTTATACGATAGTATAGTATCTTCAACATTGTTATGATTATTTAGTAGATTTAGTGGTTGTTTAGTATTTAAAAGTTACAAATTTTACAAATTGGAATATGGATTTAAAAGTAAGACTTTTAGAACAATATCATATCCATGGCCTAATTTAAGTAAAATCTGATATGAAATACACAGAGTTGCATTTCTTATTTCCAATTTAGTTTTTTGTAATGTCGAGTTTTGAAATACTTTACTTGAGGGGGTTTGGACCAATGCACTTTTCATTTGGGTTAAGGTTACTAGCTAACTAAATATGATTTTTGCTTAGCAAAGTTTTTAAATGAAATGTCTAAAAAAATTACTTAATATACTTCAAATTTCATAAAATAAAAAAGGATGGGATGCAATAATTTCCTACAACGTCTGTAGATAAAAAATAATAATAAAAAAGAGTCTGGGATGCGACCCACACTGATAATTTCCCATCCCGTCTATCGATTTGTCTTGCTTTTAAGGATTGTAGGTTTTCGTGTTTTGTTAAAAAAGGTGTCAGTTGAATTATTTAAAAAAAAAATTAAAATTACCAACAATATTTTGCATCATATGCAATATGCAAACATTTTAGTAGCATTTATTTAAAGTTTTTATTTCTTATAGAAACAAATACAAATTGGATGAATGAAATTAATTTGAAGTCAATATATTCTATCGAGAAACGAGCATCAATTTTTACCAAATTTGCGTTCTATTTTTTGTAGATTTTATTTTTTTACGAAAAAAACGGACTGTTAGATTTTTGTAAAAATTAACTGAATGTCGAAAACAATATCTTCTGTGAGATAAAATTAGTTATAAACAAATATTTTTAATTTTTAAAAAGATATTTGAGTCGAAAGTAAATTTTTACCAAGTTTTAGTTTTGTTTGCTTAGGTTCTTATTTTTTAAACTGTCAATTTAATTTTTCTTAAAATTTAACTGAATGTAAAAAACAATATTTTTTATAAAATAAAATTAATTTAAAGCCAATATCTCAAAGTTTTAAAAAGATATTTGAGTCAAAAATCAATGTTCACCATGCAGAAAGATGCATAAAGGGCTCTCAAGAAAATTGCGTGGGAACTCAGTAAAGGGAAGTTTTGGTTAACCCTAAATATCCCAAGAACCAATAACACTAGAGACTTGATTAAATTTTATATTATATATTGTAACGTGATAAAGATTGAAAGATTAATGTGGCAGTTTTTTGTTCCTACGTATTTTATAGTCGTGGCTAAAAATTCTCCTGAACAGAACTGTCAACCCGGTGATAGGCGTTGTGAATAAAAAATAATTAAATGAAATATATATATGTAAGGATTTAAAAGTAAATAATCGCTTTATTGTTAATCATGTGAATAATAATTATTAGTAACAGAAATCAGTTCTATTATCATTGTAGTGCTTTGTGATATACGATGTTTTTTGTTTGATTACTTGGCGCATAGACAAACAAATCTGATGGTTTTCTAACACGGGAACAGGCAACATACAATTGACCATGTGAGAAACATGGGTTTTATAGATTAATACCACAAACACTTAATGATTGCCCCTGGGACTTGTTTATGGTCATAGCAAAAGCAAGCCGCACTGGAAACTGTAGTCGTTTAAACTCAAATGGCACATCAGTCGGAATCATTGGGATGCGCGTTATGAGAAGATCTTCTCCTTTATACTTTCCTTTGAGTATAGTTGCTTCTATCACGTTGTTTAGTAATTTTTTTTGTTGCTAACTGTGTACCGTTGCAAAGACGTGATTGGTTGATATTTCGCAATGTTATAACTATTGATCCAACCTTTAATTGAAGATTGTGAGGTGGCAATCCTGGCATATGCGGCGAGTTTAAAAATTCCGGTGGATATATATATTTATCCTCGATTCGCCTGTAATTTGTTCTTGAATTTAGAAATTTAATTTATTTACATCTATGTTTCTTGCAGCCAACATAGCTCGTTCGCTCAACCAATGGTGTCTCTAATTTTGAAAAACATCTGGAAACACCTTCTGAATAAGTTCATCTTTTGATTGCGTTAACTGACAAAAACTTTGAGGAAAGTTAATGCAGGAAAGTTAATGCCATTACCAATGTCAATGAGTTGTTTAGAAAATATGTTTCCAGATTAGTCATTTTGCAACTCGACACGCATATTCTTGCTTAAATGAAGTACTTTGACATGTTTCCACAAATTTGAGGACTTTAGGCATGCATTGATTACATCAGCTGGCGTTGACCGTGGAATCATTGGCAATGTTTGACGAAAATCTCCATCTAATATAATGATTGTACCACCAAATCTGTTATTATTGCTTCGTAGATCTTTTAAGGTTCTGTCTAAAGCCTCCAAAGATTTTGTATGTGCCAGCGTACCTATATTCATCATAAACAATCAATTTACATTGCTGAAAAAACCTACTTTCTTTTATTTGTTACTTTCATAAGAGTATCAAATACATACTTCTGTCGTTCATTCAACAGTGGAAGATTTGTTTGAATTAAATCTTTCAAAGTGTTGAGATCACACAGTTTTTCTCGATGCAATTCACCATCAACAGTTCGTAAATGTTGGAATGATGTTTGAGCCCGTTCATTGACTAATAGCAGTCGCAAATAAATCATTCATCATTGCTTGATACATTGAATAAATTCAACCAATCGCATCGGTGGAATATACATCTGGGTATCCTTGAACTGGTTTTCCTTGTTTCCGCCACCGTATAAATCTCCTTGAGGATTAATTCCAGGTATAATATTTTAAAATATTGCTATAAGAATATAGCAATGTTTGTGCAAAAATTATCGTTTTGACATGTCCCAAAAAAATTGGTTAATGTAGTAAATGGTTGCTGAGCAGCTCTTTGTACTGAGTTCTGTGCTGTAAAATACACTCTTTGTCCATATCTCTTTGGGTGTCTCTCATGAATTGGAAAAGAAAATATTCGCCAAACTGCTTCATTACTACTAACATAGCGGCCCATTTGGTATTGGGTAACTTCATCATTGGAATTCTCTGCACCAATTTCAATCACAGCCATATCACTTTGCTGTATATAGCAATAAAGCTCAAATTGACTACGTTTACGTTAGGAAACATTTATAAGGGAAAAAGAAAAGGGCTGTTTTTATAGTTTTTTTCCGTCAATTATTCGAATTTTTCTCGTCGCAAAAACCATCCTTAAACATCAACGAACATTTAAAAAAAGAATTGAATAAATTGGTCCAGGCGTTGCGTTGTTGAATTATGCGCTTACCAATACATTTTGCGATTCATTTTAATATACATATAAGAAGATAAAAACCTAAAAAAAATATTACTAAAAGTTGGTAAAAATTGAATTTCGACTGAAATTTCTTTTCAAAAATTTGAGATTATGGCTTCCAACTTATTTATCTTATCAGAAATATTGTTTTCAATATTCGGTAAAATTTTGAGAAAAATCGAATCGGCTCTAAACTAATTCGATTTTTTAAAAAATATTGCTGTCAATATTCAGTAACATTTTGAGAAAAATCGAATTGACAGTTTGACAGACATTTCTTCTTTTATTTGGACTCTAGGGTCCTTGAAACGTCGAGAAATGTCAAAATTTTCAATTCGAAAATTCGGACCGATTACAATAACTTTAAATAAAAATTAAAAATATTGGCTTCAAGTTAATTTCATCTTAAATAAAATATTGTCTTAGACATTCATTAATTTTTGTATAAAAATACAACAGTCAGTTTTTTTTATACAAATTAAAAAATCTACAGAAAAGTATACGCATAATTGGTAAAAATTGATATTCGATTCTTGATATCTCTCGAATAAATGAAGACATTGACTTCAAAATGATTTCATTTTGCGCTGCTAAATTTTTTTGCTAACGTAAGATATTGTTCTTGGAAAAATAAAATTTGTATTTGTTTATACATATATAGAAAATACGAATTTTCAGAAAATGCGACTAAAATTGGTAAAAATTGATTTTCAAATAAAAATCTCGTTTAAAAAAAAAAATAAGATAGATTTTGAAATCAAACTATTTCATCACGTGCAAAATATTGTTGGTAATTTTTAGTTAATTTTTTAGAAAAATTGAACAACAACAGACGGGATGGGAAGTTATCAGTGTAGGTCGCATCACAGCCACTTTCATAATATGTTATTGGTTCGTGAGAAATTTAGGGTTAACCAAAATTCACTTTTTTAAAAATTGATATGTTAAAAACCCACTCAATTTGTATGAAAGCCCTTTCTGCACCTTTTCATGTTATTATTTTTAAAACAAAATTTACTTGAAGTTGATGAAAAAGTTCCAATATTCACATCTTTCATAAAGTGTTTTAAATAATAAACTAGTCAAAAAATTCTCTTGAATGGAAAAAAGTGTTTCAAATTTCGCTTAAACGGTGTTTTTGAATAAACAATTTTTGGGACGTTTAATGAATACATTTGTCGTTTATAGTTCCCGTCTTTATTCTTTGTAATAATTTTCCTTACGAAAAGATTTATTACCATATCAAAGCAACATTTTCAAAAGAAAACACTTATATTTACACCTAAGTATATAAAAAGTGAACAAAAAAGAATTAAATGCTAAATTAGTCTATTTTCACTGACTGTATAATTAATGAACTTCAACTCCATAAGTACTTATAACTGACAGCTCAAAAAAACAAAAGCACCTACTTAAGGTCTAAAAAAAGAAAACAAACAAACCTCCCTCATCATGTTTATATGGTCTCATCTTAAATACTTCATTATTTTTATTAAATGAAAAAAAAAAGAAAAAGTAAATAGTTCAAGTACAATGTCCCACATTTAAGATGCGGCCAAGCTTCCAACTAATGTCCTAACAGAGAGAGAGAGAGAGAGATCAAGGGTGTGTTTTTGGTGTTTGCATTTTGTGTGGCACCAAGACCAACACCAACGCCAACGTACCGCAATAAAAACAAAGAACAAAGGTCACAGTAAAAGTATGATAATGAAATTATAAGGATACTTAGCTAGTTCTTTATTTTTCTCCTCTTGTCTTTTTTATACTACTCGTATTAACCCAAGAAAATAGAAAAGAAGACCCCGACCCCGAAAACAAACAATGGTGGCGCAATGGTGGAAGGCAATAAGGAAAAGAAAAATGGAGAGAAGAAAAAAATAACGTAGGTATAAGGGTTACCTACTTTAAGCCCATCAACCGTTTTAATAGGACACTTGACATTCTTTCGCGTTCTCTTTGATAGACTCTACTCGTACAACATACACTAGCACTTAGTTGGTTTGTTTTTGTTGGTGTTGTTTTTCTCTCGTATAAAAAGGAAAAATCCGATGATGTGGGATATGAAATTCAATTGACATTCACATTGACCCAGGACATTTTCATGAATATATTTGTCACTTTCATTAATTTAATTTTAGTTCAAGGCATTGGTTGAATGTGATAAAAATAAAAGAAGGGCATTCAAAAAGTAACTACTAAGCGACGGGCGGAAGTAGGGTAGCTGGCAACCCTTAAAACCTAATTGACAGAAATGATAACTAAAAGGAGCATCATCGAAACAATTAAAACCCGTTGTTCTGTTGTGCTCAATTTTTAATTACCCTTAAATGTCAGTTGTCAAAATTGTTTTTTTTTGCGTTTAACCTGGGCCCTATTTCATAAATATTGAAAAGTGACAATTTGTAAATGACAAACCTGACAATTGTCTAAATTTTGTCCCATAAAAAAATTGTCAATTTTGTCAAATTGTCGGGGAATTTGCCACAGTTGTCAAGATTTCTGATCAAAAAAAATTGTCAGGGATTTTTTGAAAATTGTCAAACAATCTGAAGCATTATTAAGATTTTTGAGGGCTCATTAGAAAACGAGAAGGCTTTAAGAAAATGCATTAGGCATTCTGAAGGAAAAATTTCCTTCTTAACTATTTGAGATTTCCACCAAAAACTGCATGCAAGGTTATTTTGACTTGTACAATGTACAGTACTGCATAACTTGGAAAATCGTTTGGGAAGTGAACATACATCATTTGAAATGATGAATGATGATATAATGGTCAAGACACAATTGTCATACTTTGACAATGTCAAAATTGTCACTACAAAAGTGTCGTTGTATTTAACTGACAATTATGTCACCTGTCAATGGTTTATTCAATGAAAACTTGTCCCATAAGTGTGACAAATTTGTAGAAAAAATGTTTATAAAATAGGGCCCTGGTTAAATATCATCAATATATATCTTTTAATGTGTTTTTAGAATTTCATCATTATCATTGATTGACCTTGTTTCCAAGGCAAGGACTTACACAAAGACTTAACATTCTAGATGGAATAGAAGCTGTTATACTATTATGTGCCTGATAACGAGACCAGAAGGTATGGCTTTGTGAAACTTTTTTCTTGAAAACATTCCAAGTATCCGATGGAAGAATCCAGAATTATAAAACGCAAAGCATCAACAAAAACTCTACTTTTAGAACAACAAAGCAAGACAGAGTCTAGAAATAAGCCCATTGGACTGAAATTGCAAGAAATTAAAGAGTTTATAAGCAAATTTCCTTCTTATGAATCGCATTACACCCGTCATAAATTCTTAAACCCTAACCTTAATACGTAGTCCCTCTATAATGATAATTACCGATAATGCGAATTTCTCTAAAATGTGAATTGCCAAAAATTTACATTGTCATCTCTATAATGTAAACTTCTAATTTTTCAGAGACTCTATAATGTGAATTTCTTTTGTAAAAGTTTTTATCTTTTTCTTATTCGTGCATGCAATTTAAAGGTACCGGCTAACTGTTATTTGTCTAGACATATTTTCAGTAATGTTGAATGCAGCTGCAGGCTGGAGAGTAATGTGTGTATATTTTACATTTGTTTGCTTTTTGTTGATCAGTTCCGGGTTATCATTTTTCGTTGAGTTGTGTTTTACTTGGTCTCTGTTTGTTTAATTTTACTCTGGGTCCTTTTGTATAATAAAATTGTAAGTGCATGTGGCAATGGCACCTAAACAAAAAGCGCATCGGTTTTTATCTATAAAAGACAAGTGTCAAATTTTACATGATTTAAATGCTGGAACATCCTGGGTGTGCATTAGCTGAAAAATATGGTGTGTCCAGGTCAACCATTACGGGAATAAAATCTAATTCCAAAAAGCTGCTGGACCATTGTAAAAAAACTGAATCAGGAACAGAAAAGAGAAAGACGCTTAGGAAATCCGAAATGTCTAAAATGGCAAATGCATTGTTCGAGTGGCTAAAAAAAAACAAAGAGAGAACCACAAGCTCCCAAGCAATACAATGCACAAATACGCTGCTTGAGTACTCATGATAAAAATGAACTAGACGCAAAAATGATTTCCAGTTTGCTGAAACTAAGAGCAGTGGTAATAGAAAGGTCAAGCCAAGCTGTTCGACAATCAAAAATTACAAGTTTTTTTATGAAGAATCGATTTAACGGATTCTAATGATTTATTTTTAGTTATTTTAAATGAAGTGTACTCGCAATTACTTGTATTTTATTTATTTATTTTTTGTGAATTCAATAAATGTTGAAATTGTGGTTTAAAAAAATATTTTGTGTTGTATTCAATGGATATAAAGATTATTTTGATCATTTTAATGAGAATTGAAAAAAGTTCCAGTAATGTGAATCCCTCTAAAATCCGAAAACGCCTTGTTTTAATTAGTTCACATTATCGAGGGACTACGTATATCCAAAATGTTCAATACCTATGTATAAGAATTTCCAAATCAGTTCTGTATAAAAGATAATATTATTCCGGCAGTCTTTTAATCGTGATTTTAACTTTTAATTCTATGCTCCAATAAAGGATTCTGGTAAGAAGTGTGACTTTTCGAACAAAAAAATAAAGTTTAAAAATGATCACGAGAAGCCTTAAATGTACAAAACATAACATGAGCTTCATCTTAGAAAAGAGGAATCGGACAGAAATGGCATGAAAGATGACGCAACAAGAGCACCGGAATCTCGTGCCACTTTGGTTATTGCATTTTATCTCAAGAAGACCTTACCCACTCCGGTCAACGGGTGTGTGTTATTACAAGAGGCTTTTATGTATGATATGGAATGAATCGGTTGGTTCAAGATGTCCCCAATGAAATTGGCAGTTGATTCTTACATTTAATTACAAATTTTGTGGGTACTTCAAAACTAATTATGTGTATTATATTGATCAGTGTGGTTTACAAAATATAAACATTAAGATGTAAGTTTTGTGCCAATATATTGTTGCTTATAGTGACTATCTTGCAAATCAAGTTGATCACAAATTTCTTATGAGTGGCCATTTTTACTTGACTTGTGACCAAGACTTTGGTCTTTTTTAAATAAAAAGCATTTTAAAGAAATTTTTGGCCCTAATGGATAACAAATAGACAAATTAATGAATAAGGGAAAAGTAGAATAGTTTAAAATTCAATAGCTACGATTTCTGAAGGACGACCTTACAATATTTTGTATAAGTACAATAATAACGAAGACGTGCCTTTTGTTATTGTGATTTTAAAAAATAGAAGAACATCTGTACTAATCACATATCGGAACTATTGTTTCCAGAAGGGAATGACGTAAGTAAAGCAAAGAAGAAAGACTTATTGGATTTACTTAATTTTATTCCACCGAATAAATCTCGATTTTTTCAATAAGTGCATATTGGAGTTACGCCACTTTTACTTAAAATATCTCCAATTCTGACCATACAAATTATTAATCATAGTTCTGTAGCACAATCATTTGCACCAGGCTTATTCAAAATGAAAAAAGAGGCTGGGATGCGACCCACACTGATAACTTCCCATCCCGTCTATCGATTTGTCTTGCTTAAAAGTTTGTCTAAATGTATCAATTCTTACCAAATTTGCGTTCTATTTTTTGTAGATTTTATTTTTTTTTATGAAAAAAACGGACTGTTGGATTTTTATAAAAAAAATTATTGAATATAAAAAACAATATTTTCTGTGAAATAAAATAAGTTTGAAGCCAATATTTTTAATTTTTGAAAAGCTATTTGAGCCGAAAATCAATTTTTACCAACTTTTATTAATTTTTTTGATTATGTTTTTATTTTTTGTAAAAAAACTGTCAATTCGATTTTTCTCAAAATTTGTCCTAATGTTGAAAACAATATTTCTTATAAGTTAAAATTAGTTAGAAGCCATAATCTCAAATATTTGAAAAGATATTTAAGTCGAAAATCAATTTTTACCAACTTTTGTTAAATTTTTTTTTCGGTTTTTAATTTTTTGTAAAAAAACTGTCAATTCTATTTTTTCCAAAATTTTACTGAATGTTGAAAACAATATTTTTTGAAAGATAAAAGTAGTTTAAAGCCAATATCTCAAAGTTTTGAAAAGATATTTGAGTCAAAACTCAATTTTTACCAACTTTTTTTTATTTTTTTTAGGTTATTATTTTTTGTAAAAAAAACTGTCAATTAGATTTTTCTCAAAATTTTATCAGATGTCAAAAACATTATTCTTCGTTGCACAAAATTATTTTGGAGATGAAATCATATTTTTTTTTTTCAGTTTTTTTGATTTATAAAAAAAACCGTTAATTAAATTTTTTTCCAAAAATATAATTGTTTTGTATCACGTTACAATATATAATACAAAATTTAATTCAAGTCTCTAGCGTCATTGGTTCATGAGATATTTAGGGTTAACCAAAATTTTCACCTTTTTTTTAAACTGCTATGGTAAAAAAACCACCCACGCAATTTTCTTGAGAGCCCTTTCTGCATCTTTCTGCCTTATTATCTGTATAACAAAATTTATTTGAAGTCGATATCTCTTCTGGTTCTTGAGCTATGGACGACGAAAAAAACGTCGCGAACGTACGGACGTACGGACGTACGGACGTACGTACACACGCACGCACAGACATCTTTCTAAAAATCTTTTATTTCGACTCTAGGGACCTTGAAACGTCGAGAAATGTCAAAATTTTCAATTTGTCAAATCGGACCCATTACAATAACTTCCTATGGGAAGTTAAAAAGAACATCTGTACTAATCACATATCGGAACTATTGTTTCCAGAAGGGAATGACGTAAGTAAAGCAAAAAAGAAAGACTTATTGGATTTACTTAATTTTATTCCACCGAATAAATCTCGAATTTTTCAATAAGTGCATATTGGAGTTACGCCACTTTTACTCACAATATCTCCAATTCTGGCCATACAAATTAATAATCATAGTTCTGTAGCACAATCATTTGCACCAGGCTTATTTCAAAATGAAAAAAGGTGTATTTAGCCTACCAGACGAAACCCAACCAAAACAAGGACACATTAAAATTGGAGATGCTTGTTTTTTTTTAGTTTAAAAATATAGCTACCGAGGTGAAAACAGGCCCCGTTACTAAAAATTTGTTTGATGAAAATTCGGATTATTTAGATGAATTTAAGAATTGGCTTGAGTTCTTAAGTTTTAACTAAACTTTTAAAGCCTCCTGTATAGAATGCAAACCTGGGTTCCTCCCAATACTACACACTTCATAATATAAAATTATAAACATAAAAGAAACAGGGTGAGAGGGTGTTTGTCACCTCTTATCGGTCAGCCTTTTGGCAGTCATACTTAGGAGTGTATATTTTCAAATATATGTTGAGCAGCTCACATTCGTTTCTGAATAAAAGATCGAACATAAAGACCTAACCTAGTATTACTTGTGTTTTCGACATTTTAAAAAGGTTTGTTCAGATTTGAAGCTTCTGTCATTACAGTTCAAAACTTCTGTCCGTTCGACTTTGGCTATAAGCTAACTAATACCACGTGCAAGGTATGAAATGTCAGGGGTACAGATAGACAATTAGTTCGTTGGTTGTTGTTGTTCTACATCTCCAGACCTTTCTTTTGATATGCCTTGGAAAAGTTTAAAAATTACTGCACTTTTTGTCGTCAGATTTTGGACCGTAATTAGTTTTTTGAAAAAATGTAATTGACAATTTTTGTCAGTTCCAATTTTTTGTTTCCAAATTCTGTCACCGATTAATAAAAGGCCAGAACGATTAAATTGTTGGAATATTTATGAAGTGTGTAGTATATTTATCTTTTAACAATAAATACAAAATAATTAGTTGAACAAATTTTACCTCAAAAAAGTTTCTTCTTAGAGGATTATGCTTAAGTTCTCCTGATAGAATCATTAAAAATTTAGATGATTTACCTTCTCAGTCAAAATCTCACTTGCCTTTATCACCTTTTATTTTATTAATTTCCCATAGGAAGTTATTGTAATGGGTCCGATTTGTCAAATTGAAAATTTTGACATTTCTCGACGTTTCAAGGTCCCTAGAGTCGAAATAAAAGATTTTTAGAAAGATGTCTGTGCGTGCGTGTGTACGTACGTCCGTATGTCCGTACGTTCGCGACGTTTTTTTCGGTTTCCATAGCTCAAGAACCAGAAGATGTATCGACTTCAAATAAATTTTGTTATACAGATAATAAGGCAGAAAGATGCAGAAAGGGCTCTCAAGAAAATTGCGTGGGTGGTTTTTTTACCATAGCAGTTTAAAAAAAAAGGTGAAAATTTTGGTTAACCCTTAATATCTTACGAACCAAAAATGCTAGAGAATTAAATTTTATATAATATATTGTAACGTGATACCAAACAAATATATTTTTTGAAAAAAATCCAGTTAACAGTTTTTTTTATAAATCAAAAAAACTGAAAAAAAAAATTTGTCACCTCGAAAATTTTAAGAATACAAAATGATTTTATCTCCAAAACAATTTTGTGCAACGAAGAATAATGTTTTTGACATCTGGTAAAATTTTGAGAAAAATCGAATTGATAGTTTTTTTATAAAAAATAAAAACCTAAAAAAAACATTACTCAAAGTTGGTAAAAATTGAATTTCGACTCAAATATCTTTTCAAAACTTTGAGATATTGGCTTAAATCTACTTTTATCTTTCAAAAAATATTTTTGTCAACATTCAGTAAAATTTTGAAAAAAATCGAATTGATAGTTTTCTTACAAAAAATAAAATCTTAAAAGAAAATTTAACAAAAGTTTGGTAAAAATTGATTTTCGACTCAAATATCTTTTCAAAAATTTTGAGATTATGGCTTCCAACGAATTTTAACTTATAAGAATTATTGTTTTCAACATTCGGAAAAATTTTGAGAAAAATCGAATTGACAGTTTTTTTACGAAAAATAAAAACCTAAACAAAAAAAATTAATAAAAGTTGTTAAAAATTGATTTTCGACTCAAATATCTTTTTGAAAATTTGAGATATTTGGTTTTAACTACTTTTATCTTTTGAAAAATAATGTTGTCAACATGCAGTAAAATTTTGAGAAAAATCGAATTGACAGTTTTTTTTACAAAAAATAAAAACTTAAAAGAAAATTTAACAAAAGTTGGTAAAAATTGATTTTCGACGCAAATATCTTTTCAAAACTTTGAGATATTGGCTTTTATCTTTTGAAAAAAATTGTTTTCAACATTCAGTAAAATTTTGATAAAAATCTAATTGACAGTTTTTTTTAACAAAAAAACAATACTAAAACTTGGTAAAAATTTACTTTCGACTCAAATAGCTTTTCAAAAATTAAAAATATTGTCTTCAAACTTTTTTTATTTCACAGAAAATATTGTTTTCGATATTCAGTGGTTTTTTATAAAAATCCAACAGTCCATTTTCTCATAAAAAAATAAAATCTACAAGAAATAGTACGCAAATTTGGTAAAAATTGATGTTCGGTTCTTGATATCTGTCAAATTAATTTAATTCATCTAATTAGTAAAAATTTAAGAAATGCTACTAAAATTGGTAAAAATTTGTTTTTCACTAAAAATCTATTTAACAAAACTAGATTTTCAAACTAAACTATTTCTTTATAAGAAAAATATCGTTGGTAATTTTAAAATTTTTAAGAATAATTCAACTGACAACTTTTTTAACCCAACACGAAAACCTACAAACTTTGAAGCAAGACAAATCGACAGACGGGATGGGAAGTTTTCAGTGTGGGTCGCATCCCAGCCTCTTTTTTAATTTATTTATCAACTAAGTAAATCAATATTTAGGTACCTTGTCTTTAATAAATCTTTGTATACCTTCATTGTATGATTTTAAACCATCAAAGGTCAAAAATAACAAATATACATACAAATAAATGCCTCTAAAGTTAAGGGGATCATAATTAAATCAATGTTTTAGATTGAAATTAATTACATAAGTGTGACATCAGTTATAAAAACAAAATTGCCAAAAGGATTGTATGTCATTTTGAGTATGTGTCCTTATAATTAATGAGATTACTACATATTATAATGTAGTTTGCTATTAAATGTATGTATAGGCAATTAACTTGGTCATAAGGGTGTGTTTTTAGGGAGTACCTAACCTATACAATACATCTTTTTTTTTTGATAACTACTATGACAAATAATTGTGTTGTAACACTTAATAAGAAAGTTATTAAATGGATATGAAGAAGTTTTGAGGAAAAGGAATTTTGTATTTGTTCTCGAGTGAGTTTCTAACTAATTGTATAAAAGTCCTACGTAATTAACGGTTTACATACAAATTAACTAAATTTGATACTGTGCAAAATGCAACTTGAACCCATCAACAATAAAATAGTTGATGGTAAGATGTATGAACTCCAAGACTATTATTAAGCTCGAAGCCTTGATTGTAATCTCTTTCCAAGAATATTAAATGAAGGTTTTAATCATAGTTTTTCCTTCAAATGTAATCTCCAATTCAAAATATCTTTAAAATATTATAAAATTTTTCAGTTGTAAGATGTAAATTAAATATCAAATCCCTGAGCAAGTTGCTTATTATAAAAACAAAAACAAAAATTTGTAAAAAGCATTTATCTATGAAAATAAAATATCTATCTATCTATCTATCTAATCTCTTTCGATTTTCATGATCATATTGAAACCACTTTCAGAGGAACAAAAAGCCAAAAAAACGTATCCTTGGTCAGGAAGTTAAATCCCTAATACATGTTTTTGTAATTGATTTTGAATTGTCTTCTACGTGTGGAAAGTTTCTAAATTAAATTCGTCCATATAAACATTTCCATTTAAAAGTTGAATTTCCTTAAAAAAATTAATTATTTACTTTAAATAATTGCATGTTATTTATTCTCATAAGAGAAATACTTTATTTAACTACACCACATTCCAATTAAAATAAAATAATTTGTTTTTCCTAATTTTTCTCCTTCTCATGTTTTTCTCCTCCTCCCGAGGAAAATACAATTAAAATAAAAAATAAAAAAACTAAAACTTAAACTTTCTAATTGGAAACCTATGTTGAACAAACACCTCAACTCACCATCAACAACTAGAAAACTACAAAAAATAAAACTTCTCATTTCTACTCTAGACAACACGAACACCTTAACACCCAAAGGTGCAAAATAGACAAAAACCAAAAAATAAAACTTTTTCATAGTAAAACTTACATTTATCCATATAATCATCATCATCATCATCATCGTCATCATCCTTATATCCATCCACATTCTTCCCTACACCACCTAAGGATCTTTGTGCCTAGAAAACCATCGTAAACAAATTAAATACTCTTGTCACCTTACCCGACAGAAAAATATATATCAACAACAACAACAAAACAAAAAAATTTCGTCAGCTGAAAATGTTTACCAATACATTGTTTAGCACGAAAAACTTTTTCCATGTCATGAAGAATTTCAACATCCTGTCCCCTTTCTCTCGTCCTTTCTGTCCTCTTGAATATACCTGGGGCAAAATATACCGAATAGAAAACAAAAAATGACAATACTTCCCCCTGATGTCCTTTGGTCTTTGCAAAATGACCAACCAACCAACCAACTCCATAACATCTATAGCAACGATATGAGGAATGGAACTGGTAGAGAGGACGAAAAGTTTAAATGGTATTTTGTGTAGCCCTAGCCTTGTCAACACAATTTTAGTTTTTTCATTCCCAGTTTGACACAAAAAGTGTCAAACACTAGCCATTGATTTTATGTCACCTTCGCTGTCACCTGGACTCTCGAGCTAGAGCTGAAACTGGAGCTGGATGTTGACTTTTTTGCTACAACTTCAAGTCACACATAAACCTACCCACCCCACCTCTAGATTATTTTCATTTGGAATTAAAAATTTAATACTTAATTATTTCGTCAGCAAGTTTTCAAATTAGTTGACGGAATTATAATATAAAGGGTTCCCCAGCCAAAACAAAAACACAAAAAACAAGGGATTTCACGCGCAATCCCCATCCTAAACCATTTTAACTTTTCTCATTATACAAAACTATGACCTATAACGGTGTAAAATATAATATAGTAAAGTTCAAATCATCATCATCATCAAAGTACAATATACTCACAGAGTTAAAGCCCAATCGAGGAACTTATGTAATCCAAGTTCTAACTGTTTGGTCTGGAACCAGTTGGTATGGAAGGGCATCATGTAAGGGGCTTTGTTCTGTTCGTAATAACGAGAGAAGTCCTCCTGCAGCCATTCAACAACTTCATTTTCATCCAGACTATGCAAGACACATTGATCCAAGTAAGGACAATGACCACCCTCATAGCCCTCAACATAATGGGTATTTAATGGCACTTCCCACACTCCAGGGAATTGCCTTGTCGGGCAAGTGCCGCTCTTGCATTCATGCGAGATTTTAAAGTCCAAGGTGTATGGCCAAACTGGAACATTTACTGGCGGAACTGTCACTGAACTGTCATAGATGTAGCCAAAGTCCTCGATAACCTTTCAACCAAAACCAAAAAGACAACACACACACACAAAATCATGAAATATAATTAAAAATGATAACCCGAATCGAGCTCGAAGCGAGTCGAGTCGCTAAGTTCTGATGAAAATTACATACCTTGTATTGGGTATTCCTGCCGGGTTTCAAAAATGGTGCCCTCATACCAACAACTTCACTCACTGAAACATTTGCAAAGAATCTCAAAATTTCTCGCATTCCGATCATCTCGCCAACCCATTCCTCGTAGCCTTTGTCCTGTAGACCGTTTTGTAGGGAAATTGTTTCGGTAGCGATTTCGTGTCCTTCGTAGGCCAAGGTCTGGATCTGTTGGTAGTTGCTGCAATGGAGATAAGAATAAAATATATATTTATACAATTGACACACAAGTTTTCATTTTCATTTTCAGTTAAAGTTAGAAGAACTGATAGAGAGTGGAGGAGGAAGAGGGTGGTTGTGGGCGTGGGTGTGGGTGTGATGGGAGAGATCAAATGTCCCTCAGAGCTTTTTCTGACGATAATAATAATATGGTTGCAAGTGGTGCCTGGTTCCTAGTTCCTGATGGTTCCTGTGTTGTGCATATACTACTCCGACTCTGTCTCTATAAACCCTCAATGGTCCATTTTGTCCATTTTCCCAGAAATGTCTCAGATGTCTATCTATTCTGTGTATAGAGGGATTTGCATTTGGGTACCCCAAAATGAGTTTGTCCTTCTGTTTTCCTAAAAATAAATGTGTATACGTATCTGATGTGGCATGGAATAGTATTGTGCAGCATTTTGGAGTGAAATGTGGTAATTCAGAGGTGTATACTATATACCAAGGTATAGGTATACTCGATCTTCCCAAGAGATGTTTTTTAGGAAAATAGCAATAGTTCTGCACACTTCTGAGACTTAACATCACAGCACTAAAGTTGCAGAAACAGAGACAGACAAGCGATGAGATTTAGAAAACATTTTAATACGTTTTGAATGGTCCGCAAAGAGCATCTCCGGAGTAAGGACAGATATATGTATCAGAATTGTTTCCCTCTGATGCGTGGTACCTATAGTACATACATAGCTTTGGTGGTGGTATACATTTAGAATGAGGAGGATTTAGCTAAACCCAAAACGATAGTTGAGGGACTACCTTAACCTATTAAGGGGGGAATTTTTTTATTAACTTTTTGCGTTGAAATCACAGCGCAGCGTGACGAGAACAAGAGGAGCATAAGGTTGCCAATAAAGTTGGTCGATCTTACAAGGAGTTTTGATTTTCTTATTTCTAAATGTTTAAAAGCGACTCAGAGGTTCTCAAGATTGCAATCAGGGAATCTAAAACTTTGGGGGAGTTTTAAGGAAGTCGAAGATGGTAGTTAGTTTCAATATGTTGATGTGTCCTTGATTGCTAATGAGCTCGATAAAAATTACTTTGAGTTTCTTGAATATGCATAAAACGGAGTAAGTGCTCGAAGCAAATGCTTCATTAATAAAGTTTAGCAGAATTATATTTATTCAGAAAGAGGCTTTGAAGAAAACAGTTATTTAAAGAAAACTGGTAGATACTCAGGTTTTCGGAGCAAGTGCTCTATTTGGTATCAATGAATTTTCTTTTCTAAAGAAGCAATTGCTAAAATTTCTTTAATAGGCATTTGGTATAGGAATATACGATTTTTATATTTTTCTAAGTTTTAAAGTTCAGAAGGTGTAATGATGTTAATATTCTGAGCTTTTGCTCTTCAAGCAAAATTTTTTGTGACTATTTTATTTCGTATCTGGCAACCCTGGCTAATTTTTTAGCTCCCAATGTAATTTGGTTGTTTTGAAGTTGATTAAAAACAAAATTTACAATTGGTCATCCGCTTTATGCATTGCATTCATTCATGTGTTATTTCTAGGTAAAAGATAGAACCACATGTAAGATTTGACAGATACCAGAACCAGAACCACCATATAGAACAGAAGAATATGGCTATATTCATTATATTTCATTTGCTTATAGAGTTTTAGTTTTTCTAAATTATGTTTGTGAAATGAAAAAGTTTGATAACAGTTTACCACGCAGGACATTTATGCATTTTGAAGTGTATGGAAATTAAGTTAAAAGCTCATGCATTACAATATTTACTAAAGACTGATGTTTTTTAAATCAAAAGGAATGTTTATTTATGTTCCAGAAGTGGAATAGTTTTGAACAATAGAAGGTTCTTTATACTGATGAAGTTCATATTCATTTGGAAATGAGGGTAAGTGTTGATGCTCTTGAAGGTTCTGGGGACATAACTTTTAACGGGAAACTGCTTCACTTTGGTGGGTTTGCAATAGTTTTTAAGTGAATTAATTTCTCATTAATACAATTATTTTACTTTTCTATGGTAATGGCACTGTGTGAAGTTATTTATTTTAAGATTTCACAATAATTTAAAACTTGAAGGCGTTAAAGTTCGAAACAACTTCACACAATTTTATGGTGAAATTTCTAATTCTAATAATTTCAATTTTATGAAATTATCAAACTATTTTATGATAAAATCTTAATTCTTTTAATTTTAATTTTATGAAACGAAAACACTTTGGGTAAATATGTCCGAAAATATTTCAGTTTTTAAAAAATAATGATTATGGAAGTTCTGGCGAAGACAAAAACTTATGTGTTGACACATTTGTTGTTCAAAGACCTTATAATGTTTGAATATTAAATGAAGAAGATAATACTTTAATTTTGAGTTTTTTGGAAGTTTTTGGATTTTTTATTGTAGATAAAGAGAGCCAAATGAATTTTAAAAGTCGCCCGCTTAAACGTTTTATTTGGTTTTTGCCAGAGATATTTTAGTTGAAAACCAAAATTTTACAAATTTTTAGTAGCATTTTTCAAACCCAGCAACGCAACTTTTAACCACAACGAAGTTTTTAATTTACCTCCATTTGGTGGTCGCTATTATTTATTATGTGGATGTGTTCATCGCTAAGCGTCTTGTGATTGGTGACACCGTGTTTGAACACAAGAGGGCCAGCTTAGAAGGCGGAAGGAACATTTTGCTAGGGGTTTGAACCATCTATTCGACAGAAAATACGCACCACACTCCCAAATAAGGAAGAGATGTGTACAGCTATCAAAGCACTGAAGAAAAACAAAGCAGTAGGACTAGACGGTAGAATTTTTGCAACTAGCGCCAAGTTCATAGGGAAAATAGCTGCAACTGCTCATAAAATTAACATGGGTCTCTGAACGTTTACCCGCAGAGTGGAAAAAATGAATAATGGTCAAGCTCTCCAAAAAAAAAACAGTCCTGATGAAGTTTGAAACCTGGAAAGGTATTTGCGTTTTCCTTGCAGTTGCCAAAAAAGTAGCGAAGATTACCTTTCTTTAGAACCTCCCACTTATCCTCTCTGGTAAAAATTGCTCAACAACCAGTAGAAAAATAACGAGTTTTCAGTGTATTGAAAGTATGGCCTTTACTGAAGGAGGAATCCAACAAGAAATCGCTAGCTGTATCGGGAAATCTAAGGCTGCGTTTGGGATGTTGGCCAATATTTATAGTAACAACTTTATCAGCTTCAAAACAAAGATACGACTGTTACGCTAAAACGTCGAATCAGTACTGCAATACTGTCGCAGCACCTATAAAATAATAGCAACAATTACCAGGAAATTGCAGACCTTCATTAAAAGGTATCTATCGAACATCGTAAGGGGTATTCTGGCCCAATAACACACACTTCGAAAAGGTAATAACAGGCAATGCCGTGAAATACACCCGGTAAAGAAGGCAGAAGAGTCGGTAGACCAAATAGCATGTGGAGAAGAACAGTCGAGGAGGAATCGTTGAGATTGGAGAAGAGCTCGAATTGAGCTAAAACACATCCCCAAAACCCTCACACTATAGCGCGCGTAGAAGTAGTTGAGGGCCTATGTCCACGGACTTTATAGGTCTGAGGAGCTATTTAAATAAGTAAGCAATTCATTTTTCAAAGGTTTTTATTACTTATACAAAAAGAGGCTGAGATGCGACCCACATTGACAACTTCCCATCCCGTCTGTCGATTTTTTTGCTTAAAAGAATTGAAGGTTTTCGTGTTTTGTTTAAAAAGTTGGCAGTTGAATTATTCGAACAAATTTTAAAATTACCAACAATTTTTTTTGCATATGATGAAATAGTTTGATTTTAAAATCTATTTTTGTAAACGAGATTTTTAGTCGAAAACCAATTTTTACCAATTTTAGGAGCATTTTTATAAAGTTGTAAATCAATTTTTAACAATTTTGCGTACTGTTTAACTTTTTATGAAAAAAAAAACGAAATGTTTGATTTTTGCAAAAAATATACTGAATATCGAAAACAATATTTCTGTGAGATAAATATAGTTTGAAGCCAATATTTTGAAAAGATATTTGAGTCAAAAGTAAATTTTTACCAAGTTTTAGTAATGTTTTGTTTAGGTTTTTAATTTTTGTAAAAAAAACTGTCAATTCGATTTTTCTCAAACTTTTACCGGATGTTGAAAACAGTGAAAACAGTATTTTCTATAAGACAAAATAAGTTTAAAGCCATAATCTCAAATTTTTGAAAAGATATTTGAGTCGAAAGTCAATTTTTTACCAACTTTTATTAATTTTTTTTAAACTTTTTTAATTTTTGCAAAAAACTGACAATTCGACTTCTCTCAAAATGTTACCATATGTAAAAAATTATTTATCGTCGCATAAAATTAATTTGGAGATAAACATTTTTGTTCGTAAAAAATTGAAAGTGACATTATTTTTTTTTTCAGTTTTTTTGATTTATAAAAAAAAAACAGTTAATTGGATTTTTTTCCAAAAATATATTTGCTTGATATATTTTGCTTCGTACGGACGTACGAATGTACGTACACACGCACGCACAGAAATCTCTCCAAAAATCTTTTATTTCGACTCTAGGGGCCTTGAAACGTCGAGAAATGTCAACATTTTCGATTCGACAAATCGGACCGATTACAATAACTTACTATGGGAACTTTATTAAAAGTTTTGGTCTCACAAACCAACTGCGTTATCAACTTCTAATAAATTGCAAGTTTTTAGCAAAATATTTGTCAGCTCGAATATTTTACTTCGTAAACTGGTATTGTCTTCAAAATAATTTAATCCAACGAGGAATAACGTTTTTAATAGCTGGTGTAATTTTTAGAAAAATTGAAGTGAAAGGCTAAAGAAATATCTGGTATTAAAAATTTATTTTCGAATATCTTGAAAACCAATAAAGGTATTGACTTCATTCTTATTTCATCTGGTGTAAAATATTGTTGTAAAGTTTCGGAAGAATTAAAAAAACACAAATTAATGGTTTTTGTCACATCCCAGACACTCTTTTATATTTAAAATTTGACCTGCATAATAAAATACCTTATTTCATAACTACCCCTGCAGCAAACTTGGAATAATTATCTACTATGCCAAAACGTACCAATTTGACAGCAGTGCAACCTTGCTTGCCTAATGGGTCCATAAGAGAATGTTTACACCACATAAAGACCAACAATAAAATGTTGTTTTAAGACTTGTAAAAAACTCCTATTAACCGCACGAGCTACACTATCAAGTGATAGTGTAGTTAATAAAATACAAGGAAAGAAAAGATATTATAATAAAAATGAAATAACCCAAAAACACAGAAAAAAACGCAGGTACAGCTCCACCAGCACCAGCTCGCCTGCAAGAGACGCAAAGAAAATTAAAAATCCCAGGTAGTTAGGTTAAGTGCCCTGACGGACGTGTATCCTGCACATCTTCGTTTAAAAAAAAAAAAAAAAACTTAAAGAAAAAAAGAACTTCACATCCCTTGAGGGGCTTCGTCTTAAACTTTAGCATATACTTTTTAGACAACTAAAGCCAAATCATCATGTACCACCAAAGTGCACATCTATTAAAGAATTTGTGTCGTTTCCGCCGCCGTACCGAGCGTCACTATTACTGTTACCGTTACCGTTATCGCCATCGTCCTCATCCTCGTCGTTCGTCCTTAAAGCTTGTTTTTTTTTTCGTTTTATTCGTCTATTTGAAGAAGGAAATTTCCATAATATTACTTCTAGTTAGGTCCTTTCACGTAGCCAGCACCGGTTTTCCAGTTATAAAAGGTGTGTAGACGTAGACGTATAGTGAAGGTAAAATGTTCTATGTGCGGTCTTGGGTTTTGGTTTTCTTCTTCAAAGCTTTTCATAGGAGGTTTACGAGTATATGGAATCACGTAGTCCTTCGCGCTTATAGTAATAATGTCGGTGAATGTAAAGTTCTCTGACAGCTGTTAAACTTTAGGTCATTATGGGGGTAGTTCAGTTATGTTTTTCATTTTTTTTTGTTCCTCAAACCTATTACTCCCATACAAGTTGCGCTTAGAGTGAAACGAAGAAGAGTAAGAGAATGAAAAAAAAAAGTCCATTTGGAATGAGCTGATGGGCACTTTTAGAACCTTAATTCCTATAAGTGGAACGATCGCGGTTTAGAAAAAAGGGTTGTTGGAAAATTTCAGTTTCCGGTGACGTGTTTAGCTTCAGCTTGGATTTTTTGTTGTCTGATGCTGCTGTCGTCATATAAAATGCTTGCATACAGGCAGCGCAACGGTTGGTTTAAATAGATATACCTACCAAAAAAAAAAAAAAAAACGTAGAAGAAACTGACGATGCGACGTGTCTTGAGCTTTTCTCTTCACTATGTTTAACCTAACTAGGACGCTTATGAGGATTTATAGCTGTCATCCAAACCAAAAGAACAAAAATAAAAAAAAAATGTTACTATATGTGTGACCTGGGGACTGAAATTTATCTGAATTAGGACATTTTTGAATGGTAATCTCTGGAGGCGGACAAAAAAGTTTATTTTTAATGTTATGTGTATCCTTGAGAGGTTGGATACAAAATGAGTTGTTTCTTTTTTTTCGTTGGTTAAGTAGGTAGGTAGAGGTGATATAAGAAGAAGTTTAATAAAGTACCACTAAAATGCTTGCCATTATCCTAAATACCTGCCCTAAACTTAAACTAAAAATGTTTATGGTTTTAGTTTGGTGGGATGTGTGGTGGAAAAGTTTTAAAATTTAGAGATTGGCTTTTTCGAGGAATTATGGTTTTTCTGAAATGAATTATGTGCTGGATATAAAATTTAATTTTGAAGTTAATGGTTGTATCTATCATGCTGCATAAGTTTGATATTAAGTTTTTTTTGTTTTGTTTAATTTAAAAGTATGCAGCAGTCTGTGGAGAAGTGGTAGGATTAAAAATGCAGCATGTGCTCGATTGAAGTTGTTGAGAAGTTAAAACTGATTTCATATCATGTTTTAAATCAATTATAATATATTCTTTAAGGTTGTTACTTAATTTAGAATAAACTCAATAGCACTAAAAACTGGGATAGAATTGACTAAGGTGATATTAGACTATCAAATTTTTGACAGTCAAAGTGACTATCACCGACTTTCCCGTCTGTGTAAGCTGATTCAATTCAATTCAATTCGATTGAACAATTTCAGAATATAATTGTCACAATTCATTGTTGCTATGGTGAAATTTTAAAATGATTCCTATAAAATATCTAAATAAAAGTATCAAATTGCCTGTGTTTAAATAACGTAAGCTTTGTCGGTCGAAAGAATGTGTTTTTGTACCTCAAAAGGGTAACTGAATAAAATGTCCATTCGTTTTTTGTAAGCGTTAGTGAAAGCTGTTTAGGTATCAATTTGACTATCACCTTACACAGATCAAATTCGATTATTTTGACTGACAACAATCAACAATCACCTTAGCCGATTCCACTCCTGCTCATAACTCCTATGTTTTTTTCTAATTCAAGATCAAGATTTTAAAGCTCCAATTTTGTTCTCAAATTTGCATGATATGATGTAACCGCCATATATAGGGGTAAAGGTCTCATACAAATTTGTGCCTTATGAAGAATTTTCTGAAGTTTGTCTTAGAATTGTGTAAAATAGCTGGTTTAGTTCGCTTACACCAGAAAAAGTTCAAAGTTTCAAGGCACTAGGAGTGGTTTATTTAAAAACCAATAGCTTAATCAATATTAGAACATCGTTTAAACATTAATGGATAAATTACTGTTTTAATAAATTGTTTGGTATGAAGTTCAAAAAATTTTTATAGTAGTTTTTTAACAAAATATTTCTTCTCGTAACGGTAGTTTTTCACTCATCAAGTTTGAAGATGTACTTTTCATCTTATTAATGAAGAAACTGGATTAAAATAAAAATTTGACTAATGAACAGTTCTTGAATACAAAGAACCTCGTTTCATCAACTTTTTAACCAGCAATTCATTCCATACAAATTTCTGAAGAAATTGATGAACGTATTCATCATATTTATAAATGATGTCATAAAATTTTATCATATTATTAAATTAATATTTTAAATATAATATTGACGAAATTATTTATTAACTTCCCAAAGGAAGTTATATAATCGGTCCGATTTATCAAATTGAAAATTTTGACATTTCTAGACGTTTCAAGGTACCAACATTCCAAATAAAAGATTTTTAGAGAGATGTTTGTGGGTGTGTGTGTACGTACGTTCGTACGTCCGTACGTCTGTACGTCGCGTCGGTACGTTCGCGACGCTTTTTTTGTCAACTATAGCTCAAGAACCAGTAAAGATATCGACTTCAATTAAATTTTGTTATACAGATAATAATGTAGAAAGATGCAGAAAGGACTCTCAAAAAATTGCGTGGGTGGTTTTTTTACCATAGCAATTTAAAAAAAAGGTGAAAATTTTGGTTTACCCAAAATATCTCACGAACCAATAACGCCAGAAACTTGAATTAAATTTTTAATTATATATTCTAACGTTGTACCAAACTAATATATTTTTGGAAAAAAATCCAATTAACGGTTTTTTTTATAAATCAAAAAAAAAAAGAGGCTGGGATGCGACCCCCACTGATAACTTCCCATCCCGTCTATCGATTTGTCTTGCTTAAAAGTTTGTCTAAATGTATCAATTGTTACCAAATTTGCGTTCTATTTTTTGTAAATTTTATTTTTTTTATGAAAAAACGGACTGTTGGATTTTTATAAAAAAATTACTGAATATAAAAAACAATATTTTCTGTGAGATAAAATAAGTTTGAAGCCAATATTTTTAATTTTTGAAAAGCTATTTGAGCCGAAAATCAATTTTTACCAACCTTTATTAATTTTTTTATTTAGGTTTTTATTTTTTGTAAGAAAATTGTCAATTCGATTTTTCTCAAAATTTTTCCTAATGTTGAAAACAATATTTCTTATAAGTTAAAATTAGTTAGAAGCCATAATCTCAAATTTTTGAATAGATATTTAAGTCGAAAATCAATTTTTACCAACTTTTGTTATTTTTTTTGTTCGGTTTTTAATTTTTTGTAAAAAAACTATCAATTCTATTTTTTTCAAAATTTGACTGAATGTTGACAACAATATTTTTTGAAAGACAAAGGTAGTTTGAAGCCAATATCTCAAAGTCTTGAAAAGATATTTGAGTCAAAACTCAATTTTTACCAATTTTTTTTTTATTTTTTTTTAGGTTATTATTTTTTGTAAAAAAACTGTCAATTCGATTTTTTATCAGATGTCAAAAACATTATTCTTCGTTGCACAAAATTGTTTTGGAGATGAAATCATATTTAAGTCGTAAAATTTTCGAAGTGACAAATTTTTTTTTCAGTTTTTTTGATTTATAAAAAAAAAAGTTAATTGAATTTTTTTCCAAAAATATAATTGTTTTGTATCACGTTAAAATATATAACATAAAATTTAATTCTAGCCTCTAGCGTCATTGGTTCATGAGATATTTAGGGTTAACCAAAATGTTCACCTTTTTTTTAAACTGCTATGGTAAAAAAACCACCCACGCAATTTTCTTGAGAGCCCTTTCTGCATCTTTCTGCCTTATTATCTGTATAACAAAATTTATTTGAAGTCGATATCTCTACTGGTTCTTGAGCTATGCACTACGAAAAAACGTCGCGAACGTACGGACGTACGTACATACGTACACACGCACACACAGATATCTCTCTAAAAATCTTTTATTTCGACTCTAGGGACCTTGAAACGTCGAGAAATGTCAAAATTTTCAATTTGACAAATCGGACCCATTACAATAACTTCCTATGAGAAGTTAAAAACTGGAAAAAATATATTTGTCACCTTAAAAATTGTACGAACAAAAAATGATTTTATCTCCAAAATAATTTTGTGCAACGAAGAATAACGTTTTGACATCTGGTAAAACTTTTTTTTTATAAAAAATTAAAACCTAAATAAGTATTACTCAAAGTTGGTAAAAATTGGTTTTGGACTCAAACATGTTTTCAAAACTTTGAGATTATGGGTTCCAACTATTTTTATCTTATAAAATATTGTTTTCAACATTTTGTAAAATCTTGAGAAAAATCGAATGGACAGTTTTTTTTACAAAAAATAAAAACCTTAAAAAACATTACTAAAAGTTGGTAAAAATTGATTTTCGACTCAAAAATCTTTTCAAAGCATTGAGATATTAGCTTGAAACTAATTTTGTCTTTTACAAAATATGTTTTAAACATTCAGTTAAATTATGAGAAAAATCGAATTGACAGTTCTTTTACAAAAAATAAAAACCTAAACAAAATTAATAAAATTTGGTAAAAATTGATTTTGGACTCAAATATCTTTTCAAAACTTTTAAATATTTGCTTCAAATTAATATTGTATCTTATAAAAAATATTGTTTTAAACATTCGGTTAAATTTTGAGAAAAATTATATTGATAGTTTTTTTTACAAAAAATAAGAACTTAAACAAAACATTACTAAAAGTTGGTAAAAATTGATCTTTTCAAAACTTTGAGGTTATGGCTTCAAACTAATTTTATTTTATAAGAAGTATTGTTTTCGACATTCGGTGAAATTTTGAGAAAAATTGAACTGACAGTTTTTTGTACAAAAAATAAAAACTTAACAAAAAACCAATACTAAAACTTGGTACAAATTTAAATCTTTTCAAAAATTAAAAAAATTAGCGTAAAACTATTTTTATCTCATAGAAAATATTGTTTTCGTCATTCAGTAAATTTTTTATGAAAATCCAACAGTCAGTTTTTTCATAAAAAATTAAAATCTACAAAAAATAGTACGCAAATTTGGTAAAAATTGATGATCGGTTTTAGATATCTTTTGAACAATTGAAGATATTGACTTCAAATTAATTTTATTCATTCAATTTGTAGTTGTTTATATGTATAAGAAATAAAAACTTTTAAGAAATGCTACTAAATTGGTAAAAATTGGTTTTCGACTAAATATTTCGTTAACAAAAATAGATTTCGGAATCACACTATTTCATCAAATGCAAAATATTGTTAATAATTTTTAAATTTTTAAGAACAATTCAACTGACAACTTTTTTAACAAAGCACGAAAACCTACAAACTTTTAAGCAAGACAAATCGAAATGTTTTATTCGTCATATTGACGAATGATTTGTTAACAATTAGTTCATTATATTGATTAATACATTAATCATATTTATAAAAAAACTTCTTTACATTTAGATCATCAAATTGACGAAAGTATTGATTATATTTTCATAAACGATGTCATAAAATTTGGTTAATATTATTATATTACCAATTTAATTATTAGGTAAATAATGAATATAATCATTAATATGATGAATTATATTGAAGAAACTTTTTTCATCATATTGATGAATATTTCATAAAATTGAAAATTCTTCATCATTATTCAGAAATAAATTCATCAATGTTGTAAAAAGATTTTTCTAAAACGCTCATCATGTTTATCAAATATGAAGAACCAATTGATTATTTGATGAAAAATCAAACAAATTGATGAACGATGTACGAAATTCATCGGTTAAAGTTTTCGTCATATTAAATGACTAAAATTAATGAATTTGTCTATGTATGGACGATTTGATTCAGTATTTTACGAAAATAGCACAGATATGATATTTTCGAATTTTGTTTTGTTGTTATTTTGAAATATTGAACAAAGAAAAGTGGTTAAATTTTTAGTTAATTTGTTAAAACCTTCTTTAAAAAAAGATACAAATCGTAGACGCAATTCAAGAGTATTACTGATTGAACATTATTATAGGCTCAAAATAAAGCAATGGATTTCAACATAAGTTTTCATATTTATGTATGTATATTAAATTAAATGTAATATTGCATTATTTGCCTTTGAATATACCTAGATACAGAATTTAAAAAATCACACTTTTTTCAAACTACTCCATTAAATGTTTAAGCACCACAACTTCAGCCATTAAAAGATTTTGGAAAGTAATACTCCCAAGAAAATTCCAAATTGATGCTCAAAACCCAAAAACAGCACTTTGAAATTTTCATTTCCCTTTCCTACATTCTCCTTTCTTTTTAAGTTAGCGAAATAATTTATTGCATCATTAGAATTTTACAAAGAAACAACTATAAGAAAGAATCATTTCAACTCTTCTCTGATTAATAATCTCAATCTGCCAGCAACAAATTTGATTATACCCGCTTTTTGTTCTTCTCAAAGCTAACAAATCCCAAAACCATATATTTTATATGTGTGTACATGTTTGTATATTAAGGTATGTATTAAAATGCTAGACTTTTTGAAATGAGTGTTAATACACTAACCATAGTCAATGCTTTTCTTCTTTCATCTTTATCATTTCCCCCAAGTCTCTCATCTCGAAAACAACAAAAGACATAGAAACGAAGAACGACACACAAGACATATTTTTGTTTGCGTGTACTTAAAAACGTCATCCCGTGCCAGGAGTCCTTGTGGGACACTTTTGTCGGAAATGAGACTCATTTCTCTTAAAAAGCAAAAGCAAGAAAATCAAAATAAAACACAACACAAAAAAATAAACGAACACGAAAAACAAAACAAAACAAAACAAAACATAGACTAAAGAATACAATATTTTGCATTGTTTGAATGCGCTCTCGCTGCCAGTAGCTAGCTAGTTGATGACTATGTTTTGCCAAAACATCCTTTGTGTTTTCTGAACTGTAGCAAGTTTTTGTTGCACTTCCACACAAAATGGGCGTGAGTAGGTGGGCGTGTGGCAAGTGGGCGTGGGTGGGTCCCTTTGGAGTACTTCATCTGATGCCCCAACTATATGCTCTGTATAGTCTATACCTATCTACTACCGCTATTCTTCATGCGAACAATAGTGAAACTTTAATTGAAGAAGTTACACTTTTCAGCAGAGTGCAACTAGCCAAACAAACAGCACAAAGAAAAAAGTATGAACAAAAAAGAAATGAAATAAAATTTCAAAAAGTAAAAAACAAAACTTAGTATAAAAGGACGAAGGAAATAAAAAAAAAAAAAAAAAACAAAGACAAGAACTATCTCACCGCCTTTTTAAGTGCGAACCTTAGCCGAGAATTGGTCCCGAATGGATGCATTCAGCAGCTTCAGCTCCAAAGAATGCTGAGCTGAGATTCAAAAAGTTTAACTCCGATAAGATGGAAAGTAATTTTGCATTCTTCGGTGTGCAAAAGCTTTCAAAGCAAAAGGCATCCCCCATCAGTATCTATACTTTCAGTTGAAGTTGCAGCATTGGCATCGGCATTACTATATGCCTCCTGCTATAGTTTTGCACAACAATTTTAATTGCGTGAAAAGTTAAGTTTCTGATAGGTATAGCGGTAGGTACTGAGGTATAGAGCTGGTCTGGGGTCTGAGCTGGTGCATCCATCCATCCATATCCCAACTTACACCCCTAACATCTATGGTGAGCCGACGAGAAGTTAAGGGTATATGTAGGGGGTGCTTCTATTGTTTCTTAAGCCCTGAGGGTTTCCTCTGCTACTCTCCTCTATATATTTAGCTGATGTTCTTTTCTTGTTTTGTTTTTTTGCCAGTCTATCAGGCCTGAGGTTTTACAGGTAAATTTTGTTTAGGTACTTTTGTTGCTGGCTGAATTTATTTGCTCACAGTTTTCAATGCTCGGGGTTGAAATTTCTTCACTAAAATGTAAAGTGCACGCGGTTATTGTATGTTGCGCTTTTTTCGTGTATGGCAGTGGTAATGAAAAAAGAATCAGTAGCGTAGTTGATATAAGAAATTGAGGAAAATGGGGCCTTGAAAAAAAGACTTGTGTAAGTTCAAGGAAAATTCGTTATAAGAAAGATGATAGGTAATTCTACAAGTTTTTGTAAATTGACTCATTTTGAATTTTGTTTTGTTGTATCAACTTTAGATTTGTGTGTTTTTAAGTTTTGTCAACTTAGTTTCCAAAAAAATTAAAGATTTTAACCCAGAGAACTCAAGTAAAAGTGGAGATTGACCAATTTTTAGTTATATTTTACGAGCACTCATTATGAATAATATTCTTATAATGAATAAAGATAGTTCGAGTAGTTATAAAAGGTGGAAAGGATTGGGAAGGATATACCGATTCCCATTGCTTTTGAATGTCTGCACATTGCGATGAGTGGGAAATATTGAGGCAGGCAAAGCAAGGTTAAGTATTACACATTCGTGTAGTTTGACTGAACAAATAATCTCTGTACTTTAAAGTACTTCCAAAATCTGTATCAAGGGTAAACTGATGAGCATTCCCAGAGGAACGGGTATTATATAATACAGTTTATTAAAATTGCGATAAAATACCAAGGTTAGGTTAGGTTGAGGGGCTGACAGTTGATGTCTTAACCGTCACACTTATATCAATACAGATCCATTGTGATACCCGTGAGTATTGCTACTCAAGCTAATAAGAAAAACCTATGTGTTCAGTTAGTCAAGCCATTTAGAGGCTTTGACGAAGTTCAGAATGTTAGTATCTGGCGTACTAGAGAGTTCTTTTAAATCCCCGAAGAAAAAGTTGCCAAGCAGTTTCTTCCTTTGATGGGAGAGTGCGGGACAGTGACACAGAAAGTGCGAAGTGTCTTCATGCACCTCCTCGTAACCGCATCCTCTGCATAGATCATCTGAACTGATTCTCATCTTTTTCATATGATAACCTAACAGATTATGTCCGGTGATTATGCTTACAAGAGATCGAAGTGATCCCTTTTGTAGCTGCATAATTCTTTCACTTCTTTGTTTGTTAAAACAGGGCCATATCTTTCTTGTAGTGCCGCAGGTGTCAAGAAGGTTCCACCTTTCATCGGCCTTAATTGTTATTCTTTTTGAGATTTCCTGTTTTAAATAACAGGTAGGGGTGCTAACTAGCTGAGCTTGGCTTACGTCAAGCATTGACCCTTATCTTGCTAATTCATCGGCTTTCTCGTTGCCTAGTTTATCGCTGTGGTCTGGGACCCAGCAGAGTCTAATGTTGTGCTGTGCGCCAAGAACCTTAAGCTATTCGCGGCAGCATGAAACAAGCTTTGATTTTACCTCAGTTGCAGTAATCGCTTTTATTGCCGCTTGGCTATCAATGTAAAAGGTGATATCAGCTCGTGGTATCGCCATCATTGATACCTTTTTAGCAGCAGTTGTCACTGCCAGGACCTCCGCTTGGAAGACGCTGCTGTAGTTTGGAAGCCTAAGCAAGGCGGTCAACTTGAGAGATTCAGAATAGAAGCCTGCCCCTACACCAGTGTCCATTTTAGAACCATCAGTATAGATAGCTATTGACGACTCACTGGAGTATGGTATATTATCTATCCATTCCTCTCTGCTTGGGATGGCAGCCTGGAATGTTTTATGAAAATCAAGTTCGGGTATTTTATAGTCTGCTGTAGTACTATGACCCATAACTTTATGAAGGATCTGGGCATGTCCTATGGAACTGTTTATCCAGACTTTAGTTTGACTAAGTCTCAGTGCACTTTTGGCCGCAGATTCTTGAACAAAGAGGTCTAGGGGAATCAGATTGAGTATAACTTCCAGTCCCGCAGTTGGAGTGGATCTCATTGTTCCCGTAATGCCAGTGCACGCAAGTCTTTGAACTTTTGTCAAAGTTTTCAGGTTCGTGCTCTTTTCTAAAGCTTTCCACTATACCAAATTACCATAGGTTAGTATTGGTCTAATTATTGCCGAATATATCCATCTGATAATTTTAGGGTTTGGTCCCCACGCTTTCCCGAAAATTCTATTGCAGGAGTAAAAGGCAATCGATGCCTTTTTGAATCTATCTTTGGTGTTCGAACCCCAGCTGGATTGACTGTCAGCCCACAGTTCCTAGTCCATTTGCTTACCAACGAGAGGGCGTATTCGGTTTGTTCACTGATAGTGGGTAGGAACTTGCCAGTCGCTAGTAATGCAAGATCATCAGCGTAGGCTATTATCCTTACTCCACTTGATTTCAATTTAGAGAGTATGATAAAATACCAAAGAAGACAACATTGTGTTTTCGAAGCATTAAATTCAACAAGGTTTTTGATACCTCATTGGACAATTCTGTCATATCAGAATTTAATGAGATTATCATACGATTCCGTTGATAGTCCACCTACTAAGGAAAAGGATGAAAATTTAAAAAAGAATACGAAAAAGCTGAGTGTACTGTCGTCACCAAAACAATTTTGTTGTTAGAATTTTCAGAAAGAAGATCATTTATAAAAATCAGAAAGATTGTGCTATGTTACTTGCATTTAACAGTTAGATAGGTAGTTTCTAATCCTACGAAGAAAAGATTCATCAATACCAAAAGCACGCATTTGAAATATCAAGTGCAATAATCTAACTTTCTCCAAAACGATGTAAAGATTTGTTTCACTGAACCATGAGAGCACCATTGGACCTATTACTACGAAAGCCAAACTGCTGGTAGGTTCATTAAGAAACTTTTGTTTTTCAAGAAATTTTTTAAGCTGAAAATTGATCAGCGTTTTCACAACCTTAGAAAGAAGGGACGTAGGTGCTATTGGACGATAGTTAGAGGGGAGGAGGAATCTTAATAAATTATTGATTTATTAAATAATTATTTTTTAGTACCCGTGGCATGATGGTAAGTGCATTGGACTGTCATGCCAGAAGTCTTAGGTTCAATCCCTGCCTGTGCCATCTAAAGTTTTTTTTTCACGAGTACTGCTTCTTACGACGAATTGAAAAATCCTCCAAGAGTAATGCTTGTCAATAAAAGTGCTTTCTCAAATTAGCCGTTCGGATTCAACTTAAAACTGTAGGTCGCCTCCATCCCTAACAACATTACTCACACACAGGAATGGTTGAGAGTTGTAAGTCGCTAGGCCCAAGTTCTCAACGGACTGTTTCGCCACCTAATTTATTTTTTTTAATTGCTTATTTACTGATTTGTTCATATTTAGTAATTTGACTAGTGACAGTGAAACCTTTAAGCCCTTTTGTAAATGTATTGTATAGTTTTCTAAAATTCCAAAGAAAAATTCAATAAATAAGCTGTGTATTTTTCAAATCACACAATGATTCCATTTTGTTTTTTTTTTTTAAACGAAGAGTTTTAAACAGGAGACAGTCTGAAAATACAAAATAATTGAATATGGACTGCGAATTTCATTACTTTCTCCTGCTGTGCTTTTGCTCATACAATACAAAAACACTAAGAGTAAACTTAACTCCCGTAGTTTTTGAATTTTGTATGAGAATTTCATATGAAAAATTATATGAATTTTTAATTGTGCTATATAATTGGAGTGAAATATAGTTCAAGACTGTTAAAACAGTAACATGTAATATGTGTCATAAATCATAAATTCACTAATTTTTGGAAATGTTCTACAACCGTATATTTAAAGGATTATTAAATTTGCTCGATTCGTATTTCCTTGTTAATACGTTCGAAAAATGGTTCCCTATAGAGGAGCTCATATCATTCCTTTAGTCAGTCTTGTTAAATTATTGAAACGCTACTGAACAATGTTGTTCTGTATTTCGGTGGTTATATTGAAATGGCTATTTGAGATAGATCTAGATCCTTTTTTTTGATTGTTTTGTACTATTTTGGGTATTTTGTTTTTTAGGGTTTTTGTTTTGTCGGTAGGTAGGTATCTACAATTAATTTACTCCACTGGCCAAAATAAAGTATATAACATACATATATATTTATTTACATATGTATCTACATATATCAGCATTCCTATACAACTTACTCTGTGTTTTTATGGTTTAATGTACCTTATATTCGGGCTTTGATGATGGTAAGTTTGGGTGAGATTTTATTTTTGTTATTCATTTGAAAGTGGAGTATAAATAGCTTCAGAAGCAGCGAAATGTACACTAAAGCGTTACATTTTACCGCTGCCCGTTGTTTATTTGTAAGCCAACAAAATGCATTTAGATATATACCATAAAAATAGTATATTATAGGTATAGATATGTATAATGTTTCAAATTTAATGGTCTAGGGAGTGAATTAAATTGAGAATATATATGTAACGGGCAACGACTAGACTAACCATTTCAAACTCTATCGCATTCAAAAACTAGGTATATTATGTTGTTTAGGTATATTATATTGTTCCGAATTAATTTGAAACAATTTTTAAAATAAGTTGGGGTTTTTGGCATTGTTTTGTAAGAGAATGTATGTTCGTAGATGAAATTGGGCAGTGTGTTGTGTAATACATTAATATGATGCAGCTCGATTAAAATAATTTGACTTGAGGTAACCTGCAGTATACCCGCATTCATCACAGGTTTAGAAATAGAAATATTATTTTTGATAAAATAGAGAAGTTTAATTGAAAAAAATAGTGCAACACTCAATGAATGAATGTTTAAATTATATTTTTGGACTAAGGGAAACACAAATTTTACAGACATTGGTGAAAAGTTAATCACAAGAAAAAAAAAATATACTTTATGAATTTGGTATGTTTTCGAAAACAAGCTGACTTCAATCATATTTTGCATTGAAGTTTAATGAAGAAGGATTAGCTTCCTATGTAAGGGTAGAATAGAAGAATAATGTCAATTGTGGATCCCAGTTTATATCGAGTAAATCCAACTTCAGGGAAAGTCCATTTAATCTATTATGGCACACTAAGGCGTATACTTACTATTTTTTTTATTTTTTTATTACATATTTTATTAGTTTTGGTTCAAGCTAAAATTTTCAAAGTAAATGATAATTTTCAAGGAAAAAAATTAAGTTGAGTATTAAGCTCTATATAAATTATGAAAATTAGGGCAAGGGTAAGCATAGAACATGATTTTCAATGCAACAAATAAATAACAATAACATTTTCAAAAAGAGGCTGGGATGCGACCCACACTGATAACTTCCCATCCCGTCTGTCGATTTGTCTTGCTTAAAAGTTTGTCTATATGTATCAATTTTTACCAAATTTATATACTATTTTTTGTAGATTTTATTTTATTGAATATCGAAAATAATATTTTTTTTGTGAAATAAAATAAGTTTGAAGCTAATATTTTTCATTTTTGAAAACCTATTTGAGTCGAAAGTAAATTTTTACCAAGTTTTAGTATTGTTTTTATTTAGGTTTTTAATTTTTTTTAAAAAAACTGTCAATTCGATTTTTTTTTCAAAATTTAACTGAATGTTGAAAACAATATATTTTGAAAGATAAAAGTAGTTTAAAGCCAATATCTCAAAGTTTTGAAAAGATATTTGAGTAGAAAATAAATTGTTACTACCAACTTTTATAATTTTTTTTAGGTTTTTATTTTTTGTAAAAAAACTGTCACTTCGATTTTTCTCAAAATTTGCCCTAATGTTTAAAACAATATTTCTTATAAGTTAAAATTAGTTGGAAGCCACAATGTCAAATGTTTAAAAATGTATTTGAGTCGAAAATCAATTTTTACCAACTTTGGTTGATTTTTTTGTAGGTTTTTAAGTTTTTGTAAAAAAAACTGTCAATTCGATTTTTTCAAAATTTTACTGAAAGTTGACAACAATATTTTTTGAAACATAAAAGTAGTTTAAAGCCAATATCTCAAAGTTTTGAAAAGATATTTGTGTCGAAAGTCAATTTTTACCAAGTTTTATTAATTTTTTTTAGGTTTTTATTTTTTTGTAAAAAAAAAACAATTCGATTTGTCTCAAAATTTTTCCGAGTGTTGAAAATAATATTTCTTATAAGATAAAATAAGTTTGAAGCCATAATCTCAAGTTTTTGAAAAGTTATTTGAGTCGAAATTCAATTTTTACCAACTTTGAGTAATGTTTTTTTTTAAGTTTTTATTTTTTATAAAAAAACTGTCAATCAGATTTTTCTCAAAATTTTATCAGATGACAAAAACATCATTCTTCGGTGCACAAAATTGTTTTGGAGATAAAATCATATTTTAGTCGTAAAATTTTCGAGGTGACACATTTTTTTTTTCAGTTTTTTTGATTTATAAAAAAAACCGTTAATTGGATTTTGTTCCAAAAATATAATTGTTTTGTATCACGTTACAATATATAATATAAAATTTAATTCAAGTCTCTAGCGTCATTGTTTCATGAGATATTTAGGTTAAACCAAAATTTTCACCTTTTTTTAAACTGGTAAAAAAACCACCCACGCAATTTTCTTGAGAGCCCTTTCTTCATCTTTCTGCCTTATTATCTGTATAACAAAATTTATTTGAAGTCGATATTTGTTCTGGTTCTTGAGCTATGGACGACGAAAAAAACGTCTCGAACGTACGGACGTACGGACGTAAAGACGTACGGACATACGGACATACGGACATACGGACGTACGAACGTACGTACACACGCACGCACAGACATCTTTCTAAAAATCTTTTATTTCGACTCTAGGGACCTTGAAACGTCGAGAAATGTCAAAATTTTCAATTTGACAAATCGGACCCATTACAATAACTTCCTATGGGAAGTTAATAAAGCTATCAATGCCACGTTAGTCTTGTGGTAAGGCAAAATTAAGTCTGAATATGTCAAGCTTAAGTGGCAGTCTTTATAAAAACTTTTTGCAATGAAAATTTTGTAGAATGTTTATCGTCTCTATTGGTTTTCGAAATGAAGAGCTAAGAAATCTTTTTGTAAAGGCCGTGAATATTTGGTGCAAAATGTGATTCATATCATCCAATTTTTATCTTAACCTAATAATTACAAAATCAAAGTGTTTGAGGTCCCTTAATAGACTCATAATTTTGTGGTGTTTTATAATTTGTCAGCTTTTCAAATTAACTAAAGGAGAAGGTGTATTAAGTTTGTATTATTTCTAAAATATATAAAGTTTTGTGTAAGCAATAACAAAAATATTTGAATTTTGTAAATTTCATTGTTAAATACAAATTTGGACGACAAGTTTAAAAATCTTAAAAAAAATCTACAAAAATTCATCAACTAAATACTTTACCCTTAAAAAGAATTTAATGATTTACGCTTGAGAAATGTAACATAATTGTTAACAATTAGTTAACCTTTTGCGTTTACAGTTCACAGTTTTGTAATAAAAGTTTCCTGACCATGTTATTTTTCAAAGAGGTGGTCGTAATGGGCCGCAAAGATCTTGTGATTTTAAACATTTAAACTTTTTTTTCTTGAAACCACGTCAAAAATATATTAATGTTAATAATGTTTATGTTAATGCTCCACATTTGATTTAAAATCTTGAAGACAGAATTAGTAAAGTAAATCGAAGACATGCAATCACAACTGTGAGAACTAGTTAATCAAATTTCATGAAAATGGTATGGTACTGCAACCTTTTTCATTTTTAATGGCAAACCTTCTTTTTTGCAGTACAATATAAACACCCTTTTTTTAAGATCAGTTTTTTTTTTTTAATATTCAAATAAAACCTCTTGTTGGAAATAACCCTACACACAGTTTTGATTTTTCAAAGACTTGTTTAAAGTTGCATTCAGTAAAAACAACAAATTAAAATCAAAACCTTTAAACTTAGCAATTTTTTAAACCTTGAATTGAGATTTTGGAATTTGTCTTAAAATAAACACAGAATATTTTTTGGTTTCCAACGATATAAACTACCATGAAACTAAGTGTTGTAATTTTGAACAAAAGTTAAAATATTGAAACATCGAATTTGAAAAAGAAACATTTTGTTTCAATTGCTTTTTTTTTTGCAAAACCACATTCAAATATCTTCCCCCTTTAAAATTATACCCTCTTGTCGGAAACTTTATTTTTCCGTGTCGGTTACCCAATCCTCTTAGCACCAAAAAACTGGAAAAAAATTAAACAAAACAAACAACAGAGAGATACCTATCTTTTAACTTTACGATGTCTGAATCCACTTGACTCACCAGCATTTACCATCGCATCGCATCGCCCTGGCCAGTATATTCCCCATTTTCCATTTTTTATTTCATTGTTGTTTTCTTTAACTTTTCACTCATTCGCAGTTTCATGTTAATTGAAATTTTCAACAACGACCAACCTTTAAATGGTTTATATTTTATATGTATGTATATGGTTAGGGGTTACCACCAGCCCAGATTTGCATAGAAAAAAAGGGAGGAAAAGGACCCGCTCTCGACCATAGGAGGGAAAGTGTTGTTCAGATAAGGGAAATAAATGGCTTTGTCACTGCCATGAGTCCTGATGGAAATGATTTAAGTTTTGTTGTTTTTGTTTTTTCTTCTTCCTTTTTTTGAAGTATAGTGTCCAAAAGGGCAAGGTTTGGGATGTTTTTACAATGTTATAACACTGTGGACGTGTAGAGTGGTTCGGTTGGACAAGACAAGAGTTGAAGTGAATTTGTCAGAAAATGATCAAAAATATAATAAAGACTCAAGTTGTTGGACCTTCACTTTTGTTCGTTTTTTATTTTAACAGTGGCTATTCTTGTCGTAAATTCAGTCGTGTTGGAAGTTAAATTTGGTTTGAAAGAAGATTTAGTCTGTGGGAATTGAGAATTAGACACATAAAACAAATGAGGTTATTATTTAAGTTCAATCATAACGCCGGCACACAATTTGGCCACATCATTAAAAGTGTCAGCTTCCATTCTGTGGAGGCGTAGTTTGAATAGTTTTTTTGTACTCCGTGTTATAATTTAAAAAACAAGAAAAGCTTTTCCACTTCAAATAATAAATTTCATTCATTGTCCACAAGTAAATAGAAAAAAAGAGAGAAAATAAGGACGAACAAAAATGAATACTTTCAACATACAACCAATTACTCGGTTTTATTTACCATCGAGGAAACCATGCGACTGCTCTTTGGCTACAAGCCAAATTCTTTCACTGACTGAAAAGGCGGCTTAAATTACCTGATTTTTTTTTTCCTTATGATATACTTATTGCTTTCTTCCTTTCTTGAGCGCTTACCTGTATTCATGAGAAATAAAGAATGTTCCCTTAATTTCGCATCCATTTGGATTCTTCCTTTTTTTGTCGAAAATCTTTTTGTAATGTTCATAGTTATTCAAATTTACCGCACCGTCGAATGTAAGCAGAATCATTTGGGGAATCTGTAAGAATACACAGGAAAAAAAAATTAAAATAGAAAATAAAAAATATGGAAATTTTGTAAAGAAGAAAATAAAGAAAATTATATAGCTGAATTTTGTTTTTGTTGTATTTTTATAAGAATTTAAGTAAATATAAAGACTAGAAGTTGTTGGTTTTTATGCTTTTGGCTTAGATTTGTATTCTTCATAATATAAGAATAAAGTCACATAAAAATGGGAACACAATAATTTTGTGTGCCTTTTGAATATAATATGGCTTTGGTTATTAAAAGTTTCTAAGCTGTTAATGTATTTTGAAATTTCTTATATTTCTTTAGGAATTAAAAAATTATTTATAATAATGGCAGACCATGTATTTATATACATATGTGTATGTACTTTTATTTCTTTCAATTTTGTCCCAAGATGTGTACAAGATTTGTATTCTTTTTTTTTCTGTATCAATTATTGGAAATTAATACAATTCTTTACATTATCAGACATTACTTCAAAAATAGTGCTTCATTTTCACTGACAGTTAAATAACATCTGTCAAAGTATTCATTTGTTGCGAATTTCAACACTTCATTGACAAAAATGGTGACAAACATTAATTTAGCTTTCATTTTGAGACACCCATCATTTACATGGATGACAGTTAATTAAGACAATGAATTAAATTAAATTGAACTCAACACTATACTAAATTAAAAGCTCGTCTGGTCACAACCGTGAATTTAATGGAAGCTTAATTATAATCCCAAGTTCGTACATCAGCTCTTTTGTTTCATTTGCACAATATAATTCCTTTATCAATACAAATTTCTAACCTACAGGCGTCCACAAGTTTGATATGGAAAATTCATAAAATATTACTTGTCAGGAATTATCACAGATAACTAATATAATAATCTCTTGATTAAAATCATTGAAATCCTACAAAATTTAACTAAAATAAACTTTCTCTCTCGATAATATAAAACGAAAACAAAAACAAAGCAAAACTATCATTGAAATAATATTGGTCGATTGAAAACACATGGGTGGTATTGTCGGTGTGCAGCAGTTAAGACTTGAAAGTTTTGTCACAGCAATGAGCTGATGCTGCCCCCGCACTCGGTTCGCCTCTCACAATCAAAATACCAATGAGTATAGCAACTATACTCGCAATACTATATTCCAATCGGAAGATACATATTTATTTGGTCCCATTTAGTCGTTAACTGGTCCTCCATCAACTTAATCCCCACAATCGAATAATACAAACTGCAAATGCTTCTCTAAATCAATTCCATTACCCGATGAAAGTTCCAACGATGCTTTCGCATTATCACTTAGTGCGGATGCATTTTGAAATCAATTTCAATAATCCTTACAGAGATTTTCATGGAGTAGCTAAAGCAAACTGCAGGACAAAGCCGGTGACGACTACGATGTTGGCAAACGACCGAACGTACAGACGGACGCGGACAGACGGATGAGAATGAGAGTAAACACAGAAGCATCGCTGTTCTGTTCTGTCATTGAATGCATCTGGCCAGATGTTATGTTCGATCCGCCTCAAACAAAATGCAAAATCACTTCCAATTCCTTATCTATTGGCCATCATTATCCTGCTAACCCTCATCCTCGCCCTCGCTAGTCACCACTCACATACTCAGCGGCCTGATGGTCGATTGGTCTCGCTCTGGAATGGCAAGTGAGAGCCAGAGCACGGTCATGTGATTCTAGATTCAAAATCCTTCACCATCATAATCATCCGATTCAAGATTAACGAGCGTATAATATTCTAAATCGACTACTGTCGGATGCGAAGCAGCATCCATCGTATTTCTATATATCTGGCTGGGCTGGCTGCCTGCCTGCCTGCTTGCTTGCTTGCCTGTCTGTCTATCTATCCAAAGGACATTCTTGGAAAAACTTCAATCACGAATCAGCGTAAATTCCAACGAAAAGGATATGCAAGTTCGCGTTTCCTTGCGCGATTTTGTTTGAAAGTGCAATCGATGATGATGATGATGATGCTGATGCTGATGGTGATGGCAATGGTGATGCTGATGGTTCCTGGGTGAATCCTGAATCTTGGTTCTTAATGCCACTGATGACCCACATTTGTGGCACTAAATGAAATTGGATGGTATTAGGAATGCATTCATCCAATCACATTCATCTAAACATCACTATCGTCTGTCCTGTCCACGTCTGCAGTTCTCATGGCTGCGTTCTGGTCTTAAACTACTAGTATATTTGTATCGATATATCGATGGGATATGCCATCAGAGTGCGGAATTATAGCTCAGAGTCCTAGCGCGCATCGTGTGACTATTGATGGTAATTCTTTCTTTTGCCTATATCTAGGAGATATATATTTTCTATTTCTCATCCTTGTCTACATCTATAGTGCCATGAAAATAGTGGAAATTGAAATAGTTTTACTCATTCATTGGCATAATCCAATATCATTGTCGTTCTCGATGTCGTCGTTCTTCGTTATAGTAAAAGTCCTGCTCCGTGTCGGCAGGATTTGTTGTTGTTTTTGATAGATATCATTGATCGAATTTTATCTTTATCCTTATTTCTGTTTGCTTTAGTTTGAATATCTACTTAAAACGATGATGGGTTGACGATATGGCGGGTGACCAGACCAGTCGATGGATAGCTTAATATTCCGCAAAGGGATTCAAATAAACGACAATCGTTTGAACGCAATTTTATTTTAGAGAAAGAAAATTATTATTATTGGTGATGAATAATGATTTTTTTAGAGATTCACGGAATTTTTTTTGAATTTTTTTTTAAAAGAACAATGAAGAGGAAAAATTTTATTTCATCCGAATGATGAAGAGAAGTAGAAAAGTCATTTTTTCTCGATAATTTTGATGGTGATCGGGATGCTTTTAGGGAATTAATTTAAAAGTAATTTGAATATTTTCGAGTTACATTTATATAACCGTACTTTTATTTGATTCTAGTTTTTGAAATAACATTTTTTTGAATCTTGAAAATGAACTGAATAAATGTTTTTGGTTTTAAGCTTGAACAATTTTCCAAAAATTCGAAAAAAGAAAAATAATTATTTAAGAAAAAATATAAAAATCAGTCGTATTGGCCAGGAAATCAGGAAGAAAAACCTTTTCCTCCACCCTATGCCTATTCTAAACATCTGTCAATAAATGTCAAAAATTACATTCAAATTGTAAAGTGAATCAAACAATTGCTCAATTAATTCATGGCCAACATTTCAAATTTCAAAACACAATCCCATCGATTTCATGTTTTCAAATTATAATGAATTTCGCCACTTACCACCCGCCATCGTACCTACTGAAACTTTATCAATACCATAATATTTATAAAGCTAATATGTCTGAATAAAAGAATGTTTCAATTATTATTGCCAAATCAATATGAAATTATAATTGACAACAATACAAATCCATTGAGCAAAGCACACGAAGTACCATAAAAACCACTAATCGTACGCAGTGCTAGCTTTTAACAGATTAAAATTGATTTGTAACCGCAGAAAGTTAAACAAAACATAAATACGCCATCTTTGAAGTCCTTCCGGTACAAGGCAGGACCGGAGTGTCTTTGATATAAGGAAAGGGAGTTTTGTAGAAGTTTTTTAAATCATTAGGGAAGAAATCGGAAAAATATTTTATTGTAATATTAAGGGTGTTCCAAAATTTCTTTTAGTTGTCTTTATAAAATAAATCAGTGCTGGTAACTCTAGAAAAAAAAAAAACACTTTGAAATTTGACAGTTCAGTGAAAGTTAAAAAAATGTCATCTGTCAATTGTTGTCATTATCGATTTAAACGTCAAATTTGCAATTAGTATTGCAAACTAATCTTAATCGATTTCATCCCAGAATTTTTTGATAATTTTGTACTTATCGATTGAAAAAACAAGAAACAATTTTTGTATACAATTTGGAAGCTTCAGAGCCTTGAGGTCAATTCTTTTACAACAACACAAAAAATCGGACATGGGCTCCAAGGAGGATGGTGGATCGATTTCTAATTATCCTTTCCCATTCAATGAATTTAATACAAGCAACACAATGTTGCCCTTTTTTAACAATAGAAAGGATTTTTTTCACTCTCCCAGCAGGAAAACAAGTCACCTCCTTCTTCAATACACAGACACACCCAATATCTATAGCATATTAAAAAGGAAATAATCAATGTAGCAAAATGGTCGAAAGGACTTGCTTAACTTATGATAAACGTAAGACAGCATTTTCTCGAATACAATACTTTTTTCCCAAAGGAAATACGAAGAGAAAAACATTGTTAAGAATAAAAAAAGGATTCCAGTTAAGGAAACGTTATTTAATCGGAAATTATCCTCAATTGAAAGGCACCTCATCTCACTCTTTTTATTTTTTTTTGCAAAGAATTAAACATAGCTGAACCGTTCTCATGCTAAAGTTAACAAAAAATAAAATAAGAAAAAACTGAAGGCAGGTATAAGTTAGGGAGACCATCTAATTACAAGAGTGAAAATGGCTCAGATCATCCTTTGGGGATGTCTTTATCCTAGAGAAGGTAGAAAAGGTACCTCTCCTGTTCAATGTGGAAACCTCTGTAATTGATGGTTCTCGCCGATGATGATCCACTATACAAACATATTTTTTCCCGCTCATTTCTTTGCTATTAAGTGTGTGTGGTGACTAACCACCTGAAAAGGGATATTACATGATTATAATTGGATTCTTGCTCCATTTGTTATCCTTTCTCTTCATTCATCGTCTTTTTTTTTGTGTTGCAAATTTTTTTTTTTGTGTTCTGATGTAGCCTGCAAGAACGAACAATGAAAAGAGGATAAGATATTGAAGGAGAGTAGATATGGATGGACAGGACATGTCAGGCTGTGGAATATGAACAGGATAATATACAAAAAAAAGAACACATTGAGTTCGCCGGTAACAAAATGAAGTGAACAATTGAGAAAAGATGACCGCTGGTTGATATAATGTGGTCTTTTGAAAGGTTGCTTGATAGGTAGATCTAGAGGAAGGTAGGTATAAGAGGTACTGTAGAACCTCTCTGTTGATGATGCTTATAGTCATGGTTTTTTTTTTTGTTGTGCATTGATAGGAAGGATCTAGGTTTCATTTTTCTGAAGCTTTTCTCTTTCAGGAATATTTTTTTTCTTCTGATTTATAGAGAAAGGATATGTGATGCTATAGTATCTTTCCTATACCTATTTAATATGGATTTTTTGAAAATGAGTACATTACTTCTTTTAAAAGAAGAGTTATTTCCAAGGATTTGAAAAGAGGTAAATATAGTATACTTCTCTTCCATTGATTTATTTTTATAATAAATGATTAATTTAAAAAAGATTCGTATTTCAAGTCCTCGTTATTGTACTCTTCAATTCTGACATTAAATCGTTTTGTGATTTATGAATGAACAATATTTACAAAAAAAGAAGCTTTTTGACATTTTATTTATGGTTAAGGGCTATTTCAAGTCAAAACCTTTACCTTTCTTTGAAATAAAAAGACTAAACAGGCAATAAGAGATTTGAAGTAAAGTGCTTCTTTAATCATGCGATGAAAAGGTGTTCTTTTGAGTGATAATAAAAAATATGTAGAGGACAAAACAAAACTCATAAGAAGTTAAGGAGCGCAATATTTAATAGATTAAATTTTCAACCTGCCCAAATCCACAAGAATATTTACGATTTCCTTTTCTTCGCTTTATGATGTTTTCTATGTTTTATTGAAAACTGTTAAGACTTTCAATAAAATAGTTCTTTTAAAGCTTCAAATCCACTACAACACAAAATATGTATGATATTATTTTTATATGGAATTTGTTGTTCATTTAACGTTTGTAAATGTTTAATTTTCTCCCGTCAAGTTTTCTATGTTTTTCGATGTTTACAAAATTTTCAAAAAAAGTGGGAAAGATGAAACAAAGTAATAACTTCATATTTTAAATATATTGTTTCTTGAAAAAAAAAAAAAAAAAACAATTATTTTTTGTGCTTATATACGTCGTGCAATGTTTTCTATGTTTTAACAGACTTTTGTTAACATTAAAAATTTGCGGAGCACCTTCTAAAACTTTAATTAAAATCAATATTATTGGATGAGCTATTATTGATGCTTTTGTCCTTTATATTAGTATTATTATAATAATTTCAAACCGTGCGATGCACTCCTGAGTAATATTCATCTTAACACCAACCCTCGAAATCTGCGATCTGTCTCCCTTTTCTATATCCCTCATCACCGCACTAATTACGGGCACTTTGAACCAATGTCCAGAATTCTTCGTCACTGCAACGCTGCTATGCTAGTCTTCGACTTTAACATTTCCAAATCCCATCTGAGAGATACCCTTTACTTTTTCCCATTTTGAGTCCGAATTCCTCATCCCTTTTAATTTTAAGTCTAATAAAATCAAAATTGTTAGTTCTTGTACATTAAAGAGCTTTTATGTGGGCCTTAGGGCCCACATGAATTAATGTTGAAAACTGATAACAAGAACAAGAACAAAAAAAAAAAATTAGTGTTAAGTTAAGTTAAGTTAAGTTAAGTTAAGTTAAGTTAAGTTAAGTTAAGTTAAGTTAAGTTAAGTTAAGTTAAGTTAAGTTAAGTTAAGTTAAGTTAAGTTAAGTTAAGTTAAGTTAAGTTAAGTTAAGTTAAGTTAAGTTAAGTTAAGTTAAGTTAAGTTAAGTTAAGTTAAGTTAAGTTAAGTTAAGTTAAGTTAAGTTAAGTTAAGTTAAGTTAAGTTAAGTTAAGTTAAGTTAAGTTAAGTTAAGTTAAGTTAAGTTAAGTTAAGTTAAGTTAAGTTAAGTTAAGTTAAGTTAAGTTAAGTTAAGTTAAGTTAAGTTAAGTTAAGTTAAGTTAAGTTAAGTTAAGTTAAGTTAAGTTAAGTTAAGTTAAGTTAAGTTAAGTTAAGTTAAGTTAAGTTAAGTTAAGTTAAGTTAAGTTAAGTTAAGTTAAGTTAAGTTAAGTTAAGTTAAGTTAAGTTAAGTTAAGTTAAGTTAAGTTAAGTTAAGTTAAGTTAAGTTAAGTTAAGTTAAGTTAAGTTAAGTTAAGTTAAGTTAAGTTAAGTTAAGTTAAGTTAAGTTAAGTTAAGTTAAGTTAAGTTAAGTTAAGTTAAGTTAAGTTAAGTTAAGTTAAGTTAAGTTAAGTTAAGTTAAGTTAAGTTAAGTTAAGTTAAGTTAAGTTAAGTTAAGTTAAGTTAAGTTAAGTTAAGTTAAGTTAAGTTAAGTTAAGTTAAGTTAAGTTAAGTTAAGTTAAGTTAAGTTAAGTTAAGTTAAGTTAAGTTAAGTTAAGTTAAGTTAAGTTAAGTTAAGTTAAGTTAAGTTAAGTTAAGTTAAGTTAAGTTAAGTTAAGTTAAGTTAAGTTAAGTTAAGTTAAGTTAAGTTAAGTTAAGTTAAGTTAAGTTAAGTTAAGTTAAGTTAAGTTAAGTTAAGTTAAGTTAAGTTAAGTTAAGTTAAGTTAAGTTAAGTTAAGTTAAGTTAAGTTAAGTTAAGTTAAGTTAAGTTAAGTTAAGTTAAGTTAAGTTAAGTTAAGTTAAGTTAAGTTAAGTTAAGTTAAGTTAAGTTAAGTTAAGTTAAGTTAAGTTAAGTTAAGTTAAGTTAAGTTAAGTTAAGTTAAGTTAAGTTAAGTTAAGTTAAGTTAAGTTAAGTTAAGTTAAGTTAAGTTAAGTTAAGTTAAGTTAAGTTAAGTTAAGTTAAGTTAAGTTAAGTTAAGTTAAGTTAAGTTAAGTTAAGTTAAGTTAAGTTAAGTTAAGTTAAGTTAAGTTAAGTTAAGTTAAGTTAAGTTAAGTTAAGTTAAGTTAAGTTAAGTTAAGTTAAGTTAAGTTAAGTTAAGTTAAGTTAAGTTAAGTTAAGTTAAGTTAAGTTAAGTTAAGTTAAGTTAAGTTAAGTTAAGTTAAGTTAAGTTAAGTTAAGTTAAGTTAAGTTAAGTTAAGTTAAGTTAAGTTAAGTTAAGTTAAGTTAAGTTAAGTTAAGTTAAGTTAAGTTAAGTTAAGTTAAGTTAAGTTAAGTTAAGTTAAGTTAAGTTAAGTTAAGTTAAGTTAAGTTAAGTTAAGTTAAGTTAAGTTAAGTTAAGTTAAGTTAAGTTAAGTTAAGTTAAGTTAAGTTAAGTTAAGTTAAGTTAAGTTAAGTTAAGTTAAGTTAAGTTAAGTTAAGTTAAGTTAAGTTAAGTTAAGTTAAGTTAAGTTAAGTTAAGTTAAGTTATGTTAAGTTATAGCTTGTATTAAGCTGAATAAATAAAATAAAAATAAATAATTTACTGTTTAAGACCAGAATAGAATGAACATAAAATTCTAATTTTGTTTCTTTTTAATTTTTGTATAAGTTTTTTTGCTACAATTTACTTTATTCATGCTCATGTTTTCTTCTATCATTTTTCTACATCCATATGATAATGAAACACATCAACTTTTCAAAGCTGAGTTAATGTTGTTTTTAATTTCAATAGCTTGATGTTTTTTAACTCTTGTTAAGTCTTCTTAAACTGATTGCGATAGTTTTATATTTGCTGTGTAATGTTTTCTATGTTTACCAGAGTTTTAGTAGAAACTTCTCATGGAAAAATACTGAACACTTTTTATATTGAATACATTTTTGTTTTTGATACGGTGGTTCGTTAAAATTGTATGATAACAATATTGTGAGTTTCGATGTTTTCTATGTTTTTTTTTATAATGTGTTTTTCAACATGTATTATGAGTTTTGAACACATTTTAAATACAAAAAATCAGTTTTTGAAGATTCAAGTGATAACATCCACTGGAATTACGGAGGGGGGGGGGGGGTTGTTGTTGTAGGTTTCATAATGCTGCCTCAAAAATTGTATTTACAAAAATTATAAATATCCCAAAATTTGGCTACTTAAAATTTCTATATAAAATTCTGAAACTTAAATAATACCTAATACAAATTTTATTATAACTTTTAAACTCTTTTCACTTTGCTAAAGTCCTAATTAAATCCATTTAATTTGTCTAAATTTCAAAATTTTAAGTTTGTTGATTTAAAATAAACTTACTAAAAGTTCCCTTCAGCTTGCTCTCCTCCCTGTGTATACAAATCTTCACATCAAGGCACGATTAATAATCCTGCTGACTAAGCCATATATACCTAAGGTATAGTAAATATTTGGCTGTCTGTCCATAACATGCCATCATCATATTGTTGCCCCAATGCTATTTGACGTTTTTGTCAAAGTCCATGAATCCCAAAGCCCTTTTTTGTTGTTGTCGTTGTCTAAGTATTTGTGCAGGGACGAAAGTAAAGTAGGTATAGGTATATCGTGCGTCGTTCGGTCGTATAGGGACTCGAAAACTTCCATTGCACATTTCAACTTTGTTTATAGACATGAGGGCGGGCAGCAGCAGAATGCATCAGTAGGTATGGGGTATTGCGAGTTGGTAAAGCTGGATCCCCAAAGTGTAGGTATGTGTGGTTTGTATATATGCACAGAACTAACATCCACAGGATTTATCCTTAATTAAAAGTGTGTCTCATACTATTTCCCTTTTGATTGTACAAGGATCCGTTAAAGTAGGTAGGGTAGTATATATACCTTTGGAATGCAGTATTCCCTAGACTGATGACGATACGATGATGACGATGACAGACAGGACAATTTATAGAAACAGACCGAGGGAAGGAGCTAAAGGAATGCTATTTCCGGAGTTTCCTCCTTTTTAGAGTGGTATTATAGTGAAGGTGGTGGACTTAACTATACCTACATATGGTTTAACTTGCTTTGAAGTTCATAAATAAATTACAAAAAAAAGACTGTTTATGTAACTGCGGATGACAGCTTGTAGCCATATTTACCATCCCCCTAACCCCCTTCCCCTTATACATAGATACTCAGAAAATCAATAACAACTTGTATCACAATATTAATATCCTGGGAAATCTCTATTCATAGTTATTCTTGTATACTGATGATGCACAATGCACACATCATCCACTTACCTTGTCCAGTTCGAGATCGCCAGGAATAAGAGTACCATCCTTGGAACAGAAACAATATGGCAATTCACATTGAGCTGGATCACACCTCTGGGCCAAGTCTATAGGGGCATCTGTTTTGGGTGCAACAGCTATGTCAATAGAAAGAAAAAAGAAGGCATATTTCAATAAAACTATTTGTTGAGTTAAAACAAAAATTCATAAAAGCATCATACACACATAAACATAGACAACAAAGACAGACTCAAATACGAACAAAAATTCTTAGTAAAAACTGTCAAGCATTTTTAGATGAAATTTGATGAAGTTTTGAATTTTCTGTCACACGAATGCCCTGGTCCTGAGTCCTGATGATGATGATGGCCCAAAAAGGATCCATGCAGAGAGAGATTCTTTGAAAATAAAACGTTTGTGTTTTGAAAACTTCCTGCAAATACCTACTTCTGTGTATATTTTTCTATCTGAAGTTAAAAGGAGTTTTTGAGTGGATGGCGGAAAGGAGGAGAATTGGGAGGATTTTGGTAAAGGAGTGAAGTGGGTGCAAGCAAATCTAAACCCCTTCTTAAGCAGATTGAAAAATAATAGACGCCTAGGGAATATACATACGTTCATAAATTTGTATGCGTGAACACGTACATATGTATATGTGTGTGTGTGTGTGTATTTTATCTGCGATTGTTTGGATTTCAAGATGAACAGAGGGCGCTGCGAGTAACAGGGGATAGCTATGAGCATTTTGAGTCGTTTTGTCTAAATTGATTGTCGGAAGCGATAAATGTTTAAACATCCATTTTCTGTCAAGTTGTTACTCAATATTTATCTTTCTCTCCTTACTTTTCTATCTTCTTTAGATTTTTTGTTTTTTTTTTTTGTTTTTATCTCCTTTGATTTGTTTTCTTCGCTTCTTTTTGTTTGTATTTGTGTTGAATTTCCATACGAGCATAACTGATGTGCGAATGCTGGTGGTTTTATGTCTTTCTTTCTTTTTATTATGAGGATGTGAAATAAAAATAAAAACATACAAAATTAAAGGATATACAGAAAACAGAATATAGAGAGTTGATGTTGTTTTATTTTGTTTTTGTTTTTGATTTTGGATTTTTTGGAAGGGTGTGATGTCTTGCAGAGAGAGTTATAGGATGTGTCATATCTTTTGAAATTATCTTGAAATTCAAAATGCAAAAAAGGATAACAACCTAGATATAACTACTTAGTCCCAATCCAGTTTTGTGTTTACATTTTTGTATTGGATTTGCTGCGAAGAGATTTTTTTTTTGAATTTGTTTTTTTTTTTCCTTGTTTTCTTTTTTGTTTCTATCAATAAATTTTTAAGAAGTATTTAATAAAAATTAGATATGTCTTTTTGTGTATTCTTATTGACAGAAGAAATGGTTTTTGAATTGCTATTTTTGACACTTATATGAGTTTAAATTTATTTATTTACTCAGCTTTTAAGAGACATCATACAGAATTTGGGCTAATGTGTCTTGTCTAGGTGTTGGAATGAGTAGTAGTTTTAGAAAAGGCGTTTTCCTTACTTAAATGATATAAACTTAAATAATCACATGTAGTGCCCGTGGCGTGGTGGTTAGTGTATAGGGCTATTTAGACCATAATGGGCGCGCTGCCGGAGACGCGCCTAAAAGTCCTAGCTGTGAATGTAAATTCACTGATTAGGATTGAACGAAGAGCCAATATGTTCCAATTGTTGAAAGACTACAGTCCCGATGTGTTTATGGCTAGCGAAACTAAGCTAAACCACAAACACAAATTGACTCATAAAAATTACAATATCGTAAGAAGAGACCGGCCCGACTCCACTCAAGGGGGTGGTGTCGCTCTCTTTATACGAAAAGACATTAATTATAAAGTCATATACAACAATGAATTGCGAAAGCTCAAGACGCTAGAAGTTTGCGATGTATGCATCTCTCTCACTCAAGGGAAGCGGATGTATATGATTGCGGCTTATGCGGCTGGAGCTCCGCAGGTTACTTACTTTGCTTCAGAACTCGAGATTCTTTTTAGGGAACTGAAACTGAGCTTGGAAGAAAACTATTTCATCTTGGCCGGTGATTTGAACGCAAAATATGAAGATTGGAGAAATCAACATAGTAATCCCAGAGGTAACCATCTTTTTAATTTGATGAATCTTTACAGCGTTGAATATGGCGTCGACCTGCTGGCTACTGAAAAGCCATCGTATCCAAGAAGCGACTTCTTTCTGGATCTTTTGCTGTACGACACAAGACTGACAGTTACAGACAAAGTGGGTAACCACCCTCGAAACTGCTTACAGACAATCGAGTAGGACAGTGATCACTGCGGACTGGCTGCTGTAATGCAGATTCCGAACGAACGCGTGGAGTTGGAGGAATACGTTGCAACGCATTCTTACAATTACAGTAAGATGCGCTGGCCTTGTTTCACCAACGCCCTAGCGAGAGAATTTCGTTCGAGTGACATAGCCCCACCAAACAACAGATACCTGACAAATACAGAAATTGACCAACATTTACAACAGATCGACAAAACAATAAAACGAACGATGGAACGGACAATACCAAAGTACAAAGAACGGGACCAAATGGACGCTTACAGAAACGCGACTATTGACGCACTATGTAAGCACAAGAGTGGCTTACTGACAAGGCTCAAAAACTTGTACAGACGACTTAAAGACCCACACGACTTGGAGGTTAGGCCACTGAAGTCGTCAATAAAAAAGTCAATCAGTTGATTAAGGAGAACTACAGGTTATCAATTAACAAGTACTGGGACCGTAAGATCCGGTCAGTTAATTCCAGTGAACCTAAAATGTTCCCTAAAATCAACAAGATATTCAGCAAAAAGAACGATAATGACCTTCCGTGTCTGAAACTCCAAAGAACTGAAGAGAACATAGACGTACTCAGTACAGCGCAAATATTTAGATCCAGAAAAAGCCATCTTTGACGATGACTTTTTTATAATTGAAGATCCGAAGGAAAAAGTAGAGGCGGTGGGAGCTGCTTTCCAGCAAGTGTACAAGGTGAATGTTAGCATTCGTCCCAACCACGACCTGGAAAACAGATCCCTACTTAATCACTTTTACCTTCGAAATGATATAACACATTGGCGAACTGAGAACCGCGGTTTTATGCGGTTCGATGACGATTCCTTGGCAAATGCCATAACCGCCGAGCAAACGGGACCAAGTCCCTTGTTAGTGACGAAGGTTGAGCTTCAGCTCATCTTCAACTCAATAAAAAATAAAAAGTCAGCAGGTGTCGATGGTATATCCAACGTTGTACTAAGACATTTACCGATGGAGGCAATTGACATTTACACCACACTCTTCAATAATGCACGGAATAATGCATATTATCCAATGCATTGGAAGACCGCTGTGTTTCATCCTCTCCCAAAAAAGGGAAAGCACAACTCCAACCCGTCAATTCTTCGGTCGATAAGTCTTCTTCCGAGCATCAGCAAAGTTTTCGAAAAGATCATCAATAGGGCTCTGACTAAGTGGGCTGCGGACAACAAAATAATTCCGGATAAACAGTTCGGGTTCAAGGCGGGTCATGACACAATTCATGCTGCGTCTTAACTCGTTTCTGATATCCAATGGACAGGTGCTATTCTGGTTGATTTGGAAAAGGCCTTTGACACCGTATGGTTAGAGGGTCTTTACTTAAAACTGAGCAGGCTTGGCATAAGCAAGCCATTGTTGTATATACTTTATGATATGCTTAACGGTAGAAAGTTTGTTGTCAAAAGTGGCAATGTAACTTCTACCACAACATTCTTAATAAAAATGGTCTTCAACAGGGAGCGGTGAATTCGCCGATTCTCTTCAGCATTTACACCAGCGATCTGATAGGTAGTTTTACAAAGGAAATTGCGTACGTCGACAATCTTATTGCGTACAGAACGGCCCGATAGGTTGAGGTTATTAGAATTCTCTTGCAGCGTGATTTCGACAAGATTCAGCGATATTGCGACGACTGGAAACTGAAAATAAATGTCCAGAAGTCGGAGACAATTCTGTTCCGGACGCCGCCGTTGGCTGGGGCCACGAGGGATACGTGCAAGAATTGGCGCAAGATGGTTACCGTTGATCTTCAGGGGCAGCCATTAGCGAGCAAAAGTGTAGTGAAGTACCTCGGTATCTGGTTAGATCAGTATTTATATTTCGACAGACATATAAATGCTGCTCTGACCAGGGCCAGAGGAGCCTTCGCTCTGACGAAACGGATGTTTTTTAGCAGTCGGCTTGAACCCAGAGTGAAGGTAATTTGCTACATGGCCCTCATACGGCCGATGATCGTTTATGGTTGTCCTGTGTGGTTCAACGTTGCCCCTTCCTAGATGGAGAAGTTTCGGGTGTTCGAGCGGCAGTGATTACGACGCTGTACTGGCTTATACAGAACAGCCGAATCTTCTTACGTGCACTACTATTCCAACGAGGTCCTATACAACGGGGCTCGAATCAACAGAATTGACAATTTCGTGGTAAAACTCGTCCGAGGTCACATTGCAAGAGCTATGCCTTCGACCAACAATTTAATTTTCGGGGCGTTCTATCCGAACGACGAATATTTTGAGAGTGCACGCTTGAGCGGCTTCATTCCACCAGAGGCATTCCTCTTTTTAGACAGATGCGGTCTGATACAGGATAGATTGGCAGTTCCGCTAATCTACCACGTCAGACGAGGAACCGTGGATAGGCGACTCCTGTACAATCGGGACGTCATGGCACAAGGCGGAGCAGAGCTCCTTCGGTTCAGTAGGGCTATGTCCGAACGGGACCGAACTGATAGGGTGAAGCAGGAGAACCAGTTTTTGTGGCTTCAATCGGCACTTGATATTGGGTAGTCGGGATGGGGTTTAAAGCCTTGGCCGGCTTACATAAATGTTTTATAGTTTAAGGGTTTAGTTTTAAGTAGAATAGGCATGGTGGAACAAACAAAAACAAAAAAGAAAAATGCAAAAAATACAAAAAAAAAAAATTTTAAAAAACATGGAATAATAAAAAAAAAAAAAAAAAGAAAGAAAACAATATATGAAAAACAAAAAACCTTAGATAGTTAGATTTGCTGCTGTGGTTGTTCTAGTTTTAAGTAGTTTATAGGTAGAATATGTAGGTAGTTTTAGTTAGTTAATTTAAAAAAAAAAAAAAGTTTTCACGGGTACTGCCTCTTGCAAGGAATTGACAAATCCTCCAAGAGTAATTCTTGTCATGAAAAGTGCTTTGTCAAATAAGCCGTTCGAATTCTTCTTAAAACTGTAGGTCCCCTCCATCCCTGACAACTTTACTCGCACACAGGAATGGTTGAGAGTTGTAAGTCACTAGGCTCTAGTTCTCAATGGACTGTTGCGCCAGCTAATTTATTTATTTTTTAATCACATTAAAATGTTGGCAAAAGGAATGTTTTGGTTCCTTTAACAAATGTTATGGCTGTTTTATTTGCTTCAAAATTAAATAAAATTCAATTTTTCACAAGATCATGACGTTATTTACATTGAGCGTATTAAAGGTGACTAAAGGGCACTAATTTTACGTTTCTTACAAAATGATCAATTATATGTATAATAATTTTTTAAACTATTTTTTAAAATTTGAATTTTAACATTTTGAAAGATTTGCCTTAGGGTACCTAACCTACATTTATATTGCAACTACAATAGGGAAAGATCTCATTTCAAGTACGGTAAATGTTCATATCTTCTAATTCATCATGTCCTGTTAAGGTAAGTAATAAAGCATCATAATGTACTACTAAAAACCCTTTTTGTAATTTTTTTATTTAAGGGTAAAATGCTTTCGTGTAAGGGAAATTCGGAACTACATAATTTTAGAGACCAAAAACAAAATAATACATTTTTCCAATAAGGAACATGTCTTCTCTGTGTTTTGTACGGTCTAGTTTTTCTGCTCAATGAGTTATAAAATTAAAAATTCACATAGTTTTTTTTTCTACTTCTACATACATATTTGTATACATAGTTATGCTTGTAGTTTCCATGCGGTGTCAAAATGTCATAGTATACATTCTAAGGACACTTTTAGATTGTTAGAAACCTAATGGAATTTTCTAATTTATATTTCCAAATAAAATTTTAACAAAAATAAACAAAATAAACTTGACTAGGTATAATACCTTCTATAAAAACTATTAACGGTTGAAATGGGTATAACCATACTTCCTATATAGATACAACTCTGAACCCATTGATCTTATATATATATGAAAATAGATGTTTACGTTTAGGTGAAGGAACATCCCACCAAGTTGAGTGATTGAGATTAAAATGGTTTACTTTTCAGCTGGAAATATTTATAGAAATACACTCTTAAGGTCTTTCGAACTAAATTTCAATCTCATACTCATTCTCAGTCTTATTTTATATTCTTATCTGATGATGGGTGGTTTTTAAAAGAGGGACAGTGGCACCCAAAAACATATTATGTAGAAAAAGGTCACTCTTTTAATTATAACCTCGTTCCTTGTATGTAAAAACGAGATATTGGCTTAGGCAATCAACAAATATTAAATATTAATTTGTATCATTAAATCGAGTTAATATGATAAAAATACAGAAAGATCCCGAACTTACAACTTACTTGCAATTGATAAACATAGAACTCGCCATCAGCTGAGGTGGCTTGAGGCATAGTGTATAGTCTGCGTAAGCTACTGGTCAAGGTTCGAATCTTAGTGATAGTAGACAAGTTTTTCAATTACTATGAATGAACCAAAGACTAATTACCACAAATGAAGGAATCTGATGATCGGTTGGCACCCGTGAAACATATGTAATTTCAGACTTGTGGTAGCAATTTCAAGTTGTTGTTGTATTATTCAAACCCTACTAATGTTCTTGAAATGAGCCCGGCCATTGATCATATGTTAAACTCAATAGTTTGAACATTTGATGACAATTTCTTAAGAACTATATTGAGTATACATTTAGAAGTGTGTAAGACATTTAGTGAATTAAACATCAAAATCCATATAATAAGAGAATTTAATGTTGTTTAAATGAATTTGGAGAATTTAATTAGATTTTGAATACTAAACATTAGTTTTTGGGGCTGTTAAGGTTAACTTGAAGCTTGAAATTAAATTTAAAAACAGCAAACAGGCTGTATTAAAAACTAAAAAAATGGAATTCTCGATTTATTATTTTCTTTTGACGCCATTAGTACTCTTGTTCTAGAATCTAGATCAGGAATTACTAATATTGATAATTATTACCCCCATTGGACATTTTTCTTGGCTTAAGTAATCACCTTACTAAACACAGTAATTCCTTTGATTGTTTATATAATTTTAATTTTAGAACAGCTAATTTCCAGTTGTTGTCTGAAGATTTAACCATTTCTGTAATTGCTGATACATTAGCATTTTTCAATATTGACGAAGCAGTTTCAAATTTTTATAAAATCCTTAATTATTGTTTTGAAAAAAAAAATTACCTTTCAAGAAATCAAGAAATACAAACTTTAGCCACCCTTGGAACACAAAAGAATTGCGTTTGCTGCGTAACAAAAGAAATAAGGCATGAAAAACTTTTCTCAAAACTCTGTCTCCAATAAACTTTTCTTTTTATGTTGAACTCTTTAACGAATTTAATTCTCTTTCTAATTTTGTATATGTTAGTTATGTTACTGATATGGGCACCTCTTTAATAGAAAATCCTAAAAATTTTGGAAACTTGTAAACTTAAAGAAAAAATCAGATGGCTTTCCAGTTAACTACACTTACAAGAACCTTTCATTAAATAAAACTGTTGATATCTGTAACGCTTTCGCAACAAATTTCCGTGAGTCATTTGTTAATAGCCCTGAAAAAGTTAATGAAGTATATTTTCATAATTTTCACTCCCTGTGCTACAGAGTACAGGCCTTGATCTTTTATCCGCGTTGAATGATGACTGTTCAGCCGGTCCCGATGGTATTCCCCTGATAGTATTAAAAAAGTGTAGTAATGCTTTAGTGGAACCCCTTACGTTCTTATTCAAACTTTCTCTAAAAACAGACAAATTTCCCAGTATAGGTATGGAAGAAGTCACCAATTTTCAAGAAAGGTAACAAGGCGGATATATCAAACTACAGGCCCATTGCAAAGCTTTCTTGCATTCCTTAATTGTTTGAACAAGTTGTTTGTGAAAGTGTAGCATTTTTTAGTAAGAATCTCATTTGCGAACAGCAACATGGTTTTGTGAAAAAAAGATCAACCGTTACAAATCTCCTCACATTCTCAAATATATGTTCAAACGCTTTAGAACAAGGTTATGAAGTTGACTGCGTATACACTGACTTTTCTAAAGCTTTTGACCAACTTAGACACGGAATCATCATTATTTAAACTTAAAGCTCTTGGTTTTCCACCATTTTTCTCAGCTTGGATCAAATCATACCTTGAAAACAGATCCTATGAGGTAAAATTTAGAAATTGTCATTCAGAACCTTTTGTTGCTCAATCTGGTGTTCCCCAGGGAAGCCCTTTTCTGTTCATTCTGTCTATTAACGACTTATCGTCATGTCTACGCTCAAGTGAAGTTCTCATTTTTGCTGATGACATGAAAATTTTTAAAAAAACAAAGTCCACCCATAATCGTATCCTTTTACAAACCGACATTGATAATTTCACATTTTGGTGTGGGAAAAATAGCCTTGCCCTTAACCATTTAAAATGCCAGACGATCATTTTTACTAAGAAAAATATCGGTAGTGTATTTGATTATTGTAAATATATCACAGCAAAAACTCTGTTGCGTCTCCAAATTTAAAGTTTAAGGTGTTTATTTCTGTTCCAACTTAGTATTAACACATCACATTAATTTTACTGTCAATAAGGCAAGTTCTATGCGCGGTTTTATAAAACGCTGGGCAGAGGAGTTCAATGATCCCTATGTTACTCTTTCTTTGTACAATTGTCATGTTCGTCCTCATTTTGAATATGCAGGTATTATGAAATTCAAAGAAAACGTACCGTAACGGGTCTTCCTTGGGATGATCCTTATGATCTGCCTCCTTATGAACATCGTATTCAGCTTCTTCAAATGCAACCTCTCTATCAAAGGCGTGTTAAGAATGAAGCTTTAAGTTGTTCTATCATAGTTCTTATTAAATTTTAAATATGTTTTGTATTTTGTGCGTGTGTTAGACTATAATTGAATTATTTTCTGACTAACAACTACCACTTATGATGAGCCTCCGATCGTAGTTTGAAGCTTGATATAAGCTAACTACTTTCTGAAAATTCTGAAATGTAAAAAAAAATAAAAAAAACCTCTCGTTTCAACAAAAATAAAACTTAAAAAAAAGTACGAATACGCCCAAGTGAACAAAAAACAATTTTTATTTTAATTTTTGTTTTTTGAAAAAATATAACTATGTGCACAATGAAAATAAGTAAGTCAAAACAGAGTTTGTAAAAGAAAGACTACTGCATATGTTATCTTCCTGTGTCAAAAATTGCGATATTCTATTGAAGAAAGTTCAAATCTTTAATCGCAAACTCAAAAAGTTCGCATAGGAAAAATCTAACTATTTAAGTATACCAAAACGACTTAGGATGCATTGATTGGTACAAGGTTTCCCTAGAAGTATAAAGCTGCCACTGTTTGAAACTGAATTACATATTTGATGAGTAAGATATAAAACCCTGTTACTTGAAAGGAGATACTTTGTTAACTTTGTTCCTATATCCCCTTCTATAGTCACAAGAGTGCATTGGAGGTCCAAAAAGGCTTTTTAGCTTTAGATTTTATAAAATATTATATAATAAAATGTATCCATTCCATGCTTGACAGTTTTATAAAGATATACATATAAGGGCTCGTACGGCTATAACAACGTACCTCTCCATCAACCTTTTTGTGAAGAGAAGCCCACTACCCTATAGCTTGGTTACTTGCAAAATTTCGATAAGATACTTACTAGTTGGCAGTGGTCCGCAAGTTGCTTCATCCTTGAAATTACAAAATTTGTTTATATCATCAAAGTATAATCCTGACGGGCATCGGTTCAAGTATGGAAAACCATCTACACACTATACAAAAAGAAATAATAAGAGGATACCATATAAAATAAATATACAAACTAGAAGTACATAAATAAATGGATTAAGTTTATACAGCAAAAAATAGTTTGAGGTATAAAAGAAATTTATTTATTTTAGAGAATAAATTAAATTACCATAAGATACGAAAAAATACTGATACGAGACAAGAAAATGAATTTGTGGTATTATGTGCATATAATTTCTTTATAAAAGAATTGTTTTTTTTGAATTTAGTTTAAGAAGCAAATAATTAATAATTTTTGTTTTGTTAATAACTGGACTTAAATAAAATAGGATCAGTTTTTAAATAGTGTAGCATTTACAAACCTGATAGAATCTACGGCATGAAGCAGGATCTGCGAAATTTCCGTTTCCAGTTTGTTGTGGGCAGGTAAATTCGTCTTTTTCTTTTGCTTGTGCTGAAAGATAAACATATTTTTGAAAATATTAATTTAATAATTTTTAAGAGGATTTATAGTGAGAGTTATGTATATTTCACATTTTAAAAATTAATTAGAATTGTAAAAACTCTTGTTTGTTTAAGCCAATTACACTACCACTCTACCTACTTTTAGGCATTCTAGTTAAAAATTTAAATACATTTTCATTACGTTTAATTGAACGTTTGAGTTAATTTATTGAAGATTTTATTATTATTAAATGATTACAGATTGTTGAAAATTGATAAAAAGTTAGTTAGTAAAAGTTATTAATTTATGAAAGTATTTTTTTTCTAAGTTATTATGATATAAAAACATTACAAATATTGAATAGGTGGATTTAATTTATTTTAACTAGATTAAAACCAATTTCAACTTTAATTGAAAAAAAACCTGTTTGTATATGTATATTCAGTAACGATTAAAAGTTATTTTTTCTTCAATCACTCAATTGATATTAATTGACAAAACAATAAATAAAAAAAGTACCTATGCTATAACTATCGATTACTGAAAAACCACAAATAAACATAAAAGTCATTGAGGCAAGTCAATGAATCAAAATGTTTAATGAACTGTTATTCAAAATTATGTTTATATTTTTATTAAAGTTTTGTATATTTTACATAAATGGCATACTCAAGTGGGTATCTGGTTTTGTGTAATGCAAAAGCAAATGAGGTTTTGATTTTCCATTGAAATACGGTTTTGAGTTGAAAATTTTCTGTATAGAGGTGATGATATTTACAAATACACATACCTTCACAATTAAATGATTTTAAGGAGCAAATCGAAGGATATGGCGCCTGGAAGCCAAAAATGTTATCAGTTTAAAACGTTTATTTACATTAGGAAGTGTAGTTTTTGATCAGAAGTTTAAGACAAGATCCTTTATAAAAACAAAAAGAGCTGGGATTCGACCCACACTGATAGCTTTCCATCCCGTCTGTCGATTTGTCTTGCTTAATAGTTTGTAGGTTTTCGTGTTTTGTTAAACAAAATTGTCAGTGGAATTATTCTTAAAAAATTAAAAATTACTAACAATATTTTGCATATAATGAAATAGTTTGATTTCGAGATCTATTGTTGTTAGCGAGATTTTTAGTCGAAAACCAATTTTTACCAATTTTAGTAGCATTTCTTAAAGTTTTTTATTTCTTATAATGGGTGATTTTTTTGAGGTTAGGATTTTCATGCATTAGTATTTGAGAGATCACGCGGGATTTCAGACATGGTGTCAAAGAGAAAGATGCTCAGTATGCTTTGACATTTCATCATGAATAGACTTACTAACGAGCAACGCTTGCAAATCATTGAATTTTATTACCAAAATCAGTGTTCGGTTCGAAATGTGTTTCGCGCTTTACGTCCGATTTATGGTCTACATAATCGACCAAGTGAGCAAACAATTAATGCGATTGTGACCAAGTTTCGCACTCAGTTTACTTTATTGGACATTAAACCAACCACACGAATGCGTACAGTGCGTACAGAAGAGAATATTGCGTCTGTTTCTGAGAGTGTTGCTGAAGACCGTGAAATGTCGATTCGTCGCCGTTCGCAGCAATTGGGTTTGTGATATTCGACCACATGGAAGATTTTACGCAAAGATCTTAGTGTAAAACCGTATAAAATACAGCTCGTGCAAGAACTGAAGCCGAACGATCTGCCACAACGTCGAATTTTCAGTGAATGGGCCCTAGAAAAGTTGGCAGAAAATCCGCTTTTTTATCGACAAATTTTGTTCAGCGATGAGGCTCATTTCTGGTTGAATGGCTACGTAAATAAGCAAAATTGCCGCATTTGGAGTGAAGAGCAACCAGAAGCCGTTCAAGAACTGCCCATGCATCCCGAAAAATGCACTGTTTGGTGTGGTTTGTACGCTAGTGGAATCATTGGACCGTATTTTTTCAAAGATGCTGTTGGACGCAACGTTACGGTGAATAGCGATCGCTATCGTTCAATGCTAACAAACTTTTTGTTGCCAAAAATGGAAGAACTGAACTTGGTTTACATGTGGTTTCAACAAGATGGCGCTACATGCCACACAGCTCGCGATTCTATGGCCATTTTGAGGGAAAACTTCGGAGAACAATTCATCTCAAGGAATGGACCGGTAAGTTAGCCACCAAGATCATGCGATTTGACGCCTTTAGACTATTTTTTGTGGGGCTACGTCAAGTCTAAAGTCTACACAAATAAGCCAGCAACTATTCCAGCTTTGGAAGACAACATTTCCGAAGAAATTCGGGCTATTCCGGCCGAAATGCTCGAAAAAGTTACCCAAAATTGGACTTTCCGAATGGACCAACTAAGACGCAGCCGCGGTCAACATTTAAATGAAATTATCTTCAAAAAGTAAATGTCATGGACCAATCTAACGTTTCAAATAAATAATCGATGAGATTTTGCAAATTTTATGCGTTTTTTTTTTTAAAAGTTCTCAAGCTCTAAAATTGAATGAATGAAATTAGTTTGAAGTCAATGTCCTCTATTAATCACGAGATATCGAGAACCACACATCAATTTTTACCAAATTTGCGTACTATTTTTTGTAGATTTTATTTTTTATAAAAAACGGACTTTGGATTTTTATAAAAAAATGTACTGAATGTCCAAAACAATATTTTCTGTGAGATAAAATAAGTTTGAAGCCACATAGCCAAAATGTTTGAAAAGATATTTAAGTCGAATATCAATTTTTACCAACTTTTGTTTTTTTTAGGTTTTTATTTTTTTTAACTGTCAATTCGATTTTTCTCAAAATGTTGAAAACAATATTTCTTATAGGACAAAATTATTTTGGAGCTAATATTTTTAATTTTTGAAAAGATATTTGAGTCGAAAATCAATTTTTACCAACTTTTGTTAATTTTTTTTTAGGTTTTAATTTTTTGTACAAAAGCCGTCAATTCGATTTTTTTCAAAATTTTACTGAATGTTGACAACTATATTTTTTGAAAGATTAAAGTAGTTTTAAACCAATATCTCCAAGTTTTGAAAAGATACTTGAGTCGAAAATCAATTTTGACCACCTTTTATAATTTTATTTAGGTTTTTATTTTTTGTAAGAAAACTGTCAATTCGATTTTTCTCAAAATTTTTCCTAATATTGAAAACAATATTTCTTATAAGTTAAAATTAATAAGAAGTCATTATCCTAAAGTTTTGAAAAGGTATTTGAGTCGAAAAACAATTTTTACCTACTTTTATTAATTTTTTTTTGTTTTTTATTTTTTTTTTAAACTGTCAATTCTTGAAAACTTTTCTCAACATTTTTCAGAATGTTGAAAACAATATTTTTTATAAGATAAAAAAAGTTTGAAGCCTAAATCTTAAGTTTTTGAAAAGAAGTTTGAGTCGAAATTCAATTTTTACGAACTATGAGTAATGTTTTTTTTAGGATTTTATTTTTTATAAAAAAAACTGTCAATTAAATTTTTCTCAAAATTTTATCAGATGTCAAAAACATGATTCTTCTTTGCACAAAATTGGTTTGGAGATGAAGTCACATTTTAGTCGTAAAATTTTCGAGGTAACAAATTTTTTTTTTGAGTTTTTTTGATTAAAAAAAACCGTTAATTGGATTTTTTTTCCAAAATTGCATTTTGTATCACGTTACAATATATAATATAAAATTTAATTTAAGTCTCTAGCGTTATTGGTTCGTCAGATATTTAGGGTTAACCAAAATGTTCACCTTTTTTTAAATTGTTATGGTAAAAAAACCACCCACTAAATTTGTTTGAAATTCTTTTCTGCATCTTTCTGCATTATTATCTGTATAACAAAATTTATTTGAAGTCGATATCTCTACTGGTTCTTAAGCTATGGACGACGAACGCAAGGACGTACGAACGTACGTACACACGCACGCACAGACATCTCTCTACAAATCTTTTATTTCGACCTTAAAATCTTTTATTTCGACCTTAAAACGTCGAAAAATGTCAACATTTTCAATTCAACAAATCGGACCGATTACAATATGTAACTTTATATGGGAAGTTAAGAAAGAGTATCGGAGACAAAACTGAACCCTGTGGCACACCAGTGTATATTTTGTGGATATTAGACTCGTTTGTGTTAGGGATCATTTGTACAAATGCTGTTTTCCACCTATTCGGAAAAAGAAAAGTAGAGTAGGAAAGATGGAAAAGCTTTCGCAGTTTTCAAGCGTTGAAGCGTCCCATAAAATTTGTCACGCTTTCTAGTACACTAGGAGCCATTTCACTCATTCGCAACATAAAATAAACATCAAATTGTGCTGCAATCAAATTGGTTTTATCGATCGAACTTGAAAAATAAGTATCATTTAAAACAAGAGTAAGAATTGGTGATGACGTAGGGTTAAGTATGTTTTCCACAGATGTTTAATACCTTTTTGAGACTTTAGTATGTTTTGCCGTAATTTTTTGTCATATCAAAATTAAATACGTCGAATATGACCGTTACAGATTTTTCTAGCTTGTTTAGGCTTATACCGGTTTTTGCTCAGTAGGGTTAGCTTTGTAACATAGCAAACTTACATATTTGATATTGATAACCTATCTATAGTTGCAATCAAACCATGTATTAAAATTTTGTTTGAAAAATATTAGAATATTTTGGGTATCAGTTAAAAGCAAAAAGGAATACTACCATTGTCAACTTAAATAATAAAAATTTCTCAAATCTTCTCAAGTGAATTAAAACCCATTATCAAAGAAAAATTATAATTATTCTCATACTCTCAAAGTTGTCTTGGCTAATAAAGAACTTCGATAAAATGTGAAATATTTTCGATTTTGTTTCAGTATTTTTATTAAATAAATTATTTTAATTAGTTTACGGCCCATGAAACAGCTAAGCGTAATTAATCCACCACTGAAACAAATCATCCATAGAATTCTCAACAAAATCATTCTACTAAAACACCATCTATATAATACAAATGAATGAAGAATGCATGAAAAACCTTCTTCATTACATTTCACCCCACACCCCCAAAAAACTAAATAAATGCTCATATAAAGGTCCTATTACGATATAAATTCTATTGTTGTATAAACATAATATTTTGAAAAACAAAGAGAGTAACCAAAAAACTGGAAAGAGTGCGAGTACTGATAGGAAGAAAAACTTATTTTCAAAACCAACAAAATAAACAAAATATACAATTTTCTAACTTATTCATGCAATTCACCTATAACCTACTATTTCATAAATTTCATATTTAAGTTAAGTAAAAAAGTGAATAAAACAAAGTTTAATTCAATATACCGACAGAAAAAAGGGGGAAAACTTTCTAAAGGCCAATACAATATCTAACGACATCGACTCCACATCGACATCAACATGGAAAAGTAATAATTTTCTGAGTATGAAAATAAACAAGGTAATGACTAGAGCAGGTGTTTCTAGGTGTTTTTTTTATTTTTGAATACACTCTTGAAGTTCTGGACGTTTTGAAAAAAAATGAAAAAAAAAATACTTATAAAAGATGTTTTTCACTTGAAACTAGAAGAAGAAAGAACTGATTTGGATGAGTTTGTAATTTTTATTTTCAAAAAAAAAAATATAATAAAAAGTTATTTGTGGAAAAAGTTTTCAATTCAAACATTCTGCATGTTGCTGCACCTATATGTATTTTTAAAGGATTCAAATCCTCAGGGGAAAAGGAGAAGAAAAGTTTTGTTATTATTTTGTTTACTGCTCAAAAAGATGCATTCTCTATCTGTGTGAGAATGCATCTTTTTGATACTATATTGTAAGTATCTATATATCTAAAAAGCGTGAATAAGTTTGCTATATTTCACTTGTTTCAAATTATTGCTAATTTGATTGTCAGCAGGTACTGCCAAAATAAGTTATAAGAAATTTAGGAGCAACTTTTTTAAAGTAATACACTTTACAGTCCTCAGGATTAAAAAAACCACTAGATGTGTGGAACGTCAAAATAGCAAGAAATACAAAAAAAATTCAAAACTCTTATGATGCAGAAATAATTTCCAGATTTTGAGTTTATCAAAAGAATACATTTTACCGTATAATTAGATTTCGTATAGTGCCATAATAGACTTGAGGAACCTTTTCTGCAACTTTTGGAAGTTAAGGGTATTCATTTCATGCCTTAAAATCAAGATTTGTGAATAAGGATGGTAGGATTTTGTTCTTATCAAGATAAATATAAGCTACGACTCTCAAAACTTCTGTGAATTGAAACCTTGTTTTAACTAATAATTACCATCCAAATTCTATGAAATATTGTAGAACTTGTTGAATAAGATTGATCTTAACATATGTCTTTCTTTTTTAAACATTCTCGTGATAGTTCTTTATTTAAGAATTCAATTTTATCTTCATTAACGCAGAAATTGGACATTTTGCTTCCTTTTCTTCGCATTTAAATGGACTTGCAGAATATTCGTATAGAAACAAAAATAAAAAAGAGGCTGGGATGCGACCCACACTGATAACTTCCAATCCCGTCTGTCGATTTGTCTTGCTTAAAAGCTTGTGTATATGTATCAATTTTTACTAAATTTGCATATTATTTTTTTTAGATTTTATTTCATTGAATATCAAAAATAATATTTTCTGTGAAATAAAATAAGTTTGAAGCCAATATTTTTAAATTTTGAAAAGCTATTTGATTCGAAAGTAAATTTTTACCAAGTTTTAGTATTGTTTTTTTTTAGGTTTTTAATTTATGTATTGTAAAAAAAAAACTGTCAATTCGATTTTTTTAAAAATTTTACTGAATGTTCACAACAATATTTTTTGAAAGATAAAAGTAGTTTAAAGCCAATATCTCAAAGTTTTGAAAATATATTTGTGTCGAAAGTCAATTTTTACCAAGTTTTATTACTTTTTTTTAAGGTTTTTATTTTTTTTTTAAAAAACTGTCAATATTTTTCTCAAAATTTTTCCGAATTTGGAAAATAATATTTCTTATTAGATAAAATAAGTTTAAAGCCATAATCTTAAGTTTTTGAAAAGATATTTGAGTCGAAATTCAATTTTTACCAACTTTGAGTAATGTTTTTTTTTAGGTTTTTATTTTTTATAAAAAAAACTGTCAATTAGATTGTTCTCAACATTTTATCAGATGACAAAAACATTATTCTTCGTCGCACAAATTTTTTTTGGAGATGAAATCATATTTTAGTCGTAAAATTTTCGAGGTGACAATTTTTTTCAGTTTTTTTGATTTATAAAATAAACCGTTAATTGGATTTTTTTTCCAAAAATATAATTTTGTATGACGTTACAATATATAATATAAAATTTAATTCAAGTCTCTAACGTTATTGGTTCATGAGATATTTAGGTTTAACAACAATTTTCACCTTTTTTTTAAACTGACATAGCAAAAAAACCACCCACGATATTTTCTTGGAACCCTCTCTGCATCTTTCTGCGTTATTATCTGTATAACAAAATTTATTTGAAGTCGATATCTCTTCTGGTTCTTGAGCTATGGACGACGAAAAAAACGTCGCGAACGTACAGACATCTTTCTAAAAATCTTTTATTTCGACTCTAGGGACCTTGAAACGTCGAGAAATGTCAAAATTTTCAATTTGACAAATCGGAACCATTACAATAACTTCCTATGGGAAGTTAAAAAACAATTTACAATTCCTAATCTTCTGTCTGTGTTCTCAAAAAAGCTGAACAAGCAAGATGACAAGATGCCATAATACTGTATTTCCAAATTGTGTTTTAAAAAAATTACTGTATCCTCAAATTAATGTGAAACATTTCACTATAGTTATATTTTTTAACTATCTGCAAGTTGCAAAAACATAATCGAAAATAAATAAAACAACAACTTTTTGAGAATACAAATAATTCAAATTATTTAAAAAATAGTGATACTTGTTATTTTCTTGAGTTTTTTTTTGACAAGGTTATGCTTACTGAAAAATTGTTATGATACCCAACTCTCAAAAGTATTCAGTAATAGACTAAAAACAATCGTTTTGATAATGTTTTGAAAAAGTCTGAATTTTTGTACATTTTGAAAATGAGGCTTTTGTCTAACATACAGTATTTTCTTTATACAAAATTTTCACATACAGTATCAACAAAAAGTTTCTACTAATATTTTTTAATTTGTATGTTAATACTATTGATAAAATTGTTTCAATTGTCCCACAAAACCAAATAATTGAAATAAATAAAATATTCCACATCTTTTCAACAAAACTACAACTCAAACGAAAAAACATCCTTCTTGAAATATTGCCAAATGAATCAGATGTGACCTACTTTTCCGCAATTTCAAAACTACTAACCAAACCATCTTCAACTACCTAACAAGCATTAAAAAAATGGTCCTCAGGTGTATAATAGGCTGTGGGTCCTCACTCGCCTCCTACACCCAAATTCAAGACTCTGTTTGGTGAAAACTCTTTTAACATCTAATATATCATTTTTATGCGTACAAGCACCAGAACTAACGTTTTTAATCTTTAAGGTCCTCATATGTATGTGGTAACGACTGACGGGGGGGGGCTAGGAGCGGTGTGTTCTGGGCTATATGTATATTCCAATGTTGATTTTAAAAAATGCAGAGGAAAACTCGCCCCATTCAAGACCAAAAGAAAAATATACTGTATGTAGAAATTGGTCAACTCTTGCTCTAGGTCTAAAGTCCAGATGCTGGTGAAGCGAAAATAAATGCAAAACCATATGCATCCTGGACAGTTCTTTCATTTTAGTCGTCTCATAGTCATTCCTAACCTAACCTAGCTTATACCTGTATCCATGCATTTGCCAAGAGGGCAACTAGAAAGAAGTCCTCTTTCATGTGTGTCGTCCGCACTTCAGAGGTGGGAATAATTTTCTTTTTTGATTTTCCTTTTTGTCACTACACCGCACACCGGTACCTGACACCTGTTTAATTTTTTTTTTTTTTTTAATTTTCATCTCTGGACTTTCTGAATTTAAATTGTTTTCATATACATATCTATACTATATACAGTATCTTTCTGTCTTCTACTAAATTGTCGCCTATAGTGTTGCAGATGTGGGAATAGAATTTTTCTTTTTGAAAATGTCATTCAAAAGGTTAAAAGTGGACAAACTACGAGTATGTATTAAAAGGGAGAAAACAAATCTCTTGACACACACATTCAAGTGTCATCGAGAATGACAGTCAACCGTTAAGAGAAAGACTCGTGCAAGTTTGATTGTAGAGATGTAGGTTGATTATGTGGAATTTGTGTAGAATTTATACAGGGTGTTTCAGGCATTTGACAATCTTTAAGTTGAACCTAAAATAAAATTTAAAAAAAAACCTTATTTTTCCATTAACAAGGAGATGAATAAAAAACTGCGCTAAGAAGGGTTTTTGTATAAAGAAACGTGAAATTCACTTATTTTAAGTTTACAAAAAAGTGTCCCAAAATTATCTCGAGGCTTATAGCTATTTGTGAACGATTTGTTTAAATTCAAACTAATATAGGTTTTTCGAATAAATAGTCTACTTGGATATTTGTTACATTTTTACTCTTTAAGCCACCATCTTCCGACACTTGACAAGTATGAACTACCACGAGAAAATATTGATGAACCCTTTAGAACGCACCACAAAACCATGGTTTACGTCCCAACTTTATCTGACAACTTAAAAAAATCTATTTCCAAAAAATTGACAGAGGTTCGCCTTGCTTTTAAATCAAACAAAACACTTGACCAATGTTTTACTAAACTCAAGACGAAACCTGATAAGGACAAACAAACAGATGTGATCTACAAAATTAACTGCAATGGTAAATCAAATGAACCGTGCAACCTGTGTTATATTGTGACCACAAAACAACTTCTTAGACAACGCATCTCGAATCATAAGTCCGACATAAAACTAAAAAATTCTGAGAAGACAGCCCTGCCCAGTCACTGCATTGTAAGCGGTCATTCTCCAAACTTTGAAGGCGTGGAAGTTCTATAGACAGAGAAACATGTTTCAAAACGATACACGTTAGAAACATTACATATTCTTAATAACAAAAACAACATGAACCGACAACAAGCCACACAAAACATTTCTGCTGTATATTGCTCTCTTCTTTGTTCTTAAATGTAAATTGTACTATATTCAATTTAGACTTAACTTAATTCTTCGAAGTGCTAATTATATTTATATTTATAGTTTTATTTTTAATTTATATTAATTAATGTAATTAATATTAAATTCTGTTTTTTATATCTTTCTTGAGTAAGTAAACTTTATTGTATTTGTATCCCATTGATCTAACTAAGATTATTTGTACATTTTTTGTGTTAATAAAGTTCCCCTGAAGAAGGCAGCAAGCTCTGCCGAAACGTTGGGAAAGTTAATGTAACGTAATTGTTTCATTGCAAAAACTATAGTGACCAAAAAAGCCGACGAAAAAGTATATTTCCACTAATCACTTATAAACAATATCCCAAAATCTTAGCACGATTTGAAATAACTTTTAATTGCTTCAAAATATCTGGCAAATTACTCGTGAAGAAATTACCCCTACTTTGTTGGGGAAAATAGTCAATTTTTAACTTCTCATAGGAAATTATTGTAATCGGTTCGATTTGTCGAATTGAAACTTTTGACATTTCTTAACGTTTCAAGGTCCCTAGATTAAAAATAAAAGATTTTTAGAGAGATGTCTGTGCGTGCGTCGTCGTCCATAGCTCAAGAACTAGTAGAGATGTCGACTTCAAATAAATAGTGTTATACAGATAATAATACAGAAAGATGAAGAAAGGACTCTCGAAAAAATTGAGTGGGTGATTTTTTTACGATAGCAATTTCAAAAAAAGGTGACAATTTTAATTAACCCAAAATATCTCATGAACCAAAAACGATAGAGACTTGAATTAAATTTTAAATTATACATTGTAACGTAATACCAAACTCGTATATTTTTAGAAAAAAATCCAATTAAAGATTTTTTTTATAAATCAAAAAAAAAATAAAAAAAAATATTTGTTTACCTCCAAAATAATTTTGTGAAATGAAAAGTAACAAAATCTGGTAAAATTTAGAGAATAATCGAATTGACAGTTTTTTTTTATAAAAAATAAGAACCTAAACAAGACATTACTAAAAATTCGTCAAAATTGAGGCTAAAGTAATTTTCGACTCAAATATCTTTTCAAAAATTTGATATGGCTTCAAGCTATCTTTATTTCATAAGAAATATTGTTTTCAACATTCGCTAAAATTTTGAGAAAAATCGATTTGACATTTTTTTAAATAAGAAAGTTTATAAAAATAAAAACCTTAAAAAAAACATTACTAAAAGTTGGTAAAAATTGATTTTCGACTCAAATATCTTTAAAAAAATTAATATATTGGCTTCAAACTAATTTTATCTCAAAGAAAATATTGTTTTCGACATTCAGTCTATTTTGTATAAAAATCCAACAGTCAGTTTTTTCATACAAAATTAAAATCTACAAAAATAATACGCAAAATTTTTAAAAATTGTTGTTCGGCCCTCGATATCTCGTGAACAATAGAAGATATTGATTTTAAATTAATTTCATTCATACAATTTATATTTGTTTATATAAGAAACAAAAACTTTTAAGAAATGCTACTAAAATTGGTAAAAATTGGTTTTCGATTAAAAATCTCGTTAACAAAAATAGATTATGGAATCAAACTATTTCATCATATGCAAAATATTGTTGGTAATTTTTAAAATTTTTACAATAATTCAACTTTCAACTTTTTTAACAAGACACGTATGTATACCCGATTAAAAATCTCGTTAACAGAAATAGATTATGGAATCAAACTATTTCATCATATGCAAAATATTGTTGGTAATTTTTAAAATTTTTACAATAATTCAACTTTCAACTTTTTTAACAAGACACGTATGTATACCCACAAACTTTTAGTAAGACAAATCGACAGACGGGATGGGAAGTTATCCGTGTGGGTCGCATCCCAGCCTCTTTTTTTTATTTTAACTTTAAAAAATAGGTTGGGGTGAAACCCACGCACTGATAACTTTCCATCCATGCCCGTCTGTTAATTTTTCTTAGATTTTAATGAAATATTAGTAACAATATTTTGTGTGAGATTAAAAAGTTTGAAGCAAATAACTTCATTTGTTCTCATAATACTTGAGTCGAAAACCTTTTTTTATCAGTTTTTTGTAGTTTTTGAAAGTTTTACAGTCTTATTTAAAAACGCTGTATAGAGCCTACATAAAGTTTTATAATCTCTATAATGCCTCTAAACGCAAAAATGCTATTTATAAAACTTATACAAGGTTGCATAGTCCCATAATAAGCTACCTATAAACGCGTTTTGCGGTTAAATAGAGCCTACATAAGGATTATTATTGTTATTATTATTTCGTAAATGTCATTTTGATTTCTCTCCTCTCTTTTTGAAATTAAAATAAAAACAATAATGCCTCTCCAGTTTAGCTCGTGAGCCGAAGAAACGAAGAATTTAAAAAAAATATAGATTTTCGAAAGAGCATATCATAAAAATAATTGGAATTATTTTGTTATATTTTAGTTGTTATGACAACAAGCTGATTTTATAGACATTTTGGTACTTTTTTTGATATAAGCATTGTATAACTAAAATTTATAGCAGAATTTTTTATAAATAGGAATTTTCGCAACGTTATATAGAGCCTACATAAATCCTTATTCACAGTATAACTATCCATCTGTTTAGCGAATCCTATTAAATAAGACTGTTAGTGTTTTGTAAAAAAAGTTGTCAATTGGATTTTTCTAAAACAATAAATAAAAGTAAGTAACAATATTTTGAATACGAGTATAATAAAATAAGATAGATTTTAATAACTTTTTTTAGGTCCTAGAGTTCTTAGTTTAACTTTTCCCAAATTTTTGAAATTTCAACAGTATTTTTTGAAAGTTTTTATTTCTTATACAAAAATACACCGATTGGATTTTTCTTAAAACATTATCTTGCATTAAAAACACAATTTCGGATAGAATGAAACTGACCGGTCAATGTTTATAAAAAAAATTAGTAAACGTTAAAAGTAGTATTTTCTAGAAGTTCAAATCAGTTTGAAGGTTTGTCAAAATTGTGATTAGTGGAAATATAGCCACTAATCACAATAATTACACAAATCGGTTTATCAAGTAGTGTTTTTTTAAGTTTTATTTTTCATAAGAAAACCGTTACTTTGATTTTTCTCAAAATTTTTTCAGATGTCAAAAACGTTATTCGGCGGAACAAATATTTGTTTCAGTCTCTTATGTTCATAAAACAACCCATCAAACTATTTCTTTTCAAAAATATACCAATCAGTATTAAGTCACATTATATAAAAATCGAGAAATGTGAACATTTTCAAATCGAATATTTAGACCAATTACAATAACTTCCTTCGGGAACTTTAAATTCCAAAATCCTTAAATTTATTGAAATTTTGTCATAAATTATGTTTTGAACAAATTGAATTGTCTATCGTGGTCTCCCCTTTCCAGAACGAACAAAACACCCTGTATAAAAAGCAGGCCAAAATCAAATATGTAGAAGCCTAGCATCAACACGCGCATTTTTCTCCACATTCCGCATGTTATATAGACTTATGTCCAGATCATGGCACCTATTTTGGATTGAATTATTCAAAAGTACTTTTAGTAGTTTGAACTTGTGTCTATACCAAAGTACATTATCTACTTGAATTTATGTTATGTTTTTTCTAAGGTGATGGTATGGTACGTTCATGTGTTTGATTGTTGATACGATGATGTTAAATAGCCAAGTGGAACTTGAGATACTTTTCAACAATCCTATAAAGAATTAAATACAAGTAGATATCTTCTATATCTATTTGAACTATAACAACTATTGTTTAAGGTATAGAGGCTGATGCTATAGGTGCTTTAGAGGTTATAATATGTGTCAAGATATCAAACTTGTAGATACTTAAGATAATCGGCAATTTGTTATTTGTTAGTGGTTTTGGTTGGTTTTGATACTTGATGTATTGACTTAATGGTGTGAGAAGTTTGTGTTACTTTTTAGCACACACGCTTGGAAATAATATAATCTAAAGGGTATTTTTTTTTTTAAATGAGGTAAATTATTTGGAATGCAGATTCAACTGAAAAGGTTGGACATTTTAAATTGACTTAAAATAATTTGCTGTTTAAATGTTTTGAAAATTCTTAAATAAAAATTTATTATTTAAAGGTAAAACATCTTAACCCAACATAAGGTAGTGTGGATGAAGGGGTCAACAAGCTTAGAATTAAGAGTGTTTGTATTTTATTGCAAGAGTTCGATAAAAACTGGAAAACTTTGGTAATATTAAATTGACTTAGTATACTTTTCAACGTCAAATCCGCGACTTACAATAATATTTTCTAAAAATATCTTAAACATATGAAAAAATCCAATTAACTTATGTATATTCGCGTAAGATCATCAAAATGAATCAATAAAAATAGGAAGACTATCTTAAGTCATTATTTTGGTGTATACATTTTAAAAATATTAGTAATATCTTCGTCAATATATTGTTCAAAACAAATTTTAATCGATTTTACTTTGAAAGACTTTTCAACATATCAAATTTTATGTATATCCTTAAAGCCTTACATATCAAAGTGAAAGAGGATAAGGAAATTTGTTTGGTGTTTTAACGATTAAGTGCTTGTCTAGTCATTATTTGTTTATAGAGCTGAGTTATCAGTCTTTCTCTTCATCTTCAGTCAGTTTTTTTTCAAAAAGTCTAATGAGACCGTAAAATGCATATATAATTCCTTAAAAAAGCCAAATCATTCAAGCTTCATTCCCCAAAAATTGACTACTTTACCGACTTGTCTATATGAAACATAAATCATCATCAGTCGTAAAAATATTTTCTATTCTTTGATATGATTTTATGTTACCATAAAAATAAAAACAATCACTTTTTTTCGTCTTCGACTACTTCTTTTATATTTTGGAAAAAATATAGACGGAGAATTCCTATCTGTATAATTCCTATACCTTGAAAAACATATAAGAAAGCTAAAGACAAAAAATCTCAAGGCTCATGAAACATTTATGAATCGATATTTATTCTTTTTTTAGTATCTTTTAGATATAAGTAGGAGCATTGTATTGAAGAAGAAGAAATAAAAGAAGAAGAAGGAACTAAGTGCAAGCTATATCAAGACGTTATAAATGGTAAATTCAATTCAAATGCGACATTCAAAAAGAAAGGATGTCTTTCGCTTGAGAAGAAAATAAAAATAAAAACAAAAATAAGAACGAAACAAATCGCAGGACACGTTTTATGCGTTTTTAAGCCCAAATAATGTTGTTTGGGTTAAGAAAATTTATGTATCTATATTCCTACGATCGAATGTTAAAGGGACACACAAATACAAATAAATAGTGTGCTGTGGTGGGGGGGGGGTGGTTGATGTTGTATTGTAGGAGTTTGGATAAAATAGAATTGTGGTAATGGTTCTAAGAGGTTTGGGTTAAGGGAAATACATATAAAGAATGAAGACCAACCAACTTAATGGTTTATGTTTTATTATCAAAACATATTCAAAGATATAACAATATGTTGAAACAAGAATTGTTGCCTTATTCTTGGGTTATATAGACAATTTGTTATATATTTCACTTTAATGTGTTTTATTTATTTTCTCTTTATTTTTCTTTTTTGGTCCTTTTGAAGTGATGACAAAAAGGCTTTGTTAATCATAAAAAAATATCAAGAAACATATATAGACGCACAAAATTTAAAGGGGCGATATATGTAAGCCTGCTCTAGAATTTATGTAAGAAATCTAAACTTGAGTTAAGATTATAGCTCAAACCAAAGGAATATAAAGAACGAGCCAAAGTAATCTATGATCAATAAAATGTCTTCGTATTTCTACCTCAATAAGACTAGGACAATATATATTTATAGTTTTAGGTGTTTGAATTTAACTAAATTGACCTTAAGAAATAAGATTTACAGCTCCTTAGTGTTTTCTTTATCGACCTTAGAAGAGTTGCGTCTTTACAAGGTATGACAGATACATTTAGACTTAAAGTCGCCAAAACAAACAATTAAGTTGATCTATTTTCATTGTTTTTTTGTGAAGATTTATATTTTTATTTATATTTATATTTATATTTATATTTATATTTATATTTATATTTATATTTTATTTGGAAAACTCTATCTTGAAATGTATTTGTCTTCAAAATGCAGCTAAAAAAGTTGTTTACCACAGAAATGTTGACGGTTTTTAGAATCAAAAGCACTGCCACGCCCATTTTTGGTGTGATTTTTGTGTAAGTTTCATGTTTTCCTAAGAAATAAATGCAGTTGTCAAGTGTTTAATAATCTAATATGCAGAATTTCATTTATAAGATCCTGCACTTTCTACTAGTTTATTGTTCCCTAAGGTGTGTTTTGAAATTTGTTTACTTTTAAATCACCTCAAACAATTTTTAATATGCTTTTTTGAACCCCGATTATGAAGGCTAAGAGTCCATTAATTTAATACAATATGTTCTCAGCAAAATTGATTGATGTGGATAAAGTAATTATATTAATTTTTAATTTTAATTTACTTTCTTATGGTTTTATGGCTTTGTTCTTATTTTTATTTATGTGCGTTAAAAAACCGAACTACTTAATCGAGATTTTTGCGCAATATTTTAAATAACTTTTCTTGTTGTAATTTTTTTGTATTGTTATTCTTCAACACCATCATCACGACTGCCCCGAGACTGAATGATAATAAATTATTTCCACCCAAAAAAGCAAAACCCACAGTAGCTGCCTAGACCAACCTACGTTTACCAACATTCCATTCACCTTTGCAGACAACTTAATCTCTTTAAACAAACGAGTAAATCACAGCTTTGTTTTAATTTCCCATTAAAAAACTCTTAACGATTTATAATACCTTGGCACACTTTTATTTTACAAAGAAAAACATCCCAATTTGGGATGCTCAACAAAAGATAAAATAATATTAACCAGCCCAACACAGAAAAACGAGCGTCAGCGGAAGCGGCCGGACGGTGATGATGGTGGCGGTATACGACGACGACTACGACGATTGGGTCGGTGGCATTAAAATACGTTCATGTCACACGTTTTATGCAATTTATTATTTTTAACGCAACATAAATTCCCGCAGGATGAAAGCGGCTGGCACGGCGGCACGGCGCGGTGGTGGCGCTTAAAAAATCTCGCAAAAATAAAATCAGTTCCAGCAGCTTTTGTCTCTATAAAAGGCTCAAAGATATAGCTACATTTATAATTTTCACGCGCTTATATACGTCCCAAAAGAATTGACCAAACAAAACCTCCTGGATGATGCGCCTCCACCTCTCCCATCGTTATGACCAACCCCCAAGCCAATTCAACCGACCAACCGAACGTGGCTAAATGTAGGTAGGTAAAAGAAGATTCAAAATTAAGCCATTCATTAAAAAAAAAACAAGGACAAAAACGACCAAAATAGAGGCAAAGGGACACGTCGTATGTCCTGGACATAAATAAAGAATAAAAGAATAAAAATAATTAAACATTATTTTTCGTTTTTTTTTTTGTTGTTGTTATTTTGGCTCATATACCAACCTACCAACTACAAAAATCTCACGTTGCAAATTATTTTACTTTTTTTGCTGGGCCGCCATCCATCGTTCGTATTCAGGAAACGAAGCCCGGAAAACTTCTACCTATAGTGTTTTTATTTGTTTCTTCAGTGCAATGATATTGAGCACGATAATATTTTTTAATTAACCAACAATAATTATCGAAAATTGTTGTTAATATTGTCAACTATAAAAATGAGTTTAATTAAAATTAACTGAGCTTGTGATATCATCGAAGAATCGCAACACAACCGCTACCATCACCGCCTTCGCACAACACATCGCAACGTATCACATTGCAAACACGCATACAATACATTACTAATCGTACGGTGACCATATTGCGGACTTTGAATTTGATTTAAGCCAAGCCAAATTGTTATAGGTTCGTTAAAAGTTTTAACTCGTGGTATTTTGCTATATAATTAATATTATTTAAATGGAATGCCGTAGGGTAGCTATTTAGGTCCCTTTTTGTTTAATGTATCAAAAAATCACAAAGCCTGTAAAGACAATCAGCGGAACATCATAGTGTAGCCTTAGTCTATGCTGAAAATATTTGAAAACCACTTCTCTAAACTATATAACGGCGATGATGAATCAAATGAAGCTGTAAGGGTGATAGCATCATTCAAACTGAGCGACGCAGAACAATCATTCGGCTGTATTCCACTTGAAATCAAACAAAGCTGCTGAAGTTCATGGCATCGTTGCCAAATTATTCAAAGGAGCAGCATCAGTTTCCTAAAAATCGCGTATAATCCTTTCTGCAGTGTTATGTGAACGTCTGAAGCCGTTCGTCCACAACCTGCTAGATTTAGACTAGGAAAGTCCATTGACCAAATATTCACATTACGTCTGATCTTGCAAAAAAAACCAGGGACTTCAAGGCCGCCTGTGTAGAGATGAACTTTATAGAGCAATGCGTTTTTCGTTTTGTAAAGAATGGCGATGGAGAATGGAAAAGATCTCACCGATGCTTTTGATGAGAAAAAAAGTTTTCGACAAGGCGTTGCACTGTCATGCGACTTTTTCAACATTTTTCGTCAACACTTGAGGTAAAATCGTCTAAAGGTCCGTCCAATTACTTAGATTCACCGATGATGTTGACATAATTGGAAGATTAAAGTGTGATGTCATTGGCTCGAGAAGATGGGCTTAGTGATCAATGAGGGAAATATCAAGTAGAGGGTCAACAGGGACGCTACAAAAGTAGAGCGACAGGGACAGCAAACGAAGCCATTTCTTGCCGCTCTTTTGACATTTCTCTTCAGTAAAGTTTGCCATTTTATGATTTGAAGAAATAAGAGCCAACATAGAATTATGGCTGGGTCATTAAAAGCGAATGTACATCATCGATCCAGAGCGGAAAGTTTTTGAATAAAATCCAGAGAAACGGTGAAGTAGAGAAAGACCGGTGCCCTGGTAGAGGACCCCAACTAACTTGTCATGCGAAACTGGAGATATCTTGCTAGGAATAAAGCTGACTGGAGAAGCATTTTGGTTGAGCCTAAGGTCCGTCTGAGATGGTAACGCCACTTTCATTAAGTAAATAAGATTTCAATTTTGTTTGTATATAAATATGTAGGGTCAAAGGGGGTAATTGTAAACGATTTTGCAATTTTTTTATTTTTGTTCACTTGTAATGTTTGTAACAGCTTAACTATGCAATGTCGAACATTTTTGTTTATGCTACTTAAGTTTGGGTTGTATTACCTATCAAAGAGTAGTAACTTGAAAGGCGTTTGTTTATTAGTTTTCATAAAATTTTATGTTTACATTTACCTCCCTAGTTTTTTAAGTAAACGAGAAAAATGGGGTAAATGAAAACGGTACCAGTCGTCCTACCATTGTGGAAAGGGGTAACCAAGTTCTCTGTCCTTATATGTGTAGGTACCTACTAGACCAAGGAGATCATCCTTATCGCAAGGGTAACCAGCACGAAATCTGAAATAAGGCACCTTGCTATAGTGGCCTCCACGTCTGACGAAAGTACTGGTTCTCTGCCTCTAGATATAATGACAGTAGGATTTTTCCCTTCATCTTTGGTTGATATGTACCATCTTTTCGATACAAAATATTGTTAGATCAACACCAAAGCCATTGAAAATGAATGTTTACAATTACCCCAAATTGTTCACTTTTACCCCATTTCAGTGTTTACATTTACCCATGATAGGAACATAATGGGGTAATTGTAAAAAGCCAATAACTTTTCAATTTTGTTATACAGACAAATAAAAACATATAGTTTGCATTTATACTCATATTTCACTTTCTTCGCCTTTGTTTGTTTTGCAACAATTTTAATTAGCACTAAAAAACTTAAAAACGCACAAAAACGAAAAACTCATGGCAACGAACAAAACATAAATAACCCTTTGACAGATAAGGCCTTCCACGCGTCAATATGATCTAAATATAAAGTCTTTTCAAATAATTTCATGGCATGCTTCAAATTGTAAACGGTTTTGAGAAAATTAAGTGTGTTTACAATTACCCCTATTTACAATTACCCCCCTTGACCGTAGTACTTTTTCTTTAATTCACATAGTGTACCTAAGAGTAGCTTTTTAGGTCCCTTGCTTTTTAATTTATAAAATAAAAAACAATTGAGGGTGTAAAAATGCATTCCGAATTCCAATCTAATTGAATATTAGGATGAAACTTAGAAAATTGTATGTATGTATATATAAAATTAGATTGAAACATAGATTGATAAGACTTTGTGTTTAAAATTTTGTAAATATGGTCACTCTGGAAAACTCTAACAATTCGATATCTTTTTTGGCCATTATTTTCAGTGAGTTCAGTGTATCTCACCAAAAAAAAAATAAAAATGTCCTTATACTGTCATTATTCATTGAAAAAGTTTTATTTTGTTTTTATTTTTCACAAGGAAATATTTACAAAGATATAAATAAAAAATAAAAAAAAAACAAGCAAAATTTCGCTATATATTTTATTTTTTTTGGCCAAAAAGGGTGCTAGGCCATTGAATGTGTATATGTATAATGTACCTAAAATATACTCATGTGAATGTTCATACAAATATATATAAACTCATGCACATGTCTATGAAAGCTTTATATTTTGAAATAAATATACCAACAACAACAAAAATATTTTATTTATTTAAAATTTATTTTTGTCGTATATCTGTTAAATTTAATTTTCCCTTTTTTTTGTCAATGACTATGCTGTTTTTATAAATGTACATATGTATGTATATGGATTGTAGATATATTTCAATATTTCTTCGATTGCCATTGGAAATGGATTTAATATTTTTTTGCATTGTCATATTTTAAAAACAGAAAACAAATTCACTGAAATGTTGAACGCAGCAGTGAATAAAATATCGATACAATAAAATAAAAAATAAAAATGAAAAAATACAACACAAAATAAAACATTCATATTTAGATATTGGAATTTGTATATACTATATATATATTTGAATTTTAATAAAAAACAGTGTGAATAATATTTTGGAAACTATGCATAGATATTTTATCTGTCAAAAAATATTATTTTGTCGTTAATACTAAATATTCTATTTTTTTTATTGTTTTGATTATTTTTGGGATAGAACCTTAAAACTTTTTCATATATTTAAACAGGTGTCGAAAACTATGAATTCTTTATGTTAATTTTGTAAAATTAAATAGATAATTAAGGAAATAAATAGATGAAGAAAGATTATCTGTAATACATAACTTATACAATATACAATATACATACGTTAAGATATTGGTTTTTACCCAAAAATTAATAAACATAAGAATATGTATAATTTTATTATGTATTTTATAAATTTCAATGCATTATGGCAGAAACAGAATTTCCATTTAAAATTTGCAAGATTCATGATAAATTTATCGCGATATAAAAAAATTAATTTTTTAATTGAATGATTTTTCAATATAACAATTTTAAGTTTGATGAATTCGTAGTATTATTTAATAATACAATTTTCCACTCATAATAAGCACATTATTCCATAAAATATGGGGATGACAAATGACTTAAAGCGAATTATCATGAAGCTGTTATTTGGTAGAATACGAGCAGTATTGCCATTTTAAAAGCTTCCACATTTCAATATTGTATTTAAATTACTAATAATTCATTTTGTTCTTAGTTTGTTAATTAAATTTCTATAAATTAACAAAATTTTGTTCTTTAACGAAAAAGACAAATAAAAGAGTGGCTAACGATTTTAATTAATTTCTGTCTGATTTTTATCTCAAAAAAAATGATCTCATATAAAATGAAGACTTTCCAAACCAATAAATATAATCTTTATCTTAGCTAGCTTCTGTTTCAATTGCCAAAAAATCGTAAAATACTTCTTTCTAATTTTGTATATCTACATATTTTAAATTTTTTGAAAAATAAAACTGTAATTATAAGAATTTTTCTAAGAGTGAAAAAAAAAATTAAACTAACAAATTTAATCAGTTTGAAAAATTAAGGGGCCTACCACAAGCAAATAAAAATAGTGTTATATCGGGTTTTTCAATAAAAGCGCTACAAAAGCTTTTTTTAAATAAAACAAAAACAGTTTTGGATATCAATGAAATTTTGTATTCCTGTGAAAGTACGTTTAATGCCATTATGTATGGAACTCGATTTCTTTTGTATGGCCACCACGGGCGCACTTGCAGAAGTCCAGACGCTGAACCTAATTTTCAACGGTTTTCAAGCATAAATCGGCCGATACTGCTGCAATTTCAAGTTCGAACGGTAGCGATCCCCATTCACATCAACGTGCCGGTCTTGATCATCAAGGAAAAAAGTACGGCCCAATGAAACAGCCGGCCCATAAACCACACCAAACCGTACATTTTCTCGGGATGCAATGTTGACTCGTGGAGTACGTTTGGATTGCTGCCTGACCTGACCAATACCGCATATTTTATTTATGGACGAAGCCATTCAGCCAGAAATTAGACTCATCGCTGAAAATGATGTTTCGATGAAAATCAGAATCATTTTCAAGTTGTTGCTCAGCCCAATTCACGAACATACGACGCTTCTCGTGGTCAAGCGGCTTCAGTTCTTGCGTCAATTTAATCCTTACAAGGATGTAGGCCAAGATCTTTTCGCAAAATTAGCCAAAACGACTTCACAGAGATGCCCAACGCTTGAGAACGACGACGTGTGAGAGACCACATTTGGGCTTTCTGCAACTGAAGCATCAGCGGTAGTAATATTCTCGAAACTGCGGGCACTTCTTTGTCTCACTGGCATGGGAACATTTTGTACTGTGCATGTGGATTCAAATTTTGTTGATCTGCTAGGACGGTTATGACGATCATAAAGTGAACGTTGATGCCACTGACTCCGAATTGCGGTAGTAAATTTTAATAATTTCGACTAGTTGTGGGCTTGTATATCTTTCCATCATGAAATGGCAAACCTTACTGAAGAGAAATGTGAAAAGAGCGGCAAGAAATATGGCGTCGTTTTCTGTCCCTGTCGCTCTACTTTTGTAGCGTCCCTGTTGAAAAACCTTGTATTTTTGAAAAAGGATGTTACATCCTTAATTCCAACTCTATTCTGATATGAAGGAATTAGCCGCGTTATAACGTCATGAGAACAACCGCGGAAAAATTTAAAGTTATATGTATTTTATTATACCTTACAAAAGTGCAATAAAGCTAATTTTTAGTAGTTGGTAATAAATATTGCATTTTGGCAAAGTGAATTAATAAGGACAGTTTTCTTTCAGAAATATGACCAACTTTGCCTTAGTTATATCAAAAGAAAAGCACCAAGATATAAAAAGATAAGACCGAAGTTATTTTCAAATATTCAAATAAAACTTTCAAAATACCTAACCTCGCACCTTCACGAAATTCAGTAGTGTCATCAAGCAAGGGGCTTGCAGCATATCCCCCTCTCCAAGCCCCCAAACTCACTGTTTATGCGTCGGAATACTTTGTGCAAAAAAATTGCTGAAAGTTAAAGTTTTCTTTGCTTCAATTTTTGTAAAGTGCAATTAAGACGAAATTTGAAATTTGGCAATTTTGTGTCGGTGTTATTTCATAGCATCATACTTTAATGCACCCATGATTAACTTGTAATTAGGAAATCGATGTGAATACCGAAAAACTATGATGAACGTGATGAGAAACGTAATTAAAAGTATCGTACAATTTCAGCATTTGAAATTATGTTCGTTTTTAATGTCGGACAAACACAATTGCCACACAATATTTGTTGCGAAATTGCAAAGAATTTTCAAAAAATATTTTTTACAAAATTTCAAACAAAATTCGAAAAAGGTTGTGACAACGTAACGTAAACATAACCGTCATCTATGTAAAGAGAACGTCATTATATCGCTTTATACAAAATTGTGTGGAAAAATTAATTATTTACATATTTTTTTTGGGAAATTGGTTCGAATCATGGAAATCGGTCCAATCGTTCTTGAGTTATAATCAAAACAAAAAATAACATACAAGAATAATAGTAATTTTTCTACAAAATTCTGTACTCATTTATCATAATTTTTACGACTCAGCTTTGATCTTCCTGAACATTTTGGTAAACCCAAAATATCTCACGAATCAATAACGCTAGAGATTTGAATTAAATTTTATATTATTGTAACGTGACACCAAAGAAATATAGTTTTGGAAAAAAATCAATTAACGGTTTTTTTTATAAATCAAAAAACTGAAAAAAAATATTTGTCACCTTGAATAATTTACGAAAAAAAAAATAATTGTATCTCCAAAAATTATTTTATACAACGAAAAATAACGTTTTCGTTATCGACTAAAAATCTCGTTTACAAAAATAGATTTTGAAAGCAAACTGTTTCATCATATGCAAAAGTTGTTGGTATTTTTTTTTTCTTTAGAATAATTCCACTGTCAGCTTTTTGAACAAAACACGAAATCTTACAAACCTTTTAAGCAAGACAAATTGACAGACGGGAAGTTATCAGTGCGGGTCGCATCACAGCCTATTTTTTTTTTGAATTCCTTCTATTCATAAAATTTACTAAATTGTATTAAAATCAATAAAGATTTTTTCGAATTATGACAACATTTTTGTTATGCCATATTGAGCACAGTTAGAGAAAAGCAAGGTGTAGCAAGATTGTGAATTCGTATTTTAAGCTATTTTCTGTACCAAGTTTCAAGCAAGTTGATTCACCTGCAAGATCGAAAAACCTTGACATGAATGCATAGACTAAGGAATAAATTGACTCTTCATCATTTTTAAGTGTTAATTTTTAACAAAATCCTGATAATAAACTTATGGGCAAGACAAGTGGCACGATTCAATTTTAGTATTTAAAAAAATAACAGACATGCGATTTCGACTGTAAAATTGCGATTAGTATATTTGTTGTTTAAAGTCGATAAAACACGATCGACCTACATTTTAAGAAAAAAACTGTTTACTCATTTGTAACTTAAAAAAGACTCTTTACAAGAAAAAATATACATAACATTATGTATTCCTGCACAATGTTTAAATAAGAAACTTATATCTACCTAAAAAAAAAGAAGAAGATGCATTAAAAAGTTGTACTGATCAAGTTGATCCGGTGAAATTGGTAAATATGTATGTCTACGCACGGCCCCGGCCTACCATCAGCCATCGATCTGTAGCGCAGCGTGCGAAGTCGCCTTACCGCTGGCTGGATAATTTCTCAAGAAACACTCATTCTGCAACAACAAATGTATACGCAGATGCAAAGACATGAGTTGTCTGTCTGTTTTTTTTTTGTATATTTTACAAAAAAGGTGCAGTGCATCACGCAGAGACCGAATGGCAAAAAATCAATTATTTGTTTATGCAACGCAACGCAGCAGCAGGAGCGCTGCATTACACACGATGTAGTATATTTTTTTAAGTGCAAGATATTTTTACATCAAACTTAAAGAAAAAATAAGATAAAAATAAAACCAAGTGAAGGTTTTATCTTGACTTTCTTTTTATATTTAAAATCGCACATATCACATTTTATATAAGTTTAGATATTTATTGAAAAAAAATATACAAAATTATCTAATTCATCTAATTTTTATTCAATTTCGAAGAAATGATAATTTTTTGTTTAAAATATGCAAATATATAAACCTTAAATCTTGCGTAATCTAAGCCGATCTCAAAAACTAACTAATTCGACTAAGATGTCTATTTTTTACATAATTTGGCTTAATTTTGATCAAATTTCGGTCTCGATTAAATTTTTGCAGCACAATAATGTAATAAAAATGTTGCCACACATACAAAAAGGAGAGATTAATACAGGAAGAAAGAAACAAAAATGAAAGTCCAAAAACTTACCATTTACAGTTACACTGATGCAGAAAATATGTAATGCTAAGAAAGCTAATCCAATAGATAAACGCACCATTTTGCTTGCAAAATTAAAAAATATCTATGTAGTGTTATTTTATCTGCAACGAATCACAGGCACAAGGTGCGGAAAGGGGAGGAGGAATTTGATGTATCTTTTTTGCTTGATTTTGTATCTTGTAGATACAAAAATGTCACACAGGAATGTGCGATCGATTACAAACACAGCACACAGAGCACTCTCGTTTTCTTTTTATTTTTATTTTTGTTCAACCACGACACACGATATCGAAATATCGAGAGACACCTAGAGACACCTTCTTCGATTCCGTTGGTAGCGATACGAAATCAAACCGTCAACTGAACTCCAAGTTGGTCAGAGAAACTGCAAGAAGGTAGCCTTAGCTTAACTGAGCCCAGCTCAACTCCGCTTAATTTAGTACAAATAATACAAAAAACACATAAGACTTATTGGAATCTCCACCTCTTCGGGTACATAATTTTGTCTTGGATTGAAAATCGAGTACTGGTTTGGAACAGGTTGGTTGTCTAGGGGTTTTCAACTTTTGCCCCGCCACTCATCCCGCTCATCGTTATAATGTTAGTGGTGATGTTGCTATGTTTGGCGGTGGCGGCATGGTGGATTGACAACGTCGACGTAGAAGTTCGACAACGACAACAACGGCAACGATGACGGTGGCACATTACCGGTGTTACCGGGTTCTGAAAAATCGTTGGTGATTTGGGCTTTACCTTCAATTCATGATCATTGTTGTTAATTTTTGTTTTCTTATTTCATCTTTTTGTATTTTTCTTGTGGTAACTTGGGATATGGCCAAGAGCATTGATTATGGAATTACATTGATAAGTCGTCGTTACTGTTTTCATGGATTTATGTCTCCAACCAACAACAACAAAAATCAAGAACTCGGTTATTTTTTTTTTTTCTTTTTGAATGGTTACTGTGGAAGAGGGGGTTATTTTTAAACTCTTTATGAAGATAAGTATATTATGTATTTGCAGTACATCTCTTACGAGTATATTTCAAATTCAGAGGTACGAATTATAAAAAGGACCGTAGACAGAAAAATATTTCATAAAAAAGGGGGATTTTTGAATGATTTTTTAAGTAATACGGAAGAATCCCCTTTTAACCACCGACCTGGAGAGAAATGTGGGTGATAAAGAAGTATAGGAGCACGATCATGGTTTTAAATCTCCACCATAGCCACAGCTCTCGTGTTGAATAATTCATCACAATTTTTTAAATGTGAGTTAGATAGTTTTGTTTGGTTCTTATTTGTGCATTTTGAGCCATATATTAAGATACTATATATTTATGCAGTAAGCGTTTTGTCTTCTGAATTAATAAAGTATGAGTAAGTTGGTAAGATTTCTAGTTTGTATGCTATGCACTTTATTTTCCTCCTGACTAGTTAACAAAAAAGGTTATTTGAGGACATTCTGGATGAATTTAAATTACTGAAGTGCCTAAATAGTAACATTGTTTTAAGTAAGAGAAAATGGTGTTCTAAATAAATAAATTCTAAAATTTTATTCAAGTTAAATACTTCTAAGATTCAAGATAAGAGTCAATAAGAATGGCCATTACAACAGAATATTATAGTAAAATATTTAGAATAAATATTTTTAGAAAAATTGTATTAACTTATTGTAATCGGTCCGATTTGTCAAATTGAAAATTTTGACATTTCTCGACATTTCAAGGTCTCTAGAGGTGAAATAAAAGATGTCTGTGCGTGCGTGTGTACGTATGTTTGTACGTTCACGTCCGTACGTTCGCGAAGTTTTTTTCGTCGTCCATAGCTCAAGAACCAGTAGAGATATCGAAGAAAAGGACTCTCAAAAAATTGAGTGGGTGGTTTTTTTACGATAGAAATTTAAAAAAAAGGTAAAAATTTTGGTTAACCCAAAATATTTCAAGAACCAATAACCCTAGAGACTTAAATTATATATTGTAAAAAAATTGGAAAAAAAATCTAAATCCAAAATCCATTTTTTACGAACAAGAAATGAATTTATCTCCAAGATAATTTTGTGCAACGTTTTTGACATCTGGTTTTTGAGAAAAATCGAATTGACAGTTTTGTATAAGAAATAAAAACCTAAAGAAAAACATTAGGTACTAAAAGTTAGTAAAAATTGATTTTTGACTCAAATATCTTTTCAAAAATTTAAGATTATGGCTTCAAACTAATTTTGACTTTTAAGAAATATTGTTGTTAATATTCGTCAAAATTTTGAGAAAAATCGAATTGACACTTTTTTAACAAAAAATAAAAACCTAAAAAAAGATTACTAAAAGTTCGTAAAAATTGATTTTGGACTCAAATGTCTTTTTAAAAATTTGAGATATTGCATTCAAATTAATTTTTTTTATAAGAAATATTGTTTTCAACAGTGAGTAAAATTTTTAGAAAAATAAAATCGACAATTTTCTTACAAAAAAAAATAAAAATCTAAAAAAAAACAATACTAAAACTTGGTAAAAATTTACTTTTGACCCAAATATATTTTCAAAAATTAAAAATATTGGCTTTAAACTAATTTTATCTCACAAAAAATATTGTTTTTGATATTCAGTAATTTTTGTATAAAAATCCAACAGTATGTTTTTTATAAAAAAAAATAAAATCTGCAAAAAATTGTACCTACGCAAATAGAAGATATTGACTCCAAATTAATTTCATTCGTCCAATTTGTATTTGTTTATATAAGAAATAAAAACTTTTAAGAAATGAGTAGTATAAGCTAGAGGGTACGAGGCCACCGGTATCACCGGTACCACCGGTACCAATTTGGGTTCTGATCTATGTTATACTAAATACCGGTGTTATTTTGGGTTCTAGACCATGCTTAGCAAACGTTAGAATGCAAAAACGTAAAATTCACGTTCACGTTAAAACGCAAAAACGTAAAATTAACGTTTACGTTAAAACGCAAAAACGTAAAATTCACGTTCGGAACGCAAAAACCACCATAGGGAACTGAACAAAATCATTTCAAAAATTCTAAAGCATCAGATAGAGGGGTCAAGTTCTATTAGTCCGATGATTGATATGATGCTATCGATGCATAAGGGTTTTGATATACCAATGCAAATATTATGGTCGTAATTTTTAATGTGACATCCAACCTTACAGAAATATAGTGTTGATCCTATTTGATTTTTATTTCTGATGACTTTTAACATCCTTTAAATTTATTGAAAGTGTGCTACGAAAATCAGAGGGTTGAAAATAAAAAAAATATTAAAAAAATTAACATGTCTTTTTACTTAACGATTCTTTTCTCTCTTCACTCATATGGACCACCTTTTCTGAAAAACTTAACTCTTAAACATCATGTTCTGTTCATGATTTTGTTCAGTCTCCTATGGTGATTTTTGATTCAACTGATAACATTTTTGACAGAACACGAAAACCTACAAACTTTTAAACAAGACAAGTTGACAGACTGGATGGGAAGATATCAGTGTGGGTCGCATCTTAGCCTATTTTTTTAGCTCACAATTGTAAACAATATTCATTTTTAATGGTACCAATAGGAAGTTTGCAGCAATGTTCCTTTCAAAATTTTGATATTTCTTAATTTTTTTAAGTGCCCTAGAATCCCAAACAAATTTCCGTACTTTCGGGGTACTTTTTTTAAATTTTTAAATTGTAAGTTACATAACTTGACATAATACCAAATTAGTAAAATGTTGCAAAAAAATAAATACAGAACTTAAAAAAGAATAAAAACCTAAAAAAAAACACTACTTAAAGTTGGTAAAAATTGTCAAAAATTCAAACTAATTTCATATTATCAAAATATAATTTTTAACATTAAGCACAATTTTTAGAAAAATCCATCTTCCAGTTTTTTACAAAAATAAAAAAAAATTACAGAATATGATATGCAAAATTGTTAAAAACTGATGTTTGATTCGAATATTTCGAGAATAAATAAAGATATTGACTTAAAAATTATTCCATTGTATTCAAACATTTGGTTGGTAATTTCAGATATTATAGGTACTTAGAAAATCCAATCAATTTTTTTTAAGAAACGAATGCTTTCCAAAAATCCTGCTAAAATTAATAAAGTTGGTTTTCGACTTAAAATTTAAAAAAAAAAAAAACAGATATTGAAATCAAACTTATTTTATCAAATGCAAAATATTGTTTCTAACTTTAAGGTAATTTAAAAAAAAAATTCATTTGACAACTTTTTGTACAAAACGCGAAAACCTACAAAAAACAAATAAGAAATGGTTTTCGACTCAGTATTATGAGAACAAAGCAAGTTATTGACTTAAGTTATCTTATCTCACACCACAATATTGTTATTAATATGTTGTCAAAGTTTTAGAAAAATCGTAAGACGAGCCCGAATGGGAAGTTATCAAACTGTGTATCCTGCAAGTTACAGAAGTTTTTACACACAATACCATAAAACAAAATAAAAAGGTTGAATCACGCTGACATGTGGTTGACTGTAATATTAATTTTTAAAGTCAAAAAATCTCTAAGACCACTTATTTTATTTTATGCGTACATACTGGCTTCTTGACTTACAATTTTGGAGTATGTTAGCTTCATCAAATTCAAGTAATATTACTTTTACAACTTTTATTATAAATGTATTTAAATATAAAAGAAAAGAGAGAGAACCGCAATTTTATGAAAACAAATTAGTTTCTAAATACGTATTTTTTTGTAATATTCAAAAAATATTTTAACAATTTTTTCAATTTTTAAGTAAAATGTTGGGAACACACGTTTAATATTTTAAAAATATTTAAGTGATAAGTCTAAACTTAATTAATCAATTGTCAGTTGTAAGTTGGTATTTTCTTGTTTCTGAGAAAATAGGAAATTGCTAAAATGATTTTTAATATTAAAACCTTAAAACTGGAAAGGTAGACATAACTCTTTTTCTTTAAACAAATGAAGATGTACAACATATTATATAATATTTAACAAGATCATGATTAAAAAAAAAATATTTAAAAAGTGTGCATACGCCTCAAAGTAACATATATCGTTTCGTCGTTTTTGAAGCTACGCAGATTTGCAGTGTAGTTTTGATTCCAGCAAAATTTATAACCTATTTGAAAAAACACAAAATTCTCTTTAAAACTCTCTTTGATTATTTTTTTTTTCAAGTTAATTAAGTAAGTTGATACTTTTATTATTTTTGCTTGCGACGTATAAGAACTATGTGTCAAGTTTTGCATTCGTAAACAATTTCGAACTCCAGATTTTAATCAAACATGACATTGCGAGTGTAGTGAAGTTGAAAAAAGTGGGTCCCCTGACTCCATCTGTCTGTCCTGGCCCCTACAACCCAAAGCATTGCATCGATTGAATTCAAATTTGGAAATTAAGGTTTGGAGCAAATTTGTTGGTCAAAAATCGAAAATTAGAATTTTCTCAAAAAAATACCGACAGATTTATTTTTTAATTTTCGCTTCTTTAAAAATATAAAAACAATATTTTGATATTACTCCAGAAGAGTATCCCCATAAAACCGTTATTAACTTCCCATAGGAAGTTATTGTAATGGGTCCGATTTGTCAAATTGAAAATTTTGACATTTCTCGACGTTTCAAGGTCCCTAGAGTCGAAATAAAAGATTTTTAGAAAGATGCCTGTGCGTGTGTCCGTACGTTCGTACGTCCGTATGTCCGTATGTCCGTATGTCCGTATGTCCGTATGTCCGTATGTCCGTATGTCCGTATGTCCGTATGTCCGTATGTCCGTATGTCCGTATGTCCGTATGTCCGTATGTCCGTATGTCCGTATGTCCGTATGTCCGTATGTCCGTATGTCCGTATGTCCGTACGTCCGTACGTCCGTACGTTCGTACGTTCGCGACGTTTTTTTCGTCTTCCATAGCTCAAGAACCAGAAGAGATATCAAGTTCAAATAAATTTTGTTATACAGATAATAAGGCAGAAAGATGCAGAAAGGGCTCTCAAGAAAATTGCGTGGGTGGTTTTTTTGCCATAGCAGTTTAAGAAAGGGAAATTTTGGTTAACCCTAAATATCCCACAAACCAATTACACTAGAGACTTGATTACATTTTATATTATATATTGTAACGTGATACAAAACAAATGCATTTTTGGAAACAAATTCAATTAACGTTTTTTTTTTTAAATCAAAAAAAATGAAAAAAAAATGTATCACCTCGAAAATTTTACGACTAAAATATGATTTCATCTCCAAAACAATTTTGTGCAACGAAGAATAATGTTTTTGACATCTGATAAAATCTTGAGAAAAATCTAACTGACAGTTTTTTTTTATAAAAAATAAAAACCTAAGAACATTACTCAAAGTTGGTAAAAATTGAATTTCGACTCAAATATCTTTTCAAAAACTTGAGATAATAGCTTATTACTACTTTAAACTTATAAGAAATATTGTTTTCAACATTAGGAAACATTTTGAGAAAAATCGAATTGACAGTGTATTTTACAAAAAATAAAAACCTAAAAAAAAATTTATAAAAGTTTGTAAAAATTGATTTTCGACTCAAATATCTTTTCAAAACTTTGAGATATTGGCTTTAATCTACTTTTATATTTCAAAAAAATATTGTTGTCAACATTCAGTAAAATTTTGAAATAAATGGAATTGACAGTTTTTGAACAAAAAATTAAAAAGCGAAAACAAATTTAACAAAAGTTAGTAAAAATCGATTTTCGACTCAAATATCTTTTCAAAAATTTAAGATAATAGCTTCTTACTACTCTAAACTTATAAGAAATATATGTTTCAACATTAGGAAACATTTTGAGAAAAATCGAATTGACAGTTTTTTTTACAAAATACAAAAACCTAAAAAAAAGTATAAAAGTTGCTAAAAATTGATTTTCGACTCAAATATCTTTTTAAAATTTTGAGACATTGGCTTTAAACTAGTTTTATCTTATAAGAAATATTGTTTTCGACATTCTATAAAATTTTGAGAAAAATTGAATCGACAGTTTTTTTTTTACAAAAAATAAAAACGAAACAATACTAAAACTTGTAAAAATTTACTTTCGACTCAAATAGCTTTTCAAAAATTAAAAATATTGGCTTCAAACTTATTTTATTTTACAGAAAATATTGTTTTCGATATTCAGTAATTATTTTTTTTTTTAAATCCAACAATCCGTTTTTTCATAAAAAAATAAAATCTACAAAAAATAGTACGCAAATTTGGTAAAAATTGATACATTTAGACAAACTTTTAAGCAAGACAAATCGACAGACGGGATGGGAAGTTATCAGTGTGGGTCGCATCCGAGCCTCTTTTTTTGTTTTAAAGTTTTATCAAGAAGTAGCAAATCGATTTCATTAAGTTTCTTGCATAAGCCATCATAATAATTTAATGATCAAAAATGCCATTATTAATATATTTTTAAAAAATATTGCAAATTTTGTTTTCAAAAATGCGTAATCGTTTCTTTAGAAATTTAAATGTAAAACGTATACTTAAAAGCTCTAAATAAATGCATATTACAATTATTTTTAAACTAAAATTGAAAAATTGTATATATACAAAATTTAATACCCCTTTATTCAGTTTCTTAAAGGTTCAAGAATAGAAAATATATTGTGTATTCCTTAAGAATTCGATAACAATTGTTTTGTGTTTTTAAAAAAAATGTCCATTGACATAGATAAAGGAAGTTTAACCTATAAAACGCTATTTGACCAAACTACTTCAACTCCAGAAAGACCACAACTTAATTAATGTATTTATTTATTTGATATATGGATTTGAACATGAAATATAAGATTGTAAATATTATTAACTGTTTAAATATATACATAAGTTAAGTTTAAATCTTCCTGTTAGATTGATTATTAAACTTTAGCCCAAGGAATTTAAGGCTTTTGATATTAAATAACAATTTTAAATCACTATCTTCGAATTTCTTGTTAATCCAACAAGTTTTTAGGAACAATCTTATTTAAACCAACTTTTCTTGTTCTTGTCACGAGTTGATTATTAATATTGTGGCATTGAATTTTTATCAAAACAAAAAGTAAAACATAAAATTTCTGCAACTGGTTTATTTATAAAGTTGTATATAATCAATAATAATACAAGATATTTATTTCCTTTTTCATGATTCTGTTTTTTTTTTTTAACTTTATGATTTCTTTGTGATTTCGTTGACATTTTGCAAGCAATTCAATAACATAATTTTATTTAACATTAAGTGATTCTATGGCCTTCCTTATCAAAAGAAACCGGCTTCCTATAGTGTGTATATTATAAGTGTTACGTTTTTATACTATGTTGTTATGTTGATTGAAAAATATTAAGCAATAACTAAATCTTAAGAATTGATTTGCATATTTTATAATATTTATCACAGTGTGACATATCAGGTATTGTAAATGTGATTATTGATTAGCATCCCAATACAAATAATACCGAAAATGAAAACGAAAACAGGATTCGAAACAAAAGTAAAAGTTAAAAAAAAAAATATATTTTCTATCTTGTTTTATTTTTTAATATTTTGGGAACCTGTCTCTTCGCTAATAACCAAAACCAGATTCATATCTTTTCTTATTTTTATTTTTATAAATTTCTTATTGCAGAAACCTGAGCTGTGCATACGAAATTTTTGTTGTTTTTTTTTTGTTTCTGAAGACAGCTCTGGAGCTTTTGTATAATTTTTATATTATTTTATTGATCAAATGGAATATTGTTAAGCACATGTAAGTGTAACTTTTGACAACTTTGAATTAATCAAGTTAATTTAAAAATGTTTATAAAAATTTATTTGACTATTCTTAAACAAAATTGATGACTTTCAGATTTTGGTTATACGAACAAAAGAGCAATTAATAAATACTTTATAGCTGTAATTTGACAGCTGTCAGACGCAGCTGTCATTTGAAGTGTCATAATATTAGTTGAATGTTTGCATTTACGCTAATTGATCGCTCATCAATTGAATAATGCGTTAAAATTATAAAAATTTACTGCGAAAATAGGTGATAACACGTAGATTATGGTCGTTATAAGCAATCGACTTCGTAAAATTGTGAAAAAATTTGAAGCGATAAAAAGCTTTACTAATTTCGCAAGGCCTGTATAGTGTATCATTGTAATCTACGTTCAGTCTTAATTGTTGTTGCTTTAAGTGCAGTTGAAGTACTCGTGGTATAATAGTTAGCGCGACTATTAGGGGCTTGGGTTCAATCCCTGCCACTTAAAGGTTTTTTTCACGGGTAGTGCCGTGGAATTGGCAAATCCTCCAAGAGTAATAGTTTTTATGAATTTTTTTTTCTCAAATAAGCCATTTGGATTTGGCATACAAATTGTAGATCCCTCCTATCCCTGACAATTCTCGCACACCGGAATTGTTGAGAGTCACTAGGCCCTAGTTCTCTACGAGCTGATCGCGTAATTTTAATTTCACGTTTTGGTAATGTCATGCGATTTGATACATCTCGATATTTTCTTTAAGGGCTACGCAAATAATCTCTTACTCTTAGACACATTTAAAAAAAACAACCAACATTGCTCAAGTGATGTATGAGATATCACCTAAAATGTGCGAAAAGTCTTCCCAAGCCGGCCATTTGAATAATATTTTTTTCCCCACTTAATTACAAGGTCGAAACTTAGAATTAAAATTAGTATCAATAAATTATCGCTCTTATTTTTACAAAAAATAAGTTATTTGTTATGATTTTCTGTTTTTTTTTTATCATTTAAGAGGTTTAAAATTAAGCTAAATCTAAAAACTTGAACTATAAGCCTAGGGACAATGTCTTAATATTAAATCGAAGAAGATTTCTTAATTTATTACTTTAAAAAACAATTAAACTATTTCATATTTCAATTTAATTGCATTTAAATTGCCCATCGTCGCATTCCACAATAATGCAGCTGCAAAAATGAAGAACCAACAAAAAAAAAAAAACAAAAAACAAACAACAAAAATCTTAATAATAAAATTTGTCTAAAACCTAAACAATCTGTCGAACATAATGGCGCGGCGCCATGCCATGCCATACCATACCATACCAATACCATAGCCAGCAAGCCAGCCAACCTTTAGGCAACACTATTTCTATATTTCACTTGGATAATCAAAATCAAATTAGTAAATTATTGTTATATTGTATCTAACTAATGTACTCGGGGCACATTCTTCCGGAACCGGCACTCATGCAACTTTAGCCATAACCATCATAACATTATAGTCGCTTCATCGACAACGTCCACCAAAGTCGTTTTCGAAGTCGTGTTTCTGTATAGCAGCAGCAGCAGCAGCGGTAGTCTGGTAGTTATAGTCGTTTGTCGTTGATTTCATAATCAATAAATATTTTCAACACAATTGACTACCAATATAGCTTTATCTACTACAAAAGCGGCTATACACATATACATACATACCCACTTCCTTTCCGCATGTTATTGGGTGAATTGGACTTAATGTCGCTGTTATGCCGTTGGAGTTGTTTTCTTTTATTTTGCCATCCATTGACAATAAGTTTTCGGTTATGATGACCGTTGAAAGTCAAAAAAAAGGGAAAAAAACGGAAAACAAAATGAAACGAAACAAAGAGAAAGAAGCAAGTTTCTTTTATATTTTTAATATTTAAGTTTTATTATTCTTCTGTTCGCTTTTGATCTTCATTTTTGCAGATGACAAGTTTTTACGTAATGTTTGTGTTGTCTGTGTTGGGTAGCAAAATAAAATAGGTATTTTAAATATAACAGACCGGTTAATTTAGCAATGTTAAAAATCAAAAATTATAAAAGGCACTCTTTGCAGAACCAAAATAATAAAGAGGATGGGATGCGACCCACACTGATAACTTCCCATCCTGCCTTTCGACTTGTCAAGCGTAAAAGTTTGTTGGTTTTAGTGTTTTGTTAAAAAAGTTATCAGTTGAATTATTCTTAAAAATTACCAACAACATTTTGCATATAATGAAAAAGTTTGATTTCAAAATCTATTTTTGTTAACGAAATGTTTAGAAGAAAACCAATTTTAGTTAATTTTCTTAAAAGTTTATACAAATTGGATGAATGAAATTAATTTGAAGTCAATATCTTCTTTATTCATGAGATATCGAGAAATGAACATCAATTTTTACCAATGTTGCGTACTATTTTTGTAGATTTTATTTTTTTACGAAAAAACTGACTGTTGGATTTTTATAAAAAAATTACTGAATGTCGAAAACAATATTTTCTGTGATATAAAATAAGTTTAAAGCTAATTTTTAAATTTTTGAAAAGATATTTGAGTCGAAAATAAATTTTTACTAAGTTTTAGTATTGTTTTTAGTTTTTGTATAAAAAAAATTGTCAATTCAATTTTGCTCAAAATTTTACCGAATGTTGAAACAATATTTCTTATAAAATAAAAGAAGTTTGAAGCCATAATCTCAAATATTTGAAAAGATGTTTGAGTCAAAAATTACTTAAGCCTCAATTTTGAAAAACTTTTAGCAATGTGTTGGTTAAGTTCTTATTTTTTGTAAAAAAAACATCAATTTTATTTTTCACAAAATTTAATTAAATGTTGGAAACAATATTTTTTATAAGATTTTATTAATTAATGTAAATTAATTTGAAGCCAATATCTCAAATTTTTGAAAAGATATTTGAGTCAAAAATCTATTAAGTTAGTTTTAGGTTTTTATTTTTTGTAAAAAAACTATCGATTCGATATTTGTCAAAATTTTACCGAATGTTCAAAACAATATGTTTTATAAGATAAAATTAGTGAAAGCCATAATTTTAAGTTTTTGAAAAGATATTTGAGTCGAAAATCAATTTTTACCAACTTTGAGTAAGTAAAAAAATTGTCAATTCGATGTTTCTTAAAATTTAACCAGATGTGAAAAACGTTATTCTTCGTTGCACGAAATTATTTTGGAGATAAAATCATTTATTGTTTCGTGAGATATTTAACCAACATTTTCACCTTTTTTTTAAATTGCTTTGTTTAAAAAAACCACCCACTCAATTTTTTTAAGAGTCCTTTCTGCATCTTTCTGCATTATTATCTGTATAACAAATTTTATTTGAAGTCAATATATTTACTGGTTTTTGAGCTATGGACGACGAAAAAACACAGACATCTCTTTAAAAATCTTTTATTTCGAATCTAGGCACCTTGAAACGTCGAGAAATGTCAACATTTTCAATTCGACAAATCGGACCGATGACAATAACGTCCTATGAGAAGTTTAAAATAGTTAATTATTTCCTGTTTGTTAATGTACCGTGAACTTATCTCTGAAATTTTTCAAAAACATGAATCCAACTTCATAATATTTTTGGTTATGACTAAAAGCCGCATACAATGAGATACAAAACCTCCCTGAGATATTCCCTTAAATTTTTTTTAAACATCATTACATACCAAATACATAATCAATTTCAAAAAAAAAAAAAAAAATGGTTGCCTGTAAAGTCGGTTTTACGGGCGAAGATTTTACGTGACAACGTCTTTTTCTCGGTAGAATATTTATTGATATGAATATAATTAAATTGCACAATAGGAACAAGGAATTGAATGAAAATAAGAACTGCACACATTTTTTAAACTAATAATTTACTTAACACTATCAACATTTATCAATAGTATGACATAACCTATAAACTCAGTTTCTGAACTTTTGTGTCAATCTAACAATTAATCAATCAATCATAGTTTACGATAATGAAATATCAGTGTACAATTATTTACCTTCATTGTTGTAGTTGTTGTAAATGACGAATCTAAGCACTCCACATTTTCACTACAGACACAGCTGACGATACTTTAACCACACGTGTGAACTTGTATTATGACGCTTTCTTGTTTTTCCAACGCCAAGAACGTTCGAGAAAGACAAAGACAGAGACACAAGCATGCGCCGATTCAATGCGCCTAATTCTCTAGTGCTGCGCGCGTGGCAGACCGATCATAGTTGAGTGGGAGAGAGACGCAAGGCATTCGGCGGGCCTCTCTCTCGTTCGGTGACTCATCGTAACGTTACCGGGCGTTACACTTTTTCATAAGTGACTCCCAGCCGTAACCTAATTTAAGACGTTGTCACGTCAAAATCAACATTTTTTTATAAATCAAAAACTTGACAAAAAGTTTTCGCCACCCTTCGTCACTAAAGTTTTTGACACTCGGTAAAAAGTGTATGTATGTTGCTTAAATTTTCCGTTAATAAGCCTTAATATTGACAAAGTATCAACTTCTCGCGTAATTGATGATTTGTCAGATTCTATATCCTAAGAATTGTTTCCTAATATTCACGTACTGAAATCGTTGTTACGAGCGATATTAATTTAAAAAAATATTCTTGGCTGCTGCATTCGGATCAGAAATCGATTTCAGGACTGTGTGCTGAGATTTTATCAGAGTTTAACCAGCTTAGTCCACTCCTGGTCGAAGATCTCACTCTAATCTTTGACTTGTTTACTTCTGACCCTGATAAATACAATAGTATTGTTCCATCTCCTCTAAGCTATTGAGAATGAGAACTTTTATAGCGAACAGAGTTAAAAGTATCAGGCCTAAATAAAACTCATGGTTTGATTCGAGTTCTAAGAAGGTTTAAGAAGGGTTAAGGAGGTAAGTTTTCGTTTTTTTGAAAGCCATGCCGAGAAAGAAAAACCGGACAAAGTTTAAGCAAACCAGGGAAGCCTGCAACATTCAAATTTGAGGGACCAAATTTCTACATGACCAAAATTAACGGCTAAAAATACTACAATGCCCCAAAGGCAGTAAACATTTTTGGTCATTCGTAAAAAACATTTTTTAGCTCTCTCGAAAAGCTTATTTCTTTGCTAGGCAGTTCTCCACCAATTTAAGGCTGCTTGAGGGGTTATGGCTCCGCCTGTAGTTGAGAGCGTTAATAATTATATTTTACCAATTTTTCCTCAATCGTACTTTGGTAAGAGTCCTAAGGGATACCAACACAATCAACACAAATAAATCCGCTTGTCCGGATGGTTTCCGCACCTATGTTCTGAAGAGGTTAATTTCAACGCTGGCAATACCACTGTGTATAAGCTTATCATCTATCCTTCGTTTTATGTCTCGTTTCGAGTAAATGGAAAACTGCATTTTTCCAGCCGATACACAAAAACGTCGGATCCTCTTCGCAATTAAAATATCAACCGATCTCACTTGAGTCCCTTTTTTACACTGATTAATTATCAGCTCAAGAAATATCTCGAAGACAGAAAGCTTCTTAATGGCCGGCAATTCATCTTTTGCAGCAATATATCCACTGGTTCATCTCACCGAACAATGGAACACATCTTTATATTGTTTTTAAGAAAGAAAGATTGTTGCGCATGATATTTCAAAAGAATTTTATATGGTTTGGTATCAGGCTCTGGCTCTCTTATCGAATATGCGTGTCTTCGGTTTAGATGATTGATATCTTCATTGGATTATGAATTACCCTTCCGTTTCGTTCAATATAAGTCCCAGTCCATTTAATATAAGTAATTTTGGATGATTCGAAATCAAAATAAATGCTAGTATGCCCCAGGGCTCTGTTTTGTCTTCGACATAAATGATCTCCTGTCTGCAACTTTTGATCCAAATAATTGTTTCGCTGACGATAGTACTTTTCATATTCGTTTTGAGACATGCACCAATTTTTTTGTGATATGGAACTGCAACGACAAAATATGCTAAGTTCATTAAATTTCGTCCTACAAAGCATTGTACAATCGGGAATAAGAAATGGAGTGGTATTTAATGCTTAGAAAATCCAATGCTGTATTTTATCGTTAAATGCGAGATGCACCCCATTTACAATTTTCAAGGAGTGGCACTTGCATCAATTAAACTGAGCATCTCAATGTTCTCGGTGTGTGCATCATCAATCACCTCTTGTGAAACGATCACATACGCGATGTTGCCAACAAGATGTTTTTGTTTTCTGCAATATCTGAAGCTTGAGTATAACGCCAATCTTTGGCCGGTGCTTCAGTTACTTAAGCCTATTGGATTGTGTTCAACAAAAAGCTTCTAGCAATGCCCATCAGTTAAATATTGAGTCCAACAGAAGAAGAAGAGATATTCGTTCTTTACCCGTACTACGCGAATGTGGCATGCCTTACCAGATTGTCATTGCAATGCTCAAAAAGTTAAAACAAATATACATCGACGTTTTCTTTAAAAAACCTCCCTCTTTTCTCTATGTCTCTGGAATATTAGGTATTCAAAACCCTTTTGGGCGTATTCATAGAGAATTACTAAAGTCGTGATTTCTTGATCTATAGTTTAAGGCTTGTTGGTTAAATTAACACAGTTCTTATTCATAGTCAATTGTTCTGCTGTGTTTATTAAAACCACAGGTTAAGGTTGTATTCTACTACAATTATTATACTCAAATGACAGGTCAAAGCAAAAAAATAGTGTTATATTTTCAATATTTTTATTTTGTGCTGTCATTCCTCAAATTGGATGTCGAAAAAAGTAAGTAAAACAAAACTATTTAATAAAAAATATAAAAAAGCAACAAACAACGTTCTATAATATTTTAGATGAACAAACTATAAAACGGCAGGAAAACTGGTCTTCAATTGCAGTATCAATCGACATTTTTCTGGACACCAAGTTGACGTAAAATTTATTTTATATGATCTATTTTTTCAATTTTTAAATAAAAATAAAATATGACATTTGACTGTGATAATAACTACTTAAACACAGCATTTTATAAGTTAATAGTTAAACCACAGGCTTAGCCCTAAACTTAGGTTTAAATTTATTTATAAATAGCCTAAACTCTGGACTTGCTTAATAACAACTTAGCAAGAGTTTAGTAAACATCTATGAATATGCCCCTTTAAGTTTGCGCTAATTATAAAAAAAAAATATTGTTTTAAACATATGCTAAGATTTAAAAAATTAGATACATATGTAGATATAGATATTCTTTATTTTCGTATTAACAGTTACATTTGGTAAGCTACCGCACAGTTTACATACAGAGATTTTATATTTTTTATTATCTCTTTTTGCTGAACAAGTATATTAATTTGTATGTAGAATTTAGATAATAATAATTTAAGTAATAATTTTGAAGGAAAATACAAACAAAACCTTTAACTCAAATTGAAAAGGGTAGGTACATTTTGACTCAAATAAAATTAAGATTTCTAAACTTTTGCTTAGAAGTATGTTAGTAAAAAAAAGGTTAGTATAAATTATAATTTATAAATATATTTTAATATATTAGTACCTAATTTGTTAGTAAGAATTAATAAATTGTTTAATAAATAAATATAAAAAAATAATTAAATAAATAAATTATTAAATAAATAAATAAATAACTAAATAAAATAAATAAATAAATAAATTAATTAATAAATAAATAAATAAATAAATAAATAAATAAATAAATGAATAAATAAATAAATAAATAAATAAATACGTAAATTAATAATTAGATAAGTACAGACAAACAATACATTAATAATGAACATATAGAAAACAAAATTAATAAATTAACAATTTAACGAGTAATATTTTACCAAAAGTACGAATAATTCAAACTAACAAAACATATCGGAAAGATGGTTAACGAATAAATTGATTTATAAGCGGATTTTCAGAGATTTCACAATTTAGAAAGGAGGTGTTAGTCAGTTTATTGATTCTTAGAGAAATCAATTCAACATTTGCTTTCTCGTGTAAGTCTTAGGTGGAATGATATATTGGAAGGTTAAGCATCATTTTTAGAAGCTTGTTTTGTGATATTTGTAATTTTTTAAGATGACAATTTGCACATTTCCCCCAAACCTGGCATCCATACAGAAGTATTGCTTGGAATACGACTTTTTGAATTATCATTTTATTGCCGTTGCTAAGACAGGACTTTTTATTTATAAAAGGATATAAAATATTTATAGTTCTGGGTTCTGACAATATGTTCTCTGAAAGTCAGTTTTTGGTCTAAGTAAATACCAAAATATTTCACACTTGGTTCCCATTTGGCATTTACACCATTAACGGTAAGCTGATTGCTTGGTAGGTAATAAGATGGCTTGTAGTTTATCAGCATTCAGTTTTATTTTCCATTTAGTTTAGTAATTAGTCATCAATTCTATCGCATTTTTTAAACTTGTCTCAATGGTAAGACTAAATTCATGCGATGAAAAGATGCCTGTATCATCCGCAAATATGGCTATCTGACAACCTGGTAATCTAGGAATATCAGAAGTATAAATATTATATAGTAAAGAACCTAGTACTGATCCTTGCGGGACACGGACACCATAGTTGACTTGGTAACAGTTAGACGAACAGTTGTTGACGAAAACACTAAAGTAACGATTGGACAAAAAACTTTGGATATTTTTTACAAGATACGAAGGAAACCTGAAATATGCCATCTTGTGCACAACTCCATTGTGCCAAACTGAGTCAAATGCCTTTTCTATATCAAGTAGAATAAGCCCAGTCGATTTGCCAAGAGATCGATTTTTCTTAATACGTTCGCAGACTCTAAATACCTGTTGAGTAGTACTGTGATGCGTTCTGAATCCAAATTGTTCATTCGGAAATATCTGAAGCTCATCAACGATGCGTAATATTTTATATTTCAAAATTTTTTAGAAAACTTTGCTTATACAACTACGTAAACTTATTGGTCGATAGCTCGTTGGGAGTTTTGACGCTTTTCCATGTTAAGGAATCGGTATTACCTTTGCATATGTTTCCAATTCAATGGAAAATATTGCGTTTTTAGACACTCGTTTATCAAAAATGTAAGAAATTCGAGCTCTGCTTTTGGTAGTTTTTTAAGATATATGTTTTTTATGTTGTCTAGTCCATCAGATTTTTGGACTTTTAAGTTTGAAACGATGTATTTGACATCCTCCCTGGATATAAACTGATTCCTAGGAGTTTTAGTGATTTGTCAGTGAACTGTATTTGCTGTTCCACTTACTAGCATTTTAGATGGATCATCACTAAGGTGTTGAGATACACAATGATTTTTTAGAGGAATGTTCACTTTTTTTGTTGGTGGTGGGTGTGATGGATGATTCATCCATATTTTCTTGTTCGTCTTTGTCGTCATTGACACTATCAGGTAAACACAGTAAGGGACTCCAGTAATTTCTTCTGGAGCCCCTAATATTATTCCCCGACATATTAGTTTTTGAGAATTTACAATCAGATGACAATATTCTATCCTAGGAATTTGGAGATCTCACGCGTTTGGAAATGTTGGAGGAAAACAAAAGTAAACAAAAAAAAATTATAACGATCAGAGACAAAGGTTACTTAGACGTCTTGCTCTATCGAACACACCACTTGCGACTGATTTAAAAAAATTAAATTGAAAAATTTTATACGAAAAATAAATATGTACTTCAAAATTTTGTTTGATTGCATTACTTTTTAAGGTTCTTTAGATGACAATTTTGCTTGTAAATGATAATCAATTAATCTGGGAAGTTGGCAGTGTAGTTTATTTCTGGGCCTCTTTTTTTGAAATAATGAACTTGAATTTAAGACTTTCTTATTGTGTACCCTTTTTATGCCAAAGATAGAGTAAGAGAATGTTAAATGAAACTTATTATTGGAAAACCATAGATTATTGAGCTTACAAAAATTTAATTACTTAGTAAGATTTTTGCCAAAAAATTTACTTGCCTTAAACATGAACCTTAACGTTTAACTTTAATTTAATTCAAAGGACCACTTTTTCCAAATTTTTCGTTAAGTTATTTGATGCCATCAACATCAACAAAAAGACGTATCTCAAAACACGTAAGTGCACATCATACAAAAATAAAACACATTTGAACATTCCACTTAAGGAATACATTTAAACTTTAAATAGGTAGGTATTGGTACCGCTTTTTGTGACAGACCCTGGGATGATGAAATTGAAATGGTTATACTACCTCAAGCTTCGCATTCCTTTTTCGTATGATGTGAAAAGCTGCATTAGAACTTATTGCAAATTCTACGAATAGATTGAAATTTCAATTTTCAAATCTTTTCTTTTTTTTTCATTCAATCCTTCCATACATATATTCGAAATATATGTAGGTACATTATGTTAGCTCCTCCATTTACGACCACAACATCGAACGATGACATCGAAGACGACCAGACCATATGCGGCTCATCTGAACCGAATCCATCATCGTATACGATATAACCGTCTGCTTTTCTGCTGGATTCCAGAGGTTCTGGCCCCACTCACATTCAATTGAACCATAAATCGATACACTTTCAGTAGCATAGAGGTTATGCCATTCAGCCACCAGGACACTGCAATTTTCCTTTATATATGAATACATTGTGCCATCTACGTCTACATGAGACGGTGGATGGGAAAATTATGAATCGAGTTTCTGTCACTCGATTCTTATAAATCCTTGAGGGGTTTTAAGGACTTTCATTTGGACAGCGACCATAAAACTGCAGGGACTGCTATATAGGTATGCTCTTTACCTTTATTTGCCCAAGCCCAAGCCCATAAGGAATCCATTAGAGATTTGCTATTTGTATATGAATGGAGATGAACGTATTTCCCGCTGTTGAGCATAAAGTTTCTCATATTGCACAAAGTAGGTAGGGCATACTGACGTTGGTAGCTAAAGGTTTTGCACCCGGCTGTTCCAGCTCTCTTACTTGCTTATAATATACAATATGATCTCAGGGCTTAGGGCTAAATTCTTCACATCAATGCAACCCAGATCAAATCTGAATCGAAGAGATGGAACGTTTTTGAGATTTTGTAACAGGTAACACAATCGTAGTTTTGTCCATCACTTAATTCCGGCTTCACCGGAACCTCGATTGTCTTCTCTTCGATGGTTTTTTCTTTGTTTTTGTTCTATTTTGGAATTACTTGTTATTGTTGTTATATTGTTTTTGTTATGAATATTTGTGCGCTGGTGATGTCCTTGATCCTTAAGTGGACTTAACCAAAAACCAAACATTTTCATTCAACTTTCGTGGAAGCTCTGGTATCCCACAAGAGATATAGAGAAATCCCTTCCCAAATACCTGCAACAAAAAGTCACCTCTACATAACACTGAATAGATATGTCCCCTCTCTTTCTCTATAGCATCGCATCGTATACCTAGAAAGGACGAAGTTAACCCCAAGTCACACAACAAGGACACTCTAGAAGTTGGACTTGACTCGAGTAATAGTTTTATGGACGTTATGTTAATTGAAATGTTCTCTCGTGGGAAAAGTTGTATTCTTTTGTTTTATTTTTTTATTTTATTTTTCTGTTTATCTTTTTTTCTTTGTTTTGTTGACATTTTGCTGAGGAAGCAAAACAATGCTCGTGTTCTGTCGAGTTTTGGATAATGAGGATGGACGAGGAAGAAAGTGAGAGAGAACTATGAACATTTTTTGAATTGCAAAAATTATATAAAACATTGTAGAAAAAAAGGAAGGATAATTATTTTTTGAAATTTTATTTAGTGAATAAATTAAAAAAGAAAGTTTTGAATGTTAGCCGAACTCGCTCAAGGTATTTTACTAGGCTAATTATTTTACTGTCAAGGTGATATAATGTTTTTAAGGTTTCTTTGTGTTAATGTCCTGATGGGAAGGTTAAAGATTGTACATTTTTGTATAATTTTTCTAAAATTTTGTATTTTATAGTTCACCGAATAAATTGTTAAAAAAATTTGGAATGTTTGTTTACATATAGAATAGTCTAAATATGTCTAAAAATGTTTTCGTTTCAAATGGATGGTTTTGTTTAATATTGTTTTTAGAAACACTAGTTCTGACAGCTGACACACGTTTCGTATTTTGTATTACTGTTAAATATCTTCAACTCGGTCTGTAATTATCCAATAATCATCCTCAAATTTACATTGTCCACCAATACGTTTACGTGGAGTGCGAACTGCTTAAATTATAGCAGCTTTATCGGTTGTAGTACCCCTCTCGTGATGGTTAGTGCATAGGACTGTCATGCCAGAGGTCTTGGGTTAATCCCTGTCTCTGCCATCTAAAGTTTTTTCACGGATACTGCTTCTTGCCAGAAATTGTCAAACCCTTTAAGAGTAATTATTCTTATCATGAAAAGTGCTTTCGCAAATAAGCCGTTCGGATTCAGTTTAAAACTGTAGATCCCCTTTACCGCAGACAACATTCCTCGCACACAGACATACATAGTTGAGAGTTTTAAGTCATTAGGCCCTAGTTCTTTATTAACTTCCCATAGGAAGTTATTGTAATGGGTCCGATTTGTCAAATTGAAAATTTTGACATTTCTCGACGTTTCAATGTCCCTAGAGTCGAAATAAAAGATTTTTAGAAAGATGCCTGTGCGTGCGTGTGTACGTACGTTCGTACGTTCGCGACGTTTTTTTCGTCGTCCATAGCTCAAGAACCAGAAGAGATATCGACTTCAAATAAATTTTGTTATACAGACAATAAGGCAGAAAGATGCAGAAAGGGCTCTCAATAAAATTGCGTGGGTGGTTTTTTTTTACCATAGCAGTTTAAAAAAAAGGTGAAAATTTTGGTTAACCCTAAATATCTCATGAACCATTAAAGCTAGGGACTTAAATTAAATTTTATAATATACATATATTGTAACGTGATACAAAATAATTATATTTTTGGAAAACAATCCAATTAACAGTTTTTTTTATAAATCAAAAAAACTGAAAAAAAAGTGTTACCTCGAAAATTTTACGACTAAAATATGATTTCATCTCCAAAACAATTTTGTGCAACGAAGAATAATGTTTTTGACATCTGATAAAATTTTGAAAAAAAAAATCTAATTGACAGTGTTTTTTATAAAAAATAAAAACCTAAAAAACATTACTCAATGTTGGTAAAATTTGAATATGGACTCAAATATCTTTTCAAAAACTTGAGATTAAGGCTTCAATTTTATTTTATTTTATAAGAAATATTGTTTTCAACATTCTGAAAAATTTTGAGAAAAATAGAATTGACAGTTTTTTTACAAAAAATAAAAACCAAAAAAAAAATTAATAAAAGTTGGTAAAAATTGATTTTCGACTCAAATATCTTTTAAAAAATTTGAGATAATAGCTTCTTTTTACTTTAAACTTATAAGAAATATTATTTTCAACATTACGAAACATTTTGAGAAAAATCGAATTGACAGTTTTTTTACAAAAAATATAAACCCAAATAAAAAAAAATTAATAAAAGTTTGTAAAAATTGATTTTCTACTCAAATATCTTTTCAAAACTTTGAGATATTGGCTTTAAACTACTTTTATCTTTCAATAAATATTGTTGTCAACATTCAGCAAAATTTTGATATAAATCGAATATAAACAGTTTTTTTTACAAAAAATTAAAAACCGAAAAAAAAAAAATTAACAAAAAATATTAAAAATTAATTTCGACTCAATTACGAGTATCTTTTGAAAAGTTTGAGATAATAGCTTCAAACTAATTTTAGCTTATAAGAAATATTGTGTTCAATATTCGATAAAATTTTGAGAAAAATCGAATTGACAATTTTTTTACAAAAATAAAAACCTAAAGAAAAAAATGTATAAAAGTTGGTAAAAATTGTTTTTCGACGCAAATATCTTTTCAAAAATTTGAGGCTTCAAACTAATTTGATGTTATAAAAAAGATTGTTTTCAACATTCTATAAAATTTTGAGACAAATCGAATAGACAGTTTTTCTTACAAAAAATAAAAATCTAAGAAAAAAAACAATACTAAAACTTGTAAAAATTTACTTTCGACTCAAATAGCTTTTCAAAAATTACAAATATTGGCTTCAAACTTATTTTATTTCACAGAAAATATTGTTTTCGATATTCATAATCATTCGATATAAAAATCCAACAGTCCGTTTTTTCATAAAAAAATAAAATCTACAAAAAATAATACGCAAATTTGGTAAAAATTGATACATTATAGACAAACTTTTAAGCAAGACAAATCGACAGACGGGATGGGAAGTTATCAGTGTGGGTCGCATCCCAGCCTATTTTTTATTTTAGCTTTATCGGGTACTAACGCTACCCGATAAAGCTAAAATGATGAACATTACCAATTCGTCACGTATCACAGCGATTGGGGCTCTGTTACTCCATAACGTGAAATACTGCTGGTTCAAGAATTGAAGCCAAAAGATGTACCACAACGCTGAATGTTTGGTGAATAATCAATCTCTTGTTGGCTAAAGATCCACTTTTTTATCGAAAAATTGTTATTAGTAACGAATCTTGTTTCTTTTTGAATAATTAAGTGAACAAGAAAAACTGCCATATATGGAGTGAAAAGCCGCTAGAAACATTGCGAATCGCAATGCTATTATAGATTTAGAGCGCTACTGTTCGATGATAACTAATTCTTTTGCACCAAGTGGAAGAGCTTGCCTTGCATGACATGGAGTTTCAACAAGATGGAGAATTGAGTTCAGTAAAATATTTATTCCACAATCTATGTATGCAACTGTTTCAAAATTATAATATTATTATTACAGAATTTTTTTTTTATTTAAATGTCTTTGACGTTATAAGATCTCTAGAATCAAAATAATTAGTTCTTAGAGATATGCGTGAGTGTGTGTAAGAACGTTTTAAGGTTTGCAGATTGAAGATCGTTCAAAAAACTTTGTTTTATAAAAGAACAGACATTTGTCTTTTCTAATAAAATTCTAAAATCAAACAAAAAATATCAGTCATAGAAATGTATATATAGAAAAAAAACTGTTTTTGAGAACAACTTAATAAGTTGATGACCACAGAACAACTTCTATTTGGTAACTTTAAATGAGTAACATTTATTTTTATTTTTGTTACTCAGTGTAAAAGCAACACAATCTGAAGAAAGGACATTGAACAAAGATTCCGTTCAGATTTTTTGTATTCAAGCAATTTAAATGTAGTACCCGTAAAGTGATGGTTAGTGAGTAGCACTGTCATCCCAGAAGTCTTGTGTTCAATCCCTGCCTGTGCTACCTAAAAGCTTTTTTTTCACGGGTAGGTTCGTTTCACACTACACGGTTTTGACCGTACGGCAAAAAACCGGACGGCATAAACAGGACCAATGGCTAATTACACACTATACGGTTCAGGGTTCCTTGTCATCAAGAGCATCAAATTACGGGTTAAGTTCTATTAAAACTTCTCGCCAGGCATTTTTTGTAGCATTCCTATCTTTGTAGAATTCTTAACCTTTGTCCCACAACACTGGTCTCTCTTGCTCGAGAGTAATTAAAAATTCTACATCTAATTCCTCCATCAAGTAATTAAGTAAATAGTTGATCACAAGTAATCGTGTGCGTGTCTTGAAGTGGCTGATCGAACTCTGCCGCACGAATAAAATCGTATGATGTGAAAACATGCATTTCGTCACGTACGCAACTAAGCTTAACGCGCGTCCGGCTGCCGTATACTGTAGTGGTAATATACGGTTGCTAAACGGCCGGCGTGGCGCCGGCATTTTGCCAAGACCGTATAATATGAAAGCGTATATGCTCTTCTTCGCGCCTCTAACAAAATGTCACCGTCGGGTTTTTTGCCGTACCTACGGTCAAAACCGTGTAGTGTGAAACGAGCCGTACGGTACTGCCTCTTGCGAGGAATTGACTTCTCAAAAAAGCTGTTAGGTAAGCCCCAAATATTTCAAGAATCTAGATTCAATTGATAGTTTTTATTTAAAAACACCATAAGCATTACTAACTTAAAATTGAGAAGGAATAAGGATATTAACTTTGAACTTATTTTATGTTATTAAAAAGTTTTTAATAGACTTTTGTTGCAATAGACTTTTTATATAAAAACACTAATAACTTCGTTAGACATTTTTCCACAAAAAACCTTAAACTTTAATTATTGATTGCATAATTTTTCAGGTTCTTTAACCAAAAGTTCAACTTATTCAATAAAATGCAAGATTGAGTCTATTTTAAAATAGTACCTAAATATTTTAAAATACACCAGCAAATTAAGTTTTTCAATAAAAATTTTAATAAAATTCTCAAAAAAATTGTATTTCATTTTTTGTTTAAACTGTTATAGCGTTTTTTGTTAATTTCCTATGCATAAAATATTTTAAATTTATTTTAGAAATGTATTTAGTATGCAGCTATTCAATGCTTATAAATACACATCTTAAATATAAACAGCGTTAAATGACATTCACCAGTTTTGGAGATTTCGAATTTAAACAAAAAATAATTATTATTATTTAACAATTCATACAAAATTAGATTTTATATGTTCATTCGTTTCTCATAAAAATAAAAAACCAAACACTGTCCAATAGGGGTAACTTTCTGGAGCAATACAAAAATATATGTTTATGAAGCCAAGTTAACGAACAAAATTTACATAACAGAAAATTTTACATAAATCTATCGGGCCGATTTTGAGAAAATTTTAATTTTTTGATTTTTGGCTGAGAAATTTTTGTGGGAACTACTGTTATTTTACAAATCGCGATAAACTCAGCAAAGTCCAACGAACAGCCTGCTTATGTATAGGAGGAGCACTTTGCTCTACCCCCTCCGCCTCACTTGATGTTCTGTTCCATCTAATACCGCTGGACTTTTTCAGCAAGCAAACGGCCGCTAATACAGACATACGGCTTCAAGCCTCATCTCTGTGGATCAATAATGGAATTGGCCTCGTTCAGAACTATAAACAGTAATATTGACTACACCATACCCCATCCTCAGTTTAATAACTATAGCTTCAAAGTGACTATACCTCCCAGGTCTTCTTGGGAGAATAAATCATTTTTGAACGATGATCCCATAAACTTTTATACAGACGGATCAAAAACGGAGGATGGGGTTGGTGGAGGAGTATACTCAGATACATAATATGGTTTATTTGTCTCCAAGTTGTGATTTATATTTATGAGAATAAACAAATAAAAATAATGTTATTTAGTTTTTATTTTAATTTAATTTTGAATTTTTAATTTTACAACTTAAGTTTTTAAATTTATTTTAATATCACGACGCGTTTCGGGGGTGTTTCTCCATCATCTTAAGTTGTAAAATTAAAAATTAAATTAAAATAAAAACTAAATAACATTATTTCTATTTGTTTATTCTCATACTCAGATAGTCTAAACTTTAGTCTCTCCTTTCGTCTACCCGATCATTGTAGCGTGTTCCAAGCTGAAATCCTGGCTATAAAAGAAGTCCTATCTTGGCTTAGAGAAAACGTTATATCAACTAATGATATACGCATCTTCTCGGATAGCCAAGCTGCGTTAAGGTCCCTAGACTTTGTCTCTACTAACTCACTAACAGCCCTAAATTGTCGATCATCTCTTACGGAGATGGCTACACAGTTCAACATTCACCTTCTCTGGGTGCCGGGCCATAGGGACATTCCACGAAATTGCAAAGCTGACGAACTTGCAAAAAGCGGAACAACTTTGCCTCTGCTGGCTCACAGTGCTAGCATAGGTATCCCCTTAGCTACATGTAAACTCATGCTAAAGCAAGATACCATAGAGAAAACAAACTTCAGGCGAAATAACACCACCACCTATGTAGCGACTAGACTAATTTGGCCTAATCTTAGTGCCAGGCGCTCAAAACAATTAATCTCTCTGAGTAGATTGCACATTAGCTACGTTATAGGTGTCCTGACTAGGCACTGCTTAATAGGAAGGCATGCTATTCGACTTGGAGCCCCTGCAAATGATTTTTGTAGGAGTTGCATGGACGAAGGAGAAGAAGAGACAATCTCTCATCTTCTGTGCACATGCCCTGCCTTATCACAAAGACGTAGAATCCACCTTGGAGACTACTACTTCAACGATACTAGCGATCTAAAAAATTCTGACATTATTTGTCTCCTATGCTTCATTCAAAGCTCCAAATTGGTTCAACGAGTTAAGCTGATCAACTGATCCATGTGGTATCACAACGGACCATACTTTGGTCTAAGTGTGTTGGACTTCCCAACCAACAGCCATTTTAACCTAACCTAACCTAACTGTTATTTTAAATGAAAGAAAAAATTAATGGGAATCTGTGTAAGCCATTAGTTTCCAAGTTTGAACTTTGAGCGATGTCAGATAAACAGAAAGACAAGAAAACGCAATCGACCTCTCATTTATAGAAATTTCATGTTTTCTTAAAATCTTGAGTTCGATATTTTGTACGAATACAATACTTGCCAGAAATTATGTAATTCTTATTTTTGTTTCAACTAGAATTTATTAATTGAATGAATTTTGCTTATTACAAAGAAAAGCAGTTTCAATGGCATCAATGGGAAATTATCATTGTTTGCTCTTTTTTGAAATAAAAAAAAAACACATAATGCTTTTTATATCGTTTTGGTTTTTACTATTTAATGTTTTTTTTAACATTTTTGTGTTGCTAAATAAAGTGTTGGAAACTTTAAAAAAGTCGATTTTAGGGAAATCCTTTAATTAAATTTGTTTCTAAGACTTGCCTTTGTTTGCTGACAAAACAAATTACAACAACCTCTATAACACTTATGTATTTAATTTTATTAAAGATTTGCACATCTTTATGTTGTTTAGTTTTCTATATCAATTCAGTATCTCAATCCCGCAAACCAATGAAATAAAGCACCATATAAACAATAAAGATCCATTTCATCAATTTAAATCGGTTTAAACTCATTCAGTGTTTTTTTTTTTTAATTTTTAATAATTTTTGTATATTTTCAAGTGTCAAATAAATGTCCAATAATATCTGTCATATGAAAGGCTTTATTTAATAGAACCATATTTTTTGTTTTGCTTGAATATATTCCAATTAACATATCATTTTTATATTTTATTTAAAGTATGTTTTTTAAATACATACAAATGCATATCATACATACTATTAATATTTATGCATTAAATACAAACAAAAATGTTAATTATAGTGGTTCTTTGTTATAAAATGACAATCATCACACATCAAAAACAGATAGACATATGTACTTTCAGAATGAAAGTCATTTTAAATTGTTTGTTATTGTGATTTGTGAATTTATTTTTCAGGTATCTGAACATTTTTGAAAAACCCTTTTAAATATTTTATACCTACATACCTACATGCACACACAAATAAATCAAAGTTGTCAATAATATGACACACTTTTATGTTAATATAAAAAAATCACTGTCAAATAAATAAATCAAGTTAAAATATTTTAAAAAGTAAAACAGAAACAAAAAATATACATATTTAATGTGAAAACATATTATTATTAATTCTTAAAAACTTCGTAATGGCAATTCTGGGAATTATTTCTATTATAAATTAAAGGTAATAAAAGTTAATTTTCATATCAATATTTTACGTTTTCCTTCACTTCATACAAAGAAAGATTCGTTGAAAAATACTTACAACAAACAAATTGCTCATACGCCCCAGTCTACCAGTATACTTTTTTCTAGATTTTCTTTTCGTTAGAAACAAGAAGCCAACAAAATTCAAGGAATTTCCATGATTTGCATTTATTTATTTAAAGTCCTGAGAAGTTAGACCGTTTCCAGTCTATTAAAACAACCTCAGGGCACTCAGGAGTGAAAATCCTTTGAAACGAAGTTGTACATGAAAATTTAAATTCAAATAAAATAATATTATGTCCCTATTTTTTAGCTTTATCATTTAATGCTACTATACAAATATACCACATTGATTTCACTAAAGTGCTCAGAAGGTAAATTTATATAATTGATTTGCTCCTGGGGTTTTCCATATAATTTAACTTTTTATCAGTACGAAAATAAAACAAATAATCAGGCTGAATGTAATTTAATTTTTTAATCTCTGCATTTTGTATATACTTGTATGTATGAATATACATATATATGTAAATAAATTTACATGTATTTACCTCATTTATATACATGACATACATTTATTGTAAATGTACTGACACTACATACATATACATACATATATAGACCGAAACTATATAACATGATGATGCAATCAATTTATATCGCATTTAAAACTTTGCCTGCAGGATCTTTTGCACCTGTACAAATATTCTGTCCACACCACCACCAAGCACCAACCACCACCACCTTGTAAAGAATCTGAATACATGATGCTCCAGGCAATAAAACATCATAAAATAATGAAATAAGGGTGAGAAAATATATGTTAAAACGAACGTCAAAAAAATATATTTAGGCCGAACAGAACCGAAAAACATTTAATGAGCTGTTGTAAAAGGGTTAAAATTTGCCACAGTTTGAGGTAGGTAAATGTTAGCAGGACATCAGGATGAAAATACCAACTATCTACACCAAGCAACGACCGATCATGATAATTATTGGCATCGCTTTAAGTGGTCTGATGATATTCCAAACTACCCCACAACTGATTTTAATGAAATCCAAAAATACACGATACTGCCTATCAGTGTAATGGTCATCCCATCCCACTCCTGCTGCGTCATAATTTTGAGAGCAGCCCTGCAGTGCTGAAATGTGATGCAATCACTTTCGCTTAGAGCAGTTATTTGTGGGTGTGGAATTATTTCCCTAAGTGGCGTCAATTGGACTTTATTTTTTTCGCTCGACTTCAAAACAATGTCAAACTATTATTTTGGAAGTTTCTTCAATCTTTATTCTTTGCACACTTAACAACCAAAAGGTCCTTTTCCGGTTCTTTTATTACCCTTTTTTTTTCATTTCCATTGGCTTTTTTTTCTTTTGTTAGCTTAAAAATAAATCCACTTCCTTTTTAGTTGTTATAGCGATGACAGTGACAGTGGCAGTGGCACGGTACACACAATACTTCCTGCGAGTCCCCAATGATGCACAAACAAATAAATACGAGTAGCAAATAAATTCAGTCGCTCAATATGGAAATCAGATTAAAATAGGATTTCAGGCTTGAGGGTGTATTGTTTGGCGTCGCGGCGCGCGGCCGTCGCGCGTTTACTCTGTGGGATTGGTTTTCAACTGCAAGTCTCCAAACTGCATCCAATTTGCGTCGCATAGCTTTGGTGTTTCTGCTACAGAGTAGTATCAACCTATAAAGGTAAGAGTTGTTATATTGACACGCACAAGTCCTGCCAGGAGCAATTCATTTTTTTTTGTCTGGAACCAATATGTTTACAATGCGCTATACGCTATACGCTATACCCAACATCAGTAGAACAGGACATAGCCAGGGAAGGATGGCCATGGGCTTTCATTTAAAGCCACATATTTGCTATGTAACATGTAACCTGTGGTTTGCCTTCGGCAGGACTAATAAAAATGGATATCTACCCAAACTATCACAACAACAATAACCGAAATACAGCAATACAACAAAAAAAGGATATATTCATGTTTTACTGTATTTTTCAGGTGATAAAAGCATTCGAGTTGTCATGCAGTGTTGTGCGTGTACCAACCGACATACATGTATTCATACATTCAATTGAAAAATTACAGATTCATAGATTCAGACGAATATGCAACACCACATAACATTGCCACAGTGTTTCGATACCGAATGCCGGCCGCGGATGTTGACAGTGAATTGAATTTTTCACGTATTGAGATCAATTTTTTTGAACGCCTTTTTGGACTTTTAACGCACAAAAATGTGGGTCAATTGTTTGTGATTGTGCATCAAAAAGAGGAAAAAGAGCACAAGGTTTACAGCAGCAGATAACTGTAATAACGATTACAAAATTCCGAGAAGACTAATCGATCATACTAACTATTCTTTGAAGTCATAAGTCCTTGTTATTAAAAAATTTGTTTCAGAATAATGAAATCATGGAACTGTTGGTTTCTTCTTTTATGTATTTAACAACTTTAACAAATTGTTACTTGTTTCATAAAACATGTGTTAACCAAAAGCGTGTATAATAGTTTTAGCAATCAAGCTTTTTTGGTCGATGGTCGCTTCTATATGCCAATAAAACTTTATTAACAACTTTTGCAGAACTTAAAGTCGTAATTTTGTCAAGGGGATCATCATCAGCATGTGCCTTTTCTTTTCTATCTACATCCCTTGATAAATACTTAAGGTTAGATTAAGTTAGGTTAAGCTGTGTCTAACAACACACTTATATAAATTGTTGGTTCGTGGTGATACCACAAGTATCTAAGTATCTACCTAAGCGTTTGAGACAACAGACAGTAGATTTCAGAATTCTTAAGATCACTAGTATCATTGTAGTAGAAGTCTCCTAAGTGGAGTCTTCGTCTATATGATAAGACGGGACATGAACATAAAAGGTGAGCTAATGTGCCATCTACCAACAGAAATGAGTAGCATCAAACATTGGCCAAATTATTTTAGTTGACAGACAAGTGGTAGTATTAGTCCATCTGTGGTTTGGTTTCTTTAGTTTATCATGCTTTAGCATAAACTTACAACTACAAGTAGCTAAGGGTATACCGGTGTTAGATTTTTTTTTTCCAGAAAAGGTAAAATTGTAGTTTCCTGGAATGTATCATAACCCAGCACCCACATGAGGTGGATGTTGGACTCTTATGCCATCTCCATAAAGATGATCGAAAATTTTGGGCTGTTATTGAGTTTATAAAGACTGAGTGCAATGGTTTTATGGAACCTTGACTATCTGAGAAGCTTCGTATATCAGTAAACAATTTTGACACCAAAACATATGCTAGTTATTAAATAAACTCAAATTTTGAAAGCCTACTTTTAGGTAATTGATACATAGAAATGATTGGACAACTTAGTTATTAACTTCCCATAGGAAGTTATTGTAATGGGTCCGATTTGTCAAATTGAAAATTTTGACATTTCTCGACGTTTCAAGGTCCCTAGAGTCGAAATAAAAGATTTTTAGAAAGATGTCTGTGCGTGCGTGTGTACGTACGTCCGTACGTCCGTACGTCCGTACGTTCGCGACGTTTTTTCGTCGTCCATAGCTCAAGAACCAGAAGAGATATCGACTTCAAATAAATTTTGTTATACAGATAATAAGGCAGAAAGATGCAGAAAGGGCTCTCAAGAAAATTGCGTGGGTGGTTTTTTTACCATAGCAGTTTAAAAAAAAGGTGAAAATTTTGGTTAACCCTAAATATCTCATGAACCAATGACGCTAGAGACTTGAATTAAATTTTATGTTATATATTGTAACGTGATACAAAACAATTATATTTTTGGAAAAAAATTCAATTAACGGTTTTTTTTATAAATCAAAAAAACTGAAAAAAAAAATTTGTCACTTCGAAAATTTTACGACTAAAATATGATTTCATCTCCAAAACAATTTTGTGCAACGAAGAATAATGTTTTTGACATCTGATAAAATTTTGAGAAAAATCGAATTGACAGTTTTTTTACAAAAAATAATAACCTAAAAAAAATAAAATAAACAGTTGGTAAAAATTGAGTTTTGACTCAAATATCTTTTCAAGACTTTGAGAAATTGGCTTTAAACTACTTTTATCTTTCAAAAAAAATATTGTTTTCAACATAGAATTGACAGTTTTTTTACAAAAAATTAAAAACCGAAAAAAAAAATTAACAAAAGTTGGTAAAAATTGATTTTCGACTCAAATATCTTTTCAAAAATTTGAGATTTTGGCTTCTAACTAATTTTAACTTATAAGAAATATTGTTTTCAACATTTGGAAAAATGTTGAGAAAAATCGAAATGACAGTTTTTTTTTACAAAAAATAAAAAAACTAAAAAAAAATTAATAAAAGTTGGTAAAAATTGATTTTCGATGCAAATATCTTTTCAAAACTTTGAGACATTGGCTTTAAACTACTTTTATCTTTCAAGAAATATTGTTGTCATCATTCAGTAAAATTTTGAAAAAAATAGAATTGACAGTTTTTTACAAAAAATTAAAAACCGAAAAAAAAATTAACAAAAGTTGGTAAAAATTGATTTTCGACTTAAATATCTTTTCAAAAATTTGAGATTATGGCTTCTAACTAATTTTAACTTATAAGAAATATTGTTTTTGTTAAAACTATGTAAAACTTTAATATGGCAACATAATCTATTTGAATTATTGCATTGTTTCAATTCCAGTATTCTTTTGCTCAGAACTTCTCAATGTATTCTTAATAACTTAATGTATTCTATTTTCATTATGTTTTACTCTCTCAATAAATCTCTTCTTGAACAGACGTGTGTTGTACATTAAATATTATATTCTAACAGGTTATGGGCCCAGGCCGAACCTTAAGTTAATTTCTTCTAAATAATTAATTGATTTTTTTTTCTTGTATTTTTTTGTTTGTATTAATTAATTTTGCAAAATTGAAATGAGTGCCCCTGGTTTATACTCCATTGAAAAACTGGACGACTCTAACTATGCATCGTGGTCGGTTCACATGAAGAGCGTTCTGGTACATTCAGATTTATGGGGTATAACATGTGGAAAACTTATAAAAGGTGAGACTGCTAGTGCGACAGAATCTGCAGCGTTTGATGCAAAAGACGAAAAGGCTCTAGCAAGCATCATGCTTTGTATAAAACCTTCGCAAATAAACCACGTGCGGCACTGCTTAACCTCAACTATGGCTTGGAATAAATTAAAAGAAATTTACCAACCATGTGGTCCTGCGCGTAAGATCTCGTTGTTTAAAAGGCTTATGCACCTTAGTTTGTCTGAGGGTACTAGCATGTCTGAGCACATTAATGAGTTCTTTGAAACGATAGAGAAGCTGGCTGAAATAAGTGTTACTGTGCCTGAGGAGATGATGGTTATAATTTTGCTTTCTAGTTTGCCAGATTCGTTTGAGAGTTTTGTGGTAGCCATCGAGACACGTGACACACTTCCAGCTCTAAATGTGCTCAAGGTAAAATTGCTTGAGGAAGGAGCTAGAAGGCTAGAAAGAGGAGGTAAGGTAGCAGAGGCTGGAGAGAGTCAACAAGCATTTGTTGCTCGTGTGAATGCTAAAAGGTGTTCCAAATCTAAAAATAGTGGTGAAAGCGATAGTAGTCTTGGAAGTAGCTTGGCCGGCGGCGGCGGCAGTAGGGGAAAGAGACGAGTAAATGGCAAATGTTATAAATGCGGTCGTAGGGGTCACTTTGCTTCTCATTGTAAGGATCCAAAAAAGGACGCAAATGAGCACTCGTTTTCAATTCTTGCTTCTGCTTCAAATAATACATTAGATAAGGATTCTTGGTGTATTGACAGTGGAGCTACGTCCCATTTATGCTGTGATCGAAATTTGTTCCTTTCATATTTGGAGGGAACAGAAAAAATTATGTTAGCGGGAGATAATTTCATAGAAGCTGAAGGTAGAGGTGATGTTTCTGTTACATGCAACGGTCTAGCTATAACCCTAAAAAACGTTCTGCACGTGCCAACAATTCAGGGAAATTTTATCTCAGTTAGCAGAGCAGTTGATAATGGGCTAGCAGTAGTTTTTGATGGAGAGTCTGCGATTATAAGAAACCACAATGGTGATGTCGTCATGAGGCAGTTATGCGCTATGGATTGTTTTTATTGAAGGCTGATTCGAATAAATGCATGATAGCTAAAGGCCAAATGGATGATGCAATCGAGTGGCATAATCGATACGGACACTTGAACTTCCAAAGCCTTAAAGAAATGTCAGCCAGGAAATTAGTGCATGGGCTTAAAATCAGAGATGTGCCATACAAGAACGAGTGTGTGACTTGTGCAAAGAGCAAAATATGTGTGAAGCCGTTTCCAAGTGCAACAACCAGCCGATCCCAAGATCTATTAGAGATTGTGCACAGCGATGTCTGTGGCCCAATGAACAAAAATTCGATTGGAGGTTCTCGATATTTCGTCACATTTATTGATGATATGTCTCGTTTCATTTCTGTATACTTTGTCAAATCTAAAGATGAAGTATTTGGCGTCTTTAAGTCTTTCAAGGCATTGGTAGAGAAGCAGACAGGTAGGCAGATCAAAATTCTGCGTAGTGACAATGGGGGCGAGTACCTTTCGAGGGAATTTGGTACATTTCTGGATGCAGAGGGTATAAAGCGTGAACTGACTGTGCCACATACTCCTCAACAGAACGGTGTAGCTGAACGCGCTAATCGAACTTTGGTCGAGATGGCCAGAAGCATGATTGTGCACAGTGGACTTGATGAAGCTTTTTGGGCGGAGGCAGTCGCAGCTGCAGCATACTTACGCAACCGATCTGCAACAAAGTCCCTTGTTGATAAAACTCCGTATGAAGTGTGGACTAGCAAAAAGCCAACAGTATCCCACCTTAAAGTTTTTGGTAGTTTAGCCATTGCTGTCGATAAAACGCAAAGTAAGAAATTTCATTCTAAAGGTAAAGAGCTGATAATGGTTGGCTACTCCGACACATCAAAGGCTTACCGGTTGTATAACCCCGCATCAAAAAGAGTGATTGTCAGCAGGGATGTCATATTCATGGAACATTCGTATGTCGGTTCCAAAGATGCAGTGTTTGACATAATTACGTATGACGCTGGTCAGGTTGAATGTTTGGGTACGAAAAGTGAACTGGATATTGGCCGAAAAGAAATAAGTTCAGAAAAACGTAGACGTGAGCAGGAGGATGACAGTTCGAATGATGACTGTGAGAAAGTTGTCAAATTCTGTAGTGGCAGACCTAGACTCATACGTACAGGAAGGCGTGGGCGTCCAAGAAAAGAACGTCATGTCTTGAATCTGTTGGAGGAAGATGACGCTTTTATTCCACACAGTGTCGAAGAGGCTGTAAGTAGCAAGGATTCTAAGCAGTGGCAAGCATCGATGCAGAAGGAGTATGACTGTTTGGTGAAGAATGGCACATGGTCGTTAGTTGAGTTACCAGCTGGGCAGAAACTCGTTGGCTGCAAATGGGTGTTCAACATAAAGAGGAATGCCGATGGTAGCATTCATAAGTATAAATCACGTTTGGTCGCAAAAGGTTGTAGCCAGCAGTTTGGTGTTAATTTTACTGAAACCTTTTCACCTGTTGTAAGGTATGCAACCATTCGTATGATTATTGCATTGGCTTGTGAACATAATCTGCATCTACACCAATTGGACGTGTCATCAGCGTACTTGAACAGTGATCTCCATGACACTGTTTATATGAAGCAGCCGGAGCCGTTTGTCGACAAAAAATTTACAAAAAGAGTACTGAAACTCAACAAAGCACTGTATGGGCTAAAACAGAGTGGGCGAGAATGGAACGAAAAGTTAGATTCCGTTCTGAAGAAGATTGGTTTTTCACCGTGCGTCAGTGAGCCGTGTGTGTACACAAAAAATCATAAAGGTAATTTTAATATTATCGGTGTATATGTTGATGATCTCATTCTAGCTAGCTCAGAGTTGCATGAGCTTACTGCGATTAAAGCTCAAACATCGAATGAGTTCGAAGTCGTAGATGGAGGTAAGCTGGAATATTTCTTGGGTATGGAAATAAAGCACGAGGGCGACACTGGTGCTGTTACTGTTTGTCAGCAGCAGTACATAAATAACCTCCTGAATCAGTATGGTATGGACAATTGCAGGCCAGTATCAACTCCATTGGACGCAGGTTTCCAAGTCCATTGTTCCAATGAAAGCTGTAAAAGGGTCAATCAAACTGAGTATCAATCGATCATTGGTGCCCTCATGTACCTTGCAATTTCGTCTCGACCTGATATACTTCATTCAGTATGTAAACTGTCTCAGCGCAATATGGATCCACATTCTGAACACGAAGCTGGTGTTTGGCATATCCTACGGTATCTTAAAAAGACAATTGACCTGAAGCTGCATTACAGTAAGACGGGACAACCTATTGAATGCTTCGTCGACGCAGACTGGGGAGGCGATGCTAGTGACAGAAAATCATATACTGGCTGTTCCTTTGTCGCTGCAGGAAGTGTATTTTCGTGGGAGTCGAAAAAACAAAATTTGGTTGCACTCTCCAGCACAGAGGCAGAATACGTCGCACTCTCGACTGCAGCGAAGGAAGCTGTTTACATCAAAAAGTTGATCACCGAAATTGGTTTTGGTATCAAATCTCCGATGGTTCTTAACAGCGATAACCAGAGTGCTCAGCATTTGGTAAAAAATCCTATTTATCATGCTCGCAGCAAACACATCGACATCAAGTATCATCATATTCGTGAGTTGTATAAAAACAATGAAATTACATTAAATTATGTTAATACTAATGAAATGATGTCAGATATTCTTACAAAAAATTTGCCTAAAGTCAAACATTGTAAATTTACCCAAGCTATGGGATTATATTAATCTTTATTTACTTTGTTTATATTTTTTCAAATACATTTAGTTGAGAAGGAGTGTTAAAACTATGTAAAACTTTAATATGGCAACATAATCTATTTGAATTATTGCATTGTTTCAATTCCAGTATTCTTTTGCTCAGAACTTCTCAATGTATTCTTAATAACTTAATGTATTCTATTTTCATTATGTTTTACTCTCTCAATAAATCTCTTCTTGAACAGACGTGTGTTGTACATTAAATATTATATTCTAACAGTTTTCAACATTAGGAAAAATTTTGAGAAAAATCGAATTGACAGTTTTTTTACAAAAAATAAAAACCTAAACAAAAAAATTAATAAAAGTTGGTAAAAATTGATTTTCGTCTCAAATAGCTTTTCAAAAATTAAAAATTTTGGCTTCAAACTTATTTTATTTCACAGAAAATATTGTTTTTTATATTCAATAATTTTTTTATAAAAATCCAACAGTCCGTTTTTTCATAAAAAAAAATAAAATCTACAAAAAATAGAACGCAAATTTGGTAAGAATTGATACATTTAGACAAACTTTTAAGCAAGACAAATCGATAGACGGGATGGGAAGTTATCAGTGTGGGTCGCATCCCAGCCTCTTTTTTTAAATTGAAATAGTATTTATTTTTTAATAGGTTTCTTAGTCACAATCTTTCTCTTATTTTTCAACAGCTCTAGATTTTATACCACAAGAGCTATACTGACCAAATGACGTTAGAATTGAAGTAAAACGCAACCAAATATCAAGAGTCTTTTTTCAATAGCCTTGAAATAGTAAAATAAGTATATTTTAATAAGTATCAGTTTTCAACAGGGTTTAGTCGTAGTCGGCCGGTCGGTTTTAGGAAAGTATAGAAATACTTTAATTTAAACCCTTACGTTCATATTCGAACTTACTTTAAATGCAGGCGAATTTAACGGCATATAAAAGAAGTCATTTCTTATACCAATTAATCAAGAAAAGCGATATGGAAGACATTACCAAAAACAAGATGTTTCCAAGCAACACGGATTCGTAAGAAAAGGATCAAGCTTTACAAATCTACTCCGGTTCATATAAAAATGCTTTATAAGAAGTTTATGTAGTCGACTCTGTAGATATACATAACAAATTTTTCTATTTTTATTATTTTTTTTATATAATAAGCGCACACTCAAGGGGATATTACTACCCTTATTATGTAGACACTACGAAAGGGAGACAGGGGTTGAAAGGAGGTGTCGGTGCACATTGGTTTTGAATTCCTGAATATTGCAGTGGCTGGGAAAGACAGAGTGTGGCAAGGCATTCCACTCCACATTCGCGTAGTACGGCTAAGGCACGAATCGTACTTGACAGTACGACCGAAGTTGGCATCCAAGGTATATTGATGATCATTCCTAGAAGCGCGAGTATTACGGTTGAACTGTTTAAGGGGAGGAATGCAGGAAAACCGTTAAAATAACCGTAAAAGAGGGTGAGACAAGAAACATTTGTAACGTTGGTTCTCCCCAACTCCTCCCTCCTAACTACCCTTTCCACCCTTAGGACCGATGTCTACAGACCCATCGGCCCGTCCAGGCAGAAGTCAAAAAGGGGTGTCCAAATACGCTAGTAATAGAAGGTTTATTATTTACCACGCTTAGCTCGTCGATGGGGGGGGGGTCTTGTTACGCGTAAACGGATGTGTTACTTGTCCAAGCCTAAGTCTAAGTTTGAGTTCGACTGTAAATAAGTTCCATCTTTCAAAAAAAAAAAAAAGAGGCTGGGATGCGACCCACACTGATAACATTCCGTCTGTCGATTTGTCTTGCTTAAAAGTTTGTCTATATGTATCAATTTTAACCAAATTTGCGTACAATTTTCTGTAGATTTTATTTTTTTATGAAAAAACGGACTGTTGGATTTTTATAAAAAAAATTACTGAATATCGAAAACAATATTTTCTGTGAAATAAAATAAGTTTGAAGCGATTATTTGTAATTTTTGAAAATCTATTTGATTCGAAAGTAAATTTTTACAAGTTTTAGTATTGTTTTTTTTTTACGCTTTTATTTTTTGTAAAAAAAAACTGTCTATTTGATTTTTCTTAAAATTGTATAGAATGTTGAAAACAATATTTCTTATAAGTTAAAATTAGTTAGAACCCATTATCTCAAATTTAAGAAAAGATATTTGAGGCGAAAATCAATTTTTACCAACTTTTGTTAATTTTTTTTCGGTTTTTAATTTTTTGTAAAAAAATGTCAATTCAATTTTTTTCGAAATTGTAATGAATGTTGACAACAATATTTTTTGAAAGATAAAAGTAGTTTAAAGCCAATATCTCAAAGTTTTGAAAAAATATTTGAGTCGAAAATCAATTTTTACCAACTTTTTTTAATTCTTTTTTGGGATTTTATTTTTTGTAAAAAAACTGTCAATTCGATTTTTCTCAACATTTTTCAGAATGTTGAAAACAATATTTCTTTAAAAATAAAATAAGTTTGAAGCCTTAATTTGAAGTTTTTGAAAAAGATATTTGAGTTGAAATTCAAATTTTATCAACTTTGAACAATGTTTAAATAAATAAACATTTTTCTAAAAATTTTATCAGATGTCAAAACCATTATTCTTCGTTGCACAAAATTGTTTTGGAGATGAAATCATTTTTGGTCGTAAAATTTTCGAGGTGACAAATGTTTTTTTGTGTTTTTTTGATTTAAAAAAAAAACAGTTAATTGGATTTTTTCCAAAAATATACTTGTTGTGTATCACGTCACAATATATAATATAAAATTTAATTCAAGTCTCTTTCGTTATTGGTTCATGAGATATTTAAGGTTAACCAAAATTGTCACCTTTTTTTTAAACTGCTATGGTGAAAAACCTCCAACGCAAATTTTTTTGAGAGCCCTTTCTGCATCTTTTTGCCTTATTATCTGTATAACAAAATTTATTTGAAGTCGATAGCTCTTCTGGTTCTTGAGCTATGGACGACGAAAAAAAACGTCGCGAACGTACAGACGTACGAACGTACGTACACACGCACCCACAGACACCTTTCGAAAAATCTTTTATTTCGACTCTAGGGACCTTGAAACGTCGAGAAATTTCAAATTTTTAATTCGACAAATCGGAACCATAACAATAACTTCCTATGGGAAGTTATTAATAATATTTCGAATATTGAAAACCCCCTCGAGATCTGTTTCCGTTTTCTTTTAATTGTATTTTTCGATTTTTAAATTTGTTTGTTTTCATTTAACAATGAATCGCATATACCCATGTAGTAAAATAATGATATAGTTACAAAAATTATCCACTTACCGGTACTCCCAGATGTTGTGCACAGCATTTGGATGACCTGGTGAAATCCTAAATGATGTTTGTATGTAAAGTTGATATAATTTTAATGATGATGATGAAGTGTGATAATATTCGAAATATTCTGTTTTTTCTTACACTTCAAAAAAAAATTATTCATTCCCTCACGATGTATACAATGGTACACTAACGTATTATTGATTATAATGACTTATCCACTCAATTTTTACATTGTTATCATCTCCTCTTTTTTTTTTTGATTTTTGTAAGGTCACAATTTTGAATTTCTTAATCCTTCCCGCAAATTCAATTAACTCAAAGAAAAAACTTTTGAACTTCACTGTTTTCTCTCTAGTTATATCGAGTATACACAACCAGGGCCCGATTTAGGGGAGGGCCTGTGTGTAAGGTGATAGTCAAATTGATACCTAAAAAGCTGTCAAAACAAAAATGTGATAGTCATTTTCCTACAAATATGTCGTTTCTAATTAGAGCTACCAGACACTTACAAAAAACGAATGGAACATTTTTTCAGTTACCTTTTGTAGGTACAAAAAACATTCTTGTGACCGACAAAGCTTACGAGATTCGAAAAAAAGACAAAAAAAAAGTAAGAATTTTACAGCCAATTTAATACTTTTATTTAGATATTTTATAGGAATCATTTTAAAATTTCACCATAGCAACAATGAATTGTGACAATTATAATATGAAATGGTTCAATCGAATTGAATTGAGTTGAATCATCTTACACAGACGGAACGAATGTGATATAGTCAAATTTGATTATCCAAAATATGATACGAGTAGTCAATAATCACTTTAGCCGATTCTACCCCAGTATATTTAATTTAAAAACAATTTTCTTATAAAATTTTATCAGACGTTAGAAACGTTTTTCCGTGAAGAACATCGTTAAGTAACTATTTTCTTAATTTATTTAAAAAAATATTATATAATTTTGTGCAGGTACCGTTAATTTCGAAGAATATAAATCAATTAAAAAAAAAATGGCCTTTAAGCTCGTTTTCCTGGCGATGTTGCATTCGGCACTCGAAATCAAAAACATGCGGATTATTGATCAAAACATCAGAACAATCGGATATAACATATTATCCTCCTCCATATTCAAATATCAAAGTAACTGCACTTGTTTGATGGTCTGATTATTTAAAACCAATCAACACAAATTTAATCAATCTGGAAAAGAATTTGCTTCTAATTTTAAATCGTCTTCTAGGACCTTAAAAATCTTATTCCAAAATGTTATGGCTGAAAAAAATACTTAATAAAATACGTATGTTTAACTTTAGTATTAAAGGCACTCATAATTTTCTTTAAATATTCAAACGAGTTCATCTCAATACTACATTGTTTAAAATGACCGGTATCATAATACAGGCATTTTTCAACCAACTGATTTAAAATTTTAAATACATCTTAAAAAATACTTCCTCTTTGGAAGAACGTAGAGTATAATGTTTATAATTTTATAAACTTCTTTTACTAAATGAGGTACACTCAGTGAATTTCTATAGTTTTGGATAAAACTGAACTTCTCCACCTCTTACCTACCCCCTTAAGACAAACTCAGGGCACATTTTGGAAAGTGTTAAATGCTTTTATCGAAATTCAGCTTTTTTAAATTTTTTAAAAGTTAATTGTATCGAATTTTCGTGCCCTAATTTTATTTTAACAGAGTTATATTACTGAATACTTACAAAAAGTATTAAACAAACATTTTTACAACCCAAGATAAAATTACTTAACGAACAGTTGTGTTCCAAATGTTAAAAATATAAATTTTTACGAAGTTTTTTTCATTATCATTTTGAGGCTGAATAATTATATTTTAACATCCAATTTACTCAGTATCCGCTTAGCAAGAAGTTAATTACAATGAGTACCATTTGTGTATTGTTGCAATATCAACTTGACATATTATATTGTCTTATTCAATCACAAGTTTAATTCACAAAACCAAATACCAGAATACTGTTATGTTTATCAGCAATACTACGTTAAAGTATATGTACCTTATGCGGTGTGCGGTTTGCCACAAAAATAACCGCCTTCTGCTGCATAGGAGGAAAATCCTCCTTGAACAACAACGTTTGATGTGACAAATTCATTCAAGACCATTGAGGCTGTACACCCTACACCGTTTCAGTGAGATATTTCTCTCTTAACCCGTGCGTCGTCGTCATCATCATCATTATCATCATCATCTTGAACATAATATTAGCATTACCGTTGGAATATTATACATATAGGACGTAAGGTATATTGATTTCATGATATTGTTGGTGACACGACAACGACAACGACACTGATGCAGCCTGCGATCACAATGCCGCTGCGCTTGCTATAATAATAAGCGAACGTTGCTGACCATTCACTTCCACTTCTGCTCATGAGAATATGCGCTTCAACAACCGCAGCATCAACGAACATGTCTCTGTCTGGATTGATGATGGTTAATTCTCAATGACCTCCATTGTGACACGAGCCCTTAATCATGGCAATTTGCTGCAAGGATTTTCAATTTGTACTGCGGTCACTTGCTGCCTCTCAATCTCAACTCAACTAAAAGCAAAACGCCATTCACAGTTTCACCACCATCGTTCCGCACTCCACTACCCTTTTTCAGCTCCTCATCAACACATCTCAGATCTCTTGCATTCGCATTCCCAATCGCAAGTCCTGCCCTGTTCCGCCCTTATACACTCTTGGCCGATGACATTTTGTTGTAAATTGATTTCCGGCTGTAAACTTAAAGTGCTGCTCCGCACACATTGACAATGTGCTTACATTTGCTGATAATGTGCTTACAACACATTTCCGAAATATATTTTTGCTGATGACATTTAAGTAGGACTTTCATACCATCATCGAACCATCGAGCATCGGCCATTCTACCAAAGGAATGGCCCGGCGGCGCGGCGGCGGTCGGCCCTACGAAATGTGCACCAGAAAAGGAAATGCATAATTTAAGTACTTTCACAGCTACTCAGCATCCACACCACAGGAAGTACTCCTTACCGAAAGTAGCTTGAATGCTGAATGCCTCTGAATGGCTTGACGCTCAAGCTGGATTCAGCATTCAGGAGCTGAATGCATAAATTGAGTTCAGCTGCTTCTCGGTGAACCACACAAAATATATATTTAAAAATTCTTGATTTGCATTAAATTTTATGTATGGATAGGTATGAGTAAAAGTCCTGAACATTCGGATCAAGGACAATAGCGGTATAAAGAATCTGTGATGGTTGAGTGTTTTTTTTTTTTTTTTAATATATTTAAACAAATTTCTTTGTACTATAAAGATAAACAAAGCTTCTTTGTGGCTGGAACGGATTTATTTGGTCAGTGGCTTATAGAAATGATTTCTAGACGGAACAAGTAGCCGATGCGAGGCGATATGGTGGGACAGGATTAAACGTCTGAGACTTATTTTCATCGTCCTTTCACTATACTGATGCCTTTCCTGAGGTCTTTTCTCAGCACATCAGATTTTTCTTTTTTTTTAGGTTTTGTGGACCAAGTTATAACTTTCTAAGTTTATTGTTTCATTCCCTAGGTGAAAGTTTTAATTGAATTGAAATTCTGTTTCCGGGATTTTATGACTGAATTAGGCACAGGTGCGCTTCTTTTGCTTTGCTGCTGCTGCTGCTTCTGCTTCGTCTTCATTCTTTCCAAAGAAGCATCCTATGTGATGGTATTTGATTTGTTTACCACAGGTGCAAGGGATGGCTTTAATTATTTAAATATTTATGTATATCTATCTAAACAACATATATCTCGGCTTTAATTTATGTACCTTACCTTTGGTGAGAGAGAAGACGCCGAGAAGAATATTCTCCTTTGGCACACAAACATCAGGACGAAGAAGTTTATTGGATAAAGACAACGTTTATGATTAGACAAGTAGGGTTCTAGCCCAGATGGTTGCAAAAACAATTAATTATTATGTGTTTTTTTTGTTCCTAAGGGTGAAAAAAAGGAACTTGTTGGTTAATAATATTATGATGGTTTAGAAGGAGGGGATAACATCATTCAGGATGTGAAGAAGTTGATGGACTTTTAATGTAAATGAGGAAGAAAAAAAAAAGTTCTTGGAGTTAATAAAATTAAAGAGGTTATAAATAAGGCTTGATGTTATTTTTTTTTTACATTTATTGTGGATTATTTTAGGGGTGAGGTTAGGCTTTTTCGTGCCAGTGGTGTAAGAAAATAAAATTTTTGTGGGTAGGTTAAGTGCGTGATGCATTAGATAAGAGTTTTTGAAACTTTTTGGTTTTAGAGTCGTAAAATTTGTATGCCTTTAGTTTTAAATAGGGCGCGGCGGTGGAAAAAGCCCTAAAACATCTTAAGTTTTGACCGGTTTGGGGATATAAATATTTCAACAGTTCTTTGAGTCTTTACTATAAGCTCTGGCACTAGTGCTTCTATCCTTAAACCAAATTTTGTGCCTTACAAATCTCCGGATTTAATACAGGTTTTTTCAATAAGAGATTTAATTTTGAACAGCTTGCTTTTGAGCAGTTGTCACATTTCGACTTTTGTCCAGTCAAAACTATGCCATTACTAAAAATTGAACAATAAGCAACAAATTTGTTTGCAATAACAATTCGCAAAATTGCATTGCTCAAGAACAACTGATAATATTGCTAAACATGATAAAACCCAGTTTTGTCAAGCTTTGGAATCAGGCGTTTTACAAGGAAATTGAATTATATATGACACAAAAATGTATGTCTTAAAACGTTAAAGGTTAAGTTGAAACAATAATTCAAGTTGGTCAATGACCGGGAAACGTGCGTCATTGGGTCGTTCAAATGATCCGGGTTTTCATCGAATGACGACGATATGGTGAAGACCAAAAACACTCCATTACCAAGACCGGAATCTTTAGTACGTTTCACTCTCCAAAATCCGTTCGTTTACATTGTTGTATTTGTAAATTTGACAATTAGTCCATGAATATATGTGAGCACAAACAAAAAAAAAAAAACGATGCCGTGGGCTAGCGGCACTTTGCATAGCAAAAACAAAATGGAGGGGTTAATAAGTTTTTTTCAGGTTTTTCCTTTTACTTTTTTCTATGAAAAAGTCAGTTTTAAGCTTTTATTTTGCAGGCATTTTGTGGATAGTGAACCAATGTACCTTTTTGTCTTGAAAAAAGCATGTTCAACATCAGTTTATTATAATTAATTGACTAATTTACAGTAATCACTACGAAATTCTTTAAATTTCATAATAAACCTCGGATTTTTGTATCAAAGATGTGTTCGAAGAACCATCAAGTTAAGGGTGCGAGCGCAATTTTTGTATTGAATTCTAATAAATTTTCGTTAACGAACGGCCCAAATATTTTGTTTGCAAGTAATTTAAATCTGTATCAATTTAATTAATCCAAGTATATTTATAGTTTGTGTTTAATGATTTAAGCTTGCAACTATTTTTCAATTCCATTATGATTAATAAATATTAAATTAAAAAAAAAAAGTTATAATCGAAAAATATCTTATCCATAACATTCTTGATTGATGGAAGCATACATGTATTTGCTATCAAAAAAAACTATGCATCAAAGGAACACCAATGTTTTAAAAAAGTAATCAGAACGATTATAGCGAACCTATGTTGAATAAATGCAGAGCAAATAAAATGCAAATTTTGACATATATCACAAAATGAAAACGTCTTAAAATCGTTCTGAATTCATGCACAACTAATTCAATAGAACATGTAATCGTCATGAATGTTTATTATTGACGTACAGAAGTTTTTTTTTAGTGAATTTCCACAGTTTAACGCAAAATATAATTTTCATTCATTCCTTAAAAATGTTTAGTTACCAAAGTTCAAGTTATTATTGTTTGAAGGGTATGTTTAGTAAAAGTGCTGCTAAAAATGAAACAAATTAATGAGTTTTACGTATGTACATGTTTTTCTTAATATAGTAAATACTTCCATAGATTACATTTCATAAATGCAGAACATGGAAGAAAATATACATAAACAATAGCTTCAGGTATAAAGTAAAAGAGGTTAATGTAGAAAAATATTTTTGAGAAAGCCAATAATATTTTAGGTATTTTCCGCTTCGGCTAACCTTCATCAACTTTTTAGAAAAAAAAATTAGCATTAATAGCAGCCAATTATTTCATAGCATAATTAATTTTACAGATTGTGAACTGTCTAGAAATTTTCATACGCTACAAAATTCGTAATTTTATGCGTAAACATAGAAGATAACATTATTTAGTTAAGAAGTATGGATTTTGGCGCGTATACCGTTTTTTTTCTATTGGGTGTTCGGTTTCCTTAAATCTATTTATTGCACTTATTTTGTTGGTATTGTGTGTAAACATATGGCCTATTTCTATTTCTTAAAGATGCTTTACACAAAGCAACTTATTTTTAAAACATGGTTGCCTCAAATTTTTATTCCAAAATCTAACTACAAACAAAATTCTAACTCTAACATAGTCCCTTAAAAAGAAATTTTCAGGAATATTTCTGCAACAAACAAAACTAAAATTTGGTCTTGCAATTACCGAACTGCTTAAATGATGAAAATACTAATCTAATTGAGGAATCTGAACTAGCTAAAGTTGACAATGGAACTTCACAAGTATACTTCTCGTAGCATTGTCTGTACAACAAAATACGGAGGCACCCGCCTATTGTTTCCACCTGAACTTCTAACGTCACCAAAAAAATGCTCTAAGCAAACTACTGCTGAAAAAATTGTCTGTTTTGTTGTTTTACAAAGTATTGAGTTACACTTTTGTCCATTTGCAATAATTATACTTAACCAGTTGCAGCGCATGTTGCGTTCGCAAATAATTTAAGTAAACAAAATAAATTATAATAAACTACTAAATCATTAAATAATATGTATTTGGTCAATTTTATTTTATTTAATATACATTTACAACATTTATTTGGATTGAAATTAAAAAGCTATACAAATCTTCCAATTTAAGACCATGTCAGCACTTCAGCTTCTGTTGGTTAGGATTGTTTAGTTTTTCAACGAGGCCATTAAACATTCAAAATGAAGCATTTAGATGAGGCTGATTACTATAATGAAGCATTTTGATGGGCCGAAACACTTAATGTGAGAATGTGTTTGGTTTTTTGCATCATTTTACGCACACTTTCTCACCTTTAGTGTTTTGTTAGCTTGTAGACAAACCGAAATGTCAGTCTGAGATTCCGGTCTTGGTAATGGAGTGTTTTTGGTGAGGACCATTTTCATAAAATAATCAAAAATTGCTTGTTTGAAAAGTTTATTCATTCTCATAATGTCACTGTTGTTAAGCTGGTGGTGGGGTTATGTCTTCTTATTCAAAAGGGAACCTGGCGAAAAAAGAACAATTCTAAGTTGTTTTTACGAATAAAATTTAGTATAAAATGTATTTTGACTCGAATATCTCGGAAATAAATAATTTTATTGCATCCGAGGCAGGATGGTCCATTCTGGTCTTCCTGACTAGGACGAAGTAAATATTGCCTGTAGTCTAACAAATTCTATGGAGCAGTTGGCTTGAATGCCGAGCCTTTCAAAGTAGCTTAAGAAAATTTGGTTAGAAGCATGTACCAACTTATCTGTAAAATATGGTTGGAAGAACACATTCCCATTAAACGGAAACTCAGTATTTTTTGATACCCTCTAAGCTTCGCCAACTAAATAGCAATCGATGTCCATTCAAAATCATCTTTGCCGTAGCATGTGAACGTCTAAAGCATAGCGTCATCAACATGATAGTTCGTTATCAGTTTGGTTTTAGACCAGGAAATTCTACAAATAAATTGGGTGGCGCAACAATCCGTAGAGAACTATTGCCTAGTGACTTACAACTCTCAACCATTCCTGTGTGCGATTAATATTGTCAGGGATGGAGGCGACCTACAGTTTTAAGCCGAATCCGAACAGCTAGTTTGAGAAAGCACTGTTCATGGCATCCTTTCAAATCTCAAACCTTTGTACAGGATGATCATTTAAAATTCACGCTACTCAATAAAGGTTGGAAGCAACTTAACCGAATCTTTTGATGTCAGAATAGGCTTAAGGCAAAAGTGATGCGATGTCATGTGATTTCTTTTAAAGAATAGTACAGAGCTCTCTATTTAACACTATAGAGGCACTCGCTTATGCTGATAAAATTGACATAATCGGAAGAACCCAGCGTGATGGCAATGGGGCTTTTGTAAGTATTGTGACAGAGGTGGCAAAAATGGGTTTTGCCGATAATGAGGGCAAAACAAGTTGCATGTTGTTATCAAGAGAGGACTTATACCACTGACAACGCGATTCGTCACGTAAAAAACTTCATCATCGATAGACGTAACTTTGAGGCCTGGGCTAAATCCCTTACATATATGTATCTCTTTTAATTTCTTTAAATATAAAATTGCTATGTTACAAAAAATACCATTTGAACATTCTTAGCAGGCACCAATGACACCAATATAAAGCAATGATTCTTACTCAGTAGGTATCTTAAAAAATCTAAGTTTTATACAAAAATTTATATTCTTCATAAAACAAATATCTCTGAATTGGTTGAATTGTAAAATGTTTTAAAGTCTAAAAATCCAAACAAAAATGTTGAATTTTCCTTGTTATTTAATAAACCATATCAAATCATAGTCAATTGAAGATTTCATCATGTATCCTCACCTCAGGCATCAAAATCATCATACATTTTCTATAAGGACATTCTTAAATCTAAAAACAACAAACAGCCTATATACTCAAACCCAAGAGGGTAAAAACATACGAGTAGTTCGAGGTGATAGAAATTTTCAACAAACAATACCCTCAATAGCACATCCTGCTGAGTTCTATACTACGAATATAATATGATTGCTTTTATTCCATTACAATACAATAGAATTTAAAGTAGTTAATAAAATGATTGTTCATTTGATATTGCTCCTGTTTGATGTTTTGTTATTTTTTGGCTAGCATATTTATTATTTTTTAAATTCAATTTATGTCATATTAATTTCACTCTTCAATAAATAAAAATTTAATATTTCTAAAAATAACGTTTTGATAGAAAAATAGATTGATTATTGTGCAACTAATCGAGTTGTTGCTTTTTTGGTTAACTTTTATGTACGCCAAAGGGAAACGCAATGCCGTACATTTTATATATTACAGGAGAAAAACATCATAACTGTTATTTTAAATATTGCATTTTAATTTTGGAAATATTTTTGTGAAAATAGCACACGTAAACACCTATGAATGAAATTGTTTAAATAAAATCTATTGTGATTGAAGTTTTTTTTGCGTTTGTTTTGAAAACAAAATGTTTAAATTTAAAAAAGAGGGTAGATAAGTTGGTCAAAGGTTGTACTTTTCTAAAGGTGTGATATACAGGAAAAAAACAATTACTGTCTTATATCGTTACTTTGAAATAGACATACTTTTCTTTTATTTTTAGTTTATTATTATCTTTGTTATGCAAAAAATGTTTACAAAAGCAATGATATTAAGTAGCATTTAAAATATCAAACTTAAGATAAGAATGTTCCTTTGAAAATATTGGTAAAATTTAGCATGTTGTCCATTTTTCTCGTTTATAATATAAAAACCTGATCTAAAGCGTAAATTAACAAGAAGGAACATTTATTATGTCATTGGTTTTTCACTTTACATTCAAGAGATTTTTAGTCGTTAGTAGCATTTCTTTGTAGTACCCAATTTTTGATGGTTAGTGCGTTGGACTGTGCAAACGGGACCAAGTCCCTTGTTAGTGACGAAGGTTGAGCTTCAGCTCATCTTCTACTCAATAAAAAAATAAAAAGTCAGCAGGTGCCGATGGTATATCCAACGTTGTACTAAGGCATTTACCGATGAAGGCAATTGACATTTATACCACACTCTTCAATAATGCACTGAATAATGCATATTACCCAATGCATTGGAAGACCGCTGTGGTTCATCCTCTCCCAAAAAAGGGAAAGCACAACTCCAACCCGTCAATTCTTCGGTCGATAAGCCTTCTTCTGAGCATCAGCAAAGTTTTCGAAAAGATCATCAATAGGGCTCTGACTAAGTGGGCTGCAGACAACAAAATAATTCCGTTCGGGTTCAATACGAGTCATGACACAATTCATGCTGCGTCTTAACTCGTTTCTGATATCCAATGGAATAAATCAAAACAATAATGCACAGGTGCTGTTCTGGTTGATTTGGAAAAGGCCTTTGACACCGTATGGTTAGAGACAATTCTGTTCCGGACTCCGTTGGCTAGGGCCACGACAGATGCGTGCAAAAATTGGCGCAAGATGGTCAACGTTGATCTTCACGGGCAGCGATTAGCGAGCAAAAGTATAAAAGTGAAGTACCTACCTCGATATCTGGTTAGATCAGTATTTATATTTCGACAGACATATAAATGCTGCTCTGACCAGGGCCAGAGGAGCCTTCGCTCTGACGAAACGGCTGTTTTACAGCAGTCGGCTTGACCCCAGAGTGAAGGTAATTTGCTACATGGCCCTCATACGGCCGATGATCGTTTATGGTTGTCCTGTGTGGTTCAACGTTGCCCCTTCCCAGATGGAGAAGTTTCGGGTGTTCGAGCGGCAGTGTTTACGACGCTGTACGGGCTTATATCGAACAGCCGAATCTTCTTACGTGCATTACTATTCCAACGAGGTCCTATACAACGGGGCTCGAATCAACAGAATTGGCAATTTCGTGATAAAACTCGTTCGAGGTCACATTGCAAGAGCTATGTCTTCGACCAACAATTTAACTATCGGGGCGTTCTATCCGAACGACGAGTATTTAGAATGCACGCTTGAGCGGCTTCATTCCACCAGAGGCATTCCTCTTTTTAGACAGATGCGGTCTGATACAGGATAGATTGGCAGTTCCGCTAATCTACCACGTCAAACGACGAACCGTGGATAGGCGACTCCTGTCCAATCGGGACGTCATGGCACAAGGCGGAGCAGAGCTCCTTCGGTTCAGTAGGGCTGTGTCCGAACGGGACCGAACTGATAGGGTGAAGCAGGAGAACCAGTTTTGGTGGCTTCAATCGGCACTTGATAGTGGGTAGTCGGGATGGGGTTTTAAGCCTTGGCCGGTTTACATACTTGTTTTATAGTTTTAGGGTTTAGTTTTAAGTAGATTAGACATGGTGACATGGTGGCACAAAAAAAATACAAAAAAAAAAAGAGGCTGGGATGCGACCCACACTGATAACTTCCCATCCCGTCTGTGGATTTGTCTTGCTTAAAAGTTTGTCTATATGTATCAATTTTTACCAAATTTGCATACTATTTTTTGTAGATTTTATTTTTTTTTATGAAAAATCGGACGGGATTTTTATATCGAATGATATATGAATATCGAAAACAATATTTTCTGTGAAATAAAATAAGTTTGAAGCCAATATTTGTAATTTTTGAAAGGCTATTTGAGTCGAAAGTAAATTTTTACCAAGTTTTAGTATTGTTTTTTTTTTAGGTTTTTATTTTTTGTAAAAAAAACTGTCAATTCGATTTTTCACAAAATTTTATCGAATGTTGAAAACAATATTTCTTATAAGTTAAAATTAGTTAAAAGCCATTATCTCAAATTTTTGAAAAGATATTTGAGTCGGAAATCAATTTTTACCAACTTTTATTAATTTTTTTTAGGTTTTAATTTTTTTTTTAAAACTGTCAATTCGATTTTTCTCAACATTTTTCAGAATGTTGAAAACAATATTTCTTATAAGATAAAAAAGTTTGAAGCCTTAATCACAAGTTTTTGAAACAATATTTGCGTCGAAATTCAATTTTTACCAACTATGAGTACATTTTTTTTAGGATTTTATTTTTTATAAAAAAAACTGTCAATAAGATTTTTCTCAAAATTTTATCAGATGTCAAAAACATTATTCTTCGTTGCACAAAATTTTTTTGGAGATAAAATCATATTTTGGTCGTAAAATTTTCGAGGTGCCAAATTTTTTTTTCAGTTTTTTTGATTTATAAAAAAAACCGTTAATTGGATTTTTTTCCAAAAATATAATTTTTTTGTATTACGTTACAATATATATTATAAAATTTAATTCAAGTCTCTAGCGTCATTATTTCATGAGATATTTAGGCTTAACCAAAATTGTCACCTTTTTTTTAAACTGCTATGGTAAAAAAACCACCCACGCAATTTTCTTGAGAGCCCTTTCTGCATCTTTCTGCCTTTTTATCTGTATAACAAAATTTATTTGAAGTCAATATCTCTTCTGGTTCTTGAGCTATGGAGGACGAAAAAAACGTCGCGAACGTACAGACGTACGGACGTACGAACGTACGTACACACGCACGCACAGACATCTTTCTAAAAATCTTTTATTTCGACTCTAGGGACCTTGAAACGTCGAGAAATGTCAAAATTTTCAATTTGACAAATCGGACCCATTACAATAACTTCCTATGGGAAGTTAAAAAATAAAAAAAAAAATACACAAAAAAAAAAAACACAAAAAAAGAAAAAATAAAAAAAAAATATAAAAAAATAAAAATAAAATTAAAAAAAAGACAACAAAACATGAAAACAAAAAATGTTAGATAATTAGATTTGCTGCTGTGGTTGTTCTAGTTTTAAGTAGTTTATAGGTAGAATAGATAGTTTAAGTTTTATTTTAAGGACATTATTTTAAGTAGTTTTTAAATAAAAATGAAAAAAGATATTGAAATTAGTTTTTTTTTTAATTTTCTAATAAATAAAAAATAATTAAAATGAATTACAGTAACATAGATCTTAGGGCCGAAAGGCATTAGAATTAAGTTTTATTGTTTAACTTAGAGTGTCCGTATGGGATCAGTAAGTTAGTTTTAAGTTATGGTTAATTAGGCTAGTTTTATAAATTTTTGTCTAGCTTTAAGATAGTTTTAAGAATGAATTAATAAAAATAAATTTGAAAAAAAAGTGCGTTGGACTGTCATGCCAGAGGTCTTTGGTTCGATCCCTGCCTATGCCATCTAAAGTTTTTTTCACGGGTACTGCCTCTTGCAAGGAATTAAAAAATTCTCCAAGAGTAATTATTGTCATTAAAATTGCTTTCTCAAATTAGCCGTTCGTATTCGGCTTAAAACTGTAGGTCCCCTCCATCCCTGACTACAGTAATCGCACACAAGAATGGTTAAGAGTTGTAAGACACTACGCCCTAGATCACAACGGACCGTTGAGCCACCCAATTTATTTATTTTTAGTAGCATTCTTAAAATTTCTTATTTCTTATATATAAACAAAAACAAATTGGGATGAATGAAATTAATTTGAAGTCAATATTTTCTATTGTTCTCGAGATTAAGAACGGAACATCTATTTTTTACAAATTTGCATACTATTTTTTTGTAGATTTTGTAACGGACTGTCGAAAATCAATGTTTACCAAATTTTAGTAATGTTTTGTTTAGGTTTTTTTTGTAAGAAAACTGTCTATCAATGTTTACCAACTTTTAGTAATGTTTTGTTTAGGTTTTTTTGTAAGAAAACTGTCTATTCGATTTTTCTCAAAATTTTATCGAATGTTCAAAACAATTTTTTTTTTTAAAACAAAATTAGTTTAAAGCCAATATCTCAATGTTTCGAAAAGATATTTGAGTCGAAAATCAATTTTTACCAACTTTTATTAATTTTTGTTAGGTTTTTATTTGTTGTAAAAAAAACTGTTCATTCGATTTTTTTCAAAATTTTTCTGAATACAGCATTTTTTTTTTAAAGAAAAAATTAGTTGAAAGTTAATGTCTCAAAGTTTTGAAAAGATATTTGAGTCGGAAATCAATGTTTACCAACTTTTATTAATAATTTTTTTTAGGTTTTTATTTCTTGTAAAAAATTGTCAATTCGATTCTAATATAAATATTTGGAATAGTTTTGTAAATTTTTAAGCAAGACAAATCGGCAGATGGGATGGGAAGTTATCAGTGTTGGTCGCGTCTCAGCCTATTTTATTTTTACCTTACCATAGAAAGATTTTGAAATTTATCGACGTTCCTAGGTCCCTAGAATCTAAATCAAAAGGTTTTAAAGTGATGGCTGTTTGTGTACGTACCAGGCTTGTAAAAGATTGCAATCTTCTACGACTTCAATAAAACGATTGCATTCATTGAATTAACCCTAGGATTGTGACTTAAAGTTTTGCATTCACCAATCTTTTGACCTTAAAATGATTGCGATAATTTTGTTCTCTTATCATTTGACTGCAATCAAGAAATTGCAATCATTTAACACTTCTTGCATTATTTGCATTTAAAAGATTGGTGATTGCAAATTTTGAAGTCTCAATATTTGGTGAGTTCAATGAATGCAATTTTTAAGTTGAATTCAAAAAATGATTTATAATGATAACATTTCCAAAAGATTACATTCTTTACAAGGCTTGTACGTACATTCATAGGTTTGGGATACATTTGTTCTTCCCCTACATCTGATGAACCAATAAAGTATTGATTCTAAATAAATTTAGTTTTATAGATACCAACATCCAAAAATGCAGAATGGACTGTAACAAAAATGTACTGCTTTTTTATAAAAAAAAACCTGAAACCAAAAGATTTTTGACATTTAGTAAAATTTTAAGAAAAATTCTTTCGACAGTTTTCGCATGAAAAACTATTTTAATCTAATACAAAGTTCTGTTGTTAACATTTTGTTAATTTTAAAGAAAATTCCAACAGGAGATTTTTGTACACAAATTTTCGACTGAAGTTATCTTGAGAACAAAGAAAGATTCTTCAAAATTTTGTATCTTGCATAAAATGTTGTTATTAATATTTTGTTGAACTTTAAGAAATTTCAAATTGACTGACGGACAGGAATGGGAAATTGTGAAACTTTTAGAAATTTCGAATCCACAGACGGACAGTAACACTTTCAACTCCTTTTTTATTTAAATAAATCTTTCTTTAAAAATCAAATAATTATAACTTTAAAACTGTTTTATATTGAATTGAAAAAGCTTAATATTTTATCAGATAAATATTTGACTCTGAATCACTTTATTCAGTTAAAAAAAAAGAATTGAATTATTAAATTAGAAATGCCAGCCAAGAGCAGTCTTGCTATGTGATCCAATTAGCGTTTAAATAAGGAATGCAACAATAACAACAAATTTTAATGACGCGTAAAAGTTCTTTAAACAAAAAAGCTTTAAGAGGCTTTATTATAAGTTACAAATCCATTAGCTGTGCTGAAATTAAATACTTTCAATTTAATGCTTTTTCATGTCTTCTGTCTGGGAATTTCATGATATTAAAGTTATAGATATACAAAACGAGACTTATCTAATTTTATGTAGAAACAAATAATTGTTTTTAAATGCATTTCACTTTGGCTCTTCTGATTTGGTTCAATATTTAAAATTCCCTCAATGTTATAACTTGTAGATAATACACTAAAAAATGAGCATCTTTAAGACTATCAAATACTTACAAAAAGATTTCTTCCCACATTTCTAAGTAGAAGTTACATTCAGTAACACAAAACTACAAACAAAATTTTTGTACCACAGTTCTTTTACATTGATATTAAATGAATACTTTAGGAACAATAAAAATTGATAAAAAGTAGAATGCAAAATAAATAGCTGAAGAAAACCTAATTCAAACATTTTTAGAAATTTGTCCAAAAAGTCTTTCAATAAATTCTTATGTGGTTTGATATCCTGACATGGAACTTTTGTTTTTCTTTTTACAACCTATCCACATTTGTTTCTATTAAGTTAAATTTATATCACTTGACCAGAACTGTCATTATACTTTTTCTTTTCCTGCAATTTCCTTCTATGTTGGTTTTCATTGACATTTATGGTTAAATCTGTCTTCAGTTGTCAATTTTTGAAGAATTTATAGCTTTTATTAATATCTACGCACTTATGTATATAAACGAAAGGAGTCTTAAGAGAATATAAAAACCACAATTCTTAAATATCCACGTAAATTCTATCTACCTATAGAAATGTACATTGGTAAGCTTTGAATTTTTAGAAGGAGGTACATGATTCTATAAATAAATCAAACATTCATAAATCATAATTTAGGTACTCATATATGACTGAAATAACAAAATTCTTGGAGTATTTTCATATATTTGTTGCTCATTCTCAACCTCCTTTGCCTTTATAACCTACATTCATACGTACCTACCCCTACATACATACTTATAAATTATGCTGAGTCCTTATAAAATGACCAACTAGGTATACACCCAACCCTTACTTTATGGACTGTTGCAAATATATAGAAAAGCCAACTTAACCACAATCACCACAAACATATTTTCTCATAAATGTGCATATATAAGAGAGGACGAGCCACAAAAAAGGACCTCTCCCCAATCGTGTTGTTTGTTGAAGGTCCAAATCAATATGCAATTAATCATACACACTTCTGAAAGACAAAAATTATATTTTCATGGGAAAAAAGGACACTTGAATAATTCAAGTGGAAAAGAAAATTCCCAACCAGACCAACAAAGAGAAAAATAAAGCAAAAATATGCTTTATCCTTCTTAATTCAAAGGACATTCAGCTCTTTGGCAGAAAATGTGTAAAGTGTAATGCAGCTTGAAAAACATATAAATGAAGTTAGATACGCCATGAATGCAGGTCCTTTTATAATAAACGCAATGAACTTTTGCTTGGTTAAGGTCAGTCTAAGAAGCACACATGATGCCGATGATGAGGACGACGAACGCAAGGCTCTACATGACATCAAAAACAATTGCACAACGCACAAAACTACAACACCGAAGACGAGACTTTTCCGGCGAACGGGCGTGTGGTGCTTTACAAAATCATATGGCAACGACTCCCACCGCACCAAGCCGCCTGCCTCAGCTCACAATAAATTGGGTTGAATGCCGTTTACTGTTTGTTGTTTAGGGTTGTTCGCCCCATTCTCTCGGTTCAGTGTCATGGACATATTTAGGCCATCATCTCTCATCACAGAACTGAGAGAATAGAACTCTAATAATACTGCATTGAAAGAGAGGAGCATCATGGCAATGTCCACCACTATCAGTAAAAGAGTCTATAGATTTTATAACAGTATTCGGAGAGACAGAGAGAAAAGCTGAATCTGTAAGGGATATTTTTAGGTTGGGAGCTTTTGGGGATACAAAATAATATTGTTGAGGATTCTTTTATTTTTAAAGGGATATTACTTCGGAGATAGGAATTTTTCAGACATTCTAAGGGTGTCGGCTCTTAAGGTGATACACCTTGGAAAAACGAGGCTTATCATAATGGACTTTATAGAAAATAAAAGAAATAGTTACATATCTTCTAATCATGTTGAGGTTCTACCGATTTTATACAATTAAATTTTGATCTGAAAATAATTTAAATTCAAATTTTATGTAACATTTTTATAAATGTATCTTCAATAATTTAATATATACAAGAAATTAAATGTACATCTTAAAATGCTAAGTTTTTAATTGAAAATACAAAACTGGATTGTTGGAATAAAAAACAAGGAAAAACAAATAATAAAAGTTAAAACGAGTTTTAAAAAGTCAACATAAATTAATGACGGAACGAATTAAAAATCATTGAGCAGTAAAATGTTTTAATTTTAAGCTTTTATGAATATACAAATAAGAACACAATTTTTTTAAAAATTCTACAAAAATACCAGCTTTTCAATAAGTTAATTTTAAAAATGTATGTAATGTAGTTTTTAAAATGCTTTCAAATTTGATTTCTCACCAAGAATGAAGTTTATCATACTCGTACTGTAACACCCATCTTACATCAACATCCTCACATTTATTTTTTTTTAAACAACATTAATAATTTTGTAACATGCATAATCATTTTTTTTTTTGCACGCCAATGTATGTAACGTACTATATTTTTTTTCACACCACTGTAAATAAAAATTGTAACAATTGTAACAGTAAAAGACTCCAGCAAAGAGTATAAAAGGCGAAACAAAAATTGTAACACCAAGCATTCGTTGGAATAAAGTTGTTCAGTAAACATACAACGTTAGTTGGAGTTGCTTTTCTTTTCTTTCAAAGTTTTCTTTCTTCCTAAATTTTTTTCTATTAGTCAGTAGACAAGCTGAACTCCTTTGGTCGCCTGGCTCTGGAACACTTTCGTGCTCCAACTATCCGCTTAGCACTTACACACACACACACTGTTGCGTATAACAACAACGCTTCAGTACTATATTATATAATTTCTATAATCTAGGTGAAAATGTTGACACTTTGAGTTTTAAAAATATTAGTATTTTAGTTAAAACAACCTACATTTTCCACTACCAAAAATCTGTAAATAATAAGAATTTTTCAAAATATGTATTTAATTGTTTAAAACATATTAAAAAATTTTAATTACGACCCCTGTTGTCGATTTTTCTTAAACCGTAACAAAATCTCAATTCAAATATTTTTAGTGAGAAATTAAATTTTTAAGCCAATATCGTTCTTTGTTCTTATGGTATTTGAATTAAAAACCATTTCTTATCCTTATTTTGCTGTTTTTGTAGGTTTTCATGTTTTTTAAACAAAAAAGTTGTCAATTGCATTTTTCTAAAAAAATAACTACAACTTAACAAAATTATTCTGCATATAATAAAATAAGTTTGATTTCAATATCAGTTCTTGTTCCCAATATTTTTAGGCGAAAATCAATTCTTAAAAGGTTTTGTTTGTTATCAAATAATAACTTTTGGATTTTTCTTAAAACATCATCTTAGACGAATAAGAAAATTTTGGATAAAATGAAATAATATCATTATCTTTTCTCGAAATACTCAAATCGAACATCAGTTTTTACCAATTTCGCGTAGTATTTGCTGAAGATTCGTATTTCTTGTACAAAAACTGACTGATTATTCTAAAAATGAATTTGAAAACAAATATTTTTTATATGATACAATTATTTTTAAAATATTTAAATTTTGCAGAGATATTCGATTTGAAAATTAATTTTTAGTAACTTTCACTAGTGCTTTCTTAGGTTTTTTTATTTTTTTCTGTTAAAAAACCGTTACTTCGATTTTTCTGAACATTTTTACTTTATTTTTCGTTGCAAAAAATTTGGTTGGAGTAAATATAATTTTTGTTCGAAAAATATTAATTTTTTGTATTTATAAAAAAAATGTAAGTTGATTTTTTTTTTCAAAATTATAATTATTTGGTATCACGTCACATTATAAAATTAAAAATTTAAATTACTGTGGGTCAACTAAAATTGCTATAGTAAAGAAACCACTCCTTCAATTTTTTGAAATTATTTTCTGCATCTTTCGATGTTATAGTCTGTAAAACATCATTTGTTTGAAGTCAATATCTCTACTGGTTCCTGAGATTTGGACTTCAAAAAAAGGTATCCTGGACGTACGAACACGCAGTCAACTTTCTAAAAAAAAATGATTAAGATTCTAGGGACCTTGAAATGTCAAGTAATTTTAAAATTGTCAATTCGATTAATCAGAATGAGAATTCAAATCAAATGAATAAAGAAGTAAACCAAAACTGTTACTTCATATTTCTAAAAACCTGAATAACTAACTTCATCTATAAATCCCAAAATTTGAAAATACTGTCTTGATTTCCATATATTTATCATGTCTGAATTAGGACTTTAGGTAAAGAAGTCATAGGCAGTTTATTGCATTTTAAATAATGGATTCGAAAAAAAACAAGTATACGCCATAGTGTACACATTTGTTATTTGACGTAGATTCCAATTATTAAATTTAAAAAAGCCATTTCCTAAAGATTGTTGATTCAGAATTCTAACTGCATTAAGGTATTAAATTACCTACATATGTACATACATAATATGTATGTATGTACCTATATTTAGTTATGAATGACATGTTTAGTTTATATATTTTGTTTGTTCCATCTGTCTAATCAAAAGTATTTTAAATATTTTTGTTTTCTTTTAAATTAACAGCCTTTATGCATATTGTACATCATGTCTTTTATCAAAAAATGCTTCAAGATTTCGAAAAAAAAACCAAACATCACTCAATTTAAGGTAAACCGACCCAAACAAGAACATTGATCCCCATTATATACTTTTTTTCCTATTTCTCTGAATTAATAATAAACCCATATACCATAAGCTATATTTACAACAATTAAAATCCAATTAAATTCTCGACCCTAAATACTGTTAAACTCTGTTAAATGGTTTTTTTCCTTTCTTAAATTAATTCTCATTATTAACACTTAAAGTCTTCTTCGAATTAAGAAGAAGAATAAGAAAAAGATGAAGACGAAGACGAAGACGAAGAAAAAAAATATAATTAATTCAGTCCTAAGAACACACCCTCTTTATAACACCATAAATACGAATATAATTGTTGAATAAACTAAGAGACAAACAACATTAAAAGCCATCATCACACCATAACGAAACCATCCAACATCCTAAATCAACAACATACAAAAACAAAAAAAGGATATTATATAGAAAAAAACTCTCAAACTCAAAAATATTATATTCATTAAGAAACGAACAAGAAAAATAATTCATACTTTTGTATACCTTCTCTCACTCTTTAACTCAAATCAACTTGAACTCATCGAAAATTAATTTTAATTATTCAGCAACTTATTCGTGGTAAATTGGTAGGTTATTAGGTATTAAAAGCACTTTTTCAATAAACAAAAATATAAATTAAAAGGATATCCCTCAAAAATATAGAAAAAAATCTAAGCCTTTAGTCAAAAGTTTTAAATGATAAAATAAACATAAACTCCCTGCCAATTTTGAAAAAAGGATAAACTCATACAAACCGATTAATATGCAGAAGCAACACAAAAACACAATATTTTTTTCAGGGCCAATCTGAATGTAAATCACATCTACTTACCAATTTTCTTGCTTAATTATTGAATTTATGTATTTTTCTCAGAAAAAGAAATTTACCCACCTAAGACCTAACACAGCTATCAAGCTACCAACCCCAACCTTAAATTTTCTAACCCAGTCCTTAGGTTTTTCGTTTTGCATCACTGACATGACAAACAATATGTGCCAAATGGCTTTCTCTCTTCGACTGCTCACTTCGAAAAGAGAGGCAGTATAAGAGATCAACAAGAACAACACGTGTTTTATCTCCAAAAAATATCCCAAAACTTATGTTGCAGACATCAGAAACAACTCCAGAATTCAAAATCCACACCCTCACGACTTAGGTTCCACAAGATGACCACCAAAACAGCAGCAGCTCTAAAAATAGAGAAAGTATCTCTGCATAATTCGAAGATATTGAGAGAGAGAAAAATAAAGTGAGTGAGAGAAATTTCCCCCCCCCACAACTTTCGATGTGAAATTTTCGGTACAAAATAATTTCCCTTGACGCAATATCTCCACAAAAAAAGGCGAAGAACACCGAGCGCCAGCATCCAACATCCAACAACATCTCTATGCCACCTCCCTCCTGGATGCCGAAGCCACCGATGGCACGAGATAAAAATAATTCTGGAATTCAGTCTTCGTGTGAATTTTATGAATCGTGGTTCATCCGATATATACGAGGGAGTAAAACGCTACCGTCACCGTAAACGTTCGCCGTTTTCGTTTTCGTTGTCGTTGTCGCCGCTGCTGCTGTCGTCTTCGTTTTCAGCTTCGCAACTTCTCGAGTCGAGTCAAATTCGAATCGTGAATAATTTCTCGTCTCGGGGATTATACGAGCGTGTATTAAAAAAAAAAATAAATAAAATAAAAAGAAATAAATAAAAAGGATTTATCGTGTACTCATGTCTTTTGAAAGTCCTTGTTAAAAAATTGTATCGTCAAAAAAGGAATTCTCGAGAAATCGGTAATAGAAAATTATTCCCTTTTCATCTTCAATTTTTAGTTAAAATATATGTGTGTAGGTTGTAGGTATCCAGGATTTTTTAGGACTTTCTTATTTATTTTGTTCGTTTTGATATATATTCTTTATTTTTGACAAAGAAGACTACGAGGAGAAATTCGTCTTCCTTTGATCCAATTATCCTATTTCTGATCTGATGGCAATACCACTTCATACATATATGAATTTTATTTCTTTTTTTGTTGAGGATAATTTTATGTTTTGGCCTCGTCATCGTTAACACTTAACTCGGGGTGGCGCCCCCTTGCTGTGCCCCTATTTGTTGCCACCACAATCATGTGTAAGTGAGAAAAGTACTTGTCATCACAACACAATACAAAATACATATATCTACATTCTACATGTACATATATCATTTGACAGTGTCATCGAATATATCCTTCTAACACCATTTCTATTTCTTCTTGCAAATAACTTTTATCCTTTTTTCTCCTGCTCCCGCTTAACATTTCCGCAACAAGGATCCTCCAAATAAAAAGGATTACATAATAACGACCACAATAATGTTGTTCATATTAGCGGGAGAGAACCTATTTATGTATATATGAACAGAAAATAAGAAAATAAAGGATGTTTAAGGATACGACTGTGTTATTGTCATTTGTTGTATATTATTTGCCGCGTGTTTATTTTTCTTTTACATTTTGCTTTTTGTATTTTATTTATTTGTATTGCTGTGTTTTGGTTGTGTTTTTGTCCTTTTTATTATTATGTTGGATACAATTCAGCCGCCTATTCGGTTTAAGTGTTTGCTGTTGTTGTTGTTCTGTCACGTGAATTTGTAAATATCACACTATTCCTCTGGTTGTGGAAGTGGATGTCCTTTTTTGATAGAAATTTTATATTCAGTGTTGAGTGATGCGTGTTGAATCAAAACAGAGAATAAAAGTTAAATTTTCTTTCTTTTTCTTGTGAAAAAGGAGACGAATAAAAACCAAAATTGAATCTAATCTAAAATAATCATATCCTGTCAGTGAGAGTCCTTGAGAGTGGAATTTAAGTGAATGTACGCCAAAAAATGTATTACATTAAATACAAACATTTTAAGTGAATTTAAAGAAAAAATTCTTGTTTTTTGTGAAAATAAAAAAAAAGTGTCCTTGTGTGTATTTTTGTGTCGTCAGAAAAAGGATGAGACAAGGTGCTATTAATTAGAGCAGTGATTTCTTCCATGAAACACCCAAAAGACAATACATTTATAGGTACCAACAACATACCTATATGTATATAAGTATATTTTTATACTTCAACGTGATATCCTGTGAGTCTTTTGCTTATTGGCTTCGTATATTCCTTGAATCCTTGAATGGTGTGCACATTGATATACCTACAAGGGAATCAGTTTCCTTATATTTGAGTGAGATATAAATGCTTTTATTTAATTTTATGTTTGTGTTTCTTTTTAAAACTTTTATAGGTAGGTAGGTTGGTAAGTTGGTATAGGATTCTTTTGAAATTCCATCAGGGGGCTCATCCTGGCGTTTATTTTATGTTCATTATTTAAATTTGCATTTTCTTTGTTTTTTGTTGTTGTCTACTTGTTTTTGGGGTATTTTTTGGGTGCTCCTTTTATAATGACGAGGAGGCTTACCTAAGACACAAACAACAAAAAAGGAAAGGTAAACAAGGATAACAAGCGCCTGCCGAGCGGATAGTATAGAGAAAACGTGCGTAAACTTTGTGGTAAGGTTTTTCTTTTCGTTCTATTTTTTCTTTTTTTGTGTAGGTAGGTATTTTTTTATTATTTTTATTTTGTTATCCTTGAATTTTTGTTCTCTGTTTTTGTTTGTATATTGGTGTGCTTTGCAAGCAAGTAGTACAATAAAATAAAGAAGTAGGTACCTTACGTCGCGTCGTCGCTTACTCGTCGGTACCTCCCCTACATAGCCAAGCCATACAGACGACTATACAATAGAGGTATATATTTAGATATGTATAAAGTATAGTACGTCGAATAAAATTTGCTTAAGGAAAATATTTACTTAATTAATTGAAGAGAGGAACAAAAGATAATTTAGGTGGATTACATTATTATTAGGATGTTTATTTTTCCGTTTTGTTTAATTTTTGTTGTTTTGGGCTGTTTTATATATAAACTTTATTCTATTCACATTTTGTTTGCTTTTTTAATGAGAAAAATAAGAAGAATTATGCAATGTAAAGTGTTTTGGTTTTGTTGATGATACAGACAGAGTGAATTATCATTATAATGTTAACTGATGTTTTTGAGAGAGGGGGGGGGGGGGGTATTGTTTATGTTTACGTATTTATGTTGAAAAACTGTTGTAATCAACAGAATTTTGCAAGGAATAAACAAGGACATTTTTGTTGTCCTTATATACACACGTACATACATAACTTATGTCTGGGTGTTGTTTTTATTATTAAAGAGGTCAGACTATTTAAGGTCTCATGCTTGGTGTAATTTTTGTTTGTGATAAAGAGTGGTATTCTTTGTGGTGTAAGGCATTGTTAATTTTTAAAATTAGCTAGGCACATTATTGTGATTAGTTTGACGTTTATTCCTGGAAAATTGTTGAAAATTGTTTGAAAAATTCATAGCCTTATAAACGATCAAGGTTTTTACTTACTGAACTTATATACCTTACGTAAATAGAAATAAAATTAATCAGTCCAGGAAAAAAATATCGTTTTAGACATTTGTGTGAAGTGGTCGTATTTAAGAATAAATAATTTATTAATATATCAAATTGTACTTACATTATGTTCGTCTAAACGACCTCAATATTTGTGAATGACGTACTTTACATAAGTGTATACTGTAATTTATTTACAATCAGCGATTATCACATTTAAGGTTTTAGCTTAAATCACTGAAAGCTGGCTTTTGGCATATTTGAGGATAATAAATAAAATGAAAATTTCAAAAAATTCAATAACAATTTACGAAATCATTTAAAAACGTCAAGAAGTAAATATCTATTTTCTGTTCTAAGACAATTAATGGTAAAGAACTTTCTTGTAAAAAAAGAATTGCTGTTTACATCATAAACGGATATAAATGAGTTTTAAATACTATTATTTAATAAACTGAGAAGATTTTCGACATAGATATCCTTCAAAAATCAATTGTTATCAATTGTAATTAAATAAAGTTACTGATGACAGTGCCTTATTGTGTTTACATGATACTCAAAGATTTCAAACCAATTGAAAAATTGAGGAAAATGAAGAAGCTTAGTACCTATCAATACCTGGAAATCTTTAAATATATATAGGTTCAGTGAAACATTAACAGTTTTAAAGCTATTTCGAAAAATTAGGGTTTGAAAAATTTAATATGGTGCAAAAAATTAAAGATGATTATGATTTCAAAGTTATTTTAAATACAGTTTAGAAAATTTAAGTTCTCAAATATATTTCTAGAATAAAATGTAATAAAAAAAAGAGGCTGGGATGCGACCCACACTGATAACTTCCCATCCCGTCTATCGATTTGTCATGCTTAAAAGTTTGTCTATATGTATCAATTTTTACCAAATTTGCGTACTATTTTTTGTAGATTTTATTTTTTTATGATAAAACAAACTGTTGGATTTTTATAAAAAAATTACTGAATATCGAAAACAATATTTTCTGTGAAATAAAATAAGTTTGAAGCCAATATTTGTAATTTTTGAAAAGCTATTTGAGTTGAAAGTAAATTTTTACCAAGTTTTAGTATTGTTTTTTTTAGGTTTTTATTTTTTGTAAAAAAAACTGTCAATTCAATTTTTCTCAAAATTTTATCGAATGTTTAAAACAATATTTCTAATAATCTAAAATTAGTAAGATGACATTATCTCAAAGTTTTGAAAAGATTTTTGAGTCGAAAATCAATTTTTACCAACTTTTGTTAAATTTTTTTTTAGGTTTTTAATTTTTTGTACAAAAACTGTCAATGCGATATTTTTCAAAATTTTATTGAATATTAATAACAATATCTGTTGAAGGATTAAAGTAGTTTAAAGCCAATATCTCAAAGTTTTAAAAAGATATTTGAGTCGAAAATAAATTTTTACCACCTTTTATAATTTTTTTTTTTTTAGGTTTTTATTTTTTGTAAAAAAAACTGTCAATTAGATTTTTCTCAAAATTTTTGCTAATGTTGAAAAGAATATTTTCTATAAGCTAAAATTAGTTAGAAGCCATTTCCTCAAATTTTTGAAAAGATATTGGAGTCGAAAATCAATTTTTATCAACTTTTGTTAAATTTTTTTTCGGTTTTTAATTTTTTGTAAAGAAACTGTCAATTCAATTTTTTTCAAAATTTTACTGAATGTTAACAAAAATATTTTTTGAAATAAAAAAGTAGTTTAAAGCCAATATCTCAAAGTTTTGAAAAGATATTTGAATCGAAAATCAATTTTTACCAACTTTTATTATTTTTTTTTTTTAGGTTTTTATTTTTTGTAAAAAAACTGTCAATTCGATTTTTTTCAAAATTTTTCCTAATGTTAAAAATAATATTTCTTATAAGATGAAATAAGTTTGAAGCCTTAATCTTAAGTTCTTATAAAGATATTTAAAACGAAATTGAATTTTTACCAACTATGAGTAATGTTTTTTTTAGGTTTTTATTTTTTATGAACAAAAACTGTCAATTAGATTTTTCTCAAAATTTTATCAGATGTCAAAAACATTATTCTTCGTTGCACAAAATTGTTTTGAACATGAAATCGTATTTTGGTCGTAAAATTTTCGAGGTGACAAATTTTTTTTTTTTTTCAGTTTTTTTGATTTATAAAAAAAACCGTTAATTGGACTTTTTTTCAAAAATATACTTGTTTTGTATTACGTTACAATATATAATATAAAATTTAATTCAAGTCTCTAGCGTCATTGGTTCATGAGATATTTAGGGTCTTTCTGCATCTTTCTGCCTTATTATCTGTATAACAAAATTTATTTGAAGTATCTCTTCTGGTTCTTGAGCTATGGACGGAGAAAAAAAAACGTCGCGAACGTACAGACGTACGGACATACGAACGTACGTACACACGCACGCACAGACATCTTTCTAGAAATCTTTTATTTCGACTCTAGGGGTGGGGCCTTTAAATGTCGAGAAATGTCAAAATTTTCAATTTGACAAATCGGACCCATTACAATAACTTCCGATGGGAAGTTAAAAATGTCAGATACAAGCTTTTTTTTATGTAACGACGCTTTTAACACTTTTGAAATATACATCAATGTTTGATGCCTTCATAAGCTTTAAATGTTCATGTATCTAAATTTCTGGAGAAAAACAACATTTTTGATATGTAAAGATATTATAACTTTGAGAATTTTTGCATTCTAGTCTTTCGATATATTGGATTTTTGGAATTTCGAATTATTTTGGAATTCAGAATTTTGTCAGAATTCTTGGTTAAGTATTTTAAGAAAGTTTTTATATTTATATTGTTTCAAGGGTAGTGATTAAAATAATACTGTTTTTATTGAAAATTAAGTTGATAGGAATGATAAGAGGTTAATTCAAAAAGGCTTAAGGCAGTTTAGTTGAGTATTATTTTATTTATTGCAGCTAAATAAAGGTTTATCCAATAAGAGGTTTTATTTTTAATAGGACGTTATTTGGGCAGCTTTCACCTTTGAATATGTCTTTAAACACAAGGCACTAGTACAAATTGAAACTATACACGACTCAACAATCCAATGAAATTCTTCAAATTTCTTACTTTAAATATTGGGAAGTGGTGTGTTGAAAATAATTTTTTTTTTTAAATTCATAGCCATGGAAATGATCAACGTTTTTACTTACTAAACTTATGCCTTACGTTACGTAAAAAGAAATAAAATCAATAAGTCCAGGAAAGAATATCGTTTTACACTTTTGTGTGGGGTGGTCGTATTTAAGAACAAATAATTTTGTAAGATACAAAATTTTATTTATGTTCACTTAAACGACCTTAATATTTGTGAATGATGTACTTTAAATAAATATACACTTATTTAAGGATTTATCTTGAATCACTGAAAGCTGGTTTTTGGCATCTTTGAGGATTACAAAGAAAACGAAAATGTAAAAAAAAATCAATAAAAATATAAGAAATCATTTAAAAACCTCAAGGAGTAAATATTTATTTTTTTGTTTTAAGACAATTAATGGTACAAAACTTAAGATAAAGAGAAGCAAAATAAGGCATGCAAAATGGATCAAAAGATTTGCTGTTTACAACATAAACGGATATAAAAAGTGTTAAATACTATTATTTAATAAACTAAGAAGAATGTTTATATTTTCGACACAGATGTCCTTCAAAAATGTTTCTGATGGCAATGGCTTAATGTGTTTTTATGACACTTAAATATTTTAAACCATTTGAAAAATTAAGGAAAGTGAAGAAGCGTAATATCAATATTATGGAAATGTTTGAATTTTATTGGCTAAATGGAACATTAACAGTTTTCTAGCTTTTTCGAAAAATGTAGTTTTGAAAATTTTGATATGTTGTTAAAAAAAATCGTGGGTTCTATGCTTTTAAAGTAATTTTAAATAAAATTCACAAAATTTATATTTTCTAATACATTTTTAGAATAAATTTAACTGAATGTGTGATATGTATTAACTTACAATATTGTTTTATAGCAAAAAATGTCAGATTAAAACTTTTTTTCATATAACGACGCTTTTAACACTTTTCGACAAGAACTAGAAAATATTTAGGAATACAAAATTCAAACAATAACAATTGTTTTTAGAACTTAAACTATTGGTTTTTTAATGAATGAATTTTGTTTGTAGTGGAAATAACGAGAAATTTTTTACACATTTTTTTACATTTTTTAAAGCATGATATTTTTTATTTAAAATTAAATTCTCAATGTTGCTTAAACTTTTTTAATGTTTTAATTTCAAAAATTCATGATTTGAAGTTGAGTTATTTTTTAGGAAGTGTTTGAGCCAAATAGAAAAAGTTAGAGACATTTCTAACAAAACGAAACATTAATTTATTTAAAAACTAAGGCATTTTTGAAAAATAAATCAATGTTTAATAGCTTCATACACTCTAAACGTTTAAATCATCTAAATGTTTGTAACTGGAAACACACCACGTTTTCATTAGCTTTTGTTATTATTAACTTAAACATTTTTGGCTTGTAGTATTTTTATATATGGAATTTTTGGAATTTTGAAATGTTGGAATTCAGCATTTTGTCAGAATCCTTGTTCAAGTTTTTAAATACAGTTTTTTGTAGTATTCTAAAAGTACAGTGACCAAATTAATACAGTAAAATAAAATAAATAATCTTAATAGCAATTGCCGTTTTTTTGAAAATACTTTTAAAATTAATGGTAACAGGGTAATTAAAATAGGTTTAAGTCAGTTTAATTTATTTCAGCTTAATAAAGGGTTTTCCAATAAGAGGTTTCACTTTCAATAGCTCTTTATTTGTACACTTATCATATCATCTCTTAATATTTTGTAAGTGAAACAATACACTCCTTAACAACCTAATGAAGTTGTTTAAAGAACTTACCGCAGAAATGTTGAGAAATTCACAGTTTTGAACGAAAAGTTTTTAATAACTTTAGACATTCTTTTTTTGCTACACTGTCAAAAATAAGGGGTAGGTATGCCAATTCTCCGCAAGCAATTTATTTTGGTTTTAGGTTAGGTTCTGCAACCATAAGGACAATGGATATTTTAGTTGGTTAATATTGAATATTTTTTTTTTTCTAAACAGTGAAATAACAATACATTCATTCATTTTAACAATATTTGTTTTATCGAAACATCGAAATGAAACCTATTTTTGGAAAATCTTATATAATTTAAAAGGCTCTTTTTCTTAGCAGCTGTTTCAAGAAGTACAATTTTATAATCTTATCAAAAAATACAAATTATGAGAATAAGAACAAAGACAAAACGAGAGTAACTAATCATTCATAAGATTTAAAAATGTAAGGTGCATACATAAGGTGACGCGTCTATCAACCCTATTTAAATTTCAAATTTGTTTCTCACTCCTAAAATAAAATTTCAAAACGTTGGAGTTTTGAGCCAATATTCTTCATTACTAGAATATCTAAGATAAATAAAAAAAAAACACTTAAGACTTCTTAACTTTAAAGTCAAAAATTGGAGGCAACACACACTTTTCCATCCAACAAACCAGGTTTCAAATATTTCTTAGAAAAAAATTAAAAAAGAACTTTATAAAAAAAAACTAAAAATCTCAATAAATGACGTTGAAGAACTGTTGAAATAAATTGTTCTTAATATATTTCTTATGTTTTAAATATCCAAATCACCATCAACCATTAAACTACAGACTGCCCGAAAATCAATGAAACTTGTAATAAACTTTTTAACAATAATCTCAGAAATCTCCTTTTGGTTCCTTTCGAATAAAACATAAAAAATATTTTCAAAATTGTAAAACTTTTAAATATATTATCAGAGTATTTAACTCTTATTTATTAAAAACCTCTGCGGGGGAGGTCGGAGAAAGTCAGACCTATTACTCTTACTCACTCCGAACGCCCCTTGCAGCTATATCAACCTAAAATATCATAACATTCAAAATACTACTTTTATCATGTCAGCTAGAAGCCTTGGTAGCTATTAGCTTTTAAGTATTGTTTTTTACATTTATGTATATAGTTCAATAAATAATAATAATAGAAAAAGGCTAGGATGCGATTGAAAAACTGATAAATTTCCATCCGTTTTCGTGTGTCGAGTTTTCTACGACTTTAAAAAAATATTAACAACAATATTTAAGTATGAGATACAAAATTTAAGTCAACATATTTATTTGTTCTCATAATACTTAAGTCGAAAAGTTGTTTTTTAGGTTTATACATAATGTTTTCTAAACACGTTTGTCAACTGAATTTTTCTAAAAAAAATTAACTTAAAGTTAGCAATATTTTTCATATGATAAAATAAATTTGATTTCAATATCTGTTTTTTTCCCAAAATTTTTGGACAGAAACTAATTTTTATCAATTTAAGCAGCATTTTTTGGAAAGTTTACAGTTTTCATAAAAAATAATAGGTACTGACTGAATTTTTTCTAAGAATATGTTATTTTACGTTAACAACAAAATTTTGCATAGAATAAAATAATTTCGAAGTTAAAACTTTCATCTACTCTCGAAATATTGGAATATTAGTTTTTACCAATTTTGCGTGTTTTTTGTAGATGCTTATTTTTTATTACAAACAAATGTCAATTGGATTTTTTCTTAAAATTTTAATAAATGTTAAAAACAATATTTTCTTAAAGGATGAAATAATGTGTTTTAAGGCAATATTATCGGGCAAGATGTTCTAGTCGAAATCATTTTGTACCAACGTTAAATAGTTTTTTTTTTTAGGTTTTTCTTAAAGAAAACCATAGCTTCGATTTTTCTCAAAACATAACCAGATGTCAAAAACGTTATTCTTCGTCGCATTAAATTATTTTTGAGGTAGTATCATTTTTTATTCGTACAAAATTCGATGTTATTATTTCGTGAGATATGTGTGGTCAACCAAAATGTTCAGTGTTTTTCTGTTACTACTTGCACTTAAAATACTCCTAAAACATAAACAACATGATAGCTTCGAAATGATACAAAGAAATTAATTATGTTGTTTTTAGACTTTTATGTTGTCAACTTTGCCGGATACAACAATTCTAATAAAAACAAAACTCGGCAAATTTCAGTGAAAAATTTGTTTTATGTTTTTAAAGCCTCATGGCCATAAACAAGTAAGAGTATTTATTAATTCATGAACCTACATACACATTATTTATGTGCATGTGTACCTACATAAAATAAAGAACAAAGAAGTTAATACAAAAATACTATCCCCCTTTTGAATCAAGTTAACATTATTGATTTCATGTGATGTGTATGATGTAATATTTTAACTTTTCAAATTTTTTTTATATCGAAAGTCAAACAAGAAAAAAAGTTATTTACAAAATCATGTTTTCGCATTAATTAAAAATTTAAAACATTTTTCGAATTAAATTTGAAATCTCTTGCTTTATACTATAAAATGTAAAATCAAAAATCAACTGATTAGGTATTCTTCCAAAAATATTGTTTAAACTAAAACATGTTCCTGATTACAAAACATACCTTTTTAATATGTATGTTTAATAAAATGTAATAAACAAACAAAAAGCTGGCGCTTAAAAGCGTCCACAACTTTAGTCCATCTGGATATATATGTATACAAAAGTATGTGGTTTATGCATTAGTTTTCAATTCCCTGTTTAATCTCGGTAATAATACCCATAACATGATACAGTACTGATATTGTAGTTTTTGAACAACAAATATACATATGTACATCGAAAAAAAACAAGGTATTCAAATCAAACAATAATAAATCGTACAAAATTAAATTCAATAAATAACCTCCAACAAATCTGTTTAGTTCAATTTAAATATCAACTATGTACATAACACCATGATGCATACATAAGTATTTAATTTTCTTTATATATGTATATATGTGTTTAAACTATAAATATAAATATTTATTCCGCAAGCAATTATTTTCATAGAAATTTAATTTTAATCCTTCTATACGAACACAAAGTAGATATACGAGTGTAAGCGAGTGTAATAGTTTTACATTTTATAATAAAATTAAATTAATCCTTTTTCGGGATCGATTGCATCCAACAAACAACAACAAAAAAAAGGAAGAGAAAATAACAAAAAGGACACAAAACCTATTGCCATTGTTTGCCTGATGGCCTTGCACTGTCAATTTCATCCTACGGAGTAATCAGAAAATAAATGCAGTTTTCAGAGTGTCCTGTCCAGTGTTCAGAGTGTCCACTGCATTTTCCAACTCAATTTAACCCCTCTCCATCATATGCAAAGGTATAGAGTATAGTCTCTAAAATTGACCAAAAATATCAATTAGCCCCATCTGGTGGTGCTTCTGGTCAGTGCGTAAATTCAACCCACATTTTTCCCAAAAAACAAAAATTTCATTACACTAAACATAATCATCAGCATCAGGACCAGAAGCAGCAGGCGTCACGACCAGTAGGAGCAGCAGGCAGCAGCAGCAGCATGAGCGTCAGGATCAACTTCAGCTTCAGCTTCAACGTCACACGAATATAATATTTGCTGAGCAACATATTAGAGGCGAGCGAGAGTGTGGTTTTTTGGGAAAATCTTCTTTTTTTTAGTGTGTGTTTTTGAATATCAAGCAAAATAAATTCCCACCATAAAGGACTGCCTTTTGGTCCGGCTATAAAATTATGTTCAAAATTCTATTTATGGCCCACATTTATTTTCTAAAAGTGTTTTTGGTGGGGGTGTGGGCGAGCGAAGGATATACTCATAATGTCCTAGTATACGCAATATATACAATATAGTGGGCCAGACCAGTATATATGTATAAGTATTAAGGACATTTAACTACACATTTAATGGCAACAAAAGGATAACCGTATTGTTATTAGGGATCTAGTTTTACTCGTGAATAATCGTTGATAAGGATTTTCCATTTTGGGGCGGGCTATATATGTGTACATATATGTTATGTCAGTGAGTGTGTTTGACTGCATTGTGAAACTAATTCGAGTGTGACATTACGATAAGGAACTTATCTAACTTTTTGACTAAAATTAACCACTCAAGCAAGGACTTATTTTGTTGTTATTTTGTTCTTGTTGATTGTGTGTTGTTGTACGTTGCATTCCCATCGGCCATCATCAAAATTTTATACAAAAATGATATTAAAATGAGTTAAAATATTTAAATAGGTGTATAAAATATAGGATCCTATGGGTATATAATACAAACACAGTTGTGGTCATAAAATCAGGTCACTTAAAAAGCTAAAATTTCTAACGAAAGAAAATTTATAAAAAGATCATTTTGGAACCCAAAGTGCACTTATAAAACTTAAAATTGATAATTCAATTTTGGGCAACAAATTGAATATTATAAATTAAAAGATTGAATTTAGGGAATAAAAATATAATTATTTTCGTACGTGTGTAGATATTCTTATTTAAGTGGAATTTGTAATAACAAATTATTAATAGTTGTAGCTAAAAAAAAGAAATATTGGTAACTTTAAGCATTTAAAAAGCTACAAATTTGGATTAAACTTAAATTATCATTAAGATTTTGTCCGCCAAATGTCAATTCAAATCCAATTACTCAAAAACCAAGTGAGCCACACATTTTTTGATTTGACCAACAAATTAGAATTTAATTAGCTCTAATTTTTGAGATTGACATTTTTTTGATTCCTTCGCAATTTACACCAAAGTAAGTTAGATTATATTTTTTAAAAATAATTTTATTTTAAAACATAGTTTGTAAAAAAATAATTTCTTCGGATTTCATAAACTTCAATAAACACAGAATACAAATTATCGACAATAACGAACATTTGAGATTCCTTAAATCACGTGTTTAACGTGCAGCTGTAGAAGTTCGTTGGAAATACTTTTTATCGTATAATTTCTGCACTTTTGATCCTTAATCAACCAGCGCTGTCACCTATTTTGGATTATTCCCCCGAGATAGGACTTATTCAACAGATTCCAATCTAAGTAAACTGGAATTGACTATCCGATAGTACTGATTCTGGTTGTTATCGTGGTCAAATATCCACGTTAACTGTAAATCATGAGCCCAATCCATGTTTAAATGTTTGTACAGATATCCAAAAAAAACATACATATATCATATCATCAAAAAACTTCCGACGTGCTTGACACTCTATTTGGTTTTTTAAGAGCCATCATTGGTTTTCATCAGTTTAAACAATCTTTGAAATTTTTGGAAGGTCGGTTATGTATCCTTCATTGAAAATATCTGTCATTGAACAAATTTACCTGCTTCCTGATCTAGGTTAGTAGAAGTAAAACTGAAAGGTTTTAAAGCGAAGACAATGGAATGCCTTCGGAAAAATATTTGGTTCCAAATCATAAAATCACAAACCAGATGTTCATTGAAAACTAATGTCATAATTAAAAAATTAGCTACACGGAGAGTTCTGGGTTAAATAAAGTATTTTTTTAAATTAACAACTTAACAAGTTATTAACTGCATTTTAATAATAAAAATATCAAATTTAACTTTCCTATATCCAATTTTAAATCTCTAACCAAATTTTTCAATGATAACACCGATGATAGCTATAACTGACACCTAAGGGTACCGTAGTTGTTTAAGTGAAGAACTTAGATTTGTCACTCCAAACGATCAATTTCCAAAAAATGAGATATGGTGAAGATTTGTTTGAAAACATTCTTTAGGATATTTTCGTTGTTATAATTTTGTTTCGATACCTCTTGTTTACGCCTAGGAAAGGATCCATTCAGGTTATTATTCTCAAATCACTATCTTTTGTTTTTTTTTTTTTCAGTATTTCTGCGTCGGTATTTTTCTACGTCAGTCCATCTTAATTTAGATTCTTATTTGCACCGATGTAAAGAAAGAATCTGATTTGCCTATTTTCAGAAAGTTTAGTTTATGAAAAATCGACAAAACGTTAAATTTTTTAACTTAACCTTGAGAAAAATCTAATACTAAGGTTTTAATAATTTGAAAGCATTCTCAGACGATTTTCTGTTAGATGAAATTCAGCGTTAACTTTGGCCCTTTGGGATAAATATTTTTATTTTTTAAACGGGTCATTTTAAAACAAATCAATTGAAACCGATTAAGAAAATAATCAAATAAGCTAAAATCCATTAAATTACTTAATTCACTAGTGGTCAAAATTAAGGTCCCACAAAACATCCCTTATTTTGAATATCGGCTTATATTATAATATTTCTTTGACATCAGGTGTTTTAAATATGTCCCTTTAAAATCTTTAAATTCCAAAACTAAAAATGGCGTTTTTAAGGCTAACACTAAATTTTATGATGGTTCTGCAAAGTACAAATCTTTGTCTCCTAGATCCAGTAAATTGTTGTAGTACCTTACTTAGTTTAAGTTATGAAGATGAGACTTCATTTGACTTTTGAAGTAGTTCCGAGAAACTTTGAATTCAAATCATAAGTTTTGGAAAAATAAACTTTGGAGTCAATTCTTCGATTTTAGGTATATTCAAGATTATTTTTATATTTTTTCAATACATTTTAAAAACTAGATTTGATAGCCTTGTTTAGACGACGAATTCGTTACAAAAGTAGGAATTCGTTTCAAACCATTTTGCATCTCTCTGTTCAACCGTTTTAGAGGTTCAGCGTTTCTGTATAAGATTTATAAAGGGTGTCCCAAAATTAACGCAAGATTTGAATTAAATAGAAAACGCCGTTTTTAGTCTTTTGATAGTTATATTTTTATTGACTCGAAAAGTACATAGGATAGGGTTATGTATGGAATAACACATCGGACAAATGGCCTCCACGGCTTTGCATGCACATGCGCACTCTTTTGTTGAAATTTTCCATGACCATTCTGCATAAATGTGGCTGAATTTCGTTAATGCAGCGTTGAATCTCCTCCTTTAATACACGGGTGGTTGTGGGCTTGTTGACATAGACTTGTGATTTCAAATAACCCCATAAAAAGAAGTCTAATGGTGTTAAATCACACGATCTAGGAGGCCAATTTTGATCACCAAAACGAGAGAGTACACGACCTGGAAATGTCTTATGCAGTAATTGAATTGTTTCACGGGCTGTATGACATGTGGCACCGTCTTGTTGAAACCACATATTGGACACATCAATATCATCCAATTTTGGCAGAAAGAACTGTGTAATCATGTCGCGATATCGAGCACCAGTAACAGTCACTGCTTGACCAGCATCATTTTCAAAAAAATATGGCCCAATTATGCCTCCAGCCCAAAATCCACACCATACAGTCACGCGTTGTGGATGCATTTGTTTTTCGACAATCACATGTGGGTTCTCCGAACCCCAAATGCGGCAATTTTGGCGATTGACAAAGCCATCAAGATGAAAATGTGCTTCATCGCTTAGGATGATTTTGCTCGAAAAATCAGGGTCCATTTGTTGATGTTCAATAATCCATTCAACGAACTCTCTTCTCTGTCCATGGTCATTAGGCTTCAATTGTTGTGTTAATTGAATTTTGTAAGCATGAAGACACAGATCTTTGGTGAGTATACGCTGTAGAGAGGTTCTTGAAATTTGCAATTCTTGTCCACGACGTCGAATTGAGGTTCCTGGATTGTCAGCAACACTCTGACGCACTGCTTCGACATTCACATTTGAACGGCTTGTTTCTGGACGACCAGTGTGTTTGACGTCTCCAACGGATCCAGTCTCCATGAATTTTTCAATTAATCTCTTCACAGTTGACGAAGTTAAAACACTATTCCGACCATATTTTGTATGAAATTTTCGAACTGCAGCCGCCAAGCTTTCACTATTTTTGAAATATTCTTTAATAATGAAGACACGTTGTTCTCTCATGTAATGCTCCATTTTTAATAACCCTATACTGTTAGCTGTCAAATTGCTTTTTTTTCAGGGTTGCCAACACTTCACTGCACAAATGGCGGCAAATTCAAATCTTGCGTTAATTTTGGGACACCCTTTATAAGACCGTTGAATCTAACAACTCATGAACACTGAATAGAAGTTATAAAATTGGAAAACCCATCACGGATTAAAAAACAAAAGACTTCATTGATTCAGAAAACTTAAAAAAGGCTTATATGTGTGTAATTTTGAATTCAAAATCCTGACGTGGTAGAGTGATTTTGAAAGCGTATTTGAATTAAGTCTACATATAAAAACTGTAAAGTCATTTTTAAAAGGTTATCAAGTTGACGGAGAGAGTTACAATATTGGAAACACGTTTTTTTTTCGTTTTGTGGCTTTAATTATTATGACCACAACTGTTTGTATGTGCTTTTGGGATATTCAGGATGATAAAGACCAAACACCAAACCAACAATAGGCTATCATGACAGTTCATTAGGTGAGGTCATTGTGGTCAGGATATGGTTGTGGTTACGACAACAAGAACAAAAAGCAAAAAAACAAGATTAAATAAATAAAAAAAATATATTTTATGAATTAAATAATAAGGTTCATTTTTAGTGGTTTTGATTAATAAAACAAACAAAAATAACAACAGAAACAGAAATAGCAACAAAATTAAGAGCGACGAATATGTTTGCAAATCGATAATTTATTTAACCTTATATAATTTATATAAAACATAAAAAAAAAATCGAATGAGAGATTATTATTTTTTAATATCGAAAAATAGATAATAATTTATTAAATCGAATACGAATAAATAAAAAAAAAAAACAAACAAAAACTGATAAACACGGAGAGCAGACAAATAATAAAAACATAAAAAATAAAATAAAAATTGAAGTATAATGTTGGGGTGCGAAGAGTTGATTAATTTGCATGAAATTTATTTCATTGAATTATATACAAGTTTTTTAAGTTCTCTATAGTTTTTATTTGTTTTAATTTAATTTTTTATTTTAATTTCATATACGGATGGTTGCGGCAACTTAAATAAACCCACAAAGCTGTAGATAATTGTAGCTTCTGATGGAATACGCATCCATTAGTTTATGAGGCTTATTTTAATAATGTATCAATTTGTGTGTCTTTATTATGTAGATACTCGTGTGTTCGCTTTTTTTTCTTTCTTTTTATATTTTGATTCAGTAGTGTAATAATTCAGAAGGATTTTGATTCATTGCGGATTAATAAATATGCACACACAACAATCGCAGAGAATTAAAACATCGATTTTGACACTGTTGATAAATGTTGTGGTTATGACCTATTTTATTATTAAATGAACATTTGTTTTTTTTTTTTAATATTTTTTCAAGCAGTACCTATTACTGCCTCATTTTTGTTTGTTTGTTTTTACCATACATACGTACATACATATATGAATTGATAATTAAGGTACTTATATTATATATAGGAAGGAAATAAGTAGTATGCCAATAAAATATGATGCGACCCAAGTATTGTCATTAATTAAAATATGGGATATATAGTTTTGATTATTTGTTGTCTGCTATTTACAGACATTTTTAAATATGTATGAAAACTTAAATGTAAATGAGTTATTTAAATTTCGATAATAACAATATGGCAAATCATCAGTAATAAATATGCACAGAGAGTAATAAGTTGGCAGTTCCTTTTTTTAATTTATTCTTAGCATACTTAAAATGAAATTGTAATTGAATTATTATTACCCTGGAGTATTTGGGACATTTTGCTTAAACAATGAAATACATAAATGGCTTTAAGTCCTTTATTTTTGGAATGTATAATTTACACTGATTTTACGGATGAGTTTATATTGTTGTGCACAAATTGTTTTTAGCAAAGGTTTTCATTTCTTCCAGCCATAAAATTTAAATAAGTACAATATTTTTATTAACTTCCCATAGGAAGTTATTGTAATCGGTCCGATTTGTCGAATTGAAAATTTTGACATTTCTCGACATTTCAAGGTACCTAGAGTTGAAATAAAAGATTTTTAGAGAGATGTCTGTGCGTGCGTGTGTACGTCCGTACATAGCTCAAGAACCAGTAGAGATATCCACTTCAAATAAATTTTTTTATACAGATAATAATGCAGAAAGATGCAGAAAGGACTCTCAAAAAAATTCAGTGGGAATTTTTTTTTACCATAGCAATTTAAAAAAAGGTGAAAATTTTGGTTAAACCAAAATATCTCACGAACCAATAACGCTAGCTTCTTGAATTAAATTGAAACGTGATACCAAACAGATATATTTTAGGGAAAAAATCCAATTACCTTTTTTTTTATAAATCCAAAAAACTGAAAAAAAAAAAATATTTGTCACCTCGAATATTTAACGAACAAAAAATTAACTTTTTTTCAAAAATAATTTTGTGCAACAAAGAATAACGTTTTTGACATGTGGTAAAATTTTGAGAAAAATCGAATCTACAGTTTTTTTATAAAAAATAAAAACCTAAAAAAAAATTACTAAAAGTTGGTAAATTTTGATTTTCGTCTCAAATATCTTTTCAAAAATTTGAGATATTTCAAACTTATTTTGTCTTATAACAAATATTGTTTTCAACATTCGGTAAAATTTTGAGAAAAATGGAATTGACTGTTTTCTTAAAAAAAATAAAACCCTAAAAAAAACAATACTTACAAAACTTCTAAAAATTTAAAATATTGGCTTCAATCTAAAATTTTATCCCACAGAAAATATTGTTTTCAACATACATTAAATTTTTTATATAAATCCAACGGTCGGTTTTTAATTCTACAAAAAATAGTACGCAAAAGCTACTAACATTTTTAAAAATTGGTTTTTGACTAAAAATCTCATTTATCATTAAATTTGAAAAATATTGTTGGTAATTTTAAATTTTGTTAGAATAATTCAACTGGCAACTTTTTTAACAAAACACGAAAACCTACAAACCTATTAAGCAAGACAAATCCACAGACGGGATGGAAAGTTATCAGTGTGGGTCGCATCCCAGCATCTTTTAAATTTTAAGGATGCTTTTATATATAAAATATATTGTACAACATCTTTTAAATGTCCGCCCCAGCTTTTCAGGGTGGCTGATGAAATGTCAAATTTTCCATGACTCTGACTTATACATTTCTTTTAATAAAAAGTTTGACTTAGTTGGTGTTGACTTTGAGACCATATTTTTCTGTTTAATCTGAGAATTCAGAACTACAGAAAACCATAAAAGAAGAAGTCTAAAGTAGTCCTTTTTTGTTGGTGCATATATTAACCTTTTTGAAACAAATGGAATTTAGTTTATCATCGACCTGTACCGTTCGTTATTGACGGTAACGTCATTCTCAAATAAATGAAAACCGTCAGCCTCTTAAATCTCTACCTAAATCTAATTTAAATTCATTTCTTCCTAAATTTAAAAGTTTATTTGTTGATTTTTGATTTAAATTAGGGTCAGTTTAAATTTGCTGCAGAGCTTATTTATCGAGTTCACTTTGTCCTTGTCTATGGCTATTTACGTTAAGCTCGGGGGTCAATTCAATTTTGTACGGGTAAAGGCCCAAGTCACGACTTAATTTAAGATTTGTCAAATTGAGGAGAGTTGCAAAATATATTAGCAGACCTTCTACACAGTGGACTCTGTGAATTGTATCTTTGGTAGGAAGATTCAACCTTTTTTAATTAAAGAGCTCATTGAAAGAGAGGGAAGTTTTCACTTTATTTTTATTTTCTGAAGTCAAATAAAGTTAAAACCTCCCTCAAAACTATCATAAAACTCAAGTTATAATTGAAATTAGCATCAATTTTTTTTAGGATACTCGTATGTAAGTGTTTTCATGCAATATTTATTTAAAGTTGAGAATTTATGAAATAAATTATTTTTCAATAAAAGGTTTCATTTTGAATATTTTAAGTGCATTTATGTGAACAAAACTCTACATTACTAAATTTTTTCGGTAACATTTGATTTAAAAATTAATGAAAGAAATCAATTTAGTTAGTGTTAAAACTGTTTTTATTTGTGGAAACGATGTTTTTTTAAATATTAAAAAAAATAATTATTTACAATCTTATCTTATGGCATATTATTTCAGGGCTTTATTTATGCTGGAAAACAAGAGTAAAAAAAGATGATGCTAGAACACCTACAAATTAAATTCATAAAGGCACTAAAATGACTGTAGTAAAATATATAGGGTTAAAGAGTGTTTTAGAGGAATTCATCTATTCTATACAGAAAATTAAGTCATTATCGTTTATAAAATTAATCTAGCTCCTTTTAGTTTTTAAATTTAGTTTAATTAGATCCAACATAATAATTTACCCTAAAATCATGTTCGATTTCCCCTTAAAAATATTTTTTTTTTTTAAAAACCATCTTTTGGCGCAGTTACTCTTATTTTCTGCTTAAAAATATCCTTGAAGAATAGCTATTCTTTGTTCTTATATTTTCAAATTTTAATATTGGCAAAAATATTTGTTTCGAAGTTATTTTCAAAGCAGTTAGGTGAAATTTTCACAATCCAATGCATTGAAAAATGATAGAAATGTATGTCTATTTGATGTTCATTTTTATTTAAGATATAAATCTGAAATAATATAATAATGATTTTTTGTATTATAATAATAATAATTTCGATAATAATATTTTTTTAAATTCATTGAACCTTTATTATACTATTAGAATTATAAGAACTATAAGTATAAAGTTGAATTAGATCCTAGCAAACTGGATAATTTTTCGTAGGGCTAATAAGGTCTGAAAAAGCCAATAAGGCTAATAAGGCCTGAAAAAGCCAAAACCTCACATAATCTAAAAAAAATATTTTAAATATTTATCCGTGATGTGGAGAAATTATCCAAATTTTTCTAAATTTTTGGATTTACTGTTCGAAAAATCATTTTTAAGCCCTCATTTCTGTCAAAATACGTTTTTATAACCCAAAACCATGATCACGTTTGGATTCCATGGGAATATTTTGTTAGAAAAGTACAATATAAGAAACAACTCCAAATTAAGCACTTCGAAAATATAGGATTTTTCAACTAGGTCTGTACTGTGTGTCGCTACGTGCTCCGACGCAGCCTCAACTTTGTAGGAAAAGTTTCCTAATTTCGTTATTTCTGTAAAAGGTGATAACAATAATTGTCTGCGGAGAATTTGGTGACTATACACCTTAAAACTTTATTTTGGGCAACGTGAAAGGTAAAGTTTATGTCAATGCACAATCCACAAACGATTCTGAATATGCAAATTTGTAGGCCATGTAAAATGTCATGAAGAGTTTGATATTTTTCTGTTAAATTTGTCTTGGAGTCTGTTTGTCTGATAATGTCTTTCATTGTTAATTTCATACCTTTCACTTTACAATTAAGTAACCCTACATTGATTTTTTTTAATTTTTTCTTTTGAATATCAAAATAAAACTTTTGTTTGAAAAACCCTACAGTTGGTGAAATGAACTTTGACGCCAATTCCAAGAATTAAAACATATTTTTAATTTGATGATATAATTTTTCTAGCACTTTCATGATTATCTTAATCGTATCCTTATGCACAAAATTATTTATATATCTAGGATGTGAAAATCTTTTATAAAAAAATAAATGATATTTGATGGTGTAATTATTTTTGAAATCATAATGATTTTATTTTTTTTTAAATAAACATAAAATGTTTTTAATTTTCCTTAAAATACTCGAACGCAAATATTTTTGTTGGTTCTCAAATCCTCAAATATAAATAATTTAATAAAATTCAATGTTCAAAAACCTTCATACATTGAATATGTTTACTGCTTACTTTGTACACTAAAAACCCATATGCCAGCCAAGTATATTTAATGTAATTTACTGATTTATTTAAAACTATAATACATACTCTCCATTTGCATATATGTATAACAGAGTAATTTTATGAATAGTACGAGCATATAAATATGTGTATAATACTATGTATGTACTTCAAAAACCCGTATAGTACTCTGCTGTTCCAAAAATAAACCTCATCAAAACATTTAAAATTAAAAAAAGAAAACACAAATAAAAAAGTTTTGGAGAGTACTTTTACCACGATATTTCCGCAAAATTCACACTAAAATTCGCACTGCACCATAAGCAGCGCATTTACCACATCTATTTTAACACTCGTCGTTCATTATGATGCTGGACAAATTTAGAAGTTTACAAGAGTGTAAGCGGGACATAGAGGGTGATGAGGGGGCAGGGGGAAGCTCTTATTTGTTAAGCGATGCATATACGAATTAAGTGTACCGAAAAAGACCGAAAACAGTATGTAAAAAAGGAATGGTTACACTTGTATTTCTATTTTTATTAACAATTTTGTATCCGCATTTCCGCAGTTTATAGGTCATAGGTGTGTTTCTGAATTTTGTTTTTACATTTTTAGGGTCAGTAGCTTGTTCTAGTTTTAAAAACTTATGAGCTCAACAATTCAGTTTCATGCAATTATGGGACACAATTTCCAAATAAATACCAAAACCTACTTTAGGGATTTTAGACGTTATTAACACAATGAAAACACTTATAAACAAAGAACTTTATCTTTCTTAAAAAGCGGAACGCTTCTTCTTTGATAATATTTTTGAACAAGAATTAGTTACATCAGAATATCAGATTTCAAAGCATAGTTTAAGTGGTTTATTATTTTTGATAATGGTTATTGCAAAGCATCGTTAATTTCTTTAAAAATACTTCCAACAATATTGTTTCTATTTAGCTTAATGTTCTCCATGCCTCCAAAGTCATACGTTACTATATTACTTCCTTATTTTAAAGTAACGGAAGAATATTGTTTTATGTAAAAGTAAATTTCTTTTTTAACATACTGTAACGTACAATAAGTTCATGCTGCAATAACTTTCCTTAAAATGACGTTATGTCGACAACTGATGACGCTAAACGAAACTTATTTTAGATTTTACCCCCAAAAAATATAATTACGAGATCGCTGGAGCGGACACAAAAACATTTGAATATACACGAAAGAATGAAATTATTTTCTTTGCAGAACAAAAACTGCATGGAAACGTCTTGTGCTAAAAATAGAAGTATTTTTGTTTGAATATAGAAAATCCTGTGTTAATGGGTTATGTTGTAAGGGTTTAAATAATTAAAATTGTCTTAATACTTATAGCAGAATTTAGATTTAAGACCTTTAACAAACATTTTTTCTTCATAAAAACTATTTTAAAATGATTTGAAATTTTGTTAAGATCAGGAAATGGAATGAAATTAAAATCAATTCAATCAATATTTGTACATCTACAATAACATCAGCATTATCATTTCTACTCGTAAAAAGTTTGCTAAGAGAGTTAATTCATAAAATGCTTACAACCAGAATAAATTATTCAAAACTAGGGGCTCTTCTGCCAAGAGAGTTGTCAGCAGAGGTACGACTCAAGGCGGGGTGCTGTCTACTCTCCTTTGGAACCTGGTAGTTAATGAAATTCTGATGATACCGATGTTAAGATCAGGTGGCATGGTGATTAGTGCGTAGGTCTTGGGTTCCAACCCTGCCTGTGCCATCTAAAGTTTTTTTTCATGGGTACTGCCTCTTGCGAGGAATTGACAAATTCTTACTTACTTACTTACGTCCAACGTTATGCTTGTCTATAAATAAGCACATCGCTTCGTAAGACCTCTTCTGTGGCACTGGATATCCTTCTCCATCTGACACCTAAAGATAGCTGCTTTTCGTCTCAAATTTCATTACACTGGACTAATAACAGCACTGGGAACTCCGTAATTCTTAGTTATTGAAAATCAATTTTAAAGCACACGGACTCCACCATCTTTCTGGGAAGATAGAAAATTTTTGGAAGACGAGACAATCCACTATTATGCAAATAGATACAAAAAAATGAGGAAGTTGGTGGAGGCGTGTACTCTGAACGACTTAAATTAAGTCTCTTGTTTTCCCTTCCTAATCAATGTAGTGTGTCACAGGCAGAACTTCAGGCTATAAAGCAGATGCAATCGCCAAAAACGTTAGAGTACAACCCATTCTATTATGTTTGGCTAATATTGGCGTACTAATCATCCCGTGTAAGGTTTTGCTAAAACAAGACGCTATATAAAGAAAACCAACATCAAATAGCCTGCTCTAGATTTAAAATGATCAAACTGCTTGATATCTTTAAAAACATTCTATATAAGCTTGATGATAATTAGTGTCTTAACCGGATACTGCGTAATAGAAAAGCACAACACTAGGCTAGGCGCATTTCAAATGACTTTTGCAGAGGCTGTATGTACGAGGAAGAGATAAAAACAGTTCTTCACCTTCATGCCCTTCTATAGCTCAAAAATATAGGACCTATCCCGTGGAGAATTCTTCTATAACGATCTAAACGATCTCGAATACACTAACTAAATTAGTCATTCACATTTTATAAGTAAGATTCATGTGGTATCACAATGGGCCAACAGCTGCCCTAAGTGTGTTCTAGTCCATCACGAACAGCCACTTTAACCTAACCTATCCGTTATTTATAAAACTCTATTCGACATCAAAAAGTGTGCGGTTTCTGAGTTGTGATTTGAAAAATGACCCAGGTTTTGCAAGATGAATTGATGTTTGGAAAACTGAAAATCCGGTCTAACACAATTTATAAAAAGAGGCTGGGATGCGACCCACACTGATAACTTCTCATCCCGTCTGTCGATTTGTGTTGCTTAAAAGTTTGTCTAAATGTATCAATTTTTACCAAATTTGCGTACTATTTTTTTATGAAAAAACGGACTGTTGGATTTTTATATCGAATGATATATGAATATCGAAAACAATATTTTCTGTGAAATAAAATTAGTTTGAAGCCAATATTAATTTATAATTTTTGAGAATCTATTTGAGTCGAAAATAAATTTAGGTATACCAAGTTTTAGTATTGTTTTTTTTTTTTTTTTTTTTTTTTTTAAACTGTCAATTCGATTTTTCTTAAAATTTTATGGAATGTTGAAAACAATATTTCTTATAAGTTAAAATTAGTTAGAAGCCATTATCTCAAAGTTTTGAAAAGATATTTGAGGCGAAAATCAATTTTTATCAACTTTTATTATTTTTTTTAAGGTTTTTTTTTTTTTTTTTAAACTGTCAAGTCGATTTTTCTCAACATTTTTCAAAATGTTCAAAACAATATTTCTTATAAGATAAAAAAGTTTGAAGCCTTAATCTCAAGTTTTTGAAAAGATATTTGAGTCGAAATTCAATTTTTACCAATTTTGAGTAATTTTTTTTTAGGTTTTTATTTTTTATAAAAAAAACTGTCAATTAGATTTTTCTCAAAATTTTATCAGATGTCAAAAACATTTTTCTTCGTTGCACAAAATTGTTTTGGAGATGAAATCATATTTTGGTCGTAAAATTTTCGAGGTTACAAATTTTTTTGTTCAGTTTTTTTGATTTATAAAAAAACCGTTAATTCGATTTTTTTACAAAAATATATCTGTATTGTATCACGTTACAATATATATTATAAAATTTAATTCAAGTCTGTAGCGTCATTAGTTCATGAGATATTTAGGTTTAACCAAAATGTTCACCTTTTTTTTAAACTCCCAAGCAACAATTTTTGGTAAAAAATCGGCTTACAAACCGATTTATAACCCGAGGTTATTTACCGAAAAGTAATGAAATCGGTAAAAATCACGGCTGGGAAACGTTCCAGAACCATTACCATTACCCGAAATGGTCAGTAACTTTTGAACTTGGGTTTTTTCTTGGTAACAAAAAACCGATTTTAAAGAGTTAAATAATAACTTCTTCTAAACCTGGGTTTTTGTGTGGTAACAAAAAACCAGCTTTAAACGGTAAAATAATAACTGCTTATTGGAGATTAAATGTAACCGATAAGAAGCGGTTAATATCTTACGTTACGTTAACGTTATTTTAAAACGTTATAACGACGTATTTTATTTACCAGTTATTACAGGTAGTAAAGAAACCCACAAATCGTTTTTTTTAATACCTGGTTTCAACGTTGTAATTAGGTTACTTAAAAACCATTATTTTTCGTCGGTTAGAATTAGGTTACCACAAAACCCAGTATAATTCCGAAATCAGTTATTTTATAACTATTTATAACTTTCCTGAAAATAAAATTCCTTTTAAATAAAAAGAGGTTAAAAAATAAGTTTTTGCATGTTTTTTTATTCATGTTTAAACTAAACATTTATCTACTTTAGGAACTTAAAACTAATGCATACTTAAATATACATACATATATTTATATAACTTAAGATTAATACAAAAAAATTTAATCGGTTGCTGCCCGCCCGCTGAAAATATGTACACAAATTTATTAGAAAACAAAAAATAAAAGCAATATTCTAAATACATTTTTTGTAGTTTATTTTAGCTACATAAATATATACAAATTATATAAAAAGGAATGGAGGTAAAATTAACTTACATTTTCCCAGCCTGTAACGGTCCCGTTTCAAGTATACGTTTTTATGTATGCGGATCCCTTCACATCGGTAAAGTTAGGGAACCTCTTCCTGACCGCCTCCACCATCACTCTAAAAATTTGCTTAAACACATCGAAACCGTTTTTTGATGACCGTCCCGAACCACGAGTATTCGAGGAGCAAAGTGTCTTCAAACATGCACCTGGACATTGTGCGAACAGTTTTATTCGCGCTTACTCCTCCAAATGTGCTGAGTTTCCGAATCTATTTAAAAGAAAAACAGAACGAAACGAAAATTTTAGTTATAATTTGACACATAGAGAAAAATAATATTAGTAAAAATTCATTAGTAAGAGTACATTAGTAAAAATGCATTAGTAAGAAACATTATAAGAAATACATTAGTAAAAATACAAAAGAATTTACGCATACCAAGGCTCGCTTAAAAACTGGATCAGCCCCAATTTTTTCTTCCAGCTCATCCATTTGGGCGTGATCTTTGATGGGCAACAAGCTGTCGGGATTTTCATCTGTATCCGTTCTCGCAACTCCAAGGCACAGTTTCTTGATAGTAAGGTTCCAGCTAACCTCCGTCTTAGCCATAAACTTTTCGAGGAGTTGCTTATTTGCGACGGAATCCACTTTTAATGCCCCAGCAACATTTCGAGAGACTGGATTTGCCCTTTGTTCAGACCGCACATTTTGAATTGTTTGTAAGGCAATTTACTGTTGAGAAGTGTTGGAATCTGAAATGTTCAATAAGAAATATTTTACAACTTATTTTTAAATTGAAACATTAAACAAAAAGAATAACATTTTGTATGGAATGATAAGAGTTATATACTTTTGGGCCATGACATCTGCTGCTAAGTACTTCTGGAAATTGCATAGTTTCGAATTGAGACGACAAGTATTTAAGCTTTTTAGGTTTTAGAAAATTTAAATTAAATTAATAAATCGAAAGTACTTACCGATATTATCAAAAATGATTTTGCGCGCTATTTTCTACCAGTCGTCCGATAGTTCGAGTCATTGTTTGCGTCCAGGAAAAATGCTTGTAATATTTGTACTTGTTTTTTTATGAGGAAGTAAAACAGATGTGATTTGTTTACTTATTTTTTACTAGAGAGTTAAAAAGAAGAGATTTTTTACCTATTCTTTATAAGAAAAGGTGAAATAGGGAAAAAATTACCCAAAATAACGTTTCATCCAATAAAAATAATTAAATTTAATATATTCCAAAATGACTTACCAAATATCCTTTTGGACACAATAATCCTGTTGACTCCAACTCCTTTGATAAACAATCCTTTTGTTTTCGATAAATTACTTTTTTATAATTTTCACAACTCACTTATTAGCACTTAGCAAACTTTACGACTTCACGCCACGTAAAACAAAAACCAACTGACAAAAACATAGTCTGATACTGATTGGAAAATAGTTTGTGTGATTGAGTGAGTTTGGTTGTGGAGAGAGTACAAATGAGTTAGACTATTACTGAGGTTCTAGATAGGTAATATTTAGACTAAATATAGATAATATGGAGTAAAAAATAATAATTTTTCAACTTTTACTAAAAAAAGCTTATATTTCAACTCAAAATTAAGTTTTTTAAAACCAAATTTACAATTAAATAAAAATTAATAAAATATGAACCAATAAAACAAATTATTTAAACACCAATTTGACTTAACTACCAATAAAATAAGTTTTTTTATAACCAGTTTTACATTTTTAATAAAACTGGTAAGATTATAGCCAATTAAATAATTATCAAATTCAAAAGTGTTTTTTTTTTAACCTGAACAATCAGTTATTTTAAAGCTAGTTTTGAACTTGATAGCTAGAATTGGTAATAAATTAATCAGAAAATTGAAAAAAAGTAAATAATTGGTAAATATAAACCTGATTTATGACCCAGGTTTCAAATAGGATTTTTAAAGCCAATTTTAAACCTGGGTTATTAAAATACCTAAAAAAAATGATGCAAAATTACCTGAAACTAACTTTGGGTTTATTTCAGGGTTTGTTTTTACCGAAAATTTCCCTCAGTTAAAAGATAACCATTTTAAAACCAAGGTTATTCCAGGTAAAATTAATAACCGCGGTAATTTTGCTACTGAGGTTACAAATTGTTGCTTGGGCTGCTATGGTAAAAAAACCACCCACGCAATTTTCTTAAGAGCCCTTTCTGCATCTTTTTGCCTTATTATCTGTAGAACAAAATTTATTTGAAGTCGATATCTCTACTGGTTCTTAAGCTATGGAGGACGAAAAAAACTTCGCGAACGTACAGACGTACGGACGTACGAACGTACGTACACACGCACGCACAGACATCTTTCTAAAAATCTTTTATTTCGACTCTAGGGATCTTGAAACGTCGAGAAATAATGTCAAAATTTTCAATTTGACAAATCGGACCCATTACAATAACTTTCTATGGGAAGTTAAAAATACAAAAATTAAATTAAAAATATTATTGTAATAAATTCTGCAAACAAAATTATAAAATTAAAATCACTTTATTATTCATTCCTTCATTATTTGCTAAATTGACAGTCTCGATATCAGTTCAATTTATACAAATTTTGCATTTGTTGAAAAAATAAACAAAACTTATTTTAAATTTTTGTAACTTGTATTTCTGATTTCTTCAAAAGTTTTACAAAATATTTCATTAAATATTGTTTTTAATTGGTCAAGTTCTTTTGTCATGCCATAAATCCTACGAGTACATATGATCGCAATCAAATAATATTTTATTCTGTGTTTCACTGGGGCGTATACGTATTTTTTTTGTTTTTGTATCGATTTTTAATTCTCAATCTAGAGGATCAACATTTTTCAAACCATCTGCTACTAACAAGTGTAATTCAATTAAATGTTCGATTGAAAATAACGATGCTATCGTATCGTAATTCAAAAAAGCTTATCAAACTGAATTTTCATTAGATCCTTAGAGACACCCCTCTATGGTATATAAAACATTAGCTACATATATTTTTTTGTATAGGTACTTACTCTCGACATTTTTCTTCCGTATTTTTATTTTTTGGTGTGCTAAACATTATTTCTGCAATATCACGTAATCTATGCTTCATCATCTCGCACGTTTTGTACCAAAGAAAAAACCACTCTTATATTATTATATAGCTCTTGATGAGTCATCGGCATTGGGAAAATCCTTAACATTGTCACTCCATTATCTTTATAATATCATCTTTATTGCTATACTCATGCTCCTGCAAAAAGCTAATCCTAAAAATTCATACAAAAATGATTTAGTTACAACATCATGACTTAGTTCACACAGGGGGGATAAAAATCAGTCATATCATCAATTTTTGTGTTCCCTCTTTAAGCAAGGGAAGAAGATAAACCTATTGTTAGACACAGAGGTGGCAAAGAAAAAATGAATTGAACTTTCACAAGATTAAAAAGCTGTTTCACATCTCGGTAAAATAAAATTTTATATCCCTATAACGATTTATACACAATTTACCTACCTTCAACGTACTTAAGAGAAAATACTAATTTCTGTCAAAAGACCTGAAAAACGACAACTTTTGAGACGAGAAGAAATAAAATGTCATTAAGAAGTCGTTTTCTACTTAGTCGAAAAATAAAGGAATATCCACTGTTGAGGGTGTGAAGGAAGGACGAAAATAATCTGTCAGTTGTTTCATAATCTTTAACATACATATTTTACTCAAATTTTAGTCTTGCGATGATTTTCAATTTTATGAATTTTGTTGAAAATCTATCTTTAATAAAGTTTAACAAATTTGCTCATTTTATGACAAAATTAAGGTGAATTTTTTCAAATTAAAAAATCTCACGGTATATATTTTGTGTTTTTTTTTCACTTCTATTGATGGGACATCTTATTACTTTGGGTGGGGTTCATACATTTTTCTCCGACTTTGGAACATAAATGAGGACAAATTTGAATTATATTAGTTTCAAAAAACCCAGTTAGAAAAAGTCTAAGTCTTGTTTCATATTATATGACACACTGGACTAAATAAAAAATAAATTAGGTGGCGCAACAGTCCGTTGAGAACTAGTGCCTTGTGACTTATCTGTCAACCATTCCTGTACGCGAGTACTGTTGTCAGCGATATAGGGGAGCTACATTTATAAGCCGAATCCAAACGGTTAATTTGAGGAAGCACTTTTCATGACAAAAATTACTCATAGACAATTTGTCAATTCTTCGTAAGAGGTATCCGTGAAAAAAAAACTTTAGATGGCACAGACAGAGATCGAAACCCTCTGGCATGACAGTCCTTCGCACGAACCATCATGCCACTGGTACTTGACACACTAGACGGAGACAGATTTTTCCGACACAGTCGTTTAAAAATAGCCATGCTTTCGATTTCTTATTTGTACGTGATTTTACGGGTTTAAACCATACAGACGAAACGTCGTGGTGTTAAAAATTAGCTTACTACCAAGAGTTGACGTTACGTGTGGACAATATCGTTAAACAGACCAAATGGGCACAGTGTTGAATTACACGATCACCTTCACGTATGTCCATGGCCACAAAACGTTCTTGCAGAATTTAATATGTGACATACATAAGCTGTGTGGTACGTGAAGCGCTGTTCTGCTAAAACCACAAGTCGTCCGTGTTCACATCATTTAATTCAAGCCTTAATTAAGTTTATAATCATAGACCTATACTACTCACCATTGATAGCCTTGTCAAAGAAACTGTGGTCACAAGGACAAATATTTTAAGCCTGTTTTTCTCCCCTTTCAAGACTTTTTAAAAAAAATTATTGCGAACAATTTTATTGACTAAACTAACACTTTTCATAATGAATATAATCTTCTGCATCAAACGAGTCTGCTTGTATTTTAAGATTTAAAAAAAATATGACTGAAAAATAAGTTTATCTTCAAAAACTTAAAAGCCAAAGAATTTGTTGAATGGTTTTTTTTTTTTTCAAATAATTATTAATAAACAAAATTTTCAATATTTTTCTAGGAAACTTTTTGTGATGCTTATAAATATACTTTTCTTATTCAAATTTAGTTGAAAAATGTTGCACCTGTTTTCAAGTACTCTAAAAATTAAAATGTTTGTATTTTTTAAACATGGAAAAAACAAAGACATTTTTGACCATCAAATAATTTGTACACAACAAAAGAGCTTGTTCAAAATAAAGCTTATAAAAACTATTAATTAGTTTCTGAGAAACCTATACAAAACCAGTTTTAAAAGGGTACCCTTCTGAAATGGTAAGAAAACAAAATGTAGTCAAAATATCATAAAAATTTATCGGGCCGTTTTTTTAGAAAACTTTAATTTTCCATTTTTTACCAACAAATTTGTATTTTTTCTATTGTTATTTTTGGATTTAAAAAATGAAAACAAAACAACTTAAGTTTCAATTTCGAACTCTATCGACCCAATAATTAGACTGAGCGGAATTGCCGGACCCATTTTTTTTTGACTTTTTAACCATGTTTGTTTTAAATCTAGATTTCGAAATTTCGTATGAACGCCATTCTTGCCAAATAGTTCCAATATGTCACAAATAACTACTAAGTTAAGCTTAAGATTATTATGGACCGATTACGCCCCAAACTCAAAGTCCCAAAAAATATTTGACGCTCTTTTATGTCATACTGGTCAAAACATTTCAAATTTTGACAATTTAATTTTTTTGAAACTAGGGGATTTTCTGATCAAAATTTTGACTAATATCTCATTGCAAGATTCATTTAATACACTTTTATTTCAAAATTCAATTCCACTGTTTAATGGTTCAGGTTTGGTAGAAATATTTCTAGACCTGCTTGTCCAAAAAACCAAATGGAAAAGATTTACTAAATAAGATGTTTATCAAAAAAAGTGTGTGTGGTAAATATTTCCCATCATTTTTTGTGCACCTTGTGTCTTTTTCTACGAATTTTTTTTTTCAAAAATCAGGCGTTACAATAAAAAGTCAAATCGAAAAATGAAATGAAATTACGTTGTTTACAACTTTTTAAAATAAACACACCCCTCACTTATCAACTGTGACAGTTAGAAGACCAGGTTTTTTAAGTATTTGTGTCAATAAGCTGACAATTTATTTCATGATACCAAATGATATCCTTAACCATGTCTGAAGATTTCATTTAATTCGGTAAATTGGTTAAGATTTTATAGATTGACTGCTTCTCCATACAACCTGAACAACAGGTACAGTAGTCAACGGAGTATTGTGCCAAAATACATGACTGTAAAGTTTTAACAATATGGCCACTATCAACTGTCAAATTTTGGTTGGTTTTAAAAAATTCTTTACTGTAGACCAATTCTTCAAAAGTCGGTATCCAAAGTGCCTTCTCTTGCCTTTCCTTCTTTCTTTGTACCTTCCGTTTTATCTCAAGTCTTAACCTATTACTTTAAGTGCAACAGCCACATAAAATTTGATGCTGGTAAAATCCACCATTATCTTAAAACAATGTTCAACTTCTGAACTAACAAAAAGGAAGTGTTCAGATAAAAAAAAGCAAAGTAAAGCACTATGCTCAGTCAAACAACCGACAGCTTTCACCTTTTCATCTAGATACGTGCAAGTTGCGAAAGATTCTGTGCTAATAGTCGACTCGGTAGCAAACTAGCGAGTTGGTGGAAAAAACGCAAAATGGAACACATGAAGTCCTTCCAACCTACTTCTGCTTCTACTTCTCAACTATGTATGTACCTCTACGACTTTTTCTTGCCGCAGGTCTTATTCCTCGTCCTTAAAGGCGGCTCTAAAAAACTTACAAACACGTTTAACCTTAACTGCCTGCATGTGTTGTCTTCTTCTGGAGAAAAACGTTGCCTCTCCTGGTTTGATTTTTTTAAAACGTACTTTTCTTTAAAAATTGTTGTTTTACTTTTATTATTTTAGAAACACTCTTGGTTAGAAATTCGAGGTGTGGATGAAAAATTCAAGGTATTTTTGTATTTTTTACTGCTTCAAGTTGTTGTTGTTTGTTCGGAGCTACATTTTTGTGTGGAGATAGGAAAAAAAAGTGCCGTTGATGTGGTTTCGTTTTGACTACGCCATAAGTTTGTATAGACCAAAAAGGTACGGTACTCGTACCTACTGCAAAAGAGATTTAAACTATACTACTCTACTCTCAAAAGGCACCTTCTGACATTTTGATACCGTTAAAGGTACGATGAGTACGTAGGATATGTATCTTAAAATTGTCGGTTGATGTTTTGTTTTGGATCTCGTTTGTGCTGATGTGTGTTTTCTGTTCATGCAGGACGAGGTGGTCGCCAGGATATGTGATGTTGGAAGATTGGGAGGATTCACGGTGATGATGTTTTCATGTTTGGAAAACACTTTGGGGATTTTTCAGTTCCTACTCCTAGCTCATAAGCTCTCTAACACTTCATAACACAACATAGTGATAGTATCTCTAAATTTTTTAGGTACACCCGCATGTGGGTCATACAAGTGGTGCGTTAGTGTGGTTGGTTATTTTTTTTAAAGTTTTCAGTGCTTTTTTTTTCTCGTCCTTTTGTAGAATTGGGGTTTTTGGAGGCTTATCCTGTGGCTGCCGTTACTCTTATACTTCTAACTGGTATTGTGATAGTAAAAGCAAAGAGTTTTAACTTTATGAAACAACATTTTGTTTCATATAAACTCGTTAGAAAGGGTATTTTTGAAGTTTGTATTTTGTTTTTTTTCGTTCTTTGTTGTTGGTCGCAAACAAGTGTGATTTAGGAAGAAATTTTCGGACACGAGAAAACATTTTAAGGGAACAACGAATTGGATTAGAATATATACAAAAACCTCAAGGGAAAAATTATGTTGTAAATTTTAAAATATACATACACCACATAGATATATATGTATGTATGAACAGAGGTTATATGTATTTATGTATACATATGCTTAAAGTATAACAAGTGAAAGACAAGATAAATGCATTTGGGCTGAAGGAATAAATTTATAATGTTTCGCACGTGCTTTGAATTAATATTTAGGTTATATAGAGTTATCTATATTATATTATTCTGTGGTTCTTATAGAGGTTAAGTGAAAAAACATAAGTTATTCAATTTTCTTTTTTAGGTTAGCTGGAATGTAAGTTGAAAGTAATTTCACATAATTTTTTACAGCTTAAATCTATTAATTTGAGTTTTTTGAGTCTTTATATATTTTTAAGTTGAACAATAATTTTAAGTGTAGTTCTGTGATAATTAATTAAATTTAATTGAAATAAAAATGTAATTTTTTTTAAGGGGGGATCGAGCAAACATTGTATTCAATAAGTTTATGAAAATTTAAATTGTTTTACAGGAATCCTCTTCTCAATTTACATAAATGAATTACCACAAATTGCTAAAAATTGTTTAATTCATATTTATCCTGATGATGTGCAGCTCCTGATAAGTCGACCATTTGGGGCTAAAAATGATGCCGTAGCTGTATTGTATTCACAGTGGTCAAAAAAGAATGATCTCCGCCTTAACCCTGTCAAATCAACATCCCTACCCATCTATTGCAAAAATTTTGATCCATCGGGTTTAAGTTGAAACTTGAGGACGAATCCATTGAATATGTTAGCACTGCTAGAAACCTAGGAGTAGTATTCAATCGCACTCTCACTTGGGATGACCACCTTAATAGTGCCATTCATTGGTAAAGTCTATGGCAGTCTCCGCCTTCTTCAAGTCACTCGAAATTTCATCCCGATCAAAACTAAACTGCTACTTGCTAAGACCCTTATACTACCAATTGTGCTGTATGGGTGTGAAATCTTTTGTAAACTAGAGTGTGTGACTAGCCGCAAATTGAATGTTGCTTATAACAATATTGTCGTTATGCTCACATATCCATTTTTGTGGTACGGATTTCTGGTTGTAGCCTAGACAGCTAAATAAAATTTCGCTCTCTGAGTTACCTGCATGAAATCATCCAAACACAACAACCTGATTATCTATACAGTAAGCTGAATTTCCCTCATTCAACAAGGTCCTTTGCTTTAATATTACCCCGATACAATTTTCTAAATACTGAGCGTCAATTTTTTATTCATATTGTACGCTATGAGAAAAATAAGAAGCATAAATAGATTTACATTTTTTTTTCAACTTATTTACTTACTTACTTAAGGTGGCGCTACAGTCCGGGCGGACCTGGGCTTCAATTAACATGCTTCGCCAGCCAGCTCGGTCCCTAGCTAGCTGTCTCCAGTTTCGCACGCCAAATTGGTTGAGGTCTTCACCCACCTGAGTGCGCCACCTGAGTCGCGGTCTTCCTCTACTGCGCCGTCCCTCGGGATTGGATTCGAAGACCTTCCGGGCTGGAGCGTTGATGTCCATTCGCTCTACATGACCCAGCCATCTAAGCCGTTGGACTTTAATTCTGCTAACTAGGTCAGTGTCGCTGTACAGCCCGTACAGTTCGTCGTTATATCTTCTCCTCCATACGTACGGGACCAAAACACACCCGAAGAATTTTTCTTTCGAAGCATCCTAAGACGTTCTCATCTTTTTTTTGACAGGGTCCAGGCCTCAGCGCCATAAATGAGAACCGGGATGATGAGTGTCTTATAGATGGTGATTTTAGATGCTCGAGAGAGGACTTTACTTCTCAATTGCCTTCTAAGTCCAAAGAAGCAGCGATTTGCAAGAGTTATTCTTCGTTTGATTTCAGCGCTGGTGTCGTTGTCTGTGTTTATAGCGGTGCCTAGGTAGACAAAGTCCTTAACTACCTCGAAGTTATAGCTGTCCATGGTGACGTTTTGTCCAAGACGTCGTTGTTTAATGTCCTTTTTTGATGACAGCATATACTTGGTCTTGCCCTCATTGACCACTAAACCCATCTTCTTCGCTTCCGTCGCAATGCTCAAAAACGCTCCACTGACATCACGCTTTGATCTTCCAATTATGTCAATATCATCTGCGTATCCGAGTAATTGGATGGACCTTTGGAAGATTGTGCCTCTAGTGTTGACGGTTGAGTTTTGCACAATTCTTTCCAGAACGATATTGAAGAAGTCGCATGACAGTGCATCGCCTTGTCTAAAACCTTTTTTGACATCAAATGCATCGGTGAGATCTTTTCCGACCTTGATGGAGCAGGGTGCATTCTCCATCGTCATTCTGCACAAACGGATAAGTTTGACAGGGATGCCAAAACTAGACATTGCTCTGTAGAGCATCTTCTCTATGGATGCTGTCATACGCGGCTTTAAAATCGATAAAGAGATGGTGGGTATCGATTTGAAGCTCCTGGTTTTTTTTTTTCAAATATTTGGCAAATAATTAATGTTAAATTTCCTTTTCTTTATATAAATACTAGCGGCCCGGTACGTGCTGCGCTACGTATAAGTAATAAAAAAAAATGATTATTAAGTTCATTTATTCAAACAAAAAAATATTTTAAATTTCTAGCTATTTAAAAGTCCAAATGACCCAAATGATATATTGTTTATATTATATTTATCAGCAAAGAGTAAAAACTAAAAAATAAAAAAGAATTGGGTATCTACTCTTACTATGGTGGGTCTATATGGGTTAGTCTAAAACAGTTGGATAAACAATATTTTTTGTTTTTCCATTTTGAGGCAACATAAAGTTGGCATGTGAAAAACATGATTCCTCCAAATTGACACCACAAACGTGAAGTGTTTGCCCTTGGGCCTTATTTATGGACATCGCAAATGATAAACGCACAGGATATTGTAATCTTTTTAATTCAAATGGCATATCAGTTGGAATCATAGGGATACGCGGTATCAAACACACTTCTCCTTTTGATTTACCAGTTAAGATTGTAGCTTCAGTCATATTTGACAATAACTTTTTCTTTGCCAATCTGGTGCCATTACACAGCTTTGGTGGATTAATATTTCGCAATAATATAATCAAAGAACCAATTTTCAGATTCAAGCAATGCGGTGGTATACCAGCCGGTTCCTATGACTTTAAAAATTCAATTGGATAATTAATTGCCTCATCTTGATTCATAACACTGTCAATTGATTTATATGTCGTGACTACACCTGGCAGTTTCGCTTGAATTTGAAAATTAATGGCATTGATATGAATGTTCTACGGTGCTAAAATGGCGCATTCTCTCTACCAATCATGATTTCTGTAATTCTGAAGAATATTTGGAAAAACACATTCAATCAACTCATCTATAGATTGCGCAATTGTACAAAAATTGTTCGGTAAAGTGATCAATCCGTTGGTACCGTCGATTGGTATTTTGCCTTCACCAATTTCAAACAATTGTTTTAAAAGCTCATGGCAGTTGCATCATTATGTAGGTGAATACGCATATTAATGTTCAGTGTCAATTTTCGAACATTATCTCCAAAGAACTGATGAATTCAAACAGGCGTTTATTTCATCAGCAGGAGATCAAGATATGACAGGCAATGTTTGACGAAAGTCCCCTGACAGCAATATCAGAGCACCACCAAAAAGCTGTTCATAACCGCGTAAATCTTGCATTGTTCGATTAAATGCTTTTATTGATTTTTTATTCGCCATTGTGCACTCATCCCATAAAATAATTGACATTAATCACAGAACTTTTGCCTTAGCAGAATTTCTCGAAAGATGGCATACGATCAAGAGCAATTTTGAACAATTGAACTAATGTGTTATGCTGATGGAAAAACCTTTGTAGCTCACGAATAATTTCTCGTCTTGTATTTGAAACTATTGCACAAAGTTGATCCAATTCACGATTTTTATCACCAATAAAATAAATTTGCAAAAATTGATGATCAGCGTCGGGGTATGGCAATAACGAACCAGCTTGATGATAAATCTGGCCCTGAATCTGTAACATGTATGCAATTTTAGGTAGATGTTGAATCAGAATTTGTAAGACTTTATGATTCAGATTGATATAAACATGGGACAATCCTGTTGAGGTATTTACCTAAAAAGTCGGCATAAAATTATCTCTAATAATTTTAGTTGCACCAAAAGAAGTCATTTGAAATGCCGAATTGTATTGTTGAATATTACTCAAAAACTGCTTCGACGTTTGAGATGTCCCAAAAATAAATGAATACAATCGTTCGGGTGGAGTTTCTAATGTTAACAATCTCACTTTACCATTAGCACAACACATGCCAGGCGTTTCACCTGGAAAGTAAGACGTACACACTATAATCAATCTGACTATTGTAATTAAAAGCAGCACGCAGCATTTCATCCAAAACAGCACGACGACGTATTCGTGATTAAGTACAGGTACAGGGTCAACAGATCTATTCTGTGCAGTACGTTCACGCTGCGATGCATTAGCTTATGCGCGTTCATCTGTAATCTGAGATCGTCTTAAAATGCCACTTGATTTGCATCACGTTCGCCGGCCTATGTTTGGTCGTCTTGCTCGTGGCATTTTACCTTCACTCAACAACTCAACAATATTTTGGAAAATATAAACACAAAGCAATAACTCAACAATATTTTGGAAAATATAAACACAACAAAGCAATAATTTTCGCTGATAGAATGAAATGACATATGATGACATTAAATTTGTTTGACAGAACTAACGTCACTTTTTTTTTCTTCGATTGATTTGCCAAAGGTTCAAATTGGCTTTTAAGTTTTAGTACAAATTGTTTGTATATGGGAGTATAGAAAGATGTTGATTTTACACTTTTCCAAGATTTTTTTTTTTAATTTTCTCTACGCACAAACCTTCTCTGGACTTCCACGAATAATTCAAGACCAAAATTAGCCAAATCGGTAAAGGCATTGTTGAGTTATAACATTACAACGAAAAGTGGCATTGATTATTATATATATAGATGTAAAAAGAAGTATTAGGTATATAATTTTTATTCGAATTCTGAAACTATTGTAAAGGCTTGCAACGCTTTATAAGACTCATGTCCTACCTTCTAAGCGATTTTTGAAATAAATAAATTCAAATACAAATACTATATAATAGAAAACAATTTATTATTTGCTTTTGTTAGAAGCTATATTTTCTGAATTAATTTTGAATGAATGCATAAGTAAATGACTTTAATTTAATTTCTTACATTTTGAAACATCTTTAAAAAGAAAATAGTTTATGAACATTGATTTTCGATATTGTCTTCAAAAATTGTTAAAATTGTTTCAAAAATCCAACAGAATTAAAAACAAATTAATCGCAAAAAATATATAAAGGTTAAAGCTAGACTACACTTAGTATAAAATACCAATTGAATTGTCTGTCTCTTAATTTTGTCTAGCATAAAATTGGATACAAAAAAAATCAACTTCTTAATCTTAATCAATTTATTACTTGATACAAATAAATTATCATAAAATTGTATCTCAAGAATTTATCATGATTCTTTCTTTTCATTTTCTGTAAGCCATTGAAATCCGTCAAGAGACAAAACAAACAGGCAGATTTATGCAAATCTTCTTAAAAGAAACTCTAACAACAAACAAAAGAAAAGAATCAGCTCAATCTTCTATAAAGTGGGTACAAGATTTGTCTTTCCATCATCTCTACGCCCTTCTTAATGATACAAAATTGCTTTTGTCATATTGTTAACTTTATATAAAATAAATGCAAGAAGTGGAAGACAATAAAAACATCAACAAAATAAAGATTTAAGAAAATAATAATAAAAACAAGAAAATATGTAGCTTCCGTTCTTTGGTTGATTCCACTTTTCTTCATTTTTGTTTTGTTCTTATTCATCCCCATCATTATTTCATCCAAATCAAACCAATTATAGAAAAGGGTCACCGCACCGTCTCCGCTGCGCTACCACGCCACAACGCCCGTCCGGTCTGTCAGCGCCCCACTATCTACCTTTATCATCGTCGGTCGTCGATCGTCTTTAGAAAGACATTAAACCCATACAAACTACATGAATATAATAATCTTCTCAAACTCTTGGGGTTCATCATCCTCAACTTCTTCACAGTCGCCTCCGCGTCACCACCAGACCACCGTACCGGTTGCTCTGCGTATGCTTCATTTTGACGCTCGAGACTTGAGTTTGGATTTGAGTTCGAGTCGAGTACTGAGTAGAGACAATCAAATAACTTGCAGATAAATTGAAATTTGTTCATCTCCCTTGACAGACAAATTCACATGCGGACAATAAATCATTTTTGAAAGCCTAATTAGTTAATGTCATCTCTGTTTCCGGTATAAATGATGCCATCAATTAAATTAATTCATTACTATACACTTCTTCCATCAGAATCATATTGTTCTTCTCTTGGGTTCTTCAGTTCGGTTCGGTTCGGTTCGGTTCGTTTTGGATGGTTTGGATTTTCCTCCTTTAGCTTGATGATGGTGGAACACATTTATAATATCCCTATTTTATGTTTTAACTCTTTTTGCTCTTCTTCGTCCTCCTAAAAGGACATACGAGCTATAATAGAGCATCTCACAAATAAACATAAACTCACACTCTTTTAAAAACCTAAGCCAAACCAAAAGCTTCAGCTTTACCTCTCGTATTCTAATGCTGAAACTGATGATGACTTGGAAGAGATTCAAGGAATTAATTTTCATTTCCGGCTGTCTCCAGTTTTGTGATGTGTGTTATCTTGAAGCGACTTAATCTTTCAGTTGCATTCTGTATATCTGTACAGCTAGCTACAACTATGACTACCACTTTATATAGACTCCTGGTGGAAAGTTCATTAGATAGACTTAATTTTCCATATATAGTTGAATTGATTTTGCTGCCAGTCAAAAGCTCTCGCTCTCTATTTATTATGTAGTTTCTGTAGCCAATGAAGACGCCGCCGCCGCCGCCTCCGCCCGGCCCGCCGCCCAACGACGATGAAGACGAAGAAATGAATTACGAAAATTTATTCTTGTCTTCTAATATCAACGAGAAATATGGGATGGGATGGTTTGGGATGAGCTGGATTCTCTGGAAAATGATTAATCGACCATCTCTAGGATGAGGTTTTTGGGGAAAGTTAAATTATATTCTTCTGGTTGAGAAAACGATTTCGATTAAGAACTGGCCAGGAGGAAAATATGCATAGTAAGGGATATGTCCTTTTGTGAATTGAGTGCTCAATTTTATACATATGGCTTAGAAATTCACATCTACATATAGACTCTTGCATACAAACATACATTTATAAATTATTTAAATCATTTGAAAATTGATTTACAACCTACACAGTATAATATTCTCTCGGTTTTGGCAAATTTCTAAATAATTTTTGATTTTCAAATACAGAATTTTGTATAAAATTGTTGCATCATGAGAATTGCTGATTTGCATAGAAAATTTTTAAATTCAATTAAATTAAATGAAATACACTCCCTGGGCGTTTTTAAAATCATTTAATTTTTTGAGAGAGAGGAATAAAACTAAAACTGCAGGATATCATATCTGAGAAATTAATTTAAATTTAATGTACGTATTTTCAAGTGGATAAAAATAAACATAATAATGATATTTATGTTAAACCATGTTACACGCTTATTTGAATTCGGAGAATGTATGTAACTAATAAATTCATAATAATGAGTTTTGAACTGATAAACAAATTCAAAATAAAAATAAAACAAAGCAAAACAGGCCGGATTGTATTTCCATGTTAAGACCTTCAAAAATTATGCAAAAAGTTAAAGTTCAAAAAAATTTCAGTTTCAAGAACTAAAACCAATTTAAAGTTAAAGTTCAAAAAAATTTCAGTTTCAAGAACTAAAACCAATTTAGTAGTAAATTGTGTGCGTACGTTTTTTTCTCGACGTTTCCTAGAATTTTAATCAAACATTTTTGGAGAGATATCTGTGTGTACGTATGTACGTTCCTTCGTACGTCCGTATTTTTCCATTTTTCGTCTTTCCTATCTCGAAATCCAGCAAAATGCATTAATATCGAAATATGCAGAAAGGACTTTCAAAAAAAAAATACTGATAGTATTCTTCTAAGAACATTATCTTCCATTAATAACAAAAATTTTCATATAATGAAATAATTTTGAAGTCATCATCTTCATCTTTTCTCGAGATATTCGACTTCAACATCAGTTTTTCCGAATTTGTGTAATACAGGGTGGGCCGTTAATAAGTGCACTTTTTGTCTCGCTCTAACTCCCGAACGAAATAACCGAGACGCGCGGGGATGGTATCTCCTTGCAGCTCGAGATCTAAATTTTAAGTCGCAATGAGTCCGTTCACGGGAGAGCAGCGTGCTTTCTGCGTTCGTGCCTTTTATGAAAACAATCGCTCATACGTGACTGTTCGTCGGCTTTTTCGGGTAAAGTTTGGATTACGCAACATCACCGAGTGTCCAAGTACGAATGTAATCATAAAATGGATCGTAACATTCGAGGCAACGGGATCAACGCAAAAACTTCGACCTACAGGACGCCCACGTTCCAGGCGGACTGCAGAAACAATTGAACGCGTACAAGCTTCTGTGCGCGAGGATCCAAGAAGCTCTACACGGAAACGCGCTGCGGCCCTGGGAGTACCCAGAACGACTTTACGTCGCATTTTACGGGATGATTTGAAGTTATACCCTTACAAAATTCAGATTGTCCAAGATTTGAAAGAATCCGATTTTGTTTCACGGTTCAATTTCGCAACAGAAATGTTACGGAGATTCCCTCACTTCAATAACATTATCTTCTCAGACGAAGCTCATTTTCATGTCAACGGATTTGTTAATCGACAAAATTGTCGATACTGGGGAACAGAAAATCCACGCTTAAAACATGGACGACCGTTACACTCTCCGAAAGTGACCGTTTGGGCCGGAATAGCCAAGTGGGGGATCATAGGGCCGTATTTTTATGAAGATCGATACGGGCGTAATGTTACTGTTAATTCAGAGCGTTATGTTTCGATGCTTAGAGATTTTTTAGCTCCAAAACTGCAAGAATCGAGTGGTTACACTATTCACACCTGGTTCCAGCAAGATGGCGCTACCTGCCATACAATTAACGACTCTCTGGAGGTCGTTAGAGAAATGTTTCCTCGAAGCTTGATATCGAGGAGGGGTGATATTGCTTGGCCACCCAGGAGCCCTGACTTAACGCCACCGGATTTCTTTTTATGGGGCTACCTCAAGAGTAAGGTGTACTCTAATAATCCTTCAACGACGGCTGAATTAAAAGCGAACATTGAAGAAGAAATCCGCTTAATCACTCCGCAACTTTTGACAAAAGTGTTCCAAAATCTCAGAGTCAGATTGGAAGAGTGCTGTAGGCGAAATGGACAATATTTGGATGATTTAATTTTTAAAAAATAAAAATTCATTTCGTTTTGTATAATTTAAAATAAATATTTCATTTAAAAGCGCTACAGTTGTATTAATATAATTTTTTTTTAAGTGCACTTATTTACGGCCCACCCTGTATTTCTTATAAAAGGTGATTTTTTAGCTATTATCTTTTTGGAAACACTGGTTTAAGCAGCTGACGCACGTTTCGTGTTTTTTTTTCACTGTCAAACATCTTCAGTTTTGTCTATAATTTGACCATGCATCGTCTAACAACGCTTGCAAATTATTGAATTTTATTATCAAAATGCGTGCTCTGTTAAGAAAGTTCATTGCGCGCTTCTTCCATTTTAATCGACCCACTGAAGCGGCTTTTCGGGCTATTGTGACTAAATTTCGCAAATTATTGGACATTAAAACACCAACACGCTTGCGTAGAGTGCGAACTGAAGAAAATATCGCAGCTGTATCGGCCAGTGTTTATGATGACCATCAATCTCCAACATCTTTTTGGAAATTTATAAATAATAAACGAAATACTACTGGATTTCCAACAACTGTGCGTTTTTGGTAATAATAAAACTAGTGATGCGAAAATGATTGTAGATTTTTTGGACAGTTTTTTGAAAGTATCTATAACTCTTCTACATCGTCAAAAATAAATTAACAATATATTAATTCCTTGCCATCTATTTTTGATTGTTCTAGTATATCATTTGACTTAAGTGATATTGAAGATGCTTTGGTTAAACTTAAACCTAAAAAACCTGCAGATATATTAGGATTTTTCCCTATTGTTTTTCGTCATTGTGCTAGTTCTCTTTCTGTTCCGCTTTTACATCTATTTAATGAATCTATTTCCAATGGTATTTTCTTGAATGAGTGGAAAGTCTCTATCATTGATCGGATTTTTAAATCTGGATCGGAAAACTTAGTAACGAACTATAGACCAATAACTCTGTGCCAATAAGTTAAAACAGCTTAAGTCAATTTTTACCATTTTTCAGTATGAATAAATAAAGTTTTGCGAACTAGTTTCTCAAGATTTTTTTGGTGATTACTAAAAAACTGTTGATGCTAGAATAACGATTTTTTTAGGGCACATGCTTGTAATGCCCTTAAATTGCATATTTCTTTTTTGTCAAAAAACGCCCACACAGCTCATAAAAAAAAAGTTTTTTAAACTTAAGCTTTTTCAAAAAAATGCTTTAAGATTCACACTGCAGCTTATGTGACATAAGATGTTTTAAAAAAATTATATTTCGTATGTTTTTTTTTTAAAAAAATGTAAAAAAAATTAAGTTACTAGATAAGCTTAAAGTGTTAAACCTGTAAGTGAATAACCTCACAATAAAACGAACTAGAAGACTTGAAGATGATTTTCTTATTTTTATTGAAGTTTTTTTAAGTACAAACTGTTTTTTCTTAAATAACTTTTATCTTGAAAAAAAATGTTATTATTATTATAATATTTATATTCGGTAATTGATTTTTTAATTTCGCAACTTTAATTTTTTATTAAAGGTAAACAAAACGAATAGAAAGATACTGATTCCAAAATCTTATTAAAAACAACAACATTAAAAAAAAAAATACATATCTTTAGATTTAATTCTCATCTTCTCTTTCATCATCAGTTAAATCAGGATGAATATCTTCAATTTCGTCAGATTTAAGATTCAAATATAAGTCGTGGTATGATTTTTCAATAACAGGCAGTAGTTCTAACAAGTCTTTTTTCTTTTCTTTGCTGATGATATTAGGCCCCAAGTAACAAATTGGAATTTCATCAACGCCAACGGCATTGTTTCCCCGCTTTTTAATGTTAAGATATTGAAATTCTTCGTTTTCATCAAGACTTGTTTTATATTGTAAAGTTCCGAAATCATTGGTAAAACGCAAGCATTTAACTTCTTGCCAAACAAATAGTCTTGCCTTTCGATGTTTTGCGCCAAATAAATTTTTCCTTTGACATCTTTGCAAAGTCGAGGAAGTCTGTACGGGTCATTTCATAGACAATGAATGGTTTTTTTCCATTCGATCTTACTAACTGATACCAATCCCTTGAATGATGGATTTTCACTGAAGATACCTTTTTCTTCCTCTCAATGGCAGCGTGGTCAACATCACACTCCATATGAGTATGCCCTGGCACTAAAAATTTGTGGTCAATTACATCAATGCTTGAATTCGTGCTAAAAATTTCGAACATTGTAGCTACGTATCCATTTTTGTTTTGACCCGCAAAGCAATCACTATAGAAGATCAGGTGTTTAATTGTATTTGGGATTGTTTTCAGGTGCTGAAACACACACGAAGCTATCTCATTGCCTCCACGATTTGCAACGGATTCATCCCACATATAACAATATGCTTGATTTGTTACACAGGCATGGATTGTTAGATTGTATGTCCACAGTTGTCTTTTGTAGAACGAAATATTTGTTCTCAGGAATGGAGTACGAAGACACTGTTGTAAGTCAAATGTGTACACTTTGATTGAATATTCATTCCTACCAATATCCTTGTCCTTGTTCTTGCTTCTGTATGCGAGGTCAGCTAGTTTGTGGTGCTCTTCCTGCTCTTTTCGTAATTGACTTGTGGCTTCTTCTCCCTCTGCTCCAATTTCTATTTTCGTTTTTAGAACTTCACATCTGTGACAGGTATCAAGCTTGGGCTTTTTAAATTTTATATTCATAGTTTTGAAAATGTCGAAAGTGAAGCTACTGATTGATATTTTTCGCAGTATAATCTATAAATCGATGAAAGCGTCAAATCAATGTGAAAATATTTGCAGACACTGTCTCTTCGTATAGTGTGATTCATAAGCTGGAAAAGAGTTGATATATGTTCCTGGATCTCGCTTTCTATTTGTGGGTTAATTTTGTTGGAAGCTCCACATCCGTGCTGGTCTGGTTGAGTCGTTGTTCCTGCTAAATTGATCTTCTTTTTAACAACTTGTTTAATAAATTGTTCTGTTTCAGACTGAGTTGAGCGGAAACACTTTTGGCAAACGAGTGTTCTTTTTACCTGGACTTCTAGAAAGTATTCGTTTGAAAATTTTCGATTTCTTGGGTTCTTAGGATGTCTTGCGTTCCTCTTTGTCTTCGTTTCAGAAACAATAACCAGATCACATGCATATGCATATGCGTGTCGCAGATTGTAGTTTCCCAGTGCCCAATATTTTTGAAAAATATTTCTTTGGTCCTCTTCAGAAATATTTGTCTTAGACTTCATGCGACAATCCACTAAAGGCTTAAACTCTCTGGCTTTAATAGCTTTTCCAGAATTTGTTGTGTAGGCTCTTCCGGTATTTCATTTTGATTTTTTTGTAGCTCTGCTTTCTTTCACATGTTCATATTGATCTTCGGGTATGATAATCCCTTCACAAACACTATTACTCACCGATATTTTCTGATCACCACATAAGTTTCTTTCCAAAAGAGCTGCGGCTTGCTGAGTATCTTCGCTGTATTTTCTACCGTCAATGCTGCTGCTTTGAGAACTTAGAGAAAAGTCAGGATCTTTCACGCTGTCATCATCATCGTCATAATCAAAAATTGAAAAATATCGCGATATATTCTCAACATCAAATTCTATTCCATAGTTATAAGATGAAGCTGTTTCATTTACAACTGGACTCTCAAAACATTCGACGTCATCGTCCAAATAATTCCGTGCAAAGGCATGTCAACTAAGTATATCAGAAATATCGTTATTTTATTTTATAATACTTTACAAATCGTAACATAATAATCTTGTCTCTATGAGAAACTCCCCTTTTCTTTCTGTGATTACAATTTCACTTTTGTCATTAATTATTGATCTTTGGTGGGCATCTTTCTTTAATGCCATGAAAAGTATCTTTTTTGATCTGTTCATCTTTTAATGTGTTTACTTTCCGTTATTATAATTTAAATAAACTTTAAACTGTGCTAGGTATATGTATACGAACGAAGTAAACAGAAATCAAACAAAGAATCAAAAAAAAAATATTGTTTCGGCCAAATTTTCTAAAGGAGCAGCTTACCCTTGGACGAACTTCTTACAAATGATTCTATTTGCAAAATCACTTAATTCCCGCAAAAGACATCCGTTACATTTGTAAAAATAACTTAGGTCGTCTTAAGACATGTGTTTTGTAGCGATTTAAAGTAGTTAAACGGCTTTTGTGGAATTAAGCTGTTTTATAAAACTGAGTTCGGTTCGAAACAAATTTTTTTAAAATATCTTATGCCAACATAAGCTGTTAAATGATTCAATTTGCGTAGGTTTAAAGTAACTTATGTTGACTTAAGCAATTATTTCTTTTGATTTCCACATGTAATAAGGGCTTACATCATGACTTAAGCCATTTCAAAAAAATATATTTTATTTTTGTTTTGATCAATTTGGGCTCAAGATAGACATAAGCTGTTATGCAAATGCATTTTTTGTCCATTTTAACATAAGCTCCTTTGATTTTTTAAATTTAACGGCTATTTTTTGTCGTAGAGTAATGGGACGCAGACTAAATGAAAGATAAACGAAATGGTAAATATGTGAAACTAAAAACACGATTTTCGCTTATGTCGACTTAAGCTCTTTTAACTTATTGGCACAGTACTAAACTACCTGTTGTTCCAAAGCTTTTAGATAGCCTTGTTCAAGATAAATTTAAATCTATAATAAAGCAACATGTAAGTAAATATCAACATGGTTTTTGGAAAGGTAGATGTACTAATTCTAATCTAGTAAAATTCACAAATTTTGTCATTAATACTCTGGACAATCGAAAACAAGTTCATGTGATTTACACAGACTTTGTAAAAGCCTTTAGTAGGATTAATTTACATATTCTCTTAAAAAAACTTCAAGCGTATGGCTTCCATGGACCGCTACTTCAATGGTTTTCTTCATATTTACTTGGTCGAAAACAATATGTAATGATCGGGGACTTTTTCTCAAAAGAGATTAAGGTAACTTTTGGTGTTCCAGAAGGTAGTCGTATGGGTCCTTTATTATTCTTACTTTTTATTAATGATCTTCCCAATGTTCTTAAATATTCTCATTGCCTTTATGTTTGCGGATGACATAAAGTTCTATTCTCGGATTTCTAATTTAAATGATTGTCTTCTGCTTCAAAATGATCTAAATTCATTTGTCGACTGGTACAAGTCAAATGATTTGTTTTTAAATGTTGAAAAGTGTGTTTGTATGGCCTACAATAGAACTTTGTTAAATATTATTCCAAACTATTCATTAAATAATTTGCCATTACAAGTAGTTGAACAGTTCAAAAACGTGGGAGTTATATTTGATTTCAAATTGAAATTTAATTTACATATTAATTATATTGTATCCAAAGCAAATTCTTTACTTGGATTCATCAAAAGAAACTCATTGGAATTTAAGGACCCTCGTACACGATTAAATCTTTATACTGCAGTATTGTGCGTCCTGTTTGTGAATATAACTGTGTTGTTTGGAGCTCTACAACTGAGTTTCATAAAAAGAGAATTGAAAATGTTCAAAAAAAATTTCTCAGATTTGCCCTTCGAAATATTTTTGAAAACAATGTAGAAGGTTTCCATCATTCTTATAATTCGAAATGCCTATTACTTGGAATACAGACTCTTGAGTCGAGAAGAAAAATGTATAGTGTCATGTTTATTCGTGATATTTTGACTTCAACCCTTGATTGTGAGAGTTTGCTTAACTGCGTGCATCTGTATGCTCCATCAATTTCCAGACCGCTCTTGGCAATTGATTCTCATCATACGATATATGGACAACGTGAACCGATTTCTGCAAGTTGTAATTTATTTAATATGTTTTATTCTAATTTAGATATATCAATGTCCAGAAACTTATTTAAAAGTCGATTATTCACTTTAATTAATTTTTTTTTTTCAATTTTTAATTTTATATATAATATGTAATAATATGTATTTATAAATTGAATTGTATTATATACTTAATTTGAAATCTGTTGAATGTAAATTCGTAGATTGGTTACTTAAATAAACAAATAAACAAATAATTAATAGTTTAAAAATAATTATCGATTCGTCGACGTTCGCAGCAATTGGGTCTCTGTTACTCAACAACGTGGAAAATTTAGCAGAAGGATTTAAGTGTGATGCTTTTAAAAATACAGCTGGTGCAAGAATTGAAGCCGAACGACCTACAGCAAAGCAACGTACAATTTTTGGGGAATGGACTCTTGGAAAGTTGGCCGAAGATCCACTTTTTTACGAAAAAAATTGTGTTCAGTGACGAAGCTCATTTTTGTCTCAATGGAGTCGATTTTGGAGTGAATATCAGCCAGAAGCATTGCAAGAGCTACCAGTGCATCAACAAAAAGTCACAGTTTGGTGCGGTTTATGGGCTGGTGGCATAATTGGACCGTACTTTTTTAAAGATGATGTGAATCGTAACGTAACTGTGAAATGTGAGCGCTACCGTGAGATGATATCCAACTTTTTTTTGTCCAAAATGCAAGAGCTTGACTTGCATGACAATATGTGGTTTCAACAAGACGGTGCCACATGCCACACAGCACGCGCAACAATGGACTTATTAAGAGGCGAGTTCGGTAAACATTTTATTTTAAGTTCGGGACCGGTCAATTGGCCGCCTAGATCGTGCGATTTAACGCCTATAGACTATTTTTTGTGCGGCTATGTTAAGGCTCATGTCTATAAAGACAAGCCCGCTTCAATTGACGTATTGGAAGGATACATTGAAGCATTTATTCGTGAGATACCGGCCGAAATATTGGAAAGAGTATGTTAAAATCGGACTAAGCGGATGGACCATTTGAGGCGCAGTCAAGGTCAACATTTGCATGAAATAATCTTCAAACATTAAATTATATGGACCGTACTATCGATTCAAATAAAGATTTCATGAATTTTTTTGAATTGTATGTGTTTTTTTTAAACTTTCTTATAGATTTTAAAAAAATCATCCTTTATTTAAATTATTTTGAAAGCAATATCTTTAATTTTTGACAAGATATTCGAGTTGAAAATACATCTTTTACCAACTTTTAGTATTAATTTTGTATATTTTTATGTTATGTTATGTTAAAAAATCTATGGACTTTGATTTTATGAAAATTTTACCAGATTTCAAAAACATTATTCGTCGGTGCATAGTATATCATTTTTGTTCGTAAAATATTCAAGATGACAAATATTTGTGTTCAGTTTTATAATTTATAAAAAAAAACATTACTTGATACGTATGTTTTTCAAAATTAAATTTATTGGTAACAGTTCACATTTCATAATATAAAATTTAATTGAAGTTTTTAGCGTTTTTGGTTAGTGAGATATTTTGAAAGTCCTTTCTGCATCTTTCGATATTATTATTATAAGCTTTTATTTGCCATTATTGATATTTTTTACAATATTTATTTACATTTTTGTTTACATTTTCTGTTTCTTTTGAATTAATTACTATATAAAATTGACATATATTTTTTTTAATCAACTTTAATATGTGAGCAAAGTTTGGATAAATAAATGGATGCGTGTCAAAATTCTATGATCTTACATAAGCCTCCCCCAATGTTGCCCAAAGATCTCTATCTTTTGCGTCATTGTACCAACTTCGTCTTTCTTTAAGCAAATCGTCTGCCCATCTTTTCTTCGGTCGTCCAATTGGTCTTCTGCTTTCTGGTGGTGTCCATTTTGTAATGATTTTTGTCCATCTTTGGTCCTGTATTCTAGATATATGTCCTGCCCAATTCCATTCAAGGAGTTTCGCTCGTTCAACCACGTCCGTTAAACCAGTTCTTCGTCTTATTTCTCTATTTCTCACTTTCTGGCTATTTCGTAGGTTAAGTAATTTTCTTTCCATCTTGGTTTGGCATATTCTTATTTTGTCAAGTAAACTTGAAGTCAAGGATATAGTCTGTAACCCATACGTCATAACAGGTAGAATAGCAGAGTCTAGTATATATTTTCGTGTTTCGTCCCTTAGATTTGATTGTAATATTTGTTTTAGACTCCAAAATTGTTTTCTTTCGATATTAGGTATTGTATGTAAAACTAAATTTATTTCAAGTGTACACATGCACACGCAGACAACTCTTTAAAATCTTTGATTTAAACTTGAAACGTCGAGAAATGGCAAAAATTTCAATTCGACAAATTGGACCGATTACAATAACTTCCTATTTGAATTTGAAAAAGTATTTAAAAATAAAACTAGTCATACAAGGAAATTTGATTTTTTTTAAATGAAAACAGTAAATAATTTTAATTAAATAAATACATCCCTTGTTAAAAAAGAAAATAAACGAAAAATTCAATATTGCAAAGATTAAGTTTAAGTTTTTTTTTTTTTTAATGTTTGGACAGCAATTTTTTTTTACAAAGTTTAAAAAAACATATAATTTAGAATTTAAAAATGAAGAAAATTATAAATGAAATTTATATAACTTAGTATTTGCCTAGATACAATATATAATTCCAAAAATTTGTATTCCATTGTATTCAAGCTATTTTAATATTTTTTTATGGATTTTGACTAAATTTAATTCAAAAACGTCAAAGAATTAGATTATTGGAATAAAATATTAAGTATATATGTAGGTATTTTTTAGATTTTGAGCACAAATAATCTACGTTTCCTTTTACTTTGAAGGACATAGTGTATTAACAAATATTAGATTTAATTTATTTCAAAAAATCAAAAACGGTTTTAATCGTTTTACCGCCTTACAGAAATGAAGATCTCATTTTTGCATCATTAGACCAACAGATTGCTTTCAAAATTATTTTCTTCTTCTAAAGTGCTTTTCTCTATATATAATTTTAATAACATAACCTTTTATACTAAGAAAAAAAATAATTAAATCTTTAATTACATTTCTGAAAGAATAAATTCGCAGAACTTTAACTAAATTCCATCACCTAGGTTAGGTTAGGTTAAAGTGGCTGTTGGTTTGGGACGTCCAACACACTTAGACCAAAGTATGGTCCGTTGTGATACCACATGGATCAGTTAATCAGCTTAACTCGTTGAACCAATTGGAGCTTCGAATGAAGCGTAGGAGACAAGTAATGTCTGAATTTTTTAGATCACTGGTATCGTTAAAGTAGTAGTCTCCAAGATGGATTCTACGTCTTTGTGATAAGGCAGGGCATGTGCACAGAAGATGAGAGATTGTCTCCTCTTCTTCTTCGTCCATGCAACTCCTACAAAAATCATTTGCAGGGGCTCCAAGTCGAATAGCATGTCTTCCTATTAAGCAGTGCCCAGTCAGGACACCTATAACGTAGCTAATGTGCAATCTACTCAGAGAGATTAATTGTTTTGAGCGCTTGGCGCTAAGATTAGGCCAAATTCGTTTAGTCGCTACACAGGTGGTGGTGTTATTCCACCTGAAGTTTGTTTTCTCTATGGTATCTTGCTTTAGCATGAGTTTACATGTAGCTAAGGGGATACCTATGCTAGCATTGTGAGCCAGCAGAGGTAAAGTTGTTCCGCTTTTTGCAAGTTCGTCAGCTTTGCAATTTCCTGGAATGTCTCTATGGCCCGGCACCCAGAAAAGGTGAATGTTGAACTGTGTAGCCATCTCCGTAAGAGATGATCGACAATTAAGGGCTGTTAGTGAATTTGTAGAGACAGAGTCTAAGGATTTTAACGCAGCTTGGCTATCCGAGAAGATGCGTATATCATTTGTTGATATTACGTTTTCTCTAAGCCAGGATAGGACTTCTTTTATAGCCAGGATTTCAGCTTGGAACACGCTACAATGATCGGGTAGACGAAAGGAGAGACTTAAGTTAAGTCTATCTGAGTATACGCCACCACCAACCCCATCCTCCGTTTTTGATCCGTCTGTGTAAAAGTTTATAGGACCATCTTCCAAAAATGATGTATTCTCCCAAGAAGACCTGGGAGGTATAGTCACTTTGAAGCTATAGTTGTTGAACTGAGGATGGGGTATGGTGTAGTCAATATTACTGTTTATAGTTCTGAACGAGTTCAAAATAGTGGTGTGGCCAATTCCATTATTGATCCACAGAGAGGAGGCCTGAAGCCGTATGGCAGTATTAGCGGCCGTTTGCTTGCTGAAAAAGTCCAGCGGTATTAGATGGAACAGAACATCTAGTGAAGCGGAGGGGGTGGAGCGAAGTGCTCCTCCCATACACAGGCAGGCTGTTCGTTGGACTTTGCTGAGTTTATCGCGATTTGTCGCTGTATCTAGCGCCGTCCACCATACCACTATTCCATGAGTAAGGATCGGTCTTATGACCGAGATGTATAGCCAGTGCGTAATTCGGGGCTGTAGGCCCCATTTATTACCAATGGCCTTTTTACAGGAGAACAGGGCTACTGTGGCTTTGTTTATTCTCTCTTGAATATTAGGTTTCCAACTTAATTTCTTATCTAAAATGAGACCCAAGTATTTTGCTTGATCAGAGAATTTAAGTGGTACACCGTTTATGAGGGGAGGGTCAATGTGTGGGACTTTGTATTTCCTTGTGAAGAGGACAAGGTCGGTTTTTTGAGGGTTAACACCTAGTCCACACCGATTAGTCCATCTGGTGAGCTTATTTAAAGCGTTTTGTAAGAGTTCTTTTAGTATATTGGGATGTTTACCCGTTATTGCAATAGCAACATCGTCCGCATAGGCAAACACTCTGTATCCCTCTCTTTCTAGAGTAGTTAGTAATTCATTTATTACTAAATTCCAGAGGAGAGGGGATAGGACACCACCTTGTGGCGTACCTCTGCTGACACCCCTTTGTGTAGTAAAATCGCCCATTTTTGAATTGATAATCCTGCTTATCAGCATCTGATTGATCAATTCGCTGATCGACTTATCTACCTTCAGAGATGTCAATACACGTGCAATTGCAGATGTGTCGACATTGTTAAATGCACCTTCTATGTCTAAGAAGGCAACTAAGGTGTACTCTTTATGATGGAGGGAATATTCGATTGTACGTACTATACTGTGTAGAGCCGTTTCAACTGATTTCCCTTTGTTGTAGGCATGTTGAGCCTTTGAAAGGAGGGACTTATCAATACTTTCCCTTAAGTAAATATCGATCAAACGCTCAAAAGTTTTGAGAAGGAATGATGATAAGCTGATGGGTCTTAAGTCTTTAGGGTTAACGTGACTGGATTTTCCAGCTTTTGGAATAAAGACAACTTTAACTTGTCTCCAAGACATCGGGATGTATGCCAAATTAAGGCAACCCTTGAAGATGTTTTCTAGGATGGGTATTAGAAAACTTGCATTTTCTTGCAGTTCGGCTGGAATTACACCATCCGGACCAGCAGATTTGTATGGTTTAAAGCTGTTAATAGCCCATTTGAGTTTTTCCCTAGTGACTAGACCTTGTGGGGGTTGTAGAGTATTGTCACCATTGTTAAATGCAATATTATTAATAATATTAGAGCTACCAGGAAAGTGGACGTCTAGTAGCAAGTTGAGCGATTCTTCGCTTGAATTGGTCCAGAGGCCAGAGGCGTTTTTCAAGCAGCTTGGCATGATTGGATTTTTGGAGAGGATTTTGCGCAGCCTGGATGCTTCGGAGCAATCTTCCACGTTGTTACAGAAGTTTCTCCAAGACGATCGTTTGGTTTTCCTCAGTTCTTTTTTATAAATCTTCAGTGATTCTTTATATGAGTCCCAGTCAGACATGTCTCTAGAAGCTTTGGCTCTGTTAAAGAGTTTTCTGCATTCTTTTCGAAGTGGATCCAGCCCTGAGTTCCACCAGTGTGGCTTCTTTTTACCTCTTACTTGTATAAGAGGGCATGCAGTATCTAGAGCTTTGTTTAGGGCTAATGTTAGATTATTGACTTTGTCGTCAAGATCTTCGATGTTGGAGGGAGTATTAAAAAGTTCAGGTTTTATTAAACTATTTAACGTTCTCTTATATTTTGGCCAATTTGTTCTTTTCAGATTTCGAAAGATCGGTTGGCAAGGTGGTTCATTTATAAAGTCAAACTGGATGTATCTATGATCAGAAAAGGAATGATCTTTAGATACCTTCCAGTTTAAAATATTATTATTAATGAATTCGGAGACAAGAGTTATATCTAAAACTTCTTGTCGATTTTTAGTAATAAAGGTTGGCTCATTACCAACGTTACTTACGAGTAGGTTAGTGTTAAGAATATAGTCGAAAAGAGACTCACCTCTGTCGTTTATATCCGTGCTACCCCATACTGTATGGTGGGCGTTAGCGTCACTACCGATGATGAGGCCGATGTTGAGCCTTTGTGATTCAGCTATCAGTCTCTCCAGAGTATCTCCCGGGAGAGGGCCAAGATGGTCGTGGCCAAGATACGCCGACGCCAGCCAGAATGTTCCTCTGGCTGTTTCCAGACTTGCGGCGGTGGTATCTCGATCGCTGAAATTAGGGAGTAAATATACATTTAGGCTGCGTTTTACTAATATGCAAGATCTGGGTTCATCCTCACCTGATGCATACAGCACGCAGTATTTGGGAGTCCTGATTCCTCGAACAATGGATTTAACAATCCAGGGTTCTTGAATCAGGACGATATCTTCATCGCTGCTGGATAAGCGAAGAAGAAGGGAGGCCGAAGCCTTCCATCACCTAAAAGCAACTGATAATGATAATGGTGGATGATGGTTATGATATAATATCCCTAACTACCAAAGTTATTCCTTGAACAAAAAGTAAAAAAAGACAACATGAAAACACGTAATTAAAACTTAATCCATTTAAAGGACATAACAAGCTGTTGCCATTGCGAAGACTTGCCTCCTAAGAACAAATTATAATAATATCGTTTGGCCTATGTTCTTTTCTATAGGTTGGTATAACTACCATCAATCCAAAAAAGTAAATACCAACACCTTGCTAACCCTTTCCATCCATGATTGATGATGACATCAGCAATTTATTTAAAGAGTTCCTATTCCAAATCAGATTTGACAAGGGTCCTTTTTGCCGTATTTATTTATTTATTTATATTAAAACAAAAAATAAATGTATATACGCAAAGTACAATCCTGTTGAGTAGGTATTATGATAGGCCATCGTTCAACATTCTGTCAAAACTATAAGTACCTTCCTATTTAGAACATATATATATAAACCTTTCCCTGAGATATACAATAATGAGCAATATATATTCCCATATCGTTTGCATGAAATAAAAAGGATCTTATAACATCACATCGTCCTTATAATACGAGTATGTCTGAATGTATACAAAAGAGTGACCGCTACAACACTAATTTATAATTAAATAGAAAAGTTTAAATTAGATTTTAACATCTGGGCTAAAAAAGGAACCTTCTTTGTGAGGTAAGGGTATATATATACATATATGTATATACATAGGTTATACCCGAATATATTATAAATACTCTGTCTGTACTCATATCCATCAAAATTCATGTGAGCTACTTGAAAATCACAAAATTGTCCACCGTGAGTCCTTTTTCCCCCCTGCAGACTTAAACTTTTGTATGGGTTGGGTTCGTATAAGTTGTTGTGTATATAGTTTATTTTATTGATGCTGAAGGAAAGGGGGGTGATGATAGGAAAGGCGCAGACATTTTGCAGCTTGAGTCAGCATTTAATTCAACACGCCATAAAGAGCAAACACCTTTCTTATATAGGATATATGTACATGAGAGGGTTCTTGAATTTGATAAGTGCCTCTGCATTGAAACGTGCACGTTACGCATATCGAATAGAAAAGTTAATCTGACTAACTTTCTAGGTTTCTGCACATAGATTTAAACCCCCCCCCCCCCCTCCTCTCTTTCCAACACTGAATAGAACCTGCTTATGCGGTAGAAAAAAGGTTGACAACCCTTATTTCCTCTACTACATGATGTCTATATACACGAAGAGAAAAGTTTAAATTGTTTAATCTAATTGATTTTTAAGTTTTTTCAAAACTATTTACAATGTTTAACTTTATTCCAAAGGTACAGGAAAACATATCCATTTCAGACTCGATAAAGCTGTTGAACTTATTGTTTTAAGAAAATATATCATTTTAGAGTTTAGCTTTGCGCAACCACACATCTGTGTGTACGGAACTAGACTGCCCAATTTCACTGAACGAACTGCAAACAGTTTTGGATAAAAGGAAAAATAACAAGGCACTTGGTGTCGACGGAATCGCTTCCGAATTTTATAAATTCGCCACTTTACAGTTCAAAAACTACCTGGTAAACTTCTTCAACCAACTCTACGGTGATGCCTCCGTTCCGATCTGTTTTAATAAAGCGATTTAGATATGCCATTTTCAAGAAGGGGGAGACGAGCGTTGCTGAGAATTATAGGGGCATATCTATCCTAAATACGCTGCGAAAAGTTTTTAGCTCAATTCTTCATGAGAGGCTTATCAGATGGATTGAGTCAACAAACCGTTTAAGTATTTTTCAAGCAGGGTTTCGGTCCGGATTCTCTACTGTGGATCATATCTTCGCGATGTCTAGTACTGCATCAAAGTATTTGGAGAATTCTAAGAGGCTCTACGTTTGCTTCGTAGATTTTAAAGCGGCCTTTGACACGGTAAATAGGCAAGCATTGATCTACAAGCTATCATCTATAGGTGTATCTAGGAAATTTCTTCTATTATACTCCAAATTCCTAGATTCAACAACTGCGGCAGTTTGGAATGGAAGCAACTTATCGGAATGGTTTGAGACGTCTACGGGTGTTCCCCAAGGATGCATTCTCAGCCAAATTTTGTTTGCCCTTTATATCGATGCTGTCACTGACATTCTGCCGGGAGGAGTATTTTTTGCGGGCTCCTTAGTCAAAGTCTTACTGTATGCTGATGACCTGGTGCTATTGGCTGATACACCATGTGCTCTGCAACTACAAATCAACAGACTTCAAGACTACTGTTCAACTTGGGGCCTAAAAATCAATACAAGTAAAACAAAAGCTATGATTTTTGAATCCAGATACCGAAGAAGGCTACCGGAGGAATCATGGACCATCAACAACGAGTGCATCGATGTAGTAAGAAAGTTCAAGTACCTGGGAGTGTTGATAACATCTAACCTTAACTGGAGTAAACATACGAAGGAGAAAGTTAGGGAAGCCAAACTAGCTATAAATCTGATGTGGCTAACGTTTTTCAGCAACAGCAACATTGATGTAGCATCGAAGTACCGAGTGTTCAAAGCAACAGTCAATACTTGTATGTGTTATGGGGTGCAAGCATTTGGGTACGCACAACATGAGGAAATCGAAAGTATCCAGAGGTTCTTTTTCAAACGACTATTCCGATTACCTAACGCAACACCAACGTATGCTTTACATGTGGAGACAGGTTTAGCACCGATTTACATCCAAAATCTTAAATCGCATGCCAAATATCTGACTACAGTAGTGAAAAGAGAAAACGGACTACATAAGTCAATTCAGTTAAGGCAACTTCGAAGAAACGCAACACCTTTCAAAGAATGGATCCATCTTGCTGCGGCACAAAATGTAACGCTTCCTTTAACTGAAAATAACGTTATTGAATGGCAGAATTTACTTGATGACCTGATTGCTAAAACAGATAATGCGATATATTTACAATATCTAGAAAGGGCATCCTCTTCAAAAAGTAGAAAAATTTACAGGAACCTGAACCACCGCAATTGTCATCTGATATGAGTTATTTTTGCAAGGAACTGACTGCAGAAGCTATCGGTATGATCTTTAGGGCTAGAGTCGAAATACTTAATCTAAACTTTGTGCCTTATAGATCCGATTTATCACAAATCTGCACTCTCTGCAATTTAAGAGAACTTGAAGGTACTCACCATTTTATAGCAGTTTGCCCAATATTGCAAGAAATAAGGCGATTATATTTCCAAGCCAATTTTTTGACTTTAAACGAGCTTATTGATATTCTCAATGGATCAATTGGTTGGGTAAATCTCTTTAAATTTTGTAAACATGCGTTGTCATATCGCAATAGTTTTTGAACCTTAAGAAATATTCTCCCAGTTAAAAAAATAACAAATATTTGTGTTTCAAATCACGTGAAAATTGTATACCTAGTATTTATGTTTCAAATCATTAAAATTGCATAAAAAGCTTTATATCTTTCAAATATTTGTGTTTCAAATCACGTGAAAATTGAATAGTAGATATTTAGGTCATTAAAATTGCTTAAAAGTGTAATATCTTTCAAATTTAAAATATAAAATGTATCTCAACATTATCTATCATTACTATGATCTGTTGGTGTCATAACCCGACACTGTCTAATAGGAAAGCATGCCACGAGATTAGGCGTATTCTCAAATGATTTCTGCAGAAGCTGCATGGACGAGGAAGAGGAAGAAACAATTCTTCATCTTCTCTGCACATGCCCTGCTCTGGTTCGAAAACGCAAGAATTACCTAGGAGAATTCTTCTTTAACGATCTAAACGATCTAAATCATATCGGCATAATCAGCCTCTCACGTTTCGTAAGAGACTCAAACTGGTTCCATTGAGCTTAGGAAGTAACCTCAAGATTCATGTGGTATCACAATGGGCCATTAAACTGGCCTAAGTGTGTCCGTTTCCATCTAGGACAGCCACTATAACCTAACCTAACCTATGATCTATTATAAACTAATTGTAATTTAAACAAAAACTACTCCTTTTTTAAGATTCGCTTCTTCTTTAACAATTTTCTCGTTAAAAGTCGAATAAGTTGATAAAATAAATAAAAAATGTAAAAACTGTTTATTGAAGATTTAAAAACTTTTATATTTTACGTATATGTATTTTGGTTTAAAAAATGTCTATCAGGCAGACGGCAGCTTAGCCATGTCCTTATGTTCTTAGTTTTAATAGAATGTAAAACTTATATATTGTATAAGAAGGAAATAATAATATAAAAAATATCTATCTATCTATCTATCGAAAAAAATCGATTCCCCCGTTGAATAACACAATGAAAGGATACAAATCTGTTGAAAACAACAATGTACCTTGTTAAATTAAAAAATTATACTATAAAAGTTGTAAAAAAAAAGCTTTTTTTCAATTCAAGGCATGAACAAATTAAAGCTTCCTGAACCTTGGATGTATTCCTCTGAGTGTAGCAATGCTTTGATTTCCAAAACAAGAGAAACATGGGTTGAGATATATAATAAGGATTGTTCTTAAGGACCAAACTATCATAATACACAATACATACAAGCGCATCATACATCTACAGATACACCTATGAAGACTATATATATACAATGTTAGATAAATTGAAGTAGTATACTTTTCAAGAGCATTTATTATGCTGAACAGGGTGAAATGATTTAAAATTAATCATGTATAGCCATATAGCCAAGCTAAAGCAAGGATATAATGATGTTGACCGCAATTTCCAAAAAGGAAGCAAGACAAGTGTGTTTCAATGATTTATAATATCTGTGTGTTTGTTTATAAATTAAATTGTGAGAAGTTGAATGTATAGAATCAAAAAGTATATAAATATTTGTTTGTATTGTTACATCGATTTTAAACTTGAAACTAAGTGAGCAAAATATGAGATGAATGACCATAAATGACCGATTAATATGAACAAAAACATAAAAGGTTATATAAAATCGATTAAGGATTATTATTGTTCGAAATCAAGTATGGATTACTAAATGTATGACATGAAAAGGACAAGGGGTCATTAGTGACAGTTTTGTAATTCATTTACATGCATTTATTTTTATTTCAAGAAGTTTAAATGAAAACCAAAAGTAATTAGTTCTTTGAGATGGATAACATAAATATGGATAATATAAAATTTTGATACGTAAAAGATTAACTTGAGATTTTGATTAAACTTCTGCGTGGCTATTACTTTAACTAACTGACGTTGGTAAAAATGTGTGTGTTTTAAAATGGTGAAATTTTTCGACGTTCAAAAGTTCTATGAATCCCAATAATAGCAAAAAATTAAGAAGAAACGTTTTTGAGACCAAATATTTAACCATAAAAACAAGATATTAGTTTCAGAATAATTTTAATTGTCTTATGAAATTAAAAAAAAAGACAAAAAATATAGTTGAAAAACTTTTAAAAAACATGTGTTTTTAAATCAGTATTAAAAAAAATGAATTAGTATGATTTTAAGATAATTTTATTTAATACAAAGTGAAGCTGTACTAAAAATTTTCATATCCATATAAAATAAAGGGTTTTTCATTAAAGGTGGATTGATTTAAAATTTGAATAAGACAAGTTATATAATTATGGGACATCAATAAGGGTTTTTTCTTTATTTAAGAACCATATGAATGCCACTATGTGCAAAATATAACATCATTTAAATGGCCACCGTGGCTCCTTTGGCTGGTGGTGCGAATTCGAAAGGTCCAATTTTCGATGACTTTAGCGCATAAATTATTTCGAATTTGACCAATAGCATCTATTATGTTGTTTTTGAAGAACGCGGTTGTTTAAGGCTTATTTGCATAGACCTGGGACTTTAAAAAACCCCACCATAAAAACTCTTTAAAGGGACCAAATGACACTTTTAGTTAAAAAAGTGGTAAATTCACGTCGCTTGGGCGCGAGAAAAATTTCGAATGTGCCTTGAGCTTTTTGGCACGTAGCAACATCTGTTGAAACCATATGTCTTTGGTGTCAATATCATCCAATTCAGCCACAAGAAGTTGGTGATCACTGACATACAGCTATCGTCGACGGTGATGGCCTGGCCAGCATCATTTTCAAAAAAGTATGGAACGATGGCGCCTCCAGTTCAATATACAAACCAAACAAAAACTTTATTTGGATGCATCGGTACAAAGCGAATCTCCTGTGGATTGGTGGCCTAACAAACCCGAAAATGTTGCGTATTCCCGCACCCATTCATCCAAAAATGGGCCTCATCGCTTAAGATGATTTTCGACCAAAATTGTGATTAACTTCCAACTGCTCCAAAATCCAATTACCGAACACACGACGTTTATGGTCCTATGGTTTCAGCTTCTGCGTTTTTGTATGAACGCCATGTTGTGCTCTACGGCAGGCCAAATTCTAGTGCCATTTAGAATCTTATAAATACATGTATATTGTATATACTAAAATGAGAAAAAAAAAATAATTTTTGTTTTTAAAAATTTTCCATAAGTTTTATTTAATATTAAAAAATGTTTTTAATTCACAACAGATCCTTCAAAAACAAGAGAATTATGAGTCTTTTTTTTAAGGTTAACTCTTAACATTCTTAACAGAAACGAATACATAATAAAATACTTAACTCATTTTCAAAATCAATTAAAAGTTTTTTGAAGAAAACATTTTTCTGATAACAATCAATTTTAACGTTTTTTAACTTCCCATAGTAAGTTATTGTAATCGGTCTGATTTGTCAAATAGAACATTTTGACAGTCCTCGACGTTTCAAGGTCCCTAGAGTAGAAATAAAAGATTTTAAGAGAGATGTCTCTGCGTGCGCGTTTACACACGTTCATACGTCTGTACGTTCGCGAAGTTTTTTTATTCGTACATAGCTCAAGAACCTGTAGAGCTATCGAGTTCAAATAAATATTGTTATAAAGATAACGATGCAGAAAAATGCAGAAAGGACTGTCAAAAAAATTTAATGGGTGTTTTTTTAACCATACCAATTTAAAAAAGAGGCTGGGATGCGACCCACACTGATAACTTCCCATCCCGTCTATCGATTTGTCTTGCTTAAAAGTTTGTCTAAATGTATCAATTCTTGCCAAATTTGCGTTCTATTTTTTGTAGATTTTATTTTTTTTATGAAAAAACGGACTGTTGGATTTTTATAAAAAAATTACTGAATATAAAAAACAATATTTTCTGTGAAATAAAATAAGTTTGAAGCCAATATTTTTAATTTTTGAAAAGCTATTTGAGCCGAAAACCAATTTTTACAAACTTTTATTAATTTTTTTGTTTAGGTTTTTATTTTTTGTAAAAAAACTGTCAGTTCGATTTTTCTCAAAATTGTTCCTAATGTTGAAAACAATATTTCTTATAAGTTAAAATTAGTTAGAAGCCATAATCTCAAATTTTTGAAAAGATATTTAAGTCGAAAATCAATTTTTACCAACTTTTGTTAAATTTTTTTTTCGGTTTTTAATTTTTTGTAAAAAAACTGTCAATTCTATTTTTTTCAAAATATTACTGAATGTTGAAAACAATACTTTTTGAAAGATAAAAGTAGTTTAAAACCAATATCTCAAAGTCTTGAAAAGATATTTGAGTCAAAACTCAATTTTTACCAACTTTTTTTTTATTTTTTTTTTTTTAGGTTATTATTTTTTGTAAAAAAACTGTCAATTAGATTTTTCTCAAAATTTTATCAGATGTCAAAAACATTATTCTTCATTGCACAAAATTGTTTTGGAAATGAAATCATATTTTAGTCGTAAAATTTTCGAAGTGACAAATTTTTTTTTTTCAGTTTTTTTGATTTATAAAAAAAACCGTTAATTGAATTTTTTTCCAAAAATATAATTGTTTTGTATCACGTTACAATATATAATATAAAATTTAATTCAAGTCTCTAGCGTCATTGGTTCATGAGATATTTAGGGTTAACCAAAATTTTCACCTTTTTTTTAAACTTCTATGGTCAAAAAACCACCCACGCAATTTTCTTGAGAGCCCTTTCTGCATCTTTCTGCCTAATTATCTGTATAACAAAATTTATTTGAAGTCGATATCTCTTCTGGTTCTTGAGCTATGGACGACGAAAAAAACGTCGCGAACGTACGGACGTACGGACGTACAGACGTACGGACGTACGGACGTACGTACACACACACGCACAGACATCTTTCTAAAAATCTTTTATTTCGACTCTAGGGACCTTGAAACGTCGAGAAATGTCAAAATTTTCAATTTGTCAAATCGGACCCATTACAATAACTTCCTATGGGAAGTTAAAAAGAAGAAAATGTTGGTTTACCCTAAATATCTCACGAACAAATAACGCTAGAGACTTGAATTAATTTTCATATTGTATATTGTAACGTGATACCAAACAAATATATTTTTGGAAAAAATCCAATTTACGTTTTTTTTTATAAATAAACAAATGGAAAAAATATTTGTAACCTCAAATATTTTACGAACAAAAAATGATTTTATCTCCAAGATAATTTTGTGCAACGAAAAATAACGTTTTTGACATCTAGTAATTTTTTGAGAAAAATTGAATTGAGACTTTTTTTTATAAACAATAAAAACCTAAAAAAAAAAACATTATTAAAACTTGGTAAAATTTGATTTTCGGCTCCAATACCTTTTCAAAAATTTGAGATTATGCCATTAATCTCAATAATATTTGTTATAAGAAATATTGTTTTCAACATTCGTTAAAATTTTAAGAAAAATCGAATTGACTGGTTTTTTACGAAAAATAAAAAAGCTTTAAAAGAACAATACTAAAATATAGTATATTTATATTTACTTTCGACTCAAATATCTTTTTTATTTCTGTGAAGGCACCATTTAAAACGAATGTTCTATTATAACAGTACAATATCTTCTTCCTTTAACGATCTCTTAAAATAAAAACTTATTTTTCCATATCCTCCATAGAACTCATCTTTATCATTAACATATTTCTGTTTTAACCAACAAAATTAATGACTTAAACCTTTCCGCATTCCCTATATATAAAGAAATAATACAGAACTCAAAAAAGCTAGGTGATTATTTTGCACCCAATTTAGATAAATTAGATACATTTCTTTCTCAACATTCATGTATAGATATTTTCTAATTAGGGCCTTAACCTCTGCCATTTCTCTAAGGACCATTGACCATTTACTTTATTTTGCCACAGAGCAATCAGAAATTACGTAAACAAAACACGAACACAAAAAGTTGATGAAAAAAAAAGAATAAATTCTTTCAAAACGAAAACGAAAAAAAATTAATTAAAATAATTATGTAGGTATTACTTCTTTGATGAAATTTAAATATTCAATTCTATCTCTCTAAAGACCTTCGAGAATCAAGATATTTTTTTTGTGTTGTTTTTAAAAATAAAATCATTTCCATCGAAATGTTATGATTATTCTTGTATCCGGTTCAACAAGCAACGATTTAAATCCTTTTCCTGTTTGATTCTTCCCTTGGGAGTGACAATGCAAATTTTTGCAAATCTCCCTCAAAACATAAAAGAACGGAAGGCAGAAGAGTAGCACAAAAAAAACCCAAAATCCTTATACATAGTTCACCTTCCCCCTAAAAAAAAGGAACAGTAAAAAATCATACCTGAAGTGTACCTTTATACCCTTACCCAACTGTAGGTATAGCTGATTCAATCGAATTGAATCTCCTGAGGACTGCTTTGGGAAGAAATTCAAATTTTATTGCCGCCCTTTTATTCATTTACCTTTTTTTCGTTATCATCATCGTCGTCGACGTCGTCGGTCGTCGGTCGTCGGTCTTAGGTCCAAACCAAATCCAGGACCAAAAATTTCAATTTCAACAACAGAAGAAAAAATACGAAACAAAATAAATTCAAATTGGAAAAGAATTAAAATAAATGAAAAAGAGGAATAAAATCAGTTTTTCAGCCTTTATTTATGTTTGTATGTATTATATTTTTAATTTTTCCGATTTTGACACTAAATATAATTTAAAAGGTGTCATTCTCGTCAAATGATTGAAGTGAGGCCAACAATTATAATCAGCGATAACAACGACGACGATGACGATGACTCAAGTATAAATGAGGATGAAAACGACAACGGAGGATGAAGGAGCATTGATATCAAAGGACTCACTAAAACTTCCTATTAAAACTCCAATGAAACTCAATCACGTTTTTAGTATAATTTTCATTACACTTTTAACTATTAGTAGATGTACATATATAATATCAAAGGTTTTCAAACCTTATTCTAATTCAAAGGTATCAATGTCCTGTCCATGGTAGTGGTGTTGATTTTCATAGAAATCTTCGCGACAAGGATAATATTGTATAAAATCTAAATGAATTTGCAGTCGAGAGGGAGGAATTATTATTTGATTGTAATAAATCTGTACTAACATTATCTACAAATAGAGTGAAAAATGGCGAAGAGAATTTTGAAATGCAAAAAGATAAGAGTTTTGAAATCATGGGAGTAAAAATTTGTGTACTTAATACTTACTACGTTCCTTATTGAAGTTTTTTCTAAAAACAATGTAAATTTAAAATACTGTATCTCAAAATACTGCATTGTCCAAACACTGAATTTCAAAATATTGTATCTACATAATACAATACTGACTGTATAAGATTTGAAAGATCAATTAGTTTGGTGCAATAGTTTATGCAAAAAATGTTCGTACTTTTTTACATTATCAAAAAGGTTTTTTATTTTTCAGCCTATTAACAGCATTTTGAAATACAGAGTTTTGAAACATATTACTTTGTTTTAAGGAATCATAATAATTTTTCATAACATATGTACAATGTAAAAAAAAAACAAAAACCAAACAAGTGATATCTTCTTCTTATTTTCTCTTTCTCATTTTCTTCTTCTTAATTATTTGTATCTCTCTCCAAGGGTGGATCTAGACTTTAAATCAGGAGAAGGGTTACACACTTAACATATAGACGAGTTTTTACTCAACGCTTAAAAATATTCTTTAATGTTCTGTAAAGGAGGCTGACAAAATTTAAATATCATAATGTGCATCTTAACCTTATATTTACACATTTCAAGGCCTAAAGTGATAACTTTAGTTATTAAATTATTTTAGAACGCTGTTTTCCAGCAAGGTATGTTCTAACTTTTTTATTTGGACTACTCCCTACATATGAAATCATTCCAAGATTCCAACAGTTTTCTAACTATGCCATTTAAAAGATAAAACACAAGAGTTTAGAGGGTTTTTGGTGCATTTGACCCAAAAATTTAAGAAATTCTTTTTTCACCCAAAAATTTAAGATTTTTTTTTTGAACGTAGCTTTTTTAAAAAATTAAAATATAGTTACTTTTCTTATTTCCATTTCTATGAATGCGAAAAACACTACAAAAAATCAAAAACCCAGAAAATGAAAGAGGATCAGATATGATGAATTCTCGGGCTTTTTTTGATGTAGTTTTTTTAGAATTAAATTTTCGGGAGTCTATTACTACTATCGCTGTCAGACTGCTTACTCAATACTCGTAGAAGCTACAAAATATTTTGATCTTAAAGGAGTCAACAAAACTTAAAAATTGTAGAGAGAAAAATGTTTGGTTCTTGAATTTAAGGAAATAGGTGCATTTAAGTACAAAATTTCTCTCAAAATTAAATAAAAACAAATTAAGGTAAGGAAATAAGTTGAGAAGAAACGTTTGTGTGGCACTCACAAATTTGACGTTTCTGAATCTCTTTTCACTTCAAATTTCAAGAGATTCAAAGCTTTTATATCGATAGATATGAAACGTTCATTATGTTTTTCAATTAGCTATTAGTTTAACAAAAGTTTCACTTTTGCTGTTTTTTTGGAACATTTATATTATTGAAATTCTTGTTTAAATCTCAGTTCTAGAGCATCCAAAGCAAATTCACTTCAAAAAGTACATATAGTATTTAACAGAAAGAATCAATTTTGAAAGACATAAAATGCACGACTGGGTCGCTAGAACTTGCTAATGTCTTCCAAAAATTCTGTTTAAAAATATTAATTATATTTTAAGATTTAAAAATGTACCTGCAAAATAAGTTATTCTCAAACATTTAAAGCCATTTTATTTAAAGGGCGTTTTTTTTTAAATTGGTTTTTACATATAAAATTTTTAAATTTTGTCTTAAAAATATTTGTAAAATGCAGTTTTTTAGTGCTTATAAATATACATTTTTCATGGTGATCCCTTTCTGAGATATCGAGTTTTGTAAACAAAAATCAATATATTTTTAAAAATCAATACATTTTTAAAAATAAAAATAATGAATTAAACACAAAATAACGGTTTTATGAAGGGTCTCTTCTGGATCAATACCAAAATATGTTTTTCTTGTAGAAAGAAGAAAAAAAATTAGAAAGTTGTAACAAAATTTATTGGTTATTTTATGAAACAATACGAATTTTAGATTTTTAACCAAAAAATTTGTATGGGGACTACTGTTATTTTTCGTATTAAAAAATGGAAAAAAAACGTCATTCGCAGTTTGAACTCAATTGACACAAGGCTTTGAGATGTAGGGGCCATGGCAGACAGACGGACGGAATCAGAAGACCTTCTTTTTTCGACTTTTCTACCATCGAATGCCATGTTATATTAAAAGCTCGAATTCGAATTTTTTACGAATTTTCTAGACGTAATTGAAGGCGAGTTTCAGGAATTTAAGGGCAACTCAATATCGATTTGACGATCTCTTATTGAAGGTTTCTTTTTAAGAACCTAAATATTTGCTCTTTTTCTTAAAAACAAATTTTATGAAAATAATTTAAAGCATTATACTAAAGTTTTTTTTTTCAAATTCTAAATTGCGTGAAACAAAAATTTAAGTTGTTTTTGACAGCAAACCACTTTTTGGAAAATGTCATTAAGTTAGTAACAATTATTTAGATGTATAAGCTTTTTGGCACATATGACCCCCCCCCCCCCTGGATCATCCATTGGTCAAAAGTTGATGAATTTGTGCTGCGTTATTGGAAAAGGGCTGAATTTCCGATTCATATTATGTTCTTGGTCCAGTCCTTAGTTAAAAGTAGGTCTTTTAGCAAACAAAGTTTAAGGAAGTAAAATAAAAATTTTGTTTTCATATATTTATAAAAAATAAATAATTAAAATTATAATGGGAGTCATATCAATATGAAATACAGAATATTAACCATACAGTATCATACAGAATTTTCACCATACATTATTTTAAAATGTAGCATTTCGACCTGTTCCCAAAATTATATTCTCGAATATAAGAACTTTTCTTTTATTTATTTTATTTTTTTTTTAAATTAGAATCTTTGAGAAACTAAGTAGTGGATAGATTTAACACAAAATTAATACATTTTTTAAATCATGAGTTTAAGTTCAGAAATTCTATCTGAGAACAATTCATAATTCCGTAAGAAAATTTTGAAAATTCGATTTAATTAATTTATGAAAATTCCAGAAAATAAGAGACAAAGAATTTTTCAATAGGGACGGGTTGATTTTGACAGCTTTTGTCGACTATATTGTTTTTTTTACTTGGTGCTACGTGCCACACAGCTCAGGACACAATCGATATTCTGCAAGAATATTCCATTGCATGATTATTTAGCGCCAAGGCGACGTAAATTGGCCATCAAGATCATATGATTTTTCCCCTTTAGCCTTGACAGGTCTATACGAATAAGCTGCAAGCCATCGGTCAAATTCAGCGTGATTTATGCGCTGAAGTCATTGAAAACTGGAACTTTCTGATGTGCGTCACTCAGTGAAGCCACGCCGGCCATTTAAATAATGTTATAATTGACACCCACACATAATGTCATTCATAGGCCTCTCAAATAAAGATAAAATTTGATAGACATCTCTCATAAATTTTGTTTAATTAAATTTTTTAAAATTTAAAGTCATTTTGAGAAGTGTGTATTAGTTACAGCGTTTTGAAATACATAAAAACTCTTATGAAACATTTCTGAAAGTAACATTTGAATTCACTGTTATTCAGTTTTATGCGTACGATATTTTGAAAAAGAATTTGACACAATTTATCTAGACTTTTCTTTTGTTAGACATATGATTTTGTTGATATTCTTAATAATAAATTATGTTTAAGCTTTTGTACATAATTTAACAAAGTTTTAAAATTGATGAATTTTTTAATTCATAATATCGTTTTGATGGTCATAAAATTTCATTATTTAACTTAATAACGAATTGCTAAATTTTATCAATCTTAAATATGTCATTTTAAGCTGCAATGGACGACCCACTATGCACTTAGGGAAAAATAATGTTTCTATTTAATATTTTTGTAAATAAATAAATTATTAAGACATTTTATGTTTTTTTATGTATTTTATATGAGTTAACGGCATGAAGGGCTTAAAAAATACAATACGAAATTCAAAAGTTCACTACCTTCCCCCTTCCAACAACAATACATAAATCTCTATAAACAAATTCTCATGGTACAGGTCATAATTAAATGTTACATAAAAAGTCACAATAACCCCCTAAAGCCTAAGATATTTTTTTTCCATTCCATTATTTTTTTTTTGAGAAAATATATTGTTAACAAAATACATATACTTACGAGTATTATATAAATAATTTTCATCCTTATACCTATCTACCTGTATTGTATAATATTCCTTAAGGAATCCAAAGTGTTATTCGAACCACATAAAAAGGATTTGGGTTACAAAATAAAATGTATACTCTTATTTCCTTGACTTTGTTTTTTTTTTTTTTTTCTTATAAATTCTCTCTTAGCCCCGAACAATATACCGTTATTATAATGGGTGCACATTTATAACAATTCTGTATATTTTTTCCATGGAAATAACAATAACAACACAAAGAAAAAAAACATTTATTTTAATTATTTATCTTGTAACCAACTCATATTTCAAATGAAATGAATATTAGAAACAGGAGATTTTTATTCCTTTTCTTGTATAAAAATAATGTATTTTTTAATATTCTTCGGCAGATTCATAATAAAAATAAAATTTTAACATAGATTTTATGAAAACCCAAAACATATAAGGAAAAGCAATTAAATACAAATTATTCCACATTTGAACAGGTACATTATTTATTTTCATTCTAACGGTACCGGAAATAATTTTCATAAATTAATATACAGCTTAGTTAATACAATTTAAAAGAATACAATCTTGAGAAGTCATTATTATAATTCAAATTAAGGATCATTGCATTCACTTTGAGAATTAAATTGCAATTAAAAAATTATACTTTATAATTTTTTGATGAAAATACAACGTTTCTTGACATTAAGTTAGACGGTTGTATCTTTTAAATAACTAATCATTATTATTTGTTCACCCATTATACAGCTCAATAATGATAATTAATTTAAAATTTTAGTAAAATAAAGAATAACAAAATAGTCCAAAAACAGAATGACCGACAGCAAACTTTAAATGTGTTTTTAACTTCCATTTGATATTCTAAACATTCCGTTAAAAGTCTCATACGATAAGATCATTGTCGTAAGTAATAGACTGCCAAAGGTGGCAAAAACAGTTTTTTTTTATATATTAGCTAACTTCGCTTGTCAAGCTTATGAGCCTTTTTACGCTATGCCTACAATACCATAAGGAAGGTGGGCTTATTTTTATGACTGGAAATTAAAAGGGATTTTTTGTTAAACAAAGACTACAAAAGAATTATTAAAATTTTGAAAAAAAAATCGAAATATCTCAAATTTTGAATTAGTTTTAGATTTTAAAGCAATCATTTTTAAAAATGTCTTGAATTGTTTTTTTAAGAAAAATATTAAAAACTAAAGATCAATAATTTAATTTTTTTGTATTATTTTATTATTTTTCAAAATAAAATTTTGCTTATTTAATTAGAATTCAGATTCCAAGATTTTCGATCAAATATCGGTTTTGAGATATACCAGTTTTTTTTTAAGATTTTTAACTTCCCATATTAAGTTATTGAAATTTTTCCGATTTATCGAATTGAAAATTTTGACATTTCTCCGTACGTCTGTAAATTCGCGAAGTTTTTTTCGTCGACCATAGCTCAAGAACCAGTTATTTTGTTATACAGATAATAACAATCTAATTAACGTTTTTTTATAAATCAAACAAAAAACTGAAAAATATATTTGTCACGGCGAATATTTTACAAACGAAAAATGAATTTATCTCCAAAATAATTTTGTGCAATGAAGAATAACGTTTTTGAGATCTGGTAAAATTTTGAGAAAAATCGAATTGACAGTTTTTTTTTTATAAAAAATAAAAACCTAAAAAAAAATTACTAGTAAAAATTGATTTACGACTCGAATATCTTTTCAAAAATTTGGGATTATGACTCCAAACTAATTTTATCTTATACGAAATATTGTTTTCAACATTCGGTAAGATTTTGAGAAAAATGGAATTGACAATTTTCTTACAAAAAATAAAAACCTAAAAAAAACATTACTAAAAGTTTGTAAAAATTGATTTTCGACTTAAATGTCTTTTCAAAAACTTGAGATTATGGCTTGAAACTAATTTTTTTTATAAGATTTATTGTTTTCAACGTTCGGTAAAACTTTTGGAAAAAATCGAATTGAAAGTTTTCTTACAAAAAGTAAAAACCTTAAAAAAAGAACAATTCTATAACTTTACTTTCGACTAAAATATCTTTTCAAAAATTAAAAATCTGGCTTCAAACTTATTTTATCTCACAGAAAATATTATTTTGACATTCAGTAAATTTTGTATAAAAATCCAACAGCCCGTTTTTTCATAAAAAAGTAAAATTTACAAAAAATGGTACGCAAATTTGGTATAAATTGATGTTCGGTTCTCGATATCTCGTGAACAAAAGAAGGTATTGACTTCAAATTAATTTCATTCATCCAATTTGTATTTGTTTATATAAGAAATAAAAACTTTTAAGAAATGCTACTAAAATTGGTAACAATTTCATTGTATGCAAAATATTGTTGGTAATTTTGATATTTTTAAGAATAATTTATTCAACTGACAACTTTTTTAACAAAACACGAAACTCTACAAACCTTTTAAGCAAGACAAATTGACAGACGGTATATGGGAAGTTATCAGTGTGGATCGCATACCAGCCTCCTTTTTTTATTGGATTCAAATTCTTTGGCTTCATATATATGACGAAGGTTGAGATTTTAAATATTCTCTACATAAGATGTTTTGGATAATATGGGATTTGCTAAAAACAGCAGGATTTCGATATTTCTGCTGTTTTTGTTCATCAGAATTTTAAAACGTGAGTAAACATTAATTGGTAATATGAATGTCATACGATAGATTATTTTATCATGGATAAGTCCTCTAAATTTAAGCTGAATGCGAATAATGGTTTTATTTTTGTAGAATGTCAAATGAATCTAAAAGGGTTGTTTTCTTCAAACAACTCATATTTTTTAAAAATCATTTTTAAAAAACGGTACGTGCTAGAATTTTTCTGAAACCAGATTTAGGTTCAGGAATGTCAAATATTTTATAATTTCGAAAAATTATTTGAAAGAGAAGAAAAAGTTAAATTTTGCAGACCAGTGTAATTTAAGTATCTAGTTTTTTAGACACACCGTTAAAACCATATACGGTTTCGGAGCACTTTAAGGAAATACACTTTCCAAAATTATTGTAATACGTTCGATTTGTCAGAGTGAAAACTTTGACATTTCTCAATGTTTCAAAGTCCTTGGAATCAAAACCAATGAAATGATGTACAGATGCTTGCGCCTGCACGTCGTCGTTTGTTTTTTAGTGGGTTTTCATTGACTTAAATTAAATTTTGTTAAATAAGTAAGAAAATTTGCAGAAAAGACTTTCATAAAAATACAATGAGTTGTTTTTATAATATAAAAATTATATATTGTTAATTGTGTTTGACCAATTCTTTGAACTTGTTTTATTGATTGTGTTAAAAAATAGGCTCTTTTGGTCTTTTTTGTTTTGGGAATGCAAATAAAAAACTATTCCATTCTTTCTCCCAACGTTTAATGATCTATACTTTCGAAAAGATCAACAATAAAACTTTTAAAAAATACAAAAAAAAATGGTAAGAAAATGATTTTCGAATCAAATATTTTATAAGAAAATATTATATTTAAATGTTAATAGTTATTTTTAAAAAATCCAATTGACAATTAAAAAAGGCGAAAACTTACAAAAAACAACCAAAAACTTGTAAAAATTATTTTCGGCTTGAGAAAATATTGATATTTTTTAACATTTGAAGACAGTTTTTCTTTTAAAAATCAAAGCTCTATCAAAAATATTGCTATATTCACTAAACTTTTTGAATATATTATATCATCAGAAAACAGAGTTTCTTTATTTTAAAATTTTAAGTAAGCACCTATGGGAAGTGATCAATGTGTGTTGCGTCCCAGACAATCGTTTCTTGTTTTGAAATTCCATGACAACCTTTTGGAAATTTTAAATTCCCTCTAATTTGCCGTTTTTCGGAGGTCTAAATAGTAATTTGTCGCAGTAATAAAGTGTTTTCTTAATTTTTGGAAGCATAGTTCCGGAAATTACAAACAAATTGGTCTAAGACCCCAACTACGTTTATTCGTATACAAATTTTGTTTCGGCAATAATTTCGATTAAAAACAAAAGACAATACAAATTCCGCTACTTAAGAATATTTGAAAAAAAGATTGATATACTCGATGAAGAAGAAATATCATTAGTAGTTTTTGAACCTTAAGCTCAAAAATCACCAATGTGAAAAATTGTTAGCAACACAAAAACAACACCTTACACTTTTCACGCATACATAATACAGAACTGTATACAAAATCTAAAACCAATGTCATGAACGAGAAAACCTTAAAATTCCTAACACAAAATGCATCTTAATGAAATTCCTTGCATTTTATTCGTCAGTCATCTAAAGCAAAGCAAAAAAGAGTAACTCCTTGATATGGTGCGAAAAAAACAAGGACGAGCACCAAGTGGTTAACTCTCTTGACAACGCATGTACCTTAGTACTTATATATGGTTTTGACTTTTGAAGCAACAGAACGTTCGTCCTTTCGCCCATATCCACCAATCCAATACTTATACCGCTACCGTCTCGACTACCGACAAACCATCAGACAACCCACGGTCGGTAAGGTATACGTTATAGTATAAAAATGGTATGTGCATTTCTAATCTCAAAGAAGCTCCACCAAGAGGTATTTTTGCTTTTCTACTTCCAAGAAAATGCGTATATGTGGGTTTGTTTATTACTTAGAACACACACACACATAATAAAACGGTAAAGTAAAATTCCTAAGCAAAAGAGGACATCCACATGACAGGTGGATATGGAATGGATATAGTAAGAACGAGTGAATGAAAGGAATTTCTTGATGCTCCCTTAGGATTAAATGTTATGTAAAATCTTTTGCAATCAGAAAAATTTAAATCTTATCTTTCTTCAATAAAAAAAAATATTATATTAATACAAAAATAACAACAACAAATTTATAACGAAAAATATCTCTTTTTAAGGATAAAATAATTCGAATGTAATTCAATTTATACTAGTAAAAACTTCTTTGATCTTTCTGTGTCCTTGTCTGTCTGTATGTTTGTGTGTTTGCTTTTCGAAGGAAATTTGTTTTTATTATTTATGAAAATGAACTGAATTTGAAATGAAGGACATATGGAAAAGGAATTTATGTTGGAATCAACTTTTTTCCGTTGCTTATTCTTTTCATACGTTTATCTCCATTTTTGTCTAACCTTATACCAGTTAAAATGATACGATTTAAGGATAAAACCGAGTGCCTACTTATTTTCTCTCTCTCCTTCATCATCAACTATGCTCCTGTAGCTGATGTATCCTAGAGAAACTGGCGTCTCATGGTCCAAAAAATCCTTTATTTTTGTTGTTCTTCTTTATTGTGTTTTGTGTGATATATACATACATATCTACTTATAAGATTGAGAGTAGAGAGAGGGGTATAGATGATGGTGTATTGTATAAGGCAAAGGCAGCAGAGATATAAAATGGAACATAAATGGTAATCGGGCGAGTTCACTAAGTAAGATAGATGTCCTTTTAATTTGTTGTTTCCCTTGAATGCTGGTTGGCATTTCAATATGACTATTATATCTTTTTTATTGTTAACTTTTATGGTTGCTTTGGTTTTGTGTGAGTTTTTTTGTTTTCTGCATAAATTTCTCATTTGAGGCGTAGATAGATCGAAAATGGAACGAACAAGTCTGTTACCTAAATTGCTTTGTCTTTTGGTAAGAAAGTAAACAGGAGATGGAGTTTTGTGTTTATTGAAGAAAAAATTAACTGAAAACTCACAACATTTTTATATTTTTTTATTTAAAGGGAACAAAGCAATTTGTACATGTTTTTTTTATTAAAATCGTTAAAGCGTTTTCTTAGAATTGTTTAAATTTTAGGAGTATAGTACCTAACTAAATATTTTGTTTTATAACTAAGTTATGAAAATGTTTTAAAGTCTACTACAAGTGTTTTAATATAAAATTTAAAAATTGAATTTTTTTTTGGAAAATGATAGTTGAATTTATATTTATTTCTTGTCTTATTATAAAAGATGCAAAATGTATCTTTTCTTTTTCAGCTCCTAAAGCTTAAATATTATATTATTATTTTAATACAAATTCAAGGGGCTTCAAAGTAATATTTATAATATTTTTACTTCAATTTTGTAGTCTGATTTAACTGATTCCTATGCGTTTTAATTTTAATACAACTCTTTCTGAAAGTTTTTTACAAACTTTCTAAGGACAAGGTATTTCCTTGTTTACCTATAAAATAAATAAATTAGGTGGTGCAACAGTCCGTAGAGAACCAGGGCCTAGTGACTGACAACTCTCAACCATTCCTGTGTGCGAGTAATTGCACGGATGGAGGGGACCTACAGTTTATATGCCGAATCCGAACGGCTAATTTGAGAAAGCACTTTTCATGACAAGAATTACTCTTGGAGAATTTGTCAATTCCTCGCAAGAGGCATTACCCGTGAAAAAAACTTTAGGTGGCACAGGCAGGGATCGAACCCAAGACCTCTCGCATGACAGTCCATAGCACAAACCATCATGCCACGGGTACTACACTTGTTTACCTATTAATATAATATTTTTCCAAAAAACGACGTTTTAAAACTAGAGAGACGATTTTTAAGAATAATGATTGTTTCATAAGTCCTTCTTAACATCATTAAAATGCATTTAACAAAATTAATTGAGCTTCATGAAAAGTATATTATAAATCAAAGAAATGGGAAAGATTTTTATTTAAATGAACAAAATAAAAAGTACGTATACGCCAAAGTGTGTCATCTTTACTTTATAGTCGTTTTAAGGAAGAAGGAAAGATTGATAATGAACTTTCAAATGGAAAACAATTTTAACAAAATCACATAGCACGTAGCACTTTTTCGTATTAAAACCTTAACAATGAAGCTCCACGAGAACAGCAAGCAAACCAGTGAACAAGACCTTTATGACAGATTTTGTCTTAGGTTCTGCCTATGCCATCTCAAGTTTTTTTTTTCATGAGTACTGCTAGCACACAGAAACGGTTGAGAGTTGTAAGTCACTAGACCCTAGTCCTCAAAGGACATTTGCGCCACATAATTTAATTTTTATTAACTTCAGATAGGAAGTTATTGTAATCGGTCCGATTTGTCGAATTGAAAATTTTGTCATTTCTCGACGTTTCAAGGTCCCTAGAATCAAAAGAGTTTTAGAGAGATGTCTGTGTGTGTACCATAGCAATTTAAAAAAAGGTGAACATTTTGGTTAATACAAAATGACGTGACATTAAATAAGTATAGTTTTGGAAAAAAATCCGATTAAATGTTTTTTATAAATAAAAAAAAAACTGAAAAAAAAATATTTGTCACCTCCAATATTTTACGAACAAGAAATAATTTTATTTTCAAAATAATTATTTGTAACGAGGAATAAAATTTTTGACATCTAGTAAAATTTTGATAAGAGTCGAATTGACATTTTTTTTACAAAAAATAAAAATCTAAACAAAACAATACTAAACTAGCTACTTCGTTCAACATAATTCCAACACCATGCAGTCTTTGGCCACCATCTCTTTCATCCTCTTCGGAATACAACATTCTCGTTTGTCCAGTGTCAGATCTGTATTCAGCTCTTCCTCTCCATTTTGTTTCACTAATGCCCAGAATACTGATCTTAAGACGAAGCATTTCGCGCTCTAGCTATTCGTATCTTCCTTCGCCATACAAGGATCGAACGTTCCATGATCCGATTTTTGTACGTATACCATAGCCAAAAGTATCCATTTCATTTCTGGAAAGACTTCTACTATTTGTTGACGATTCATTTATTATTATGGCGTCTTGATTGACGCTGTTGCATGAAAGATGCCGCACCCCCAAATCCGATGTGCGGTTTACTGCAGCCGAAGCTGTAGAAGTATTCTCCATAAAATGGTTACCTCTTGGGGACTCGTTTCCAGTTGTTGTCATATTTCATGTAACAGCATATACCCTTCCACCATGGTGTTTTCGAGATAAAATTAATAACATACATAAGCTCAGATTCTACAGGCACACCCGCCCTTTGTATGGTCGAACACATAACCGATTGAGGCCGCCCACTACGGCGTTCTTAAAAAGCTCATCCGCCACCAGACTTCCATGCCGTTGACCGCAAACTGCAGTTCCTCCGCCTTTAGGGAGACTTTCTTCAACCCAGGGACAAGTCAGTGCCCCGTCCAGCAAAGCTGGGTTGGCTGCTTATTCTGGCAGCTGTTCGGTCCCCTTGTGCGTTAGCGTTACCCGCTCTCTACCGCGTGGAGGTGCACATAGGGTTTTTTTTTCATTGAGCCTAGGGCCACCGAAGTAGCTTTACCTAGAGCTCTCCAGTACTTTAGAAAGCTAAAAAGAAAATGCTACTAAAGTTGGTAAAAATTAGTTCTTGACTAAAAATCTTGTTAACAAAAATAGATTTTGAAATCAAACTGTTGGTAATTTTTAATTGTTTAAGAATAATTCAACTGACAACTTTTTTTTAACAAAACACGAAAACCTAAAAACTTTTAAGCAAGACAAATCGACAGACGGGATGGGAAGTTGTCAGTGTGGATGGCATCCCAGCCTCTTTTTTATCTTGTTTTCCACTATAGTGAAGGCAAATAATAGAAAATGCACCATCTGTTGTCCAATGACAAGTGTCGAATGTACCAAAAAAAAATGTAAACAAAACTAAAATCCTTGTGATATTGTTGATATGTATATCAAAATTAAGAAAGCTGTTAGTGTTGTGCGCAGGAAATTGCAGCAAGATTTATATAGTTACTTCGTAATGAATACATTTACGTATGGCTTACTAGATAACACCTTCTACAGACAAATATTTTTAATACTTTAGAGGCGTTTCTTGCATCTTTTCTTCTTCCAGATAGTTCTTCGTATAATGTTTTTGCATGACTAACAAAGGTTGGTCTAAGGTTGTTAGACTAGAATATACAAAGGCTATATTATTGTTAAAACCAGTCACTTTTTCTTTTAAATTAAGATAAAATATACCATTAATGAAAATAAATAACAATATTGGACCCAAAACTGAACCTTGAGGAACTCCTATATTACGATTTGCAGTTTCATTGAATTTACCATTTATTTTGACTTTCTATTACTCCACCTACGATGAAAACCAATCTAGTATAAAACCTCTAAAACCAGCTTTTGCTAATTTTCTTAATAAAAGAGCATGATCTACAGTGTCAAAAGTTTTCTTAATATCAGTAAAAAAGAGCACCAGTAAATTGTTTCTTATCTATACTTTCAAAGATGTGACTACAAAGCGCTAAAAGAGCATGTTCAGTTGTCTTACCAGCTCAAAATCGATACTATTTTGAGCTTAAAAAAGATATATTCTAAAGATAGATTTCAACTCCACATTTGATGACTTTTTTTACTCTTCTTATCACCTTTCTTAAAAATAGGAATTACTTCAGCTATTTTTAAACTTTGTGGAATATCAAGAAAAATTTTACAAAATCAATATGTTTAATTGACTTAAATCTTATAAGGCATGGCCAGAGGGGCCGTCAGCCAGATGATAGACTTGCTTAATGTTTTTATTTGAATTTTGTAAATTAATTGATTTTTTATTTTAAATTTAAAAGCTTTCACTTATTATTTTTCTTCTATAGTTTACTGCTATTTTAAAAAATTGTGCTAGTTGTTGCCAGTTTTTCCCATTTAAAATCGCTAGAAGATCAACTTCTTCTAAAATATTTTGTTGCCATATTTGTCGTCGGATTTCTGCCAGAATTGGACATTTTGCGATGAAATGAACTATATTTTCCCTTTCGTTGGTATTGCACATGGAGCAAATCAGAGCTAAGTCATTGCGGTGCGGTATGAAGTTCAAAGATAACAACTCTCCTCTTGCTCGGAACAGGAAAGATATTTGTTCACAGCTAAAATTGTCATTGAAATAGTTGCCTTGTCCTAAATCATATTGGAGTTTTGAATATATTTCTCTGTGAAGTGAGCTTCTCGCCTTCTCTATATTGTCTTCCCTTGCTTTGTAATGGAGGATTTCCAGTAAATTACAGAGAAAAGGTTTTCACTCTGTAACATTTTCCAAAGTCAAGCTGAAAGGTATTTCACACGAGTCTGCTAAATTCTTCCATTCTTCAAACCATGAACTTTGGACCTTATGACTGATACTGCAATCTTCCTAGCAATTTTATCGGGGTGGCTGTTCATCAGTTTAACAATGTAATTGAGATGTAATCTAAGTGATTTTAGGTACAGTGGTGATGACCCAGTTTCGATAAGAAGCATATAGTTTGGTGTTGTGTCCGGTAGACGAAACTGTCGTTTTAAAAAGAATTGGAGGAGTTTTTCAGTGTTCTCCGAAGAGCGCCAGCCCCATGATTCTGCAGCATAAAACATGATGGACTGAGACGTTGCGCTAAAAACTCGATATTTGGTGCTGAATGAGAGATCCGAATTTCCGTAAATATTTTGCCATACTGTACCAACAGCGTTTTTGGAAGCCGTTAGCTTTTTCTCAAGGTGCTTTTCGGTATTCAGGTTGCTCGTTACAATAAAACCAATATATTGGTATTCTTTGACATTTTCGATTAAATCTTCACCATAGTACCATTTTTCATTTGCAGCCAAAGGTCCAGTTCCTCTCCGAAAGACCGTCGTTTTGGATTTGTTGAGATTTACAGTAAGGTTCCACATAAAGCAGTAATCCCTTAATTTATTGATCATTAGCTGCAGGGACTCCTGTGATTCCGATAGCAGAACTAGGTCGTCTGCATACATAAGTATTTTAATAGGGAACCCATCGATTGTTATGCCACATGGCAATTCATTATTCAAATCTTGAATGTAAAGGGAAAATAGTGGGGGGCTGAGATTACAACCTTGTTTCAATCCAGCGAACGCAAGAAACCACTCTGACAAATTTTGCCCATCCCATACTGTATAGATTGTTTTTTTGTAGATGTTTTCAATCAACCTTCCAAATTTAAGAGATATCCCGTCTCTAAACAGCTTTTTTTTGCGCCTACGAAGATATAACTCAGCAATGTTCGTCAAGCTAAAGATGTGGTCCCCTGTAGAATATCCTTTCCTGAACCCAATTTGTACTTCACTGAGAAGGTGCTTACTTTCGACCCATTTTCTGAGGCGGCATTTTAAGATTTCCATAAATATTTTAAGCGAAGAGTTAAGCAAAGATATACCCCTATAGTTCGCTGGGTCCATCTTATCTCCTTTTTTGTGTAGGGGAAAAATAATAGATTTTCTAAAAGCATCCGGTGCATTTCCTGTGGTGAAGATATCATTATATACTTTTGTAAGATGCATAAGAAAATCTTTTGTTGCATATTTAAAGAATTTGTTTGGGATCCGATCAACTCCGGGAGCGTTATTTTCCTTAACATTTGCTACAATTACTTCAACCTCTGAGATTGTTATTTCGCTATCTAGTATTAGGTTTTCGAAATTAGGCCTGGCATACTGAATTGGTTGAGAGAAAAGTTCTGCGTTCAACTGATTTTGAAAATGATTTTTAAGTGCTGATGCAGATAAAAGTGTTTTTGATCCAAACGTTTTTCCTTTAAGGATTCTTATTACTCTCCAAAAATCCGAAGAATTTCTGCAGACAGCTATACTTTCTGCTTGTTTCTTCAAATAGTTCACTTTTTCAGCATTGCAAATAGCTTTGAAGGCTCTATTAGAAGTAGGTAATGTAGTCGGCTTTTAAAGAAATGGCATTGAAGTTTTGGTACAAGTTTAAAAACGCAAAAGATTTTTTCCTCGCAGACTCAGAGTCCTTATCATACCACGGTAATTTAGCTTTGCAGGGAACTGGATTAGCTTGATGTGTAATGGCTGTGGATGTTATGACGTTCTCCAAAACTTCTATCGTCAAAATGTTCTATTTTAATGAAGTTATTTGAAAAACTATTTGAAAAAACTTTCTTTCATTTCATATTTTCTTTAATATCCTAATCACTTTAAATATCATGCAGTTTTGTCCGCTAGTAATAATAATAAATTACTGTCGTAAGAAAACCTTGTCCTTTCTAAATGTTATGATTCATTGTCTTTATAGAACAAAATTCATATCAAGTTAATATCTTTTCTGGTTATTAATAATATGACTTTTGAAAATTGGTATCCTGAACGTTCGGACGTACGGAAGTTTGTCAGCAACAGCAAAAGCGTTATAAATCGAAAAACCTGGAAAATAATATTTGTCAGCTCAAATATCTTACTAACATAAAATGATATTACTCGTACTTTAATTCTTATCATAATTTTTGCAAAAACTAGAAACCTACAAGAAAACCACTTAACAAAAAATCCAACTTACTATACTAGCAAATTATCTGTAATATCTTGACAGAAAACAGCTTATAGTTGGCATTTTTATTGCATACCTTTCGAAGTTCCTTAATTAACAATTTAGCTTATTACAAAAACATAATTGTAAATCTTGAAGGTCATCAATCCGAAGTTATCGGTGTGGGTCGCATCCCAGTCTCTTTTTTCCTAGTCTTGGTTCCCAACGCTCTTTGTACATCTTGCTCCTAAAACCATTTAAGATGGTAATCTCTGCTTTGATATATACATATAGCTACCTATTTGGTATCGTTTACTGTAAATTTATTATAAACAAACTGTAAACTCCATAACAAATATTAATTTATATGAAAATATTAGGATATTTTCAAGATGTTACCCTCTTGATATTGTATCCATGTATAAAGGAAGCATCAACAATTTGTCATCAATTTTACGATAACTTTTCAAAGTTCCGTTAAGAACATCTTCAAAAACAACATTTTAGATTTCATCACCTCGTGTCTGGAGGACGAGTGACGTCTTTTGACATCCTTTCAAGATGTTGTTTGTCTATGTGTCTTTCCTGTGAGAGATCGGAAACATTTTATTGAGATTCTTCTACGTCAAGCGGCACTCCTTTTGCCACACCACACCGCACGGCACCGCATGGGATCATCAAAAACGACGCGAGCATAACAAACAAAAAAACAAAAAAAAACAAGAAGATAATGTTGGAAATTCTACAAGCGTCATCATGTGACAAAATAGAGCCTTTTTGCCTTCGTAAATTTTTAAATCCCTTTCACAATCATGACAAAAACCCTATAAGATTAATCACGAGAGCCACTTATATACTTTATACTCATATACACTCGTACAACAACAGAATATGGAAAAAGGAATTGGGGTGGGATGGACGAGTCCTTTGTTTGTTTAAATCCTTCGAGTGCGTATATGTGTGTAAGTTTGAACAAAAATAGCTATAAAAATTACGCGAAAACAGGACTAAAGTTCCGTGAACAAAACCCAAACATCCATTTATCTATCCATCCGATCCGCCAGGACGACTCAATGTCTATTTTCATGTTGTCTGTCAGTTGAACGACATACAAGCCAAAAGGAGAAAGACAGAGAGTATCTCTATATATATGGCCTAGAAGAAGAGTCCTTTGTCCTACATGTTCTGTATATGAACTATATGAAGGTACTAGGTACAGAATAGAGCTACACGTTTACATGATGATGGCTGCTGCCGGAATATCCTATCCGTTAGCCTTTTAGGCTAAAAATGCTTACGGAGTAGTTGTTATAGGGATTCCGGTGTATAGGGTGGCGGGACAGGGGGAGAGGGTCTGATTTAGCTTGAGTGGTGACTGTCGGTTAATACCATTCTGTCAGTCATGGAGTGTGGGAGTCAAATGGAATGTCGCCGCGATGGAGTGAATCCCGGGTGTTTGAAAGTCAATGCATTGTGAAAACTCAGGATGTGGATGGCATGTATTATGTTTTTTGAATAGCGAGTCTGGGATACCATTTATTTTTGTATGTATAGGATGGAGGATAGGACGTAGGTCCTGGTAGGTATACATAGGTACGAGTATATTTTATATTCTTGATATTCGCGAGATGACTTTCCTGTGTGGTTCGGTGTGGTTGAATGATGGTGTTTGTTTGTCGTCGTCATTGCGAGTCCTTAAATAGCTGTATGTATGTGATTTTGCGAATTACTATTATCTGTTAATCGAAAGGAAGAGAGACAGAAATGGAAATGGCTCAATTGAGATGGCTTTAGACGTAGATATACTCGTATACAATGATATATGGTATATGATGATTGTTTTTGCAAGTCGGGTAAACCATCAAATCCTTGCATGCATGATATGTAGGACACAACACATCATAGTATAGCAGAGAATTCAGCCCAGAACAGGAGCTAATGAACTCAAGCGTATTCGAGAGTCAGAAATTTGATGAATGCAATATAAATGATGCAGGTGCGGTTACCACATCGCGGGTGATTGAAACTCAATGTTTTGAAATTGTTCATTTGGAGTTGAAGGTTTTTTGGAAAATCATTGCATCGGTTTCTGGAAATAAATAAATGATTTCAAATTGAAGAGCAAAAATACTAGTTGAAAAAAAGACTTAAGAGGATTAAAGAGAGTTTTTTGTTTTGAAAATATTATTTAATTCCTTTAGTGTAAGCATCCCCTAAATATCTGAACTTAAATGAGCTTGTGTGAAAAACTCCAAATTCATCATTATTTGCTTTTTGGTTAGGATAGTTTCAATTGTTAAAATCTTATAGGATTATCGTTTTATAAAATTTAAAACTGCTGTACATTAAAACTGAGCTCAAACTTGGAAATAATGATTTTCAACCGATTCAATTTTCTAAAGAACAAAAATAATAGTAGTCCCAGTTCAAAATTTTTAGTCAAAAAATGAAAATTCAAATTTTCTCAAAAACGTCCTTATAGATTTGTTTGATAATTTCTATACGTTTTTTTGTTTTTAACTTGCTTCTTTCAAAACAAAAATATGAAAATAATTCGGATCTTATATAGCATATCATGGTAACAGTCTAGAAAGTGACAAATTATTTAATTCATACTCATATTAAGATTAATTGAGTAAGTTGGGATTCTTGATTATGTATAGGGGAGAGGGAGGCAACTTAGGACAGTTTTTGCTAAAAGCACTCTAATTTTCTTAAAACACGGTGTATTTTTTCGAATCCTGAAAATTATCGTTGTTAATGGTTTTACATATCATTATGATACGGTATACATTGTGTTTGATTCATATTTGTATATATATAAATATTTTAAAAAATGTCTCCAATCATGCCTTTTGGACAGGCATGGGGCAGTTTTGGACTTGTCTTAAAAAAATGCATTTAAGTTGTTTATATGTTTTTATTAAATAAAAATAAAGTACATGACTCGAAACATTTTATCAAATAAAAAATTAATTCTACAAAGAACTCTAAGTTTTTAATGTTAACTTATCAGTCTCAAAATTATAGCACAGAAAAAAACAGAAAAAAGTCAATGTAATTCATAAGTAAATGAATTAAAAACTAAATAAAATCAATTCTCATCACCCAAGTTTGAATGCAGAAAAATCATAATTGAGCGTGAACATACCAGCTGTGTGCGAAGTACTTCCTGCATCATTTGGCATTGGAAGTTTGGATATGCACTGCAACTGACCACTTATCTTCTCTCTCGGGGAAATAAAATTTGTTACATCCGGCCTTCTTTTTTAAGAATGAAACGTTAAAATGATTTTCAATTTCATCAAGAATTTTTGCGACAAAATGGGAATTGAAGTTTTTGTTTTCCGAAGAACATTGAACAAACAAAATTCTCCTGAATTTAGAGAAGATGATCCCAAACCGTCCAAATTTTCTTCCTCATATTCTTCGTTCTCTGCATTTCCGAAATCAGAATAAGATTCAGCGTAGATGACTTCTTCATCCGTGTTTTCTGAACTGGAATCGTTGGTTCTCTTCGTTGTGGTTTGGTATTGTGCATCCGGTTTATTTTTAATGCCGATTTTGTTAACCTTTTTTGTCTTTCTAGGAAAGCTGCTTCTATTTCATTTTTTTGTGGAGTTTCAGTTAGGATGCGTGACCTTCCTTTTTTCCTTCCTCGTGAACCTTCTTTTCGCGGAACAGCTTTTGGAAAAGGCTTCACCATTTCTGGAGACAAAATTTCTGCAACTTGAATTGATGTTGGTGTCTGCACCTGTTCAGTAATTATTACAATGTTTCCTGGTATTGATGGTTGAGACACTTCTGGGGAATTAAAGATCATGTTAGTAACTTCACTACAATCGAAGTCTTCATCACTAAAAACATTTCGTGAAAAGGGAAAGATCCCTGGTGCTCTGAAACCTGATAATATGTTGTTTGGTGTATATGAATTATTGTATGCCGGTGTCACTATTGAAGGTAGGTCATGAATGGTAATGGTCTTCCCTGGATTGTTGCGTAGCTAATCATTTTGTGAAAGTAATAGTTTCTTTTTAAACGGTCCCATGACTGAAACATCTAACGGCTGTAACTTGTGGGTGCAGTGGGGTGGAAAAGTGACCAAAACAATGCCATTTTCCCGGCAGAACTTTATAGCGTCTATAGAACAATGGCTGCCATGGTTATCGAGAAGTAGAAGAATTGGATCATTCGTTGTAGACCTTGAATATTTTTGAAGGTGGTCAAGGAATTTCACAAATAACTGGCTTGTCCATCCGCTTGTAGGACTATTTGCTATAGTCCTATCGAACCGTTTGGTGTTCCATTAAGCATATGATCGTGAAATCTTGCTCTTGGAAATACAAACACCGGCGGTACAGAGTTTCCAGCTGCATTTACAATTGCACACATTGTGATAAGCTCTCTTTCTGCCGAGACATTTTGCCCAACTTGCTTTTGTCCACACTGAGTAATGACTTTAGGAGCTTGTACAACTGTCGTCACACCGGTTTCGTCCAAGTTAAAGATGCGGTCTGGTGTGAAAGGAGCTTTTGAAAGTGCTGTTTCTAAATTTCTTTGAAATGCTTCAACGTTATGTTTGTTAAAGCTAGTTACTCTAGACAAACTAGTATTTTCGGGCTTTCGAAGTGAAAGATTTCGGTGTCTTTTCATAAAAGACTTCATCCACTCTATGCCTGCAATTTGGTTCTGTTCCCACAGCGGTGGGCACTTATTCAATGCAATTGCATATTGAAAAGCTCGATGTCTAGCTTGTGGATATGTCAGGCCATAATTCATTTAGGAAGAATTTAAAAGGTAAGCTTCTAATATACCTTCTTCTGTATTGTTGAATACTTGGGCAACAGTGTGTTTGGATGAGTACTCTTCACTTTTTAGAGCCTGATTCCGTTTTTTCAAACTTAGTCTAGGTATACCCCAAAGTGCTTTTCGATATCCCAAAAACGTGTGCAGCTTTTCTCAGTGACATTTTTTTTCCAATACAAGTTCCATGGCCTTACACAAATCAGACTCATTTGGAGTGGATTCCTTTTTTTCTGATAATTTCTGACCATTTTTCAGAGATATATCTAATAATACAAAACAAAACAGAGTAATTTCAAACAAATCAATTTATAATAGTATTCAAAAAAATAATTAGGGGGCAGATTAGGACATGTCTAAAACTGCCCTTCGTGCATTGTCCAAAAGTGCCCCGAGAGAGAGAAAAAAATAAAAATCTTGAAATTATAAATTGTTAATTTTCTTTGTCGAATCACATCACAAAATAAATAAACATAACCTCAAAGCACTTTTCACTTGAAACTTGAACGAAATTTATAAATTAGGTACTTACATCGTGGAGCAAACAGAAATACAACTGGCTTCCAGAAACACACTTTTACTATGAAATTGTTTGTGTGCTGGTACCGTTACAATATTAAGCAGATGGTTGTTTGTAATGGTGCTGCAACTTTAATATGATTTTTTGGATACTAAAAAGTTTTTGTTTTAGTACTTTTTTTTGAAGTTGTCCTAAACTGCCCCCGTCCTAAACTACCCCCCTCTGCACTATTCGTATCCGGATTCTTTGTTCCTCGAAATTTAAATAGTTCAATATGATATTTTAGATTTTACACAATTCGTGTTATATTGGATATGCATTTGTACTTCGATTTTAATTCAGATAAATGATTTCTGGATATCCGAATAATTCAATAAAAATGTATATGGTTCTATACAATTCGGATTGTTCGAATAATCAAATTTTAATTAAAAAAAATCTGCAAAAATATTATGTAAACAAAATAAGTTTGGTCTGACATTCTCGGAATTTAGCAGAAAAGTCTCATTTTAGCTCAGAAAGACGTTTTTCAGCATTAAAACTGAATAATAACTTGTAAATGTTTCCATTGTTCATAATGTACTCACTGAAGATGGCGATACAATCTTTGTGAACT